>CM061244.1:46814189-47439189 GCA_030848705.1 Heracleum sosnowskyi
GAAGTTACTGTCTACTTGGTTTATGTCTGTTATGTGACAGCATGTGTTGATTTGACTTCTCATGTCAGTATTTTTGTGCCAGTCTCATACTTTTAAACCGTGTATGACTTTAATGTGGTTATCTGTTAAGTTTGAGAGTTAAAAATCTGTTCCATTGGACTTTCACACTCTTTTGCATTAATCTGTAGGATTAAAGGAGGACACGACCATTAATTACTTTTGTGGTAGTTGTATGGGTACTCTAACTGTTGACCATTAGACTTTAATCCTTAGACGGTTTTGCCTATAAATTAACCTTAGGTTTCATCAGTCTGCTCTCAGTTTTAAAGTAAATAATGGAAAACAAAGTAGGAATTGAAGTTGGTCTAAAGAAGTGTGATAGTGAACCCGACAATGAAGAGATCGACGAGCTCTTTGAAATGTTGTTGGACGCCATGGATGAGATAGACGAGGAAAAGGAGGCCAAGGCTAAGGAAGACGAAGCCAAGGCTGTGGAAGAAGAGAAGGAGCTTCAGGCACTTCTTGAAAAAGAAGGCCGCTCTGAAGAAGAGATTAAGGAAGAAGTCTTAGAACTAGTTGATAAAATCATAGAATGATGTACTCAATGCTCAATTTTAATGATTTTATTAATGATAATAAAAAGTTCCTGCTTATGTGGTTATTGAGTTTTTGATTTGTCTGTGTTAATTGCTTAATATCTGTGTTCAAAAGATTACATTGCTAAATCCATAATTTGTCAATATTAAGTTAAGTGTATGAATCAAGCATTCTAATAAGTTCATGACAGAACCATTTACTAATCGAAGTTACTGTCGTTAAGAAGGATACTGTCATGTGTTTCTTGACAGCAACCTTCTTGACAGCAGGAAAAGACTTTCTGTCAAGACTTGTAAAGGATACTGTCATTCATATGCTTAACGGTGACAGCAAGTTTTTGCGCAATAGTTGCTGTCGCGCAAAACCTACTGTCACCACCACTTCTTACTGACAGATTGTTTCTAGCGCACAGGTTACTGTCAACAATAGTGGACCGTTGTACTTGGATATTCACCCCACGATTGACAGTGAATAACGGGCAGTAACTCACGTGTTAAGAGAGTGGGTTAAGACACGTCCTTTAACTCCACTTTTTGAGCAAACGTTTGAGAAACCCATATTTATTCTCCAGTTACTCAGACATATCACTCTCACAAAACTCAAGGCAAAATACTTTTCTTCAAGCAAAAAGCTACTTTCTCACTTTCTTCTTTTCTTGAAATCTCCATGGCCCCCAAACAGACTCTCTCTCAAACAAACTTTGCTGGCATCTTTTCCCCAAATGATGCTGGTGACGATTTCAAAGGACTGGTGTTTTTCTTGAACAAGTCCTATCTTCGTTCAGCCATTACCTCAACTCCAATTCTCGACCTAGACAAACTTGAGGAATTTTGGCGAACTGCTGTTGCTCAAACTGAGGGTGAAAACCCAGCTATTGAATTCAAGATAAATGGGCAACAATACATTCTCACAGCTGAGGTCATCAATACTGCTCTTGGAATTACACTGGAAGAAGGACAACACTTTTCTCCACTTGCTAATGATGACACTCTGAAGAAGCTCTTCTTGAAGATTGGGTATGCAGGCCCTATTCTCGAAGAGGGAACAACCAAGTGGTACCCGTCTGGTGAAATGGACAGGAAGTATCTAAGGAAGGAGTGGAGCATGATATTTGATGCAATGGTCAAGGTGTTCTCTACCAAGTCCACAGGCTGGAATGGGATACCTTCCTACATCAAGAAACTGACACATTCTCTTGTCCATGGATACAAGGTGAATGTTAGAGCTCTCCTCATGGCACAACTCAAAGCTGCCATAGGTAAGAAGGTATCACACTACCCTCGCTTTCTTATGATGTGTATCAATTCTTTCTGTGATTTTAATACTGATGCCCCTCGTCTAGAGGTTTGCTCTGTCTTGAAAAAGAACACACACACACTGTTATCCTCACAGGATCTAAATGCACATATTCCATTTTGCTTCACTCAGCACATGGTTGATCAAGTGACCAACCCTGATTATCCATTACCCACTGGTTATGATTCTTTTTCTCTTGAGGATGAAGCTGGATTAGACCCAAATTCAGCTAACCCACATTCAACACCATACACTCAGCCTAGGCCCTCTAGACTTCCCAAAGCCCAAAGAGAAGCCTTGCAAGAATCCAGAAAAAGATCCTTAGAAGCTGATGTTGGTGGTAGCTCTGTTAGTCAAGAGGGAGACACTGCACCTAGTGCAGCAAATAAGGAAGGTAGTCACGAAGAACCCACAGTGGTTCCCCCTGAGCCTAAGAAGAAGAGAGCTAGGAGGACCAAAACCACTGTCAGCCACCCTGCAGTCTCCCAAAAGACTGTAGAGGAAACCAGGGAAATAAACTCCTCCCTAGATGTGCCTTCTCAACAAGGTGCTTCTATTGAAATTGGCCTGTCTCCCAAGGCACCCTGTAAAGAGTCTGCACAAACTCATGGTTCCCAACCTGAGATACCCCCACTTGAAGAAACACACAGTGAGTTAGGGCACAGTGAGGATTTCTCTACTCCTATTGATGGTTCACATGTTTCATCTGTGAATCAGCCCCCACTCTCTACTACACTTTCACCTTCTTCCTTCCCTACACATTCTTTTGTTTCTTCTCCACAACCTAGAGAAGGGGACAGTCCCAACCCTTCAGGTTTTGATCATCCATCTCCAATCATGGATGAGCCCCCATCTAGTGGTCCACAAGAACCCATTTCTCAAAGTGAGATGGACACCACTCCTCCAAACACTGAGCTAGGGCAAAGTGGTATTTTGTCAGAAAATGAAACAGCCAACACTTTGTCTGACCTCCAAGGAGCATCTTACCTTCAGGAAGATGCTGTCACAACCTCTGTTGCTGTCAAAGACACTGGGGATGCTACTGTCCTGGGCACAGCTACTGTCAAAGGTGGAGAGAAAGATACTGTCACTACAGAACATACTGTCACTCCACCTCCCAAAGATGCTGTCATGCCAGAACCTGCTGTCCAGACTACACCTGACAGTAACATTCCTACTCAGTATGCTGTCAAGCCCTCCCAGCCTAATTTTGATGCTGTACTGGTTGAGGATGCCTCTGATGATGACCTACCTCTTGCTAAACTCCTAAAGGTACATTCTAAATCTTCTCCTTCCATGCATGTTAGTACTGCTCATACCCATGCATCTAGGTTGAGTGAGGGTGTGCAAAAGAAAAGAGAGATAAAAGAAAAGAGAGGTGAGCATAAAAATGAGAGGCAGCCAAATGAGCTGGCAAAAGGAGAGGGACTTGAGCATGTCCAGAGAGATATTGAGGGAGCCCACATTATTCAGGCCCTAGGCCTTGAGAGTCAACCTGTGAGGGGTGATGAGATCACTCAAAAACACCCTGAGAGTGTGAGAACCCCCATAGCCTCCAAGCCCCTATCTTTTCCTTCCCCTACAAGAAGGTTAAGGTCTGGTGGCCCCTCTGCTACTTTTGGTGACAGGATTGCAGCTCTTGAAGGACAGTGTATTACTTTGGACTCCAAACTGGACTCTCTCTCTCAACTGGTGGTTGATGGTTTTGCTGCTACTCAACTCTCTATTCAGTTCCTAACTGACCTGGTAGCTGCCAACTCAACTAAGGGGGAGAAGGTAGCAAGATCAGAATCTTTGCCTATTCAAGAATCAGCTGGAACTCAGGGGGAGCCTGTAGCTGTGAAGACCAGAGGGGGAGCTAAAAGGAAAGCAATGTCTAAGGGGGAGCAAGTCAAACCAAGCAGTGCAAAACCACAGGATAAAGCTGAACAGCCTGTTGAAATGGAAATGGATGGAGAAAGGGTGTTAATGTCAAAGGAAACTCAAGATGCATTGCACAGAAGACCTGCATCTAGACATCCAATCTTGCCTCCTGTGGTGATTAGAGAACCTATTCAAGAAACTCAAGAAACTGCTCTGCACAAGAAATGGAGAGAAATGGAGGAACAAAACAAACTTGGGAAAGGTAAAGGGAAACTGCCTGAATCCATCCATAAAGGAACTACTTGGTCCAATGGTACTGAGTATGATCAAGAGGAAGCCAATGTCTTGATGGTGGATTACAGGGAGAGCACATTACACAACCATGACAGTGAGTTTAGCAGTTTGGTGGAAGAAGCAATGAATGCTCCTAGCAACCGTCCAACCAACACCACAAAACTGTTAAAGGAGCAAATTATCAGTGTCAGTGTAATGGTGAATGATGAGAAAAGATGGGCTGTAAGTATTTATCTAACTTCTGGCATATCTTATTTCATCACAATGCAGCTATTGCAGAGTCTGCCAGCAAAGGTGTTGTGTGCTTTGAAGGGAAAGATCAGGGCAACTCAAACACCATTCAATGAAATATTGGATATGCAAATCCAGAACCTGATCATACAGAAACTACCTGAAGTCTACTCAAATCCACCAAGTGTTTTCTACAGATCTGAAACTAAGGATGGCACAAGAAGGAACAGCTTCATGAATATTGGTAGCCCATCCAAAATGGAAACCAAGTCAATTCTGAAGGTACTAGATGAAATACTCAGTTCAAATGCCAATCCAGGAAGAGTTCATGCTGTTCAAGAAATCTACAAAATGCTGGTGTTGAGAGACAAGGCACTGGGAGCTAGAATGAAGGAGCTAATCACTAGAGCCAATGCCAAAAGAAATGATCAAGGTGGAAGTTGCTTATATAACATTCCTCCCCATGATGATGATGATGATGATGATGAAGATGGTAAGGATGGAGGTGGTGAAGCTTCTGGAAATGCTGGAAATGCTGGTGGAAGTAATTCTGGGAATACTGGTATTCAATCTCAGAATGAAGGCAATGAAGAAACTCCTAGCCAGGAAAAGAAAGATGCTGGTGCAACAGATGAAGAGGAGTCAAGAATACTGGAAGCTTTGGAGGCAAGCATTCTTAGATGTGCTATTGATTGCATAAATGCTGAAAAAGATGTTATCACCAAAGGTACTGTCGACAAGGATACTGTAATAGAAGATGCTGTCGACAAGGATACTGTCAAGGAAGGTTCTGTCAAGGATGAAACCAAAGCTGCTGTCAAGCCCAAGAGACTGAAAGCTAAAGCAAAGGCATGGTTTACTAGACAGAAACCAACAGGGAAGCACAAGTACTCAGGAAAGGAAAAGGCCACTGGATTTGGCAGGAATCTCAAAAAGCCAATTCAATCAATTCCTCCCAACAGTCTTAAGATTCAACAAATGAAATCAAAAGAAATTAAGAGTGTTGAGGTTAAGCTGGATGCAAATCAAGAGGCCACTGAGTACATTCTGTGGTGGGAAGAATCAAGGTCTGCCAAGATTGACAAGGACTTCAATCTGGTAGCCACATCAACCAAGAACAACACATCAACCATAGATAAAAGAAGAATTGATTTCTTCTACCTGGAAAGAATGGTAGAGTTGCTGGAGAGCTATGATAATGTTTCAGAGGCTGTCATGGAACATGTTCTAAAATATCAGGCAGATAGGGATGCTGAATTTTATCAGAAATTTGGCTATAACTTTGCAGATTTTGATGATGCTGATATTCTTACTGATCTCCCAGCCTCTCCTATACCATACCACTGGTACTATGAGTTTGATGACTCACCCACAGAAGAAGGGCAAGCCCAACCAACTCAGGAAGGGCAACCCAAGCCAAGCAAAGGACCTGAATCTTCTGCATATTCTCAAGCTCAGACAGAACTTGATAAGAAGGAAGCTGAATTACTAGAAATTCACAAGGCCTCTAACAAGGCAGAAAGTGAAGCTCCAAATTATCAACCATATATGCTGGAAAATCCCCTAAGAGTCAAGTTCCTAAAAGAAGAAATCTATGTTTGCAGCTTGCATAAGCTTAAAACATCCACTCTGAAGGATTTACAGTATATGGTAGCTGGTTCAATTCATCCCTTGGAACAGATTTGTTCTAATGAGATAGAGAAGTTATTGGAAGGGAGAAAAGGAGAAGACTCAAAGCTGGACAAGCAAAGAAGGAAGTCTCTCAATGCTTATCCTGGAAGAAGATTCAAGCTCATTAATGAAGAACTTCATTTCAGAACCTATCCATATGATATAGAGCAATGGCTGAATCTCAGGGATGTCAGCTCTCTCATATCCCCTTCCATAAAGAAGATCATTGATGAAGTAGAGGATGATGCAGTGTCTGCTGCTGAAATTTCTCTTGTAGAAAGTCTAAGAAGCTGCTTGGCAGAAGCTCTCAAAAGAGAGGATGCAGCAAGACAGAAGAGGAAATCTCAAGCTAAGTGAAAATTCTTGAATTCTGATCTTGTTAGTTAAGTTGTCAGCACATATTGTAAATTTGCTGTTATTTTCCATAAAAACAAATTGGGGGAGATTGTTGGGATTTATGGGTGATAGCATAGAAACATCTTAACTTTGATTGTACTTAATTTTTTAAATTAAGTAGAACATACTGTCATAGCCAAAGTATGTTCTTGTAATCAGTATGTAATGTTATTCTAGTTGTATTGTTTGAAAGAAGTTCACTTATGTGTTCAAGCCTCAAAGAATGCTTTTTGGATGACAACATGAATAAAGGTTACTGTCCTAAAGCTGTGACAGTAAGATTACAAGAAGACATAATGTTGCAAGTCACGACAGCATATTCACTCTGACAGCAACATTGGCGGAAGACTACGCGACAGCAACTATTGCCCTCGACAGCAAGTTTGGGATCCTCGACAGCACTCTATGCGGGGAACTCATACTGTCACCAAAAGATCATTCCTGTGACAGCAAGCTTTGCGGCAAAAGTAACTGTCTCAATAAAGATCCTTATGCTAGGTATCTTTCTCAGTCAAATCCCGTGACAGTTTAAATGTTCAAGAAGCAGGCGTGATGCAGCATCCCTAAGCTGCACCAAGTCTGCAAGACTACGACAGAAGCTTCAAGGCACTACAAATCAAAAGCGAATCAATTCAAGAGCAAGGTCAAGTCTTTATCTGCTGAATTGGTTTAGCTGGAAATAGAATGAATCTAGGTTGCTTTCTTTGTAATGTATATCTGACATGTTAGCAATTTAGGAAAGTCACATGGGTAAGACAATCTGTAAGAAGCTGCCACTTGACAGTGACAGCAGCTTCACAAACCCGTGACTGATAGTGATAGGGTTAGTCCTATACCTTCTATCAACTCATTCTAGAATAGTAACGAAGACAAGCAAGTGTCTTTGAAGAAAACCCGAAGCTCGAGAATTCTTTCTTGAGGTTGTAGCAACACTTTGCAAAATAAATAAAACATTTATTTTGTGAATCTTATTCTTACTAAATACTGTTCGTGATTGCATATATTGCTGATAACGTTTAATCTTGATTTTAGTTGTTGAAATTTAGATTGAATTTTATCAGTATTGCATTCACCCCCCCCTTCTGCAATACACAAGGACTAACACTTTAGCTGATTCTTGTAGACATCATTTATAGCATCATAAACTGCAGCAGGAGAGAGATCCTTTGCATTGGAGCCCAGAGAGGTGGGATAATGCTCTCTCAGAAAAGCTAGGGCCTCCTTGAGTTTGATAGATCTCTTAGAATCCAACCAGGCATCCACATTTCCCTCTGGTTCAACTGCATCCACTATCTTCTCCTGCTGAGCTGCAACATCCTCCTTGTGGCAAAGTAGAATAGCTTCATAATCAGCATTTGGCAAGTTGGAGGTGAGGAGGTGTTGAGCTATTTTTGAGAACTCATCAATCTGTGCCACATGGAGATCTTGAATAGCTTCTTCTGGCGTTTGGGAAGGCACAGTTGATGATCCTGAAGGCCTGTCATGTTGCACAGGCGTCAGCCATTCTGACAGAGTGGCCTGAGCCAAGTGAGAGCTAGTGCTAGGCACTTCATGAGATGTGAGTTTTTGAGTTTCCTCCAGCCTTGGAATGGCTGTAGAGTCTGATGTTGTCTCCATTGAAATGGGATGTGTTACAACATCAGCCCTATTTGTCTGTGAAGACAGTTCCACATCCCTGAGGATGGGAGAAATTGGCATAGAGTCTCCAGTAAAAACTGGTGAATCCTCCATGTTTGTGTTGGTGTCATTAGGATATGCCCCAGCATGCATTCCCTGACCAACTAGATGTGGTTCCTGGGTGGTGAGCACAGTGTCATGCACCATGTCACTTGAGTTTGGCTCAATCACAGTATTGGATTGTGATTGATCAATTTCAGAAAAGTCATGTGAATGACTAATCTGTTGAGAAGAAATGTTAGATGTACATTCTGGAAGAGAAGTGTGGTGTAGATTGGATTGTGGCAACTCCCCCTGAGAAATAGGAGGAGTTTCAAAAGTGATGTGCTCTCCACTCTGTGTATGATCATCCTTATTTCTCCTAGGGTCAAGAGTGAGTTCTTGACCCTGTGCAGACTCTGTACAGGTTGCAGTGGGGAGGCTGCTCTTTTCAATGCCAATGACCTTTTGAGAGGCCATAGACAGTAGCATGTGTACCCCTTTTTCCACATCTGAATCCTGTTGGGAGGATTCAGTGGTAGGTATTGGTTTTGACTTCTTCTTTTGTCTGGTGAGAGGTGACTCAGGAGTCTCACTTCCTATTTCTTCAGATTCATTTATCACTTCTAGGGCTCTCTTCTTGGTCTTCTTTTTAGTAACACCAACCTTTTGAGAGATTGATGCACTTGGCTGCCTAGCTTCTACAGTGGTGTTTGCAATGGGGTTACTGGATGGGATGGGAAGGCTGGGGTTAGACTATGTAGCTCCTTCAGTCTCAGCCTCCCCTGTCCAGGAAAGTGCATGGTATATGGGCTTATCAAGTGGATAAGACTCAAATGTGTCCTGCATATGCTTGGTCACACTTAGAATCACATCCACTTGATTCCTTGTGTCCAATGAGCCAAATAGAACTTTGGACATGGACTTGGAATAAGCCATTTTAGTTTTATCTATACCCTCCAATTCATGGATATTTGCATCAAGATAATTTAAAATAACTTGAAGGAAACGAGGGTAAAAGATGTCATTACCTCTACCACAAACGGTCCTGCCTAGCCTCTGAGCCAATTCCTTGAGAATTATGTCTCCCACATTGATCTCCTGGTTGTTGGCCAGGGAGTAGGCTAGCTTCACAGCAATGTGACTGATATGGTCCCATCCTGTCTTCCTGCATAGAAACACCTTCTGGAGTGCGTCAAACAGAAATGACCACTCCCTTCTCACAAACTTCTTATTGAGCTTTCCAGTATCTATCTCATCAGCATACAGAATGAAGGTCATGAAGTCTACGATTTGAGCATCTGTAGCTTCTTGGTCATGAACCTCCACCTTGAACCCCAAAGCTTCATTGATTTCCTTTTCACCAAACTGGAAGTGTTTGCCTCCAATTGAACAATTAACCTCCTGGAATGAGGTTCCATCTTCCCTAGCCATTGTTGATACCAACGCCGTTCTCCAGAATCCTTCCAACACATCGACATACAAGGTAGGGTTCAGGGTTAGAGCTTGGCGTAGGTAGGAAGTGTTCAAGAACCGTACAAAACACTTGTACCTTGGGTTAGCCTCAGCCTCAGAGGGAATGGTGAGAAGATTTGTTTCTTTGGGAATGGTTAAAGGGTTTGAAGAGGAAGCTGTTTGAGATTTGGGTGCTATTGAAATTGAGATTGAGATTGAAGAAGAGAGAGAAGAGTTTAGGTTTTAGAAATTGAGAGCAATAGACAAGATGAAAAGTTGTGAACGGTCGACAAAAAGTATTTGTATGATAGAGACACTGCGAAATGAAGTTATGAATATGTACAGACTAATTGTATGTCGCGAAGTCTCAAAATGGCCTGTACCGCAAAGTCCTTGCAAAGTATATCGCAGAGTCCTGAATTGAACTATGTCGCAAAGTCTTGAGGATATCAGAATTTGGATGACTTTGCGATATAGTGAAAATACCCTGTCTAAAACTCTCTTTTTGAAATTTTAAGATTTTGTCAGACTTAAATCAAAAATTGAAATAAAGTAAATTTAAATCAAAATTCTGTCAAATATGGAGACTTGTCGATATAGTTATTCTAACTCGCAAAGTCATTAAAATGAAGTATGTCGCAAACTCATGAAATGAACTATATCGCAAAGTCTCACAATTTTAACAGTTTGCGATATAAGTCTGTTTGATTTGTACTATGTCGTGAACTCTCAAAATCATCTATATCGAGATGTCTCAAAAGCTCACAAATCCACAACCAAATATGATTTTGAAAAATATGCAGTAAAATACTGAAATATTTATAGATCATATCTCAGCTAATTTTCACTCCAAATAAATAGAGCATTTATATACAGTGAAAATTTACTGCTGCAACAATTAACTAGCATACTTACTTAGATCAACTAAATGATGGATTGAGCATTTTAATTTCACTCACAAGTCTGTTGAAGACAGCTTCATTCAGAGGTTTAGTAAATATGTCAGCTAATTGTTTCTCAGTTGGAACATAAGAGACTTCTATGGTACCATTTGCAGCATGTTCCCTAATAAAATGGTACCTGATCTCAATGTGCTTTGTAGTAGAATGATTAACAGGATTGGCAACTATGGATATTGCACTAGTATTATCACACATTAGAGGAATGTGTTCTAACACTAGTCTATAATCCATGAGTTGATTTCTAATCCAAAGCAATTGAGCACAGCAACTTCCAGCAGCAATATATTCAGCCTCAGCTGTGGATGTTGCTGTGGACTGTTGTTTCTTACTGAACCATGACACTAACCTTTGACCTAAGAATTGGCAGCTTCCAGAGGTGCTCTTCCTGTCAATTCTGCATCCAGCATAATCAGAATCTGTGTAACCAACCAGGTTGAACCCAGTTCCCTTTGGATACCATAGCCCAAGATTAGGAGTCCCTTTCAGATATTTGAAAATCCTTTTGATAGCCATCATGTGAGATTCCTTGGGATCAGACTGGAACCTTGCATAAAGGCATGTGGCAAACATGATATCAGGCATGTTAGCAGTGAGATAGAGTAGTGATCCAACCATGCCTCTGTAAACCTTGATGTCAACTCTCTTGCCCTTCTTATCTTCATCTAGCTTGATTGCAGTGGACATAGGAGTTTTTGCTGGGGAAGACTCTTCTAAACCATATTTCTTTAAAAGATATTTGACATACTTAGATTGGTTTATAAAGATGTCATCCTCTCTTTGATGTACTTGCAAGCCTAAGAAGAAGGTTAATTCTCCCATCATACTCATCTCATATTTGCTTTGCATCAACTTAGAGAACCTTTCACAGAGTTTTTCATTTGAAGAGCCAAAGATGATATCATCCACATAGATTTGAACAAGAATGATATCATTTCCATGCTTCTTGAAGAATAGGGTTTTGTCAATTGTACCCCTGGTAAATTGATGCTCAAGAAGGAATTGAGATAGAGTCTCATACCAGGCTCTTGGTGCCTGTTTGAGTCCATAGAGTGCCTTAAGAAGTCTGTACACAAAGTCTGGGAAGTTTTCATTTTCAAAGCCAGGTGGTTGAGATACATAAACTTCTTCAGCAAGATCACCATTGAGAAATGCACTTTTCACATCCATTTGATACACCTTGAAATTTGAGCGAGCTGCAAAATCCAGGAAGATTCTGATGGCTTCTAGTCTAGCTACAGGTGCAAATGTCTCATCATAATCAATGCCTTCTTGCTGACAGTATCCTTTGGCAACCAGCCTTGCTTTGTTTCTTATTACTACTCCTTCTTCATCCATCTTATTTCTGAACACCCATTTGGTGTCAATAACATTCTTTCCTTCAGGAGGTGGTACTAGCTCCCATACTTTGTTTTTCTCAAATTGATTCAATTCTTCTTGCATGTCAACAATCCAATCAGAAATCTTCAAAGCTTCTTCAACTACTTTAGGTTCCTCTTGTGACAGAAAGCAGCTATACAGACATGTATTCATAGTCGCCCTTCTTGTTCTAACTCCCTCACTAGGATCTCCAATGATTTGATCCCTAGTGTGGGCTCTGTCCCATTTCCTTGTGTGCCCCTGTTCATTTCCTTGATCTGTTCCAAGCTCATTTTGGTTGACAGTTGCATTCTCTTCTTCTCCCCCTGTGTTTGTGAACCCTTGCACAGGTGTTTGAAGAAGATTGTCAACTTCAAGAACTTCATTTTCTAGAACAGTTTGAACAGATGGTTCATCTTCACTTTCAGAATCCTCAAGATAACCTTGATTCTCAAATCTTAATGGCACACTGTCTTGATCACTTGTTTTAAGTCCATGAGTTTTTTTGTCATCAAAGGTAACATCCATGCTTTCCATGACTTTGTGTTGCTCAGGTACAAACACTCTGTATGCTTTCCTTTCCAGAGAGTATCCAATAAAGATACCTTCAAATGCCTTTGCATCAAATTTTCCAACATGCTCAGAGGTATCTTTCATCACAAAACACTTGCTTCCAAAAACATGCAGATGCTTGAGGGATGCTCTTTTTCCAGTCATTAATGAGTAAGGAGTTTTGCCAGACTTCTTATTGATCAATGTTCTATTTTGCACATAGCATGCTGTGTTAATAGCATCAGCCCAAAAGCTAGTATGTAGCCTTGCATCCAACAACATTGTCCTTGCAGCTTCAATGAGAGTTCTATTCTTTCTCTCAACTACTCCATTTTGTTGAGGTGTTCTAGGAGCTGATAATTGTTGAGAAATTCCTTTATCTTTGCAAAACTCATACAATGTTGAATTTCTGAACTCAGTTCCATTATCACTTCTCAAAGCAACTACAGAGGAACTAGTGCTTTGTGCTTCTCTATCAACTCTCTTGATATGCTCTATTATGACTTGAGGTGCTTCATCTTTGGAGAATAGGAATTCCACCCAAGTGTATCTTGAATAATCATCAACCATCACTAGAGTATATTTCTTTTTGGAAAGGGACATTAAATTCATAGGACCAAATAAATCCATGTGAATTAGCTGCAGAGGTTTTGAGTTCGTATTGAGCAACTTGTTCTTGTGACTAGATCTTTTAATCTTTCCTTTCTGACAAGCTTCACATGCTCCGTCTTGCACAAACTCCAAGGCAGGCAAATCCCTGATGAGTTCTCTCTTGATTAAAGAGTTTATTGCCTGAACATTCAAGTGAGACAGTTTCTTGTGCCATATCCAGAATTCCTCATTTGTGGCTTTAGTGTAGAGACAACAAATTTCTCCCTTGTCTGCAGCCTTGAGATCAGCTACAAACATGCTTCCTTTCTTCACACCAGTTAGAACAACTTCACCACTTTCTCTTTTTGAAATTGAACAATGATCTTCATTAAATTCCACTTTGAAACCCCTGTTTGTAAATTGTCCAATGCTTAAGAGATTATGCTTCAGTCCTTCAACAAATGCTACATCTTCAATAATGACATTTCCAGATTTTATACTGCCATATCCCATTGTATAACCGATGTTGTCATTTCCAAAGGTTACTGATGGGCCAGCCTTTTCCTCAAAATGTGATAGCAGGGCTATATCACCAGTCATGTGACTTGAGCATCCACTGTCCAAGATCCATATGACTCTTTTATTCCTGTTGCCCTGCATTCACAAGGTAACTAAGTTGTTTTTGGTACCCACACATGGTAGGGTCCAGTTGATTTAGAAACATTTTTGTTACCAATTCTTCTGTCATAAGTTGCATTCATCACAGTAGGATACTTCATATTGTTTGTGGCTTTGGAGTTCACACTCTTAGGCTCACATGAAGTGTTCACCCTCTCAATCCCGATTGGGGATCCTGTCCTGTGAGTGTGCATGTTTGTGTGTGATTCACTAGATTGTGCAGAATCAAGTTTATGCTTTAGAGATAAACAGTTAGCAATCACAGTCACATAACATGTCATGCAATTAGGCTTACCACAGAAGGAATCATGACTAGAGTTTATGCTAGCAGAATGATTACTTAGGTTATCAACTTCAACATTCACTTGTTTGCTACACTTATGAGTCAAATGATTAACCGATAGACATTTCTGACATTGTTTCCTGGGAGCATTTGGCACATAAGCATAGTTGTTACCCTTGTTGACACCTACCTTACCATTTCTGTTTTGTTTCTTTTTCTTAACAACTTCTTTCTTTGCTTTAGGACTCTTGACAAGATTGTCTTTGATCTCTTTCTGACTGACAGATTTAGGAGAGGAAGAAGTGTCTTTAGCAGCCTCATCTTCTTCAAGAAGTTGTTGTTTGATGATCAATAGTTCTTCATCAAACTCAACAACGCTCTTTCTGAAGATGGGCTGTTCAACACTAGATAGAATGGTTGGAGCATTTTTGTTTGTGAAAGATTCTTTTCCTTTGCCCTTTGCCTTCTTCCTTCCTTTATCATTCTCATAGTCAAAACCAACTCCAACCTTGCTATCTTCAGTGTGTTCCTTGTGATAGGTTTGAATAAGTTCAGAGGAGTTCTTAAAGCTTCTTAGTTTCAATTCAGTTTCAGCAATTTGTTCCCTAAGAGCTTTCTCTATTTGTTCAGCACAAATCACTTTGTTTTTAAGATACTCAAACTCCTTTTTCAAACCATCAAGGTTCACAACCATTAACTCAAGTTCCTCATTCTTTTCTGTAAGCTCAAGATTTCTAGCAGTTAGTCTATCAATTTCTTCATTTGCTACTAACATGCTAGTATGAATATTAAACATCTCAGTACTCATATCTTCAACAATTTGCTTATATTGAAGGGGAGTCATATCAAGAGAAGTAAGAATAGGTACCTGAATAGAATCACCATCATCAGAAAATGCCATCAAGGCATAATTTGAGTACTCTTGTTCTTCTTCTTCATCAGAGTCATCCCAGCATTTTCCCTCAGCAATAAAAGCTTTACCCTGTTGTTTCTTGAGTAGAGCCTCATACTTAGCTTCAAGCTCTAAGTATGCTTTGTCCTTCTTGACCTGTTTAGGCTTTTTGCACTCAGTGGCAAAATGCCCAAGTTCATTGCAGTTATAGCATCTTATTTTGGACCTATCCATACTCCCAGATTTGTATCCTCCTTTAACTGCACCAGCAATCCCTTTTCCTTTGTTGAAAGAGTTTGAGCTACCTGAACCACCAGCATTTCCATTATTGAATCTAGACTTGAATGGCTGCTTCCTCTTAAACCTGATGTTAGGGTATCTCCTAGCCATATAAGCAAAAGATTTGTTTTCCATCTTGTCCAGTTCATCTATGCTGTAGAACTCATCCTCTTCAGGTAAATCATACACAACCTGAGTTTCATCACCAGTGTCATCACTTTCCAGTTCCTCAATCTTGACTTGACTGATTTTTAGAGAATCCATTCTTTGACCTAGATTGTTAGCAATAAGGGCACAAGAGGTGTTGGCCACTAATCCTTTCTTTGCTTGAATAGATCTCTTTTGAAACAGCTCTAACTCATATGTCTTCAAAACACCATACAACACATCAAAACCAATCTTTGTTAGATCTCTTTCTTTAAGGGAAGAGATTCTTGGTTCCAAGTGATCTAGAAGAGTTAGTAAGAACTTCATATTGAGCTCTTCTGTCTCATAGTGTTTGTCATAGAGTTTGAGCTCGTTTATCAGCTTATTAAATCTCTCAAACACTTCTGTGATTCCCTCTTTTGGCTGAGCCATGAAGGCTTCATATTGTGAGACAAGAATCTGCTTCTTGTTCTTTCTTACTTCAGTAGTTCCTTCACAGAGCACTTCTATAAGATCCCACATCTTCTTGGCACTAGAACAGTGAGCAACAGTGCCATACATGTTGAAATCCATAGATTCACAAATGATAAGTTGAAGATGTCCATCCAGTGCTAGTTTCTCCTTTTCAGGATCAGTGTATTTTGAGGGGTCTTTGGGCACATGTTTTGCTGGTACTATCTCAGTGCCATTGGTTGTTTCACCAATCTCGATCATTGGAATAAAGGGACCATGCTTTAGAATATCTAAATACATGGGGTTAGAAGCTTTGATGAAAAGCAACATCTTCTTTTTCCATAAACTGTAGTGCTCCTTGTTAAAGGGAAGAATCTTGATACTGCTAAGTTTCTGTGAACTCATTCTTGATCTTTTCCTGTTTGTACGTTAACAACCTGGCTCTGATACCACTTGTTAGGAATGAATATCACCTAGAAACTAGACAGAGGGGGGGTGAATGGATAGTTTGATGAATTTTTGCTTTCTTGAAACTAAATGTAAACTGTATATGACTATGCTAAGTAATATGCAAAATATAAACAACACGCACAATCACTTTAATCTACTTTGTATAAGCAAATTAAATACTACAGCTTTCCAAGAAATTCACAATCGAATTTCTGGCTTCTAAACAAGAACATTTTGTACTTGCTTGCTTACAGAGAAAAGAGCTTGAGATAAAAACTATGTGTTACTCTCTTACAGCTACCAGTAGTGTGTGCACAATATATATTTTTCTATACAAACTAGGTACACACAATATTACACAGCTACCCCTTCTGAAAGTCCAACTTGTCCTGCCATAAGAAGTTCACTGTGTCAGGAAGGACCACCTGCTTTTCGGAATCTTTCCCGTTTCTGTAGCTGCTGGTCTCTTATCTTTCTCTCCAAGTTTAGCTGTAGATTTGCCATCTGTTCTTTGGACCACCTTGCCAGAACAAATGCTTCAATATTTGTCTCTTTTTATTCTTGGTTCTGTACCTTGATTTGTCTTGTTATAAACGGCTAAGTGTTGATATCGTGAACTCCACTTCATTCCTGACTTCGCGATCTCCCTTGTGAGGACTACGCAATATAGCCTTTGAAGACTTTGCGACATAGGTCATTTGACGACTATGCGACATAGGTCATTTGACGACTATGTGACATAAGTCATTTGACGACTATGCGACATAGGTCATTTGACGACTATGCGACATAGGTCATTTGACGACTATGCGACATAGGTCATTTGATGACTATGCGACATAAGGCTTCTGAGGACTTCACGATCTAGGCTTCTTTGACTTTGCTGACTTCAACACTTCACGACATGTGTCTTGAGGACTTCTCAACATAGTATAAAATGGACTATGCGATGTAGCACTTCACGACATAGATATTGGTGACTTCACGACATAGCATTCTTCTGACTTTGCTATATAATGCCTTAGACAAATTTCTGCAACTTATTTCTTCATGGCCTTATTCATTTCTATCCTGCTGCATGAACACTTCTGAACTTCTACCAGGACAATTATTCAATGGCCTATATACAATCTAGATGCAAGACACTTTTGCTAAGCTCATTATAACTTTGAGCATACATGATCAAGCTAATGTTCATGAGAACAAAATAAGTACATATAGAGACCTATACTATATCCCAGTGATAGAACTCACTAGGTCATGTAATGTGACATAGTCACATAGTGTAGGCTTGTTAATAGTGGTATTCAGACATGTCTTGAGCCTAACAGTATTTGTAGAAATATCATTATAAATTATTGTATCACACACATGTATGTATTGACATATTAATTTTGAAATATTATTAAGTAAATTTTTGAATACCAAATGTATGTAGGCTATTCCGCCATGCACTAAGATATCTGAAATATCTCTTTCTATTCACACAATAACATATTACTCCTTTCAGCATCAATTGATCAAAGTTGCACTCCGGTTCTCAGTTTCATTTAGCTAATTGAAAAACAAAAAATTTAAGAATTTTGAAGTTTTGAATTTTGCAGTAATCGTGATTGAATATGGACGTTCATTAGTTTGGAAGAGAAAGTTAATGGATTAAGAAGAAAGTGAGTTGATTTGAATCAGTTTCCTTAATTTTATATGTTGTCTCTGTAATATACACGCTAACAACTGTCTCTCATTAATTCCATCAAATGCGTGAGAGTGAGCCGCCTGCACTGTTCAGAGTGTATGCTTTTTGGTTTTGGCATATATAAGGTGTAACGAAAACTAAAAATCCGACATGATTTTCTATATATATATATACACACACACATGTATGTATTGACATATTAATTTTGAAATATTATTAAGTAAATTTTTGAATACCAAATTTATCTAGGCCATCTGCCATGCACTAAGATATCTAAAATGTCTTTTTCTTTTCACACAATAACATATTACTCCTTTCAGCATCAATTGATCAAAGTTGCACTCTGGTCCTCAGTTTCATTTAGCTAATTGAAAAATATGTTAATTTTAGTAACCAAAAGCCCGGATATATTCTGAATTTGCAAATTTTATTAAATTTTATGAATGTTTTTAGTGTGATAAATGAGTTATTCGAATGTTGACAAAAGTATGTGTTGTCGTTAGTTAATTTGTTTAGGTGTTATAATTTAAGTAAATATTCATTTTTATTTGTTTATGTGCAAATTTAAACCCTTTTTTGTTATAAATGTAATGTTAAAAGTTTAATAGATGATATTAATTATCTAATCATTTAAGTATTTGTAGAAATATCATTATAAATTATTGTATCACACACATGTATGTATTGACATATTCATTTTGAAATATTATTAAGTAAATTTTTTAATACCAAATTTATCTAGGTCATTCACCATGCACTAAGATATCTGAAATGTCTCTTTCTTTTCAAAGGATTACATATTACTCCTTTCAGCATCAATTGATCAAAGTTGCACTCCGGTCCTCAGTTTCGTTTAGCAAATTGAAAAACAAAAAATGTAAGAATTTTGATGTTTTGAATTTTTTAGTAGTCGTGATTGAATATGGACGTTCATTAGTTTGGAAGAGATAGTTAATGGATTAAGAAGAAAGTGAGTTGATTTGCATCAGTTGCCTTAATTTTATATGTTGTGTCTGTAATATACACGCTAGCAACTGTCTCTCGTTAATTCCATCAAATGTGTGAGAGTCGGCCACCTAAACTGTTCAGAGTATATGCTTTTTGGTTTTGGCATATATAAGGTGTAACGAAAACTAAAAGTCTGACATGATCGATAATTTTTTAATATTTCAGGTTTAACGATACAGTTTAATATATATATATATACACACACACACACACACATGTATGTATTGACATATTAATTTTGAAATATTATTAAGTAAATTTTTGAATACCAAATTTATCTAGGTCATCCGCGGTGCACTAAGATATCTGAAATGTCTCTTTTTTTCCCACAATAACATATTACTCCTTTCAGCATCAATTGATCAAAGTTGCATTTTGGTCCTCAGTTTCATTAAGCTAACTGAAAAATATGTTAATTTTAGTATCCAAAAGCACGGATATATTCTGAATTCGCAAATTTTATTAAATTTTATGAATGTTTTTAGTGTGATAAATGAGTTATTCGAATTTTTAAAAAAGTATGTGTTGTCATTAGTTAATTTGTTTAAGTGTTATAATTTAAGTAAATATTTGTTTTTATCTGTTTATGTGCAAATTTAAACCCTTTTTCGTTATAAATGTAATGTTAAAAGTTTAATAGACGATATTAATTATCTAATTATCTAATCATTTAAGTATTTGTAGAAATATAATTATAAATTATTGTATTTAACATTAATGGATAATAAATATATCGGTATTAATGATGATTAATGAATTAGATGTAATTAATATATGCATTAATTACCGAATTATTATTATATAATTAGGGGTAGTTTAGTAAATTGAGACCGAATAACTTGGGGCATAATCATAATTTCACTCTGATTTTTTTGTCTCACACAACCCCTAGTTGCTCTATTATATATGTAATAGATGAGAAAATTTTATCTTTTTTGGGCTTTAAATGGTTGTTTTCAATTCTTTATTTGATTCTTTCAATTAAAGTTTTTAAATTTGGTTTTTGAATTTTGGTAGTTATTCTTTTATATATATATATATATATATATATATATATATATATATATATATATATATATATATATATATATATATATATATATATATATATATATAATATAGGAGGAGGTTCAAAAGAGACCCTTGATTATGGAGAGACCAAGAGACCCTTGCATCTTACCATTGATTTCTTTTTAATCCAATGGCTTAAAAAGTTCAAGTTTTAATTAAAAACAAATTTTAACCTTTTCTTTTTTATGTGCAAAGGGTAGAAACGGAATAGTCAAAACATGAAAAAAAATCACATATTAATCACAATCTTTTTGTCAATCAGTATATATTTAATTTGGCTTACCATATAAAACAGAATTTGTAACTACAATCTACCATCCCTCAATTTAATATCATTCATACTATATTAAAATCATTATGTTAGGCCGAATACACAATATATAATCAAGTATGTATGAGAATAACAATCAAGAACACAAGTTTGTAAATCAACAAACTAAATTATATTAAATAATTCTCTCTTAGTGATGTTAATGAATCACAAAGAGTTTCTAGGTTACAAGAATAATATATTCAATGATCGCATCCCTTCTAGGGATAACCTATCTGTGTTTATATAGTACACAGTTACACAATCCTTATCTAATTGATATTCCTACAAATTAGCTATACAAGTTATATCAATTAAGGATTGCTTCTTATCTTCTATTCTGTTTCCTTAGCTGTATCAATATATTCTGCTTCTTTCCATCTTCAGAATATATTGCTTCTAGAATCTTCAATTCAGCACCGACAGCTAATTCAATTATCACCCTGTCAGACTTTAAATAAACTCTGACCGGCTTCCTTTAAACTCTTCACTCTGTCAGAGTTTAATTAAACTCTGACCGGCTTCTGATAAACTCTGGTCAGTACCTGTTGCTTAAACACTGATAAACAAACGTCAGCAATTATATCTAACAATCTCCCCCAACTTGTTCATAATAAAATGTACAAGTTAAACATATAATTGATGATGTCAAAAACATTTAACAAATGCAGTGTTTAACATATAACAGAGTTTAATTTAAAACAGAGTTTAAATTTGACTTAGAATAGAAAATATATTAAAAACTTACAGTCAGACTTTACTTGATTTCTTGAATATCAGGCACTGTCCTGATATAGTCTGATAGCAATTTCTTTTCAGCTCTTTCTAGCTCTTCCACCATGATCTTCTTCACTTCTTTCAACTCTGGATCAGATTCTCCAGTCTGATAAATTGCAGTTCTCAGAGAATAGATGGAATTCTTCCTCATCTCATTCCCTAGCTTAATATAATAAGCTTTATCAGATTCTAAATTAAATTCAAGAACTTTTGTACCCAGTGCTGTTCTGAACTTAGCACTGTTTCTTTTCATCTCAACAATCTTCCCATGTGCATCTCTGTATTTGGGAATATATGCACTTGATACTCCTCCTCCAAGCATCATCTTCGATCTTAGCATCTTTTCTCTGATAACTGAAGCAGCATTGTGAGTATTTCTATTTTTGACTTTTAACAAGTACAGAACATACTCCAATTCTTGATAAGATTTGAGATTTATATCAGACTCTGCAACCTTATAAACTCTTCCATCATTCATAAAGTACAACAAAAATTCCTTCTTCAACACCTTATGAAAGATCATTTGAACAGAGTCTAGCATATCAAGATTTTCTTGAGTAATAATACAAGATACAGCTAGTGATGATTGATCCATTGGACTTGTATTTATCCTTCTCTCTCTGTGTGACCCTAGACCAGATTTGTCTTTTCCTTCCTTACCCAATACTGTTCTGGTTACTGAGAAATTCACAGCTTCAAGCTTTAAATCTTCAAGAATTTTTGGTTTGCTGAATCCTGGAAGTTGTGTAGATTTCTGTACAACTTGAGCAACGTCAGAGGTTGTCATAACTTTAGTAGTATCATCAACTTGAGCACCGTCAGAGGTTGATTTTGCTAATCTTGTTTCAACTTGAGCAATGTCAGAGGTTGAATTATCTTTCTTCTCTAGGTTAGGCTCTTCAATCATTATGCCTTTACCCTTATCAGAATTTCCAATCACAGGTCTCCTTGTATATTGTATACTCTGTTGTGTATTCTCTTTGATAGAAATACCAACTTCTTTCTTTCTAGGAGCCTTGATTTCCTTTTTCTTGTAGATTCCAGCTTCAAGATTTTTCTTGTGTTCCTCAGCAAGCATTTGCTCTTCAGCCTGGATATCTTCAATAGTAACATTCTTTCCATGCTCTTTCATGAATATTTTAGCAGCAATCTCTTCATCAGTAGATGGATTAGTTGAAACAACTAAACTCTTGAGTTTTGAAGTAGATTGGCCACCAGAGTTTATCTTGTCAGAGTTTGTTTGTCTATCAGAGTTTACTCTTGTCCTGCTTTGCCTTTGAGCAAAAATCTTTCTTTTATTTTCTTTGCTTCCCCCATCAGTAGAATCATCCCTCCATCTCAGAGCTTGAGTGTCTTTGCATTTGTCTGTAGGTACACTCTCCCCCTTTTTGACATCATCAGAAAGTAGTACTGATGTCAGCAATTCAATGGCAGTAGAAATGGAATTCAGTTGAGTAGACATTGCATGCTGAGTTTCCTCAACTTTCCCAAGCCTCTTCTTGATTTCCTCAGAATCCTTGGCTTCCTGCTTGAACATAGAATAATAATAAGTTCTGTCAGACTTGAAAGTAAGATCCTTCATACTGACTTCATTCCTTAGATTTGTAAGCATTTGTTGATTCTCATCAAATCTATTATTAAGAGATTTGACTTGAACAACAGTTGCCTGTAAGCTTGTAAGTACATCAGTATTTGAGATCTTCTTGACAAAATCAGATAGAAAATCTGCAGCCCTTTGTGCTGAGAAGACACAATCTGCATCAGCCCATTTGTTGTAGTACATATTCTGGAAATGCTCATTTGTCTGTCTATTGACTTCCCTTGCTTCATCACTATTGACATCATCAGCCAATGAAACTTGAATACTAGGGTGTGAATGAGAACCCTCAGCATCATTTCCAGCTTCTTCATTATTGTCTGCTTCATTTTCAGTAAGAATATTTTCAGCAGTAAACTGTGCAGCTTCATCAATTTTCTCCTCTTCTACAGCTTCAGGAATATCAGAGTTAACCTGAGCAAAAACCTCTGCTTCTCTTTGAACAATCTCAACAACAGATTGTTGCAAAGCTTCAAGAATAATATTCTCAGAGTTTAGCTCATCAGCAGCCTCTTGTTCCTTGTCTATCACAGCTTCATCAAGAATTGTCTCTGTGACTTTTATCATCTGATTAACCTCCTCACCTTTGTCAAGATCACAAGAAATAATTTCAGTGTAAGTGGCCAGAGAATCTTCTATCTGATCAGTTACTTGATCAGCTTCCACACCCTCTGTATAATGATCAGAATGTATAGAGGTGTGTGCTTCAAAGTCAAAAACTCTGCTATCAGAATGAGTAGCAGTTTTCTCAATTACATCATTAGCCATTGATGTAGGAGCTTCTAAATCCAAATCCATCATATTAGCATCAGTATTTATCCTGTCTAGATTGACATCTTCAGTATTTGCAGCATCCTCCTGAACAAATACTTCATGAGCTTCAGTGTTTACAAACACTCTGTCCTCATTAGCATTTAGAATATCCTCCTCAACAACCATTGCAGGAGTATCTTGAGGAACAGTTTCAGTCACAATCTCTTCATTCTCTGATGCAGGAGCTTCAGATTCATCAAGATTTGCTCTATCCTCTGAGAGCATAGTAGTTTCCCTTAGAACAGCTTCCTGAATTACCACTGCAGAGTTTACAGGCAATTCAGCTTCTTCCTCCTCATCAAAAAGATAAGTGGCTACAAGTTTCCTTCTTTTACTCAGAGTTTGAGAATCCTCTGCTTCATCTTCACTAGCAGATACTCTTGCTTCTTCAGAACGAGGTCTTTGTGCCCTTACTTTTCTTTTAAATGCTCTGGTTTTGGACTTCTTTAACCTTTGTGATGGAGACACAGAAGGTTCAGCTTCAGAAGATGGTTTAGAAATCCTAGCTGGCTTAGAACCCATATGCTTAGTTCTACCACCTCTTGCAAGATTAACAGAAATTAAAGAAGGTACTTCTTGAGTTGGGGAATTGACTTGAGCATTTAAAAACTGTTGCATTGAGGCAGGTAGCAACAAGTCTCCAACAACTCCTTTCTTAACATCTTTATTTACTAGATCAGTAAATACCCTCTTATGTAATTTAAAACAAGAAACATCTGCTTCAATTACATGTACTCCTTCAACACAATAAGAAAACAAAAGCTGACAGAATCTAGAAAAATAAACAACTCCTCTATTCTCTGTCATTTTCTCCCCTAAGTTAGTCAAAACAAGTCGTGCAAAATCAAAATGATTATCATATAATAAAGAATACCCGATTTGCAGACTGTCTGTGGGAATAGCATCCCAATTTGTGCATTTCTTTCCAAATGTCCTCGTGATGTAATCGAAGAAGAAACTCCATTCCTTGCGCAGAAACGGCCTTTTGAGTTGCCCAATCTTTGTCAATGGCCCAGAGTAGCCAATCTCTCGCATCATTCGTATTAAATCCTCATCACCCATTCCAACAGTGTAGGAAGGATACTCAGGAAACCCCATTGCAGCTCGAATAGTACCAGCAGTAATAACATACTCTGTTTCTTCAAACTCAAAGATTATGGATGGGTTCCCAGTTTCACCACCATCATCATAAACCCCTGACTCCCAGAATGCCTTGATTTGTAAACCAGAAAGTTTGGCTGGTTCAACTAAAGCACGCCCAATCGTTGACTGAGCAAGAAACTTTTGAATCATATGAAATGCTTCTGGTGCGTTTGCAGTGTTTAGTGGTGCGGTATAGTTGTTTGGAACAAACTCTAACCTAGACGAAACGAAAGCTGTGGTTGCCATTAGAAGATTTTGAAGAAAGAACAAGTAATTGATGCGAAAGCTTAACAGAGTTTATGTGTAGAAAGGTGTTTGTGACTATGTGTGTGTGATAATAGATGTGTATGAGTAAGATGTGAAGAGTTTAACTGAAGATGTGTGTATTGTATTTAAAAGAAAATTAAAGATTAAAAACTGAAGAGTTTTTAATCATTAATACACAACTGTCTTACTCCTGTAATCATGTGAATGGGACACGTGTCACACATGCAGTTACTGACAGCAAAGAATTGACAGTTTCAATACGCATGCGCAGTAAAAACAGCAATAATTACCGCCTATTACACTTTTCTATGCAATTAACCTCTCTCCTCTGTTTAAAACATTCTTGAACAACTTTCCAATCATACTCTTTTTAAATTTTCAAAACAAATGTCTAATCTCAAAATTATAAAATGTCTGAAACAAAGAAATTATTTTAACCATCAGAGATTAAAACAAAGTTACCTCGGCATATGTCACACAATACATCAGTGTTTACCATTTATCCTTCTTTGTCAATAAACTCTTTTCTCAATCTGTACAGGTGTGAAAATATGTGTGTACAATAGCAGAGTTTACCGAAATCAATAGTTAGATCATCTCAAAGTGCATAAAATCCACAAACTAAAGCAGTAAAAACTGGTTGCCTAAACTCTCATGTATAACATAAAGTCTGATTTTATATCTAAACTCTGTATACTGATATCCTTTCATTTGGATATGTCTTTTATTTTTCACCCCCTTTATATATATTTATATATATTTTGTTTTTGTTTTTGTTTTTTTTTCCAGTAATCAGTGGTTGGCACTAGTCACCAAAAATCAAAGATTTTAGCCCTTATTTCATACAATAAGTTCCTGGATCTTCCTAGGCACAACATGATCTCAAAGGAATTTGTGCTCTGTTTGGCATCTTTTGATTTGAGGGTGAATTATTTGCAATTAATAATCAGAGTTTAGACTTTTCATCAGTTAATACAATTAATTTATGAGAGAAAATGCAAACAGCTAATACAGACTCAGTGTATAGGATCAATAAACTAAGAGATGGTATAAATACAGAGACAATATCATGCTGTGTTAACTTACTGCACATATTTGAGATCAGAATCTATATAACTCTTAAGGATTCATAATTACTTACTGAGAATTATGCTTCATACAAATTTCTTCATTGGTCCATATGTTTCAGACAAAATTACAATCAGAGTATAGCATTAAACTGTAACTATCAGAGTATGATCAACACTTTATGACTAACAGAGTTTAGCATCAGAGTTTACTTTCAGAGTTTATGACACTGGTACTCATAACAATGAATACATGCAAGGAATCATGAGCATTAAAAATCAAACATGTATAGGTTTTGAGTCTAACCCGTATCTCTAGTCAGAACCAGAGATCATTCCAAGTTCATTTACCAATCTTGTAAAAGTAGCTTCACTCAAAGGTTTGGTGAAGATATCTGCAAGTTGTTGGTCTGTAGACACAAAATGAAGCTCAATGTTCCCTTCTTCCACATGTTCCCTGATAAAATGATACCTTATGCTGATGTGCTTGGTCATGGAGTGCTGTACTGGATTTCCTGTCATAGCAATAGCACTTTGGTTATCACAGAAAATAGGTATTTTAGAGTACTTCAAACCATAATCCAGCAATTGATTCTTCATCCATAAAATCTGTGCACAACAGCTACCAGCAGCTATATACTCTGCTTTAGCTGTGGATGTGGAGATTGACTTTTGTTTCTTGCTATACCAAGAAACCAATCTGTCACCTAAAAATTGACAGCTTCCACTTGTACTTTTTCTGTCTATCTTACAGCCTGCAAAATCTGCATCAGAGTAACCAATTAGCTTAAACTCTGATTCTCTAGGATACCACAAACCCAAGGTTATGGTTCCTTTGAGATATTTGAAAATCCTTTTTACAGCTATTAGATGAGGCTCTCTTGGATCTGCTTGAAATCTTGCACAAAGACATGTTGCATACATGATACCAGGTCTACTTGCAGTAAGATACAGTAAAGACCCTATCATTCCTCTGTAGTTTGTCATATCTACTGAGGCTCCTGTGTCTTTGTCTAGCTTTGTTGCTGTAGCCATGGGAGTTGTAGCAGATGAGCTATCAAGCATACCAAATTTCTTGAGAAGATTTCTGGTATATTTTGCTTGATTGATAAAAATACCATCATCTGTTTGCTTGACCTGTAAGCCTAGAAAATAACTAAGCTCTCCCATCATGCTCATTTGGTACCTGGATTGCATAAGCTTTGCAAACTTCTTACAAAGTTTGTCATTAGTAGATCCAAAAATAATATCATCTACATAAATTTGAACTAAAAGCAAATCATCACCAGAATTGAAATAAAACAAGGTTTTATCAATTGTACCTCTTGTGAACCCACTTTCTAAAAGAAATTGAGCAAGAGTTTCATACCATGCTCTTGGTGCTTGCTTTAGTCCATATAATGCCTTGTCAAGCCTGTAGACATAATCTGGATGCTTGGGATCTACAAATCCTGGTGGTTGTTCAACAAATACTTCTTCTTCAAGCTTCCCATTGAGAAAAGCACTTTTTACATCCATCTGAAAGACTTTAAACTTCTTGTGTGCAGCATAGGCCAGAAAAATTCTTATGGCCTCCAATCTTGCAACTGGAGCAAAGGTTTCATCATAGTCAATTCCTTCCTGTTGTGAATAACCTTTAGCCACAAGTCTAGCCTTGTTTCTTGTAATCACACCATCACTGTCAGTCTTGTTTCTGAAAACCCACTTTGTACCTACAATTGATCTATTCTTTGGTCTAGGTACAAGTGTCCAGACTTCATTTCTTTCAAATTCATTTAACTCTTCTTGCATTGCTGTAATCCAATTAGCATCTTGAAGAGCTTCCTCCACTTTCTTTGGTTCTGTTTGAGACAAGAAAGCATGATACAGACACTCATTATTTGTTGCACTTCTAGTTCTCACACTAGCATCAGGATCTCCAATTATGAGATCAGGTGTGTGTGCCTGTGTCCACTTTCTTGCTGTTGGTAAGTGGTTTCTTGCATCATTATTGAATCCTCCCCCTTGATCCATGCTCTCCTGATTCATATGTTGACTCTCTGTAGCATCTGAGGCTCCCCCTGAATTGGATGGCTCAGAGTTTGAACTGTCAGAGTTTGAATCAGTTTCCTCAACTGACTCACTTGCTGTGTCTTGTTGAGCTTCTTCACGCTCCCCCTCAACTGGTTCTCTATTTTGTTCAATTTGAGAATTTCCAGTTTCTCCAGTATTTACCAGTAGAGGTTCAGAGTATGCTTCGTCAGAGTTTGTCAAACCTGCTTCATCAGAGTTTATATCATCAGAGAATAGATCTTCATTTTCAAAACGTAGTTGATCATATCCATCCTTGTCTTCAAGTCCAATTATCTTCTTGTCATCAAATGACACATGTATGGATTCCATGATCACCTTAGTTCTTAGATTGTAAACTCTGAATACTTTTGTTGACAATGGATAGCCAACAAAGATTCCTTCATCAGCTTTTAACTCGGACTTTGTCAACTGTTCAGGATGAGTCTTCAACACAAAGCATTTGCATCCAAATATATGAAAATATTTCAAATTTGGCTTCTTATTTTTCACCATCTCATATGGTGTTTTCCCATGCTTGTTGATCAGTGTAGCATTTTGAGTAAAACAAGCAGTTTGAACATCTTCTGCCCAGAAATAAGTTGGTAATTTTGCTTCTTCAAGCATAGTTCTGGCTGCTTCAATTAAGGTTCTGTTCTTTCTTTCAACTACACCATTTTGCTGTGGAGTTCCAGGTGCAGAAAATTCTTGTTTCACTCCTCTTTCCTTGCAAAAAGCTTCCATGATTGAGTTTCTGAATTCAGTTCCATTATCACTCCTTATAATTTTGACTTTGTGCTGTGATCCTTTGTCCAGTAGATTTACATGATCCATCAGAGTTTGAGCAGTTTCATCCTTCTTTGACAAGAACTACACCCATGTATATCTAGTATATTCATCAACAATTACTAGAGCATATTTCTTTCTGCCCATTGACATTATATTCACTGGTCCAAAGAGATCAACATGTAGAAGATGATAAGGTTCCACTACTGAAGATTCAGATTTGCTCTTGAAAGATGACTTCCTTTGCTTGGCCTTTTGACAAGAATCACATAGGCCATCTAGACTGAGTATTGATTTTGGGAGTCCTCTTACAAGATCCTTTCTTATTAGCTCATTGATGTTGTTCAAATTGAGATGAGAGAGCTTCTTGTGCCAATTCCAACTCTCTTCATTTGACATTCTTGCAGTCAGACACACTGTTTTTCCATCAGAGTTTGTTACCAAACTTGCTTCATAAATGTTGTTATGCCTGTGTCCAACTAGAACAACTTTTCCAGTAGATTTACTGATGACTTCACAGTATTCACTATGAAAATCTACATGGTTTCCTCTGTCACAGATTTGACTCACAGATAACAGATTATGCTTGAGTCCTGAGACTAGAGCTACATTTGTGATGATGACACTTCCAAGATTAATATTGCCATATCCCAGAGTGTGTCCTATGTTGCCATCTCCATAGGAAACTTTTGGGCCAGCCTTCTCCTCAAAGTCTGATAGCAGGGCTTTATTTCCAGTCATGTGTCCTGAGCATCCACTGTCCAAGATAAGTGTGCTCTCTCTTATGCCCTGCAATCACAAACCAACACTAAGTGTTAGTTTTAAGGATCCAGACTTGCTTGGATCCTTTGCCTTTCTTAACAGTGTTAGCTTTTGCAGCGGAATCAGTATTATCATAGTTTAAACTAACATTGTCAGATTTTACACTAGCAGAGTTTGCTCTAACCCATTTCAAGTTGGGTTTTAGCTCATAATAATTATGATAAATAGCATGATAACTCTTACAAGTATAAATAGAATGCCAAGTGCTCCCACAGTGTGTGCATAAAGTTTGTGGTTTAACCCTTACATAATCATTCTTTACTCCTGATGTAGAAGATAAAGAATTAATATGTTTGTTCTTAGTGCAAAATCTAGCAAGATGATTAGAACTACCACAATTATAACATGTTTTCCTTGGAGCACCAGCAGTAGGCAAATGATTATTTCTATTATCTATGCCTATCTTTCCATTCCTATTCTTCTTGGACCCTTTTGGTTTCATGGCAGACTTTACCTCTTTGAGCTTATGTTTGAACTGTTTTCCTGTCATTAAACCAACATTAACCTGTTTCTCACAGACTCTAATTGGTTCTTTAACAGCTTCAGGCTCAATAGGTTTCTCTGTTTTAAATTCAATATCCACTTGTTCAACACAAGCTTCAACTGGCTCTTTAACAGCTTCTTTCATAATTACAGATTTTAGCTTACTAGATTCAGGAACAAATGTTACAGGAGTTGAATATGAACTTGTGAATGCTCTAAACTTGATTTTGTCCTGAAATCTAAGTTCATCTTCCTCACTGTACCCTAAGCCTACAGAATCTGTCTGAAACACTTGATGTGTATCTCTACCAGAATTAGTCCAAGTTTTAATTATTTTTCTTTCCTTCTCTAAATCAGATTCTAGTTGCCTATACCTTTTAAGCAACTCCTGTTCAACATAAACAGCATCATCTCTTTCTTTTTGAATCTGCTTCATATTCTCAAGTTCTCTTTCAAGAAACTTGCTTCTTTCTTTAAGACTAAGATTCTCAGATTTAATCCTCTCATTCTCTAAAGTCTGATCCCTATAACTAACATGTATGTTCTTAAGATAAATTCTTAATTCAGAAATATTATCAGTATCATAAGCATAAGTAGTTAGGGGTACCTTATTTTTTGATGATTCAGTCTCATCTTTGACAGTTGCCATAAGAGCATAATTTACTCCATCATCAGAATCTGAAGTATCTGCCCAGTCTTTGCCTTTAGAGATGAGTGCTTTCTCAGTTTTGCCTTTCTTGCACTCTGGAGCATAGTGACCCATCTCCTTACACTTGTAGCACTGGATTTCAGATTTATCCTTCTTGCCAGACTTGGTCTCCCTTCCATCAGACTTTCTAAAACTTCTCTTATCAGAGTTTGAATCTTTCCTTGAGAATCTCTTTCCTTTCTTGAAGTTCTTGAATCCCATCTTCTTAAAGGTCTTCACCATCAATGCAGCCATTTTCATCATCTGTTCTTCATCATCCTCAGAGTCAGAAGCTTCATCAGAGTTTGAGTCATCATCAGAGTTTGATGACTCACTTTCAGATTTAATGACTAAAGCCTTTCCCTTGGCTTTCTTCCTTGATGATTCATTCTTAATGGGCTTCTCCTCGACTTTGAGAGCAACAAATTTTGTCTTTTTACTCAATCTCCTATTCCTTTGTTCTATCTCCAGTTCATGAGTTTTCAATAACCCATAGATTTCATCAAGATCTGTATCAGCAAGCTCATAATTATCTCTTATTGTGGTTGTCTTTAGATCCCACTTTTCAGGTAGAGATAACAGAAACTTGAGATTAGACTCTTCAAGCTCATATTCTTTATCAACCAGAGACAGATCATTCAATAGTTTGCAAAATCTGTCATGAGTCTCAGTCAAGGTTTCATTAGGTCTTGAATCAAAGTGCTCATACTCCTGTGTGAGTATTGTCTTTCTGTTCTTCTTAATAGCACCTGTTCCCTGGCATCTGACTTCTAAAGCATCCCATATCTCTTTGGCAGTTTTGCAGCCAATTACTCTGTTAGACATAACATTATCTAAAGCACTGTGGAGAAGATGTCTAACCTTTGCATCCTTTGCAATTGATGAGATGTCCTCAGGAGTCATATCTTTCTTTTCCTTTGGAACAGTCTTTTGTTCTTGACCATCAACAACAGGGGCTAGTTTGGTTGGATTATGAGGACCATCATAAATTCTGTCAAGATATTCTGGATCTGTAGCCTCCAGAAACATGGTCATCTTCACCTTCCAAATTGGATACTCTACAGGCCTGAGCATTGGAACCCTGATTGTTTCATATCGACTCACAGAATTAGGCTTAACCTGTTCAGCCTTGGGAGCAGTTTGATTTTCTTCAGACATGATTATTACTGTGTTTGAATCGTAAAACTGTATATATTAAACAGCTTTGGCTCTGATACCAATTGTTAGGCCGAATACACAATATATAATCAAGTATGTATGAGAATAACAATCAAGAACACAAGTTTGTAAATCAACAAACTAAATTATATTAAATAATTCTCTCTTAGTGATGTTAATGAATCACAAAGAGCTTCTAGGTTACAAGAATAATATATTCAATGATCGCATCCCTTCTAGGGATAACCTATCTGTGTTTATATAGTACACAGTTACACAATCCTTATCTAATTGATATTCCTACAAATTAGCTATACAAGTTATATCAATTAAGGATTGCTTCTTATCTTCTATTCTGTTTCCTTAGCTGTATCAATATATTCTGCTTCTTTCCATCTTCAGAATATATTGCTTCTAGAATCTTCAATTCAGCACCGACAGCTAATTCAATTATCACCCTGTCAGACTTTAAATAAACTCTGACCGGCTTCCTTTAAACTCTTCACTCTGTCAGAGTTTAATTAAACTCTGACCGGCTTCTGATAAACTCTGGTCAGTACCTGTTGCTTAAACACTGATAAACAAACGTCAGCAATTATATCTAACACATTATTCAGTTTTGGTAACAAAATTAAGAAAATATTCTTACAACAACAATCACGTATTGTTAATTGCTGTCATTGGCACAAAAAAAAATCTGATCAATCACGGACGATCCACAAGCTTCTCAGGTATATTTATTATGTTTTGTTTCATTTGTTCCATTTTTCAATAGTGTTGATTTGTTTCTTCATTGTTGTAGTATTAGGATCAACAATATGTTAATTAACACTAACAAACTTGTTAGTCATCGAGCAAGAAAGCTATATTCCAAAGATAGAAAAGGTTGTGCAGCTTCTGCAATGAGTTTGGATTTCATGATTCACAGGACTGTGCAAAGAAGAAGCAAAAATGTTTGATGAAGACACGCAACAGTGATTTCTTATTTTTTATACCATAATGGAAGAAGAGATATATATTAAATGTTTGATTCTAATGCTTGAGTATCCATTGTGGGTTGTGATCTTTTTCCTCATATATGTAATCAGGATTATAAACCTGTGTTCTTGTAAATGTTCCTCATTGTTCTTTTAGATATTTCTCCAAATCTCTAGTTTAAAGTAAGTAATATGTATACAAAACATTCAACAAGATTATGCCAAAAATAAAATAAAATAAGTGTCATTGACAGATTTCCATATAACACACAGATAAATGTTTGAGTTGTGTCTAATGGTGTATGTATCACACAGTATTTAGGAACATATTTTTGAATTTAAGAGTGTTTTATATCTAAATATTAATTAATTACTTGTTTTTTATTTATTTTTTAAATGTAAGATTGTCTTAAGTGTTATCAATTAATTTAGTATTATTTAAAAATATAAGATTCTCTTTAGGGTTGTAAATCTCTTTATATATTGAAAAATAATGATACTCCATTGATAAAAAAAAAATTGAAATAATAATTTCAAAACCTGAAGATTTGTTTTTTTATTTTTTACTCTACATGAAAATAAAGATTATGGATAAATTTTAAGTTCACAACGAGAATCTTTTATGTGTTTACATACAATGTATATAAAAAAGAATTTAATTTGGGAATGTTTTAGATGTCCTTAAAATTATTTTTTTAATGGCCTCCTGAAGTTCCATCAAGTTTTGCGTCGAAATAATAATTATTTTAATTTTATTTTTACTTTTTATGAAAATGTTATAAATTGAAAGATTCTTTTAAGTATTGTACATTGATGTAATATTTTTTTTTTTTTTTGTAATTTGATAAGATTCTTTAATGTGTTCTATATCATAAACTTTTAGCTGAATTTTTTTAATTAATTTATCAGATTTATTTAAATATTACATTAATATATATATTTCTAATTTATAAGACAGATTATATTACGTTTATAATACTCTTTTTCTATGATAGGAATTCTTAAAGTGCCTTTTTTTGTAGTTTTGCCACTGGAGCTTCCTTAAATATTTAGTTTTGTTCAAATATTCATTGATTAAATTTTTTATAAATATTTTATCAAAATATTGTAAGGAATCTTTGAAATTTTTTATTTAATGGACCAATCGCATTGAAAACATTTATGAAAACACTTGACAGAATCTTTAAATAAAAGTACTCATATCCTATTTAAAAAAAATTTGAAAAATATATTTCAATTTTTTATAGTTTTTAGATATGAAGTGAAAATTCTTAAAGTATTTTAAAATAAAGATGATCAATGGAGATTCCTTAAAATGTTTCTTTGTAGCTAGTATTTTATAATACAGATGATCAATGTGATATTCCTTAAAATGTTTTTTTGTAAATAAAATTTTAAAATTTTCTAAATATTTTATAAAAATACTTAGCTAAATCTTAAAAAAATTATTTTGATGAATCCATTCCCGGTAAAGGTCATTTAACAAAACACATGACAAAATCTTTAAAAAGAATATACCTAGATCCATTTAAATATTTTTTAAAATATTTTTTTTTTTGTAGATATATAGCGAGATCCTTCTAAGTACTTTATAATATTATGATACACATGTTTTGTATTTATTTAAATAGTGAGATTTCTCCGAATATTTTTTGAAAAAATTATAATACACATTGTACTATATTTATAATAAACAATGTCAATGAGATTTCTTAAGGTATTTTTGTAAATTTGCGATATATCGTGAGATTCCTCAAATGTTTTATTTTATTCAAATATTAATTGATAAAAATTTTAAATTTTTTGAAAAACATTCAAAAATATTTATATGATGGGCCCATTCCCATTTAGAAAAACATTTATCACAACACTTGAAGAAATATTGAAAAAAAAGAACTCACATAAGATCAATTTTAAATGTTCTTTTAGAAAATATTATTTTATTTTATTTTTTTATAACTCTTAGATATATAGTGGGATTCTATTTGTAATACATATTTATGCATTTATTCTGGTGAGACTTTTTTTAATCATTTTTTGTACTAAATTATAATATATTGTACTATATTTGGAATACATGTTGTCTAATTTTGTGATTCTTCAATATATATATATTTTATAATTTTGTGATATACCAATGTTCTTTTTAGTTATACTTATTGATTATCATCAAGGAGATTTCATTAAGTGTTTTATATCTAAATATTAATTAATTACTTGTTTTTTATTTATTTTTTAAATGTAAGATTGTCTTAAGTGTTATCAATTAATTTTGTATTATTTAAAAATATAAGATTCTCTTGAGGGTTGTAAATCTCTTTATATATTGAAAAATAATGATACTCCATCTGATAAAAAAAATTGAAATAATAATTTCAAAATCTAAAGATTTGTATTTTTTTTATTTTTTAGTCTACATGAAAATAAAGATTATAGATAATTTTTAAGTTCACAACGAGAATTTTTTATGTGTTTACATACAATGTATATAAAAAAGAATTTAATTTGGGGATGTTTTAGGTTTCCTTAAAATTATTTTTTTTAATGGCCGCCTGAAGTTCCATCAAGTGTTTTGCGTCGAAATAATAAATATTTTAATTTTATTTCTACTTTTTATGAAAATATTATAAATTTAAAGATTCTCTTAAGTATTGTACATCGATGTAATATTTATTTTTTTTGTAATTTGATAAGATTCTTTAATGTGTTGTATATCGGTATATTTATTGAAAGAAATACCGATACTCCATTTTATAGAAAAATACTTTTAAAAAAATAATTTAAAGAAGCTTAATAAATATAAATTAAACATGTCAAAATTTTAATAAATTTTAAAAAGATATAATTTTTTCAAATACACTTCAGAATCTAAAAAACAATAGTAGAAAAATGAATTAATATATTATGCTCTGCAAAACACCTTACCTCGAAAATTGTAAATTCAAAAATATTCCTAAAACAGAAATATCATATGAAAATTTAAAGTATTTCAACAATTTACCAATATCAAATCACATATTTGAAACATAATATTTTAATAATGGTAAATCAATATTAGAAGATTCTCTTAAGTGTTGTAAGATTCTGTTTAGAGTAAAAATATATAGTTAACCTAATTTTAATAAAACAGTTAGATTCTTTAAAATACTTTTTTATAAAATATATTTAGTTTTCTATATTATCTATTTTATTGAATATTGAGATTCATTAAAGTGTTTCTCTTGATATTATTATATATACTTTTTTATATTTCAATTTTCATTGGTATTTAATAAACACATAGGAACACTTAGTAGAACACTTTACTACTTGTCTAAAATTGTTTTAACAATATTAAAATATGAAGTTTCAATTATGTGATCTAGTAAGTGTTGAAATACTCGAATGAATACTTAGTTGGTAGAATAATAAATCCCAAAATACATGATGAACAAAACGGAGATGAAGAATATAACAGTTACAAAAACATTGAACAAGCACTACTACACAATGATTTGCCACTATGTGAATGTATGAAGCATCTGAGCATTAGACAACTCTACAACACTACCACAACTCACAGTAACACACAAGGGTACAGACCTGCAGCTCTAAAATGTACAATTCACACCAGCTTGGTTAAGAAATACCAGCAAGCCAGTTTAACATCTCTTGCAAAATGCAAAGAAAATTTCTAAAATCGTAGCAACGGCCCAGTGCAAGTTGTTCTCAAAAAATTTCTGATATATAACCCGCAAACACGCACCTGGGAACATGTTACATGTATATAACCTGAGTAAATACAAGCCCACACATTGCATATCCGAAAAAAAAACTCTCCATCTATGACACTACATTACAATAATTATATTACAGAAGTAGAAATCCTAAAATTAAGAATTCTCAAATATCAAATAGAACACCAAATAAAAAAAATGATAGGTAGAATCATAAAAACATACTAACATACTTAAACTCATAGAATCATCTCACTCTTGAGCACGTATCACCGTAATGGCATCATCTGATAGGACAACACAAGTTGTACACTTGTTTGAATCACCAACATACTCCTTCACTTTATCAGTTTCCTTGTGGGAACTAGTGGTCCGTCTCATAATGAATTGTCTACGTATTCTTGTAAGCAATTAATTATGAAGGTAACCACGTTGCTAAAAATCTTACAATAACTTACAATAACTTACCTACGATTTCTAAAAACAAGGTAACCACGTTGCTAAAAATGATAGGATTTATCCATTACAAGAATCTTGAATCATAACTTCATCCATATTTTTTGACACAAGATAATGATATATAATATAGACAACAAGAACATCTTGATAAGACTATGTAACAGAATCGTATACTATATGAACTTAAGAAAGAATTTCTTCAAATTACGTGTTGGCTTTATTCCTCTGCATAACTACTTACATAGTTATATGATATAAATATGTAACAGAATCTGTTCTTTTATTCTTCTTAAAGAAGACGTGGGATGATACGTACAATGAATTAATCATATACATATACATGTTATATTATGTAGTTGTAATTCTTGATTTGTTTCCATTTATAGAAAGATTTTTGATTATATCAATTACACGCTAATCAACATACTTACCATACTTAATAGAATCTGTTAGATATTTTTAGTGTATAATGCATAGTAGTGACCCTAAACATTTGAAAGAATAACAAGAATGCCACTGAATATTTCTGATTTTATTTTTTGATTATTATTAATTATGGACGGTCCAGATGATGGTCTCTTAGGTCTCTTGATAAAGAGGTTCTCTATATATATATATATATATATGTCATTGTTCTAGAGAGAAACATCTTATATAGAGAATCAGGGAGAACCATATATTCTATTATAGAATCTCATAAATAATTTTAATTTTTTTTTCATAAAATATATAATCTGATTCTAATGTAGAATATTATCATATACAAACTTTATAAAAAAATTAACATTTAAAATTTCAATAAAAACATTGATTTTAAATTTGATTCTGCTGCAGAATCATTTTAGATAGATTTGATTCTATTGTAGAATCACTTTGGACTATTTGACTAATTTTCAATTATTTTTTAAAAAAGGAGTTTAATTTCATTTTTTGATTTAATAATTGAAATTTATAATCATATCTAATAAAAAAATGTGATAAAAATATTTATTAAGAATATTTATGTAATGGTTCTCTCCCGGACTCTATATAAGAAGTTCTCTCTGGAATGCCAATATATATATATATAAGTATTAAAATGTAAAAAAAATTCTTTTATGTTGTTTTTTATGTGAAAATATATTATGAATGTCAAAATAATCCGATCTAACGGGTAACCTACCTGTGAGACAGCACAGATGAGAGTCAGAAACGACACAAATATCGATATATTCCTGAACACTGATTTTACGGATTAAAGTGAGAGTTTTATTTAAACCAGTGTTCATTTCAAATGTTTGATCCTCAAATATATTCGATATATTTTTCAAAGATATTATTTTCAAAGCGTCATATTTTATTACTTGTGGCTCCTGTGGTTCCTGAATATGTTGTTGAGGCCCCTAAGGGAGTTGAGCTCACTGTTCAAATTTCTTATGAGAAATTTAGAGTCATGTCTATAGATTTAGAGTCTCTTAAGGTTGATTATTCTGCATTGAAGTCCACTTTGGACATTCTTGTTGATAACTATGAGAAGCTTGCCTCTAGACATGAGATTCTCAAAAAGTATGTCACCTCCACAATGACTAGAATGAGTCTTCTTGAGAATAGCCTATCTCAACTCATTCACTTTCACATCAACATGCATAGATCTTGACCTTCAAATGAGATTATCATGGGGATTCCTGTAACTTCAGAAATGCCTAGGGAGACAGAGATCATAGAGGTTGATGATAAGGATGAGACAATGGTAGATATGAATGTTAAGATTGAGCCTGAAGATGGTGTCTTTGAGGGTATAAAAAGTGAGGACTTGGTTATACCTAGAGGTGGTCAAGGTGGTACTTTCACCATTAGTGCAGAGGCCTTAGAGAATGTTGAGAGGAATGCAGTGATCAATAATGATCAGTATAATCAGATGGATTGAGATGGTTGGTGTAGTGAGTTGGTGTTAGGTTTCAGAGTTGGTGTCATGGTTTCTGTAACTGTTATGTGGTTGTAATATTCCCTTGTAATGTTGTATGCTAGTGTCCTGTTAAGCCCAACTTATCTATATGCTCCTTATGTATCTATAATGCTTGGTAATCAAGTTTTTGTTTGCTGTAATTTGCTGTCATGTTGCTTGTACTTGTCTGTGTTGACTTCTTAGTTCTATCTCCAACTAGTTTTCAGCTATAAAGTTGGATTTAGAAGTGTTGGATGCTATGTAATGTTTTTATGAATGAATTCTGCAGTTTAATTACTTTCTCCAGTAATTTTATCAGAATTGCATTTCTTGAATATATATCCAAGCACACACACAAGTCACAATTAGATTACATAATGCATATGCTAGAATTGAATTCTCTGTACTTCATTGCATTTTGACATCACTGCATTGCATTTCTTACAATTTTGTCAATTTATGCTTAAATGTAATTTGAATCCATATTGACACAAATTTCTGAGAACTTACTTGCAGGTTTTGACATCTCTAAATATCAGGGTTATTAGTTGGTTTATATCAGTTGGTTAATACCATTGCAGTTGCACTTTCTCAATTCTAAGTTATTTAGAATTCACAATTCTGCACTTAGAAGAGCTCACTATCTTGCTCATGTCACTTGTATTGCACATTAAACTGTTTTAATTATATCTCAAAGACTTGACTGACACTTGCATTTAGTGTTAACCCTGCAGGATCACACTTCAAAGTATTGCAATTGTCATTGTGTTGGCCTTTGTTCATTCTGGTTGTCTGCAATTTCAAGTTGCACTCCATGGACCTGCACTACAATTTTCTCCAAAGATATACTAACTCTTTTTCTACAGGATCCAAGATGTTGAAAGCCTACACTTATGAATTTGATTTGATATCATTTAAGTTGTTTCAGTCTTGTTCTTACATTGAACTATCTTAAATACTTGACTGATAATTTCTTTTGAGTGCTAACATTGCAGGTTTCAAGATCATGATCAGAACTTTAGTCTTTAACTTGAAAATGCACAGTCCAGCCTCATGCTCTTGCTCTGATTCTCAGCAATTTGCTTCTGAGCACTCTACATTCTCATTTGATCATATTCTCTGTATTTCTTTTTTTTGTCTTGCATGGGAGAATTAGAACTTGTAATTCATTTAGGATTATGATCACTTGGTTTGTATATTAAAATCAATCCAAATCATGTGAAGATTTGTGAAGTAGGACTGATTTTGGAGAGATAAGGAGGATTGGTGGATATTGCTTTGTAATAGCTTAAAATTTAAACCCCCACCCCCTTATATTTTGCTAGATTAAATCCCTTTCCCCATTTCCTTAGATTTTTTTACTCTTTTTGGTTTTTATCAAAAAATGGAAGAGGAAACAATATGTGTGTTGATTTATGCCTACTAACTTTGAATTTGAGTTCTTATTAGGTGGATCAACAAGCAAGGGGAAACAAGTATAATTTTTGAATTATACTAAATTGTCCTTATATCAATTTTCGAATTCATATAAAAGAGGGAAGTGTTCTAAACTCTTATAAGTTATCATCTTGCTCCTATTTCCTTATCTTTGTGATAACTTATTATTTGTGTGTGATATGCATGTTTGCCTATTTGTGTTTAAAATTGACAAGATTTTTTAATCATCTTAGGGGAACCTCAAAAATTTAGCTTACCAAGAATATATTTACACCTCTCTCTAAACCCTACTATCGCCCCTTCTTTTTCGACATAGCCGACGGGGCTTTCACCGGTTTTTCCGTGTGAAAAGCCCCGAATCCTTTGCTTTATTTTGTTTCTTTTTGTTTGTTTCAATAATCGCCCTTTTGGGTAAGGATTTTTATTCATTTGATTTGTTTTTAGATCTACATATCGGAGTTTTTGGTTTTCTTTCTTCTTCGATTCAAGCGGAGCTTATTGGATTTGAGATTATACCGAGTATCTCCTATTGTGATTTCATTTTTCAGATCTAAAATTTTCTATTTTGAATTTCAATTTTGTTTCTCTCCTTAGTGAGAGGGTGGTTGTTTTTCTCTCATTTATTGTGAGTGTTGGTTTTGATTTAGTGATGAAAGTTTGTATGGAATTGCACTTATGGTCGATAGCTCAAACGGATTATGGAGAAGAGAATTGTGGCAAAGTGGGTACATGTAAATATATCATCTTCAAAATATCGCTTAATTGTCTCTTCTTGAAGACATGCGATTTGATCTTTTTATATTTGTTCGACTCGATCATTTTTGTAGATGTTGTATGACTTTTTATTAATGAATTGACTCCATTTTTCTTCAAAAAAAAAATCATCTTAGGGGAAGGTGTTTAAATAGGCATTAAAATGAATAAATATTTTTCATGCATACACTTAGGGGAAGTTTCACACACATATTTAATTTTCGCTATTAGTTTTAACAAATACCAAAAAGGGGAAGATTGTGAGACATCCTTTCACTTTTAAGTTTTAGTTATTTGTCATAAATGTACTGCGAAAATTAAATTAGATATAGGAAGTTCCTAGATAATATAGTAATTCTTCCCTTAGGTTTATTCGATGTGACATAAACAAACGACGAGTCATTTTGACAAAACGTTTTCTCGTACAAATCATTATCTTTGGATAAGGTATATCAATGTGATGATATTTCCTAGTCTAGAGTTTATGGTACATTCAAAGGCAAAGTCAGAAATGGCACAAATATCAATATAAACCCGAACACTGATTTTACAGATCAAAGTAAGAGTTTTATTTAAACTAGTGTTCATTTCAAATGTTTTATCCTCAAATATATTCGATATATTTTTCAAATATATTATTTTAAAAGTTCCATATTTTATTACTTGCCAAAAGTACAAAAATAGATTTTTATCCCGAATCCCCTAACAATTTTATTCAAATGGATAAATTTGTCAAATATTCATCTTAATGATTTCTTTGACCTAATAGTCATCATTTCACAAGGAATTTTATGTTTGAATATATTTCAAGTCAAAACTTTAGTCTTGGAGTCGTCAAGTTCCGTTAAAAGACTAACGTATTTTATTATGTCGAGGAAGGACATTTTATAAAAAGGATTTTTAAATAAAATACCCCCACATGTTATTTTGACTTGAAACTTTTAGAATGTCACTAGAATAACTAAAATAAATTTTAGAAAAAGTTTCATGATTTTATGAAGACATTGTTTTGGGATTCCTGAAAACTGCTCGATTTTTATTACGAGTTCGCAAAAGTGCATCAAATTATTAAAAACCCATAGGTCGTTTTTGACCATAAGGTTTATAATATATTTGAAGACTTTTTGAATTGGTCTCATATTTTTTTAAAAGGATTTTGTTTTAAAGAAAATCTCACGAAATGGGTTTGTCGCTTCGTTTCGTATTTATCGGCCTTTTCGTACCAATGGAAGCTTCTTGAATATTTTATATTAAGCTAATTCAAACATGTTTATGTGCTGGAGTGTCATAGTACTGTGTACCTTTCTATTTCATATTTTATGGTATGCTTGACACCTAGCTTTGTCCATTGGTTACTCACTTTTGTCCTTTGGTCATTACCTCACATTTTGGCTATAAATACCAAGCTAAACTCACTCATTTCCTTGAGAATTTTGTGTCCTAGAAGTGCTGAAGTTTTTACTCTAGATTACTCACTTCTTAGAGTACCAAAATCCTCCAAAAGATTTGGATGCCAAAGCTTTGTCCCTCCAAGATTAATCATCTTTAAGCTTTGGATTTGCATCCATTTCTAGCCGGTTTTAACGCCACTCGGCCACTCCACTTTGGGGAACTCTTTATCTCATTTTTGTGCAGCCCCATATTGCTCTTAGTTGAGTGTTTGAGTCACCATTATTATCATCTTGAATAATCTTCAAGTGGTGATCAAATAGGCCTTGTTTTGGTGGTGTTTTGGTTCCATTTTGGTGGTTGTGTAACACCATTCAACCAAGCTTTTTGGCAGCTCCTTGCATCTATTCTTGCAGCCTATTAATCACTCTAAAGTGAGTATTTGAGTCACCTTTTATCCCTTCTTGAATATCATTCAAGTGGTGCTCAAATCCGGCTAAGTTTAGAGGTGGTTTTGGCTTGTTTTAGGATTGTTATTTGCCTTGCCATTAACCTCTCGGGAAAGACACTTAGGACAGTGCTCTTGAATATTTTAGATAGTTCCTAAAGTGTTCTTTGAAGTGTCTTTGAGCCACCATTGTTACCTTATTGAATATCTTTCGATTGGTGCTCTTTTTGGACACTTTTAGTGGTTGTTTTAGTGTCTTCTCGGGAAAGACACTTAGGAAAGTGCTCTTGCACGTTTTTAGCAGCCCTTAGAGTGCTCTTGAATGTGTCTTTGAGTTGCCATTAACATATACTTGAATACCTTTCAAGTGGAGCTCATTTTAGACACTTTAAATGGTGTTTTTGGCTTATTATTGGCCTCAGTTTAACACCTCTCGGCAAAGCCTCTTTGGACAGTGGTTGTGCACGTTTTGTGTAGTCCCTAGAGTGCTTTTTCTTGTGTTCTTGAGTCACCATTAACCTCTCCTTGCATATCTTTTCATTGGTGCTCATTTGGAACACATTTGGTGTTGTTTTCTTACACTTATAACCAAATATACACTTGTTCTTATAGTTAACTCTTTAAGTGTATCTTGATAAGTTGTAATACACCAAGAGAAGTATCTTGAAGTATTTCTTGATCTCTCTCTAAGTCCTTATTAACCAATTGGTGAACATTTGGTTTAAAAGGCTAAGAACTATCTTTTGATTTGTGCTTAAAACACATAAAAACTTGTTTATACCTTAAGTTGTTTTAAACTTGTTTAAGTTGTATATCAATAGAAAGATTCTTATTGTCTTGATTCATATAAGTCCTTTTGATCTTAATTGATTCATAATCTTTTAAAGGACTTAAGAACAAGACCATTCAAACTTGTTTTAAACCAAACAATTCGAATCATTCGTCCATCCATTCAGCCGGATTAAATTGAGTTTAGAAGCTTGTTTAATATTTTACGGAATATTTATAACGTGATCTATCTCATATTTACTTGTGGTTGTGTAACACAAGTAAGTGTATATTTAACTTTGTTTATATTTGGCTAAAACCGAATATTTACTTAAGTAAATATACTTGGCTCTTGTTTATATTAACTTGTTAGACTTGTTAATATTTATATTTTGCCTTCGTGTTCTAGTTGTATTACTAGTTCATTTATCTTTTATAAAAGGGTTTTCAAGTCGTAGTACTTGTATTATATTCTTTTAACGTGAGCTGAGGTGATTCTCGCTCTAAGACCCAAGTGTTAGACACGTCAGCGGGAAGTTGAGTGTCTTTGCACCGTGAGGTGGAGAAAAGACCCAAGACCCAATATCGTAAAAGGGTGTAGATACGAAGTCTACGCAAGGGGTTACTTGTATAGTATTTGAGGAAGTAACGGGGAGTTACGTTCCAAGAAAATCTTACAAGGGGTGGACTATATTATTTTGAGGAGTTAGCGGGTAGTTAGGCTCTAAGATAGATATATAGTTGTTGTAAAGGCTTCTCCGCCTACTATAAGGAGTGTTTTACTTATAGTGGAAGAAATTTCTAATTCGGGGAGGAGTTCGGGGACTAGAGTAGGGGTGTTCGAATCCGTTAGGGGATTACGACATCGCGAACTAGGATAAAATCGATTGTGTCGTACTCTTTATCTTTCTCGCTTTTACATTCCGCATTTTAAGTTACTTATTTATAAGTAATTTATTTTAAAGTGAGAAGGAAAATTTAAAAAAGCCAAACTCAAATTTTAAAAAGGGTAATAAGCTATTCAACCCCCCCCAGCTTATTCTATCCTTATCCGGGAACCTATCACTACCGTTCAAATTGAATTTTACCGAATGTGAAATTTAAGATTTCCATTTCAATTTGAATTTGTTTTTTGAAACCGAAATAATTTGACTTGAATTTTGGGTATGTTAAAAATATATTTTATATAGTTAAGTAGTTATAATATTTGATTAGGTTTATTATTTTCAGAGAACCTATTTTTATAAGTATTACTTTTTCTTTAAATCGGGAGCTAAAGAAGGCAAACAAGATCTAGACGATTTGAAAGTGCTTGAGAATTTATTTATATAATACATAGATAAAAAATAAAAGATTCATAAAAAATTCTCGTTCTCTCCCCCACTTTATTTTGTACTCATATGAACTAAATTAGTATTTAATAAGAAAAACTAAACAAAGAAGGAACATAAACATCCCCACTTTATTTTAAACACATAAGAATTAAATTTATACTTCATCCGTCTCATTTTATATGTCTCTTTTGAAAAAACCACACATATTAAGAAAAATATTGGTAGGATAAAGTTTTTCAACTAATACGCTTAATCAATACATTGAAAAATGAGAATAGTATTAAGTTTAAAAAAAGTAAAATCTTACAAACAATAAATGTAGGGATAGTTTTGTAAAACTACCTAGGAGAAAAAACTAAATAAAGAAGGAACGTAAACAACGTTGTTGGTTAACTTAAATCACTAAAAGCATCTCCAACCATGAGAAACCCTTAGCTAAAATCCTACATGGCATACCTTAAATAAGAAATATAGAGATTATGTAAAAATGTTGGCTCTCCAACGGGTCATAACTGTTAGCAAAAAATTTAGCCAACCTCTTCATATTGGCTATATTTGGCCAACCTCTAGGGACCTGTAGCAAAATTACATGTCATCTGTTACCATACTGAAATAATAAATTCTATTTATAACAATTTGAAATAATAATAACATGCTATTTATAAAATATAGCCCATGAGTATAGCCAACACCACCTTACAGGTTCAACAAATTTTACATAATCAGTATTTTATATCATTTTAACCCATCATTTTAGCCGACCGAATTGAAGATGCTCAGTCAGAAAAGTGTGAGAACCAAAAGTTTTTTTTTTTTTGCTAAATGTGAGAACCAAAAGTTCCCATAACCAAATTTGTAAAAACCAGGTACTTCTTACACAACCGAATACTACTTCTTTTTAATACTTTGATTATTTGCCAACACATTGATCCCCCACCCCACCCCACTTTGTATTCGATATCTTATTCTAGAGTTTCCAAAATAAATAAATCATAGTCAGGTTAAAATATAAAGTTTAATTTGCCAACACATTGTACTTCTTACCCAACCGAATACTACTTCTTTTTATACTTTGATTATTTGCCAACACATCATCCTTATTCTTGTTAAGTTTAATTTGCCAACACATTGTACTTCTTACCCAACCGAATACTACTTCTTTTTATACTTTGATTATTTGCCAACACATCATCCTTATTCTTGTTGAACTTAGTTCATGGTATGAATTCATGATGTTTAAGCTACGTTCTTGATTTGATCATGTCATATACATGATCATGTCATGATGCCAGTACATATTAATTATTTTGCTAGTGTTGCATAATACAGCTTCAAAATTAGGTACTTTGCATGCAGATTGAGTTGTTTTAGTATTTTGATTCTATATCCAGAGTGTATATGTTCTTATTTTAGTGTTTTTAGTAAGTTTATCAAGTTTTTTTTAAAAAAAATTACTCATTTTTTTCAATTTTATTTCTAGAACTAGTTGAAAAAGCCGCGCTTCGCGGCGACATAATAATTTTTTTTAAAAACTCTATCAATTAAATTACGAAAATTAAGTGATCCTCGCTAATAAGTCGTCCTCCCGTGAAACACGCTTTTTTTTATTATCAAAATCTCAAATTTAATATATTGAATATGAACTTGTCTTATATATTAATTTTTATGTTATTATACTCATTTCTAATGGGTCACTCTTTCGTTGAAAAAACACCTATATAACTTCATATATTCTACTTCAAATAAAACTTTTAGTTATGTATTACAAACGTTTATTCTACTTCCAATAGAACTTTTAATTGTAAGTACTTCTTTTATATCCGAACTCTTTTTCTCTATAAATTGAAACACTTATTGTACTTCAAATAGAACTTTGCAAGTATTTCTTTTATATTTGAATTTTTCCCCTCTACAAATTCAAACACCTATTCTAATTCAAATCAAACTATTAGTTATATGTCTTCTCTGTAAATTCGAACTCTTCTCCTCGATAAATTCGAACACCTATTCTACTTCTAATATGTTAAAAAATATTTTTTGATTTATTAGTATCTAAAATTAAAAAATTCTAGAAAATTAAAAAAATAGATTGAGACAATCTTAGGGCGCCACATAACCTCCTGGGTATCTCCTTTATATATATATATATATATAGGCTAGTGATGAAATACAAACCTTTTTTAAAATACAAACTAAGAACCAATCTAAACCCTTAGATTAATCTAATCTAATAGCCCCCTATTTGCACAACACACAACTAAAATACACCATCCCACACACAATCACACATATTCCCCTCCGTTTTTAATTTGGCTTTTCCCGTCAATCAGAGAGCTTTTTTTGAAATCCGACTTCACCGTATTTTTCTTCATCTCCCAACGATTAATTTGCATACCATATTTGATATATTCCGACGATAAATCACTATTTATACTTGCGAGAATCACTAAAATGTTGGTGATTCCTGTAAGAATAAATAGTGATTTCTGCGTAAATGTAGTGATTTTTTCTCCATATCTATACGTAAATTACAAATTTTGTATCGTAAAATCACTAAATTTAAACGTATATAAAATAAATAGCTAGATCTATGTTGAAATCACTAAAATTATTTAGTTTGTAGTTTGTAGTCTAAGAGTGGTTTGTATTGGAGTAAACCCCTATATATATATTGATTGATCTCATTTATGAGCACATTAATTAATCATTATTTATTGTGATTTTATTCGGTTAGCTCCTAATTATTTATGATACTATTAAATAATATCAATGAATTTCAATTTATGATATAAAATATAATTATTTATTTGACAAATAGTAATTGATGAATTGATGGAGTTTTGTGGGTGCATAAAAAGTAAGAAAAATAGTTGATTCATCGTGAATAGTAATTGACTCCATCAATTCAATCCATGAATTGATGAATCAAATGTGTTTATGGGTGCATATGCTCTTATGGGCGTATATCATGCTGGACACCATTAATACTGTGATAACAAATTTTGACTATGATTTTCATTCTAATTATAAAGATGGGGAAAGATGGGCAAATCGTACGTGGATCCTATTTTATTATGAGAAAAATTACTAAGTGGATAGGTTACACATTAGTTTTTGGTAAAAATTTTGGGGTCTTTAACATTTTCTTTTATGGTTGTTTCTTAATTGTGTTATTATAGATTTTGTTTCCTTAATTTACTCGTTCTATTATATTTTAAATTTTGAAAATTCAATCAATTTTAATTATTGGTAAACATTTTTCAAGTGTTTTTAATATTTAGTTTCTTTTTAGGAAATTTAGTTATTTAATTAATACTCCCTCTGTCCCATTTTTATTGTCCAGCATCAAAAATCCACATTTTATTCGATCATATGAAATAAACTGATAGTTACCAAAAAGTTGTATTGCTTTTTATAAAAATTAACATAATTAACACATAATTTACCATATAAACTAAAAGTGGACAACAATTTTGGGACGAACGAAAAAGAAAATTTTGGACAATAAAACTGGGACGGAGGGAGTACTTTCTTTTCAAAAGTCAAAGTTTGTTTTTTTGTTTTCTAATGAATTCTTTTAATTAACTTATTTTTAATATGCAAATTTTCTTATAAAATTTGAATGTTGCTTAATAGTTGTTAGTTATACACACAGTACATATCTTATGTAGTGGTATTGATGTAGCATGTGATAATTTTCTTGTACCTAGATGAGGGGCCATATATGATGGCGTTTTGTCCCATATTTGATGGTATGTTGATCATAATTGATGGTAATTGATTTTGTGTGATTTTAAATAAAAAAAATTTTAAAAAAATGAAGAGCTCTAGGCCTTAATAATATACATGTTATTTGCCAAAATTTTATAGATGTCTTGCAAATTATGTGTTAATTAGATACTATTAGTTTTTAAATTTATTTTCACTATTTTCGATATTAAGTTACTCCAAATGACTTTGGTTAATTTTCTGCTTTTTTTTTGCCATCAAAGTGAAATTTATTAAAACTTCAAATCATTCTTCAATGCACGATAGAGTTCTGGGTAGGTATTCCCCTCACTCTAAAAACTCAGCTATAGAACTATTGGGTCTCGGTAGAAAATGAGCCACTTTGTTGGGTTAACAAAATTCAGTGTCACATGATGTTTTTTTAACTCAGAAAATAACAGTTTACATTCATCTACCACCCTACCAAGATATGAGAGGTTGACAAAAGAACAGCAGATCGCTTGAACGATCTTGAGACAATCAATTTCGACCACGACGGGTTGTGTGAACCTGTCTTTTACCTAGCTCAACGCTTCTTTTATTCCAATCTCGATCATTGGAATAAAGGGACCATGCTTTAGAATGTCTAAATACATGGGGTTAGAAGCTTTGATGAAAAGCAACATCTTCTTTTTCCATAAACTGTAGTGCTCCTTGTTAAAGGGAGGAATCTTGATACTGCTTAGTTTCTGTGAACTCATTCTTGATCTTTTCCTGTTTGTGCGTTAACAGCCTACGCTCTGATACCACTTGTTAGGAATGAATACCACTTAGAAACTAGACAGAGGGGGGGTGAATGGATAGTTTGATAGATTTTCGATTTCTTGAAACTAAATAAACTGTAAATGATTATAATGTGTAGTATGCAGAAAATAAACAACAAGCACAATCACTTTAATCTACTTTGTATTAAGTAAATTAAATACTACAACTTTCCAAAAATTCACAATCGAATTTATGGCTTCTAAACAAGAACAGTTTGTATCTTGCTTGCTTACAGAGAAAAGAGTGCTTAAGATAAAACTTTGTGTATCTCTCTTACAGCTAACAATAGGGTGTGCATGATATATATAAGTCCTATACAAACTAGTGCACACACCTATTTTTACATAGTTGCCCCTAGCTGAAAGTCCAACTTGTCCTGCCATAGGAGGTTAACTGTGTCAGGAAGGACCACCTGCTTTTCGGAGTCTTTCCCGTTTCTGTAGCTGCTTGTCTCTTATCTTTCTCTCCAAGTTTAGCTGTAGATTTGCCATCTGTTCTTTGGACCACCTTGCCAGAACAAATGCTTCAGTATTTGTCTTCTTTGATTCTTGGTTCTGTACCTTGATTTGTCTTGTTATAAACGGCTGAATGTTGATGTCGTGAACTCCACTTCATTCCTGACTATGCGATGTCACTTGTAAAGACTACGCGATATGACCTTGAGGACTTTGCGACATAGGTCATTTGAGGACTACGTGATCTAGCCTTTTTGAGGACTATGCGACATAGGCTTTCTGAGGACTTCACGATCTAGTACATCTTGACTTTGCTGACTTCAACACTTCACGACATGAATCTTGAAGACTTCACGACATAGTACAAAATGGACTATGTGATCCAGCACTTCTCGACATGGATATTTGTGACTTCACGACATAGCTTTATTCTGACTTTGCTATATAATGCCTTAGACAAATTTCTGCAACTTATTTCTTCAGGGCCTTATTCATCTCTATCCTGCTGCATGAACAATTCTAAACTTCTACCAGGACAATTATTCAATGGCCTATATACATTCTAGATTGCAGGAAACTTACTAAGCTCATTATAATTCTGAGCATACATGATCAAGCTAATGTTCATGAGAACAAGACAAGTACATAGAGAGACCTATACTATATCCCAGTGATAGAAATCACTAGGTCATGCAGTGTGACATAGTCACATAGTGTAGGCTTGTTAATGGTGGTACTCAGACATGTCTTGAGCCTAACAATCTCCCCCAAATTGTGAGTAAGATCCTTAGGCATAATTTCATGTCTGATAACAAGCCTAACCAACATAAGAAGGAACATATGTAAGGAAGATAGAAATGTGAACAGAATTTGATAACAACTTGGAAATTCAGGCTTACAGAATTGTCATTGTTGCTTAACTGCTTCTTTTTCCAGTTGCTTGTCAAGAAGATCATCATAAATCTTCTTCTTCCTTATTTCTTCTCTTCTCTTCATGTCAATTATGGCTTCTTGAAGTTCTTCTCTTGCAAGTAGTTCTTCAATGAGAGGAGAGTCTTTTAGATCATCAATTGCAGCTTTGAGGGCACTCTCCACATATGAATCAAGAAACTCCATCCTTATCTTGCTTTTGCCTCCATGTGAATTTTTGTACTCCATAATATAAGGATTTTGTTTTACTCTGCAAAGCCCTTTCTTCCTCAGCTCCTTTGCTCTTTCCTCCATTTCAACCATCTCTTTCTCTTTCTGAATTATCTTCTCTTCATTTTCCTTCCTCAGATTTTCTTCATAATCAGAATGCATCTTCATAAACCTGGCTATCTCTATTTTCCACATCCTTTCTTCCTTTTCTTCAAAGTTTAAAATAGCATTTATCCTTTCCAATTCATATTTAGGAAAATACTGCCAGCTTCCTTGCTTCATCATTCTTTCTCTTCCATCAGTGTATTTGATCTCTAGATGATCTAGCTTCACCTTGACTTCAAAGATTCTTTGAGCTCTCAAAAATGCTAGGTCATCTTCATCATAGTCTTCATCCAGAGGAAGCACTTTGATCCCTACTACATTAGTGATTGCCCCATTCTTCTTTATTATCCTTTTCCTTCTGGCTACACTCTTGATCTTCAATTATTTCACTTGAGGTAGCTTGCTGGAGCAGGGAGAATTAGTCTTCAGTGCCACATCACTTGGAAGTAGCTTCATTCCTTTCCCTTTCATCCACTGTAACACTCCACTAGCTGTGACTTTGTGGAAGTGTCTTTTAGATTTTTCCTTTGTGGCTACACTTTTCTTCTGTGGCAAATCAGGTTCAGAGGTCTTGGATAAAGATTTTGGAGGATCATTACTGACAGTACCCACCCTAGACTTTGAGTCTTGTGTTGTGGTTAAGGCACTGCTAGCAATGTCCTTGACTTGCTGATTTCCACTACTTGTCTTCTTGACAGTTTCTTTATCTCCCTTAGGGTCCTTGTCTTCACCAGCATCTTTTGATCTCTTTGATGATTTGCTCTTGCTGCTGTCACTTGATCCACCCTTATTGCTCCTTGTTTGAGATCTCCTTCTATATTTCTCTTCATCATCCTCCTCATCATCTTTCTTCTTGCTTCTTTCCTTGAGTGACTCAGGAATGGTTCCATGAATCAAGAAGGATTGTAGAGTTTGAATCATTTCAAGCTCTTCAGCTGTTCTTACTCCTTTCTTGGATCTCAACATCTGCAACACTTGATTTATCTTGGGATTGTTCTTGAATGACAGATGAGCAGGAATCACCAATTGATCAATGTTGTTTGATTTGCTTAGGCTTTGAAAAAGTATTGTCCTTGGGTTAGAAATAACTTCAGGCAATATTAGGAATTGATCTTTTGATAAGTCATCAAACATCCTCTTGTTGTTTGCCCCATCCTTCTCAATCAATTCCAGAATTGTGGACAGTTCAGTAAACCTCAGTTTCTCTAGAGTTTGAAATGATAGATGCCACAATCAATTGTCCTTGCACACCATGATAACTTCTCTTAGATGGACATCCTTGATTTTTCTGACTGCTACAGTGAGGTACTTGATTCTCTCCTTGATCTTTTCTCTGTAGATTCTTGTATCTCCTTGAGCACTGCTGTTGATGGCTTTCAGAAACTCCAGAAAGGCCTCATCATGATAGATGTGAGAGTTGGCAACTTCCTGTAGCTTGGCCTCAGTGATAATTACAGCTTTGATAGGTTTGGCATTAGGAATTGGTTGAGGAGCTGAAATGTCCTTTGGCATTGTAGAGGGATGGAAGGTAGTTGTGACTGTGCTTCTTTGACCTTGAGCATTGATGACATCCACAGAGGGAAGAGTTATTGGCTTTAAGCTTACTTCAGAAATTATGCCCTTAAGCTTTTGCTGCTTGGCAGGTACTCCCCCTCTCTTTTCCAAAATGACCTCATTTCCTTTCTCCCCCTTAGGCTTGTGATCAGACAAGACGTCTTGAGCTTCTCCAGGAATAGGCAGGTTCATGCTTCTGATCATGGAGGTCATCATTTGTTGTTGTACCAACAGAATGTTAGAAGTTGAGTTGGTTTGATCAGCCATTTTTGCATTGAGGAGCTCCAAGGAATGCGAAATCCCTTGGTTTTCAGATTTCAAAGATGCCACTTCCTTCTCCAACCTTTCCACCTTGGAAAACAGCTGCTCAGACTTGAAGGGATTGAGGGCCTGATCCTTGAGCTTTGAGAAGTCAAATTTTGTGATGTTGGAGACATGAACCTCATTTACCAGTTTGTCACCATACTGGTTTTTCCACAGCACTGAGGGCATAGAGTTGATATTGATGTTGGACTGCAATTGGTTGTCTAACTTGGTGGACATTTTCTTCAAATTGTCAGCCACCATAGCTAGAGATAGATCCATTGTAGATACTTGCTGAGTTGTCTTCCTGACTTCTTTGAGGATGCCATCCACCTTGGGAAAATCAGAGAGATAGGCATTCCTGAGCTGAACCATGGATTGGTCAGTTTCCTCCTTGATAGTTGAGACCTCTGATTGAAGACCTTTCCCAAGATAGTGCAGAGCCTTCAATTGACTTTTGTATACCTCATTCACTGCCTCATAGATATCTACAGGAGAAAGACCCTTGGCATTTGATCCTAGAGCTGTGAGATAGTCTTCCCTGAGATAGGCCAGTGCATCCTTCAGCTTTACAGACCTCTTAGCATCCAACCAGGCATCCACATTTCCATCATGTTGGGCCTCATATACAATCTTTTCTGCTTGAGCCTCAACATCCTCCTTTTGACAGAGCAAAATGGCTTCATAGTCCTGATTTGGAAGTCCAGCTGTTAGGAGATGTTGGGCAATCTTTGAGAACTCATCTATCTGTGCCACATGAAGATTTTGCAATTCTTCTCCCGTCAATTGTGAGGGCACAGATGATGATCCTGAAGGCCTATCATGTTGCACAGGCTTCAGCCATTCTGACATTGTGGCATGAGCCAAGTTAGAGCTGTTGTGAGGCACCTCAGGGGGGATTGATTGATGAGTGTCCTCCAGTCTTGGAATGACTGTGGAGTCTGATGTTGTCCCCATTGAAATGGGATGAGTGACAACATCATCTCCATGTTCCTGTGAAGGCATGTCCATGTCCATAAGGAATGGAGAGTTTGGCATAGAGTCTCCGGTGAGAACTGGTGAAGCCTCTATGTTTGTGTTGGTGTCATTAGGATATGCCCCAACATGCATTCCCTGACCAACTAGATGTGGTTCCTGGGTGGTGAGCACAGTGTCATGCACCATGTCACTTGAGGTTGGCTCAATCACAGATTTGGATTGTGATTGATCAATTGCAGAAATGTCATGAGAATGACTATTCTGTGGAGAAGAAATGTTAGATGTAGATTCTGGAAGAGAAGTGTGGTGTGGTGTAGATTGGATTTTGGCAACTCCCCCTGAGAAATAGGAGGAGTTTCAAATGTGATGTGCTATCCACTCAGTGTGTCATCACCCTTATTTCTCCTAGGGTCAAGAGTGAGTTCTTGACCCTGTGCTGACTCTATACAGAATGTAGTGGGGAGGCTACTCTTTTCAATACCAATGCCCTGTTGAGAGGACATTGACAGTAATAGGTGTACCCCTTTTTGCACATCTAAATCCTGTTGGGAGGATTCAGTGGTGGCTATTTCTTTAGATTTCTTCTTTGGTCTTGTGAGCTGTGACTCAGATTCCTCACATCCTATTTCTACAGACTCATTTATGATAGCTAAGGGTCTCTTCTTCATCTTCTTTTTAGTAACACCAGTCTTTTGAGAGACTGGGGCACTTGGCTCCCTAATAACTACTATTATGTTTGCAGGGGGTCATTGGATGGGTTAGGAAGGCTTGGGTTAGACTCTTTAGCTTCAGCAGCCTTAGCCTTTCCTTTCCAAGAAATTTCATGATATTGGGGCTGATCAAGTGTGTAAGTTTTGAATGTGTTTTGCATATGCTCTGTCACACTCAAAATTACATCAACTTGATTCCTAGTGTCCAATGTACCAAATAGAACTTTGGACATGGACTTAGGATAAGCCAACTTTGTTGTGTCTATCCCTTCTAATTCATACAACTGAGAATCTAAATGATTTAAAATGCATTGAAGAAAACGAGGATAGAAGATTTCAGTACCTCTGTTGCGTGGAGATTTACCTAACCTTTGAGCCAATTCCCTTACAATGATTGCTCCTACATTGATTTCCTGGTTGTATGCCAGGGAATGAGCAAGCCTCACTACAATGTGGCTAATTTGATCCCACCCAGTCTTTCTGCACAGAAACACCTTCTGCAGAGCATCAAATAGGAACGACCACTCCCTTCTTACATGCTTCTTGGTCAACTTCCCCATATCTATCTCATCAGCATACTTTATCAGTGACAAGAAATCCACCATTTCCTTGGCATTGGCTTCAGCATCATGCCCCTCAGTCTTAAAACCAAATGTTTCATTCACTTCTTTCTCCCCAAATACCAACTCCTTTCCTCCAATACTGCAGGTTACTTCATAGAATGAAGTGCCATCTTCCCTCGCCAGTAAAGAGCAATTGGTTGTCCTCCAAAACGCCTCAAGGATATCAACATACATGGGTGGATTCATCGTCAACGCCTGACGAAGATATGAGGTGTTTAAAAAACTTACAAAGCACTTATATCTTGGGTTTGCCTCGGTTTCAGATGGAATGGTGAGAAAATTGGTTTCTTTGGGAATGGTTAAAGGGTTAGAAGAAGAAGCTGTTTGAGATTTGGGTGCCATTTGAAATTAAGATTGAAGAAGAGAGAAGAGAGTTTGAATTTAGGTTTTAGAAATTGAGAGCAATAGACAGAATGAGAAGTTGTGAACGGTCGGTGTTAGGCTCAAGACATGTCTGAATACCACTATTAACAAGCCTACACTATGTGACTATGTCACATTACATGACCTAGTGAGTTCTATCACTGGGATGTAGTATAGGTCTCTAAATGTACTTGTCTTGTTCTCATGAACATAAGCTTGATCATGTATGCTCAAAGTTATAATGAGCTTAACAATGTTTCTTGCATCTAGATTGTATATAGGCCATTGAATAATTGTCCTGATAGAAGTTCAGAAGTGTTCATGCAGCAGGATAGAAATGAATAAGGCCATGAAGAAATAAGTTGCAGAAATTTGTCTAAGGCATTATATAGCAAAGTCAGAAGAAAGCTATGTCGTGAAATCACCAATATCTATGTCGTGTAGTGCTACATCGCATAGTCCATTTTGTACTATGTCGAGAAGTCCTCAAGACTCATGTCGTGAAGTGTTGAAGTCAGCAAAGTCAAAGAAGCCTAGATCGTGAAGTCCTCAGAAGCCTTATGTCGCATAGTCATCAAATGACCTATGTCGCATAGTCATCAAATGACCTATGTCGCATAGTCATCAAATGACCTATGTCGCATAGTCATCAAATGACCTATGTCGCATAGTCATCAAATGACCTATGTCACATAGTGATCAAATGACCTATGTCGCATAGTGATCAAATGACCTATGTCGCAAAGTCTTCAAAGGCTATATCGCGTAGTCCTCACAAGTGAGATCGCGAAGTCAGGAATGAAGTGGAGTTCACGATATCAACACTTAGCCGTTTACAACAAGACAAATCAAGGTACAGAATCAAGAATCAAAAGAGACAAATACTGAAGCATTTGTTCTGGCAAGGTGGTCCAAAGAACAGATGGCAAATCTACAGCTAAACTTGGAGAGAAAGATAAGAGACAAGCAGCTACAGAAACGGGAAAGACTCCGAAAAGCAGGTGGTCCTTCCTGACACAGTTAACGTCTTATGGCAGGACAAGTTGGACTTTCAGCAAGGGGTAACTGTGTAAAAATAGGTGTGTGCACTAGTTTGTATAGGGCTTATATATATCATGCACATCCTACTGTTAGCTGTAAGAGAGATACACATAGTTTTTATCTTAAGCTCTTTTCTCTGTAAGCAAGCAAGTTCAAACTGTTCTTGTTTAGAAGCCAGAAATTCGATTGTGAATTTCTTGGAAAGCTGTAGTATTTAATTTGCTTATACAAAGTAGATTAAAGTGATTGTGTGTGTTATTTACTTTCTGCATATTACATATCATAATCATATACAGTCTTTTACTTAGTTTTCAAGAATCGAAAAATATATCAAACTATCCATTCACCCCCCCTCTGTCTAGTTTCTAGTAGTATTCATTTCTAACAAGTGGTATCAGAGCGTAGGCTGTTAACGTACAAACAGGAAAAGATCAAGAATGAGTTCACAGAAACTAAGCAGTATCAAGATTCCTCCCTTTAACAAGGAGCACTACAGTTTATGGAAAAAGAAGATGTTTCTTTTCATCAAAGCTTCTAACCCCATGTATTTAGATATTCTAAAGTATGGTCCCTTCATTCCAATGATCGAGATTGGTGAAACAACCAATGGCACTGAGATTGTACCAGCAAAACATGTGCCCAAAGATCCCTCAAAATACACTGATCCTGAAAAGGAAAAAGTAGCACTGGATGGACATCTTCAACTTATCATTTGTGAATCTATGGACTTCAACATGTATGGCACTGTTGCTCATTGTACTAGTGCCAAGAAGATGTGGGATCTTATAGAAGTGCTCTGTGAAGGAACTACTGAAGTAAGAAAGAACAAGAAGCAGATTCTTGTTTCACAATATGAAGCCTTCATGGCTCAGCCAAAAGAGGGAATCACAGAAGTGTTTGAGAGATTCAACAAGCTGATAAACGAGCTCAAACTCTATGACAAACACTATGAAACAGAAGAGCTCAATATGAAGTTTCTATTAACTCTTCCAGATCACTTGGAACCAAGAATCTCTTCCCTTAAAGAAAGAGATCTAACAAAGATTGGTTTTGATGTGTTGTATGGTGTTTTAAAGACATATGAGTTAGAGCTGTTTCAAAAGAGATCTATTCAATCAAAGCAAGGATTAGTGGCTAATACCTCCTGTGCACTTATTACTGACAACCTAAGTCAAAGAATGGACTCTCTTAAAATCAGTCAGATCAAGATTGAGGAACTGGAAGTTGAAAACACTGGTGATGAGGCCCAAGTTGTCTATGATTTGCCTGAGGATGATGAGTTTTACAGCATGGAAGAACTGGACAAAATGGAAAACAAATCTTTTGCTTATATGGCTAGGAGGTATCCTAACATAAGGTTTAAAAGAAAGCAGCCATTCAGGTCCAAGTTCAATACTGGAAACACTGGTGGATCTAGTGGCTCAAACACCTTCAATAAAGGAAAGGGTTTGCTGGTGCTGCTAAAGGTGGATACAAGACAGGAAGTATGGATAGGACCAAAATAAGGTGCTATAACTGCAATGAACTTGGGCATTTTGCCACTGAGTGCAAAAAGCCTAAACAAGTCAAGAAGGACAAAGCATACTTAGAGCTTGAAGCTAAGTATGAGGCTCTACTCAAGAAACAACAGGGCAAAGCTTTTATTGCTGAGGGAAAATGCTGGGATGACTCTGATGAAGAAGAAGAACAAGAGTACTCAAACTATGCCTTGATGACATTTTCTGATGATGGTAATTCAAGTCAGGTACCTATTCTTACTTCTCTTGATATGACTCCCCTTCAATATAAGAAAACTGTTGAAGATATGAGCACTGAGATGTTTAATATTCATACTAGCATGTTAGTAGCTAATGAAGAAATTGATAGACTAACTGCTAAGAATGTTGAGCTTACAGAAAAGAATGAGAAACTTGAGTTAATGGTTGTGAACCTGGATGGTTTGAAAAAAGAGGTTGAGTATCTTAAAAACAAAGTGATTTGTGCTGAACAGATAGAGAAAGCCCTTAGGGAACAAATTGCTGAAACTGAACTGAAACTAAGAAGCTTTAAAAACTCCTCTGAACTTATTCAAACCTATCACAAGGAACACACTGGAGACTGCAAGGTTGGAGTTGGTTTTGACTATGAAAATGACAAGGGAAGGAAGAAGGTCAAGGGCAAAGGAAAGGAAACTTTTACAAACAAAAATACCCCAACCATACTGTCAAGTGTTGAACAGCCCATCTTCAGAAAGAGTGATGTTGAGTTTGATGAGGAACTACTGATCATCAAGCAACAGCTACTTGAAGAAGATGAGGCTGCTAAAAACACTTCTTCTTTTCCTGAACTTGTCAATCAGAAAGAGACCAAAGACAATCTTGTCAAGAGTCCTAAAGCAAAGAAAGAAGCTGTTAAGAAAAAGAAACAAAACAGAAATGGTAAAGTTGGTGTTAGCAAGGGAAACAACTATGCTTATGTGCCAAATGCTCCCAGGAAACAATGTCAAAAATGCCTATCTGTTAATCATTTGACTCATAAGTGTAGTAAGCCTGAAATTGTTGAAGTTGACAACCTGAGTAACCATTCTGCCAGCATAAATTCTAGTCATGATTCTTTCTGTGGTAAGCCAAACTGCATGACATGCTATGTGACTGTGATTGCTAACTGTTTTTCTCTTAAACATAAACTTGACTCTGCACAATCTGGTGAATCACACACACATATGTATTCTCACAGGACAGGGTCCCCAATCAAGGTTGAGAGGGTGAAAACTTCATGTGAGCCTAAGAGTGCAAACTCCAAAGCCACAGAAAAAGTGAAGTCTCCTACTATGAGAAATGCAATTTATGACAGAAGAATTGTTAATCAAAATGTTTCTAAATCAGCTGGACCCTACCAAGTGTGGGTACCAAAAACAACTTAGTCATTTTGTGAATGCAGGGCAACAGGAATAAAAGAGTCATATGGATCTTGGACAGTGGATGCTCAAGTCACATGACTGGTGATATAGCCCTGCTATCACATTTTGAGGAAAAGGCTGGCCCATCAGTAACCTTTGGAAATGACAACATTGGTTATACAATGGGATATGGCAGTGTTAAATCTGGAAATGTCATTATTGAAGATGTAGCATTTGTTGAAGGACTGAAGCATAATCTCTTGAGTATTGGACAATTTACCAACAGAGGTTTCAAAGTGGAATTTGATGAAGACCTCTGTTCAATCTCAAAAAGGGAAAGTGGTGAAGTTGTTCTAACTGGTGTGAAGAAAGGAAGCTTGTTTGTAGCTAATCTCAAGGCTGCAGATAAGGGAGAAATCTGCTGTTTCTACACTGAAGCCACAAATGAGGAATTCTGGCTATGGCACAAGAAGCTGTCTCACTTGAATGTTCAGGCAATGAAATCTCTAACCAAGAGAGAACTTATCAGGGATTTGCCTGCCTTGGAGTTTGTGCAAGATGGAGCATGTGAAGCTTGTCAGAAAGGAAAAATTAAAAGATCCAGTCACAAGAACAAGTTGCTCAATACAAACTCAAAACCTCTGCAGCTAATTCACATGGACTTATTTGGCCCTGTGAATGTAATGTCCCTCTCCAAAAAGAAATATGCTCTAGTGATGGTAGATGACTATTCAAGATATACTTGGGTGGAATTCCTATTCTCCAAGGATGAAGCACCCCAAGTCATAATAGAGCATATCAAGAGAGTTGATAAAGAAGCACAAAGCACTGGTTCCTCTGTAGTTGCTTTGAGAAGTGATAATGGGACTGAGTTCAGAAATTCAACATTGTATGAGTTTTGCAAAGATAAAGGAATTTCTCAACAATTCTCAGCTCCTAGAACACCTCAACAAAATGGAGTAGTTGAGAGAAAGAATAGAACTCTCATTGAAGCTGCAAGGACAATGCTGCTGGATGCAAAGCTACCCACTAGCTTTTGGGCTGATGCTGTTAACACAGCATGCTATGTGCAAAATAGAACATTAATCAATAAGAAGTCTGGCAAAACTCCTTACTCATTAATGACTGGAAAAAGAGCATCCTTCAAGCACCTGCATGTGTTTGGAAGCAAGTGCTTTGTGATGAAAGATACCTCTGAGCATGTTGGAAAATTTGATGCAAAAGCATTTGAAGGTATCTTCATTGGATACTCTCTGGAAAGGACAGCATACAGAGTATTTGTACCTGAGCAACACAAAGTCATGGAAAGCATGGATGTTACCTTTGATGACAAGAAGACTCCTGGACTTAAAACAAGTGATCAAGACAGTGTGCCATTGAGATTTGAGAATCAAGGTTATCTTGAGGATTCTGAAAGTGAAGATGAACCCCCTGTTCAAACTGTTCTAGAGAATGAAATCCTTGAAGTTGACAATCTTCTTCAAACACCTGTGCAAGGGTTCACAAACACAGGGGGAGAAGAAGAGAATGCACCTGTCAACCAAAATGAGCTTGGAACAGATCAAGGAAATGAACAGGGGCACACAAGGAAATGGGACAGAGCCCACACTAGGGATCAAATCATTGGAGATCCTAGTGAGGGAGTTAGAACAAGAAGGGCAACATTAAATACATGTCTGTATAGCTGCTTTCTGTCACAAGAGGAACCTAAATTAATTGAAGAAGCTTTGAAGAATTCTGATTGGATTGTTGCCATGCAAGAAGAGTTGAATCAATTTGAGAAAAACAAAGTATGGGAACTAGTACCTCCTCCAAAAGGAAAGAATGTTATTGACACCAAATGGGTGTTCAGAAACAAGATGGATGAAGAAGGAGTGGTAATTAGAAACAAAGCAAGGCTGGTTGCCAAAGGATATTGTCAGCAAGAAGGCATTGACTATGATGAGACATTTGCACCTGTAGCTAGACTGGAAGCCATCAGAATCTTCCTGGCTTTTGCAGCTCACTCAGATTTTAAGGTGTATCAAATGGATGTGAAAAGTGCATTTCTCAATGGTGATCTTGCTGAAGAAGTTTATGTGTCTCAACCACCTGGCTTTGAAAGTGAAGACTTCCCAAACTTTGTGTATAGACTGCTCAAGGCACTCTATGGACTCAAACAGGCACCAAGAGCCTGGTATGAAACTCTATCTCAATTCCTTCTTGAGCATCAATTCACCAGGGGTACAATTGACAAAACCCTATTCTTCAAGAAGCATGGAAATGATATCATTCTTGTTCAAATCTATGTGGATGATATCATCTTTGGCTCTTCAAATGAAAAACTCTGTGAAAGGTTCTCTAAGTTGATGCAAAGCAAATATGAGATGAGTATGATGGGAGAATTAACCTACTTTCTAGGTTTGCAAGTACATCAAAGGGAGGATGGCATCTTCATAAACCAGTCAAAGTATGTCAAAGATCTTTTGAAGAAATATGGTTTAGAAGACTCATCCCCTGCAAAAACTCCCATGTCCACTGCAGTCAAGCTTGATGAAGACAAGAAAGGCAAAATAGTAGACATCAAGGTTTTTAGAGGCATGGTTGGATCACTACTCTATCTCACAGCTAGCAGGCCTGATATCATGTTTGGCACATTCCTTTGTGCAAGGTTCCAGTCTGATCCCAAGGAATCTCACATGATGGCTATCAAAAGAATCTTCAAGTATCTGAAGGGGACTCCTAATCTTGGGCTATGTTATCCAAAGGGCACTGGGTTCAACCTGGTTGGTTACACAGATTCTGATTATGCTGGATGCAGAATTGACAGGAAGAGCACCTCTGGAAGCTGTCAATTCCTAGGTCAAAGGTTAGTGTCCTGGTTTAGTAAGAAACAACAGTCCACAGCAACATCCACAGCTGAGGCTGAATATATTGCTGCTGGAAGTTGCTGTGCTCAATTGCTTTGGATTAGAAATCAACTCATGGATTATGGGCTAGTGTTAGAACACATTCCACTAATGTGTGATAATACTAGTGCAATATCCATAGTTTCCAATCCTGTTAATCATTCTACTACAAAGCACATTGAGATCAGGTACCATTTCATTAGGGAACATGCTGCAAATGGTACCATAGAAGTCTCTTATGTTCCAACTGAGAAACAATTAGCTGACATATTTACTAAACCTCTGAATGAAGCAGTCTTCAACAGACTTGTGAGTGAAATTGGAATGCTCAATCCTTCATTTAGTTGCTCTAAGTAAGTATACCAGTAAATTGTTGCAGCAGTAAATTTTCACTGTATTTAAATGCTCTATTCATATGGAGTGAAAATTAGCTGAGATATGATTTATAAATATTTCAGTACTTTACTGCATATTTCTTAAAATCATTTGGTGATGAAGTTGTGAGCTTTTGAGACATCTCGATATAGATGACTTTCAGAGTTCACGACATAGTTCAAATAAACAGACTTATATCGCAAACTGTTGAGATTGTGAGACTTTGCGACATAGTTCATTTCATGAGTTTGTGACATAGTTTATGTTATGACTTCGCGACTTAGAATAACTATATCGACAAGTCTCCACATTTGACAGAATTTTGATTTAAATTAATTTTATTTCAAAATTTGATAAAAGTCTGACAATTTGCTTAAAATTCCTAAAAGAGAGCTTTAGACAGGGTATTTCTACTATATCGCAAAGTCTCCCCGATCCTTTCATCTTGAGGACTTTGCGACATAGTTCATTTCTGAGACTATGCGATATACTTTGCACGACTTTGCGGTACAGGCTATCTCTGACTTCGCGACATACAAATAGACTGTACAAATTCATAACTCCATATCGCAGTGTCTCTATCATATAAATACCCTTTTCTAACCGTTCACAACTTTTCATCTTGTCTATTGCTCTCAAACTCTCAAACCTAAGCACAAATTCTCTACTCTCTTTTTCACTCTCTCTCTTGAAATGGCACCCAAATCTCAAACAGTATCATCCTCTATCCCTTTAACCATTCCCAAAGAAACCAATCTTCTCACCATTCCCTCTGAGGCTGAGGCTAACCCAAGGTACAAGTGTTTTGTACGGTTCTTGAACACTTCCTACCTACGCCAAGCCCTAACCCTGAACCCTACCTTGTATGTCGATGTGTTGGAAGGATTCTGGAGAACGGCGTTGGTATCAACAATGGCTAGGGAAGATGGAACCTCATTCCAGGAGGTTAGTTGTTCAATTGGAGGCAAACACTTTCAGTTTGGTGAAAGGGAAATCAATGAAGCTTTGGGGTTCAAGGTGGAGGGTCATGACCAAGAAGCTACAGATGCTCAAATCGTAGATTTCATGACCTTCATTCTGTATGCTGATGAGATAGATACTGGAAAGCTAAATAAGAAGTTTGTGAGAAGGGAGTGGTCATTTTTGTTTGACGCACTCCAGAAGGTGTTTCTCTGCAGGAAGACAGGATGGGACCATATCAGTCACATTACTGTGAAGCTAACCTACTCCCTGGCCAACAACCAGGAGATCAATGTGGGAGCCATAATTCTCAAATAATTGGCTCAGAGGCTAGGTAGGACCGTTCGTGGTAGAGGTAATGACATCTTTTACCCTCGTTTCCTTCAAGTTATTTTAAATTCTCTTGATGCAAATGTCCATGAATTGGAGGGTATAGATAAAACTAAAATGGCTTATTCCAAGTCCATGTCCAAAGTACTATTTGGCTCATTGGACACAAGGAATCAAGTGGATGTGATTCTAAGTGTGACCAAGCATATGCAGGACACATTTGAGTCTTATCCACTTGATAAGCCCATATACCATGCACTTTCCTGGACAGGGGAGGCTGAGACTGGAGGAGCTACACAGTCTAACCCCAGCCTTCCCATCCCATCCAGCAACCCCACTGCAAACAGTACCATAGAAGTTAGGCAGCCACGTGCATCAATCTCTCAAAAGATTGGTGTTACTAAAAAGAAGTCAAAGAAGAGAGCCCTAGAAGTGATAAATGAATCTGTAGAGATAGAAAGTGAGAATCCTGAGTCACCTCTCACCAGACAAAAGAAGAAGTCAAAATCTATAGCCACCACTGCATCCTCCCAACAGGATTCAGATGTGGAAAAAGGGGTACACCTGTTACTATCTATGGCCTCTCAACAGGTCATTGGCATTGAAAAGAGCAGCCTCCCCACTGCACCCTGGACAGAGTCTGCACAGGGTCAAGACCTCACTCTTGACCCTAGGAGTGATAAGGCTGATCATACACAGAGTGGAGAGCACATCACTGTTGAAACTCCTCCTATTTCTCAGGGGGAGTTGCCACAATCTAATCTAAACCCCACTTCTCTCTCAGATTCTTCCATAAAAATTTCTTCTGAACAAGAGAGTCATTCCAATGACAATCTTGCCTTTGATCAATCACAATTCTCTCCTGTGATTGAGCCAATTTCAAGTGACATGGTGCATGACACTATGCTCACCACCCAGGAACCACATCTAGTTGGTCAGGGAATGCATGCTGGGGCATATCCTAATGACACCACCACAAACATGGAGGATTCACCAGTTTTTACTGGAGACTCTATGCCAAATTCTCCCATCCTTCAGGATGTGGAACTGTCTTCACAGACAAATAGGGCTGATGTTGTAACACATCCCATTTCAATGGAGATAACATCAGACCCTACAGCCATTCCAAGGCTGGAGGAGACTCAAAATCTTACATCTCATGAAGTGCCTAGCACTAGCTCTCACTTGGCTCAGGCCACTATGTCAGAATGGCTGAAGCCTGTGCACCATGACGGGCCTTCAGGATCATCATTTGTGCCTTCCAAAATGACAGAAGAAGCCATACAAGATCTCCATGTGGCACAGATTGATGAGTTCTCAAAGATAGCTCAACATCTCCTCACCTCAAATCTCCCAAATGCTGATTATGAAGCCATTTTACTCTGCCACAAGGAGGATGTTGAAGCTCAGCAGGAGAAGATAGTGGATGCAGCTGAACCAGAGGGAAATGTGGATGCCTGGTTGGATGCTAAGAGGACTCTCAAGCTCAAGGATGCCCTAGCTTTTCTAAGAGAAGAATACCTAACTTCTCTGGGCTCCAATGCAAAGGATCTCTCTCCTGTTGCCATCTATGATGCTGTTAATGATGTCTACAGGAATCAATTAAAGGCTCTGCACTATCTTGGGAAAGGGCTTCAATCAGAGATTTCTTCAATCCAGGAGGCGGCAGACAGATCCCTCACTAAGCTCAGAAACTCATATCTCTCTGATTTTCCCAAGGTGGATGGCATCCTTAAAGAAATCCAGAAGACAAACTCTACTGTAAACATGATGGACATCTCTCTGGCCATGGTCACAGACAACATCAGGAAGCTGGCTACAACCCTGGAAAATCAAATCAAGGCCAATATCAACTCAAATGCAATGCTGAATGTAATTTGGAAGAATCAATATGGTGACAAATTGGTGGATGAGGTCCCTCTGTCAAACATCTCCAAATTTGACTTTGCCAAGATCAAGGATCAATCTCTCAATTCTTTCAAGTCTCAACAGCTATTCTCAAAGGTGGATGGTCTTGAAAGAGAAGTGGCCTCTCTGAAAGATGAAAACAGGGTGCTTGCCAATTCTCTAAAACAGCTCAATGACAAGCTGGATGACCAAGGCAACAACACCTCCAATATCCTGCTGGTGCAACAACAGATGCTGACTTCAATGATGAAACAAATGAACCTGCCTATCCCTGGGGAAGCTCAAGACATCTTGTCTGATCCCAAGCCTAAGGGGGAGAAACAGAAGGAGGTCATTCTGAAACAGAGAGGGGGAGTACCTGCCAAGCAGCCAAAGCATAAGGGCAAGGGCAAACTCATTGAAGAAACCATAAAGCCAATCATTCTCCCCCCTGTAGAGGTCATAAGTGCAGAAGGTCAGAAGAGCACAATCTCAACCACCTACTATCCATCCACAATGCCTAAAGATATCTCAACTCCTCAACCTACTCAACCTACTCCCAATGCTAAACCTGTCAAAGCTGCAATTATCACAGAGGCCAAGCTACAGGAAGTTGCCAATTCAAACATCTATCATGATGAGGCCTTCCTGGAGTTTCTGAAAGCCATCTACAGTAGTGCTCAAGGAGATGCAAGGATGTACAGACAGAAGATCAAGGAAAGCATCAAGTATTTCACAGTGGCAGTAAGGAAAATCAAGGATGTCCATCTAAGAGAGATAATCATGGTGTGCAAGGACAACTGCTTGTGGCACCTAGCTTTTCAAACTCTAGAGAAACTGAAATTTACTGAGTTGTCAATCATTCTGGATTTGATTGAAAAGCATGGGATGAACAATGAAAGTCTTTATAATGACTTGAAGATGGACCAGAATAAAAGATTGCCTGAGGTTATATCCAAGCCAAGGACAATAATTTACCAAAGCCTATCTCAAGACAGTAATATTGACCAACTAGTAATTCCCTCAGACCTTTTAATGAAGAACAATGCAAAGATCAACCAGGTGCTGCAAATGCTGAGAGCTAAGAGAGGAGCTAGGACAGCTGAGGAACTAGAGATGATTCACACTATACAATCTTTTCTGATTCATGGAGTTATTCCTGAATCTGTCAAAGAAAAGAGCAAGAAGAAGGATAGTGAGGATGATGATGAGGAGAAAACCTACAGAAGGAGATCTCAGTCAAGGAGGGATAAGGATGAACCAAGTGAAAGTAGCAAGAGCAAATCCTCAAAGAAGACAAAAGGTGCTGATGATGACAAGAGGGACTCCAAGGGGACAAAGGAAACAACCAAGAGAACAAGAAGTGGAATTCAGCAAGTCAAGGACATTGCTAGCAGTACTTTAACCACAACACAAGACTCTAAGTCTAGGGTGGGTACTGTTAGTAATGATCCTCCAAAATCATTATCTAAGACTTCTGAACCTGAATTGCCACAGAAGAAAGAAGGAGCCACAAAAGAAACCTCAAAAAGACACTTCCACAAAGTCACAGCTAGTGGAGTGTTACAGTGGATGAAGGGAAAAGGAATGAAGCTTCTTCCAAGTGATGTGGCACTGAAGACTGATTCTCCTTGTTCCAGAAAGGTGTCTCTTGTGAAACATATGAAGATCAAGAGTGTACCCAGAACGATAAGGATAACAAAGAAGACTGGAAAACTCACAAATGTTATTGGCATCAATGTGCTTCCACTAGATGAGGACTATGATGAAGATGCCCTAGCATTTTTTAGGGCTCAAAGGATCTTTGAAGTCAAAGTGAAGTTGGATCATCTAGAGATCAAGTACACTGATGGAAGAGAAAGAATAATGAAGCAAGGGGGATGGCAACATTTTGACACCTATGAGCAAGAAAGAATCAATGCCTTGTTAAATTTTGAAGAAAAGGAAGAAAGGTTGTGGAAAATAGAGATTGCCAAATTCATGAAGATGCACTCTGACTATAAAGAAAATCTAAAGAAGCTGAATGAAGAAAAGAGGTGTAAGAAAGAAAAGAAGATGGCTGAGATGGAAGAAAGAGCAAAGGAGCTAAGGAAGAAAGGGCTGTGCAGGGTAAAGCAAAATCCTTATACTGTTGAGTACAAAAATCATTATGGAGGAATAAGCAAGATAAGGATGGAGTTCATACATTCATATGTGGAAAGTGCCCTCAGAACAGCAGCTGAAGATCTAAAAGATTCTCCTCTCATTGAAGAACTGATTGCAAGGGATGAAATTTTACTGGCCATCTCTGAAATAAAGAAGAATGAAGAAATAAGGAAGAAGAAAGTCTATGATGATTTCTTAGAGAAACAATTGGAAACTGAAGCTATGTAGCTCAAGGAGAAATTCTGTAAGACTAAATTTCCAAGTTGTTATCAAATTATGTTCTTAACTTTATCTTCTTTATACTTGTTCTTAGTTAGGCTTGTTATCAGACATGAAATTGTGCCTAAGGGTCTTACTCACAATTTGGGGGAGATTGTTAGGCTCAAGACATGTCTGAATACCACTATTAACAAGCCTACACTATGTGACTATGTCACATTACATGACCTAGTGAGTTCTATCACTGGGATGTAGTATAGGTCTCTAAATGTACTTGTCTTGTTCTCATGAACATAAGCTTGATCATGTATGCTCAAAGTTATAATGAGCTTAGCAATGTTTCTTGCATCTAGATTGTATATAGGCCATTGAATAATTGTCCTGGTAGAAGTTCAGAAGTGTTCATGCAGCAGGATAGAAATGAATAAGGCCATGAAGAAATAAGTTGCAGAAATTTGTCTAAGGCATTATATAGCAAAGTCAGAAGAAATCTATGTCGTGAAATCACCAATATCTATGTCGTGTAGTGCTACATCGCATAGTCCATTTTGTACTATGTCAAGAAGTCCTCAAGACTCATGTCGTGAAGTGTTGAAGTCAGCAAAGTCAAAGAAGCCTAGATCGTGAAGTCCTCAGAAGCCTTATGTCGCATAGTCATCAAATGACCTATGTCGCATAGTCATCAAATGACCTATGTCGCATAGTCATCAAATGACCTATGTCGCATAGTCATCAAATGACCTATGTCGCATAGTCATCAAATGACCAATGTCGCAAAGTCTTCAAAGGCTATATCACGTAGTCCTCACAAGTGAGATCGCGAAGTCAGGAATGAAGTGGAGTTCACGATATCAACACTTAGCCGTTTACAACAAGACAAATCAAGGTACAGAATCAAGAATCAAAAGAGACAAATACTGAAGCATTTGTTCTGGCAAGGTGGTCCAAAGAACAGATGACAAATCTACAGCTAAACTTGGAGAGAAAGATAAGAGACAAGCAGCTACAGAAACGGGAAAGACTCCGAAAAGCAGGTGGTCCTTCCTGACACAGTTAACGTCTTATGGCAGGACAAGTTGGACTTTCAGCAAGGGGTAACTGTGTAAAAATAGGTGTGTGCACTAGTTTGTATAGGGCTTATATATATCATGCACATCCTATTGTTAGCTGTAAGAGAGATACACATAGTTTTTATCTTAAGCTCTTTTCTCTGTAAGCAAGCAAGTTCAAACTGTTCTTGTTTAGAAGCCAGAAATTCGATTGTGAATTTCTTGGAAAGCTGTAGTATTTAATTTGCTTATACAAAGTAGATTAAAGTGATTGTGTGTGTTATTTAGTTTCTGCATATTACATATCATAATCATATACAGTCTTTTACTTAGTTTTCAAGAATCGAAAAATATATCAAACTATCCATTCACCCCCCCCCCCTCTGTCTAGTTTTTAGTAGTATTCATTTCTAACAGTCGGAAAAAGGTATTTATCTGATAGAGACACTACGATATGGAGTTAGGAATGTGTACAGTCTGATTGGATGTCGCGAAGTCAAAAATAGCCTGTACCGCAAAGTCTTCAAAGTATATCGCATAGTCTAAAAATGAACTATGTCGCAAAGTCTTAGAAATTGAGAGAATGGGGGGGACTTTGCGATATAGTATAAATACCATGTCTAATACTCTCATTTTGGAATTTCAAGCATTTTGTCAGACTTAAATCAAGAATTGAAATAAAATTAATTTAAATCAAAATTCTGTCGAGTATAGAGACTTGTCGATATGGTTATTCTATGTTGCGAAGTCATAAAATGAACTATGTCGCAAACTCAAGAAATGACCCATATCGCGAAGTCTCACAATTTCAACAGTTTGCAATATAAGTCTGTTTGATTTGAACTAAGTCGTGAACTCTCAAGATCACCTATGTAGAGATGTCTTAAAAATTCATAACTTCTTGGAAAAGTATGATTTGAAAAATATGCAGTAAAATACTGAAATATTTATAAATCATATCTCAGCTAATTTTCACTACAAATGAATAGAGCATCCAAATATAGTGAAAATTTACTGCTGCAATTATGAACTGGCATACTCACTTAGAACAGCTAAATGAAGGATTAAGCATTCCAATTTCACTCACAAGTCTGTTGAAGACAGCTTCATTTAGAGGTTTAGTGAATATGTCAGCTAATTGTTTCTCTGTTGGAACATAAGAGACTGCTATAGTACCATTTGTTGCATGTTCCCTAATGAAATGGTACCTTATCTCAATGTGATTTGTAGTAGAATGATTAACAGGATTAGCTACTATGGATATTGCACTAGTATTGTCACACATCAGAGGAATGTGTTCTAACACTAGTCCATAATCCATGAGTTGATTTCTAATCCAAAGCAATTGAGCACAGCAGCTTCCAGCAGCAATATATTCAGCCTCAGCTGTAGATGTTGCTGTGGATTGTTGTTTCTTGCTAAACCAGGACACTAACCTTTGACCTAAGAATTGGCAGCTTCCAGAGGTGCTCTTCCTGTCAATTCTGCATCCAGCATAATCAGAGGCTGTGTAACCAACCAGGTTGAACCCAGTGCCCTTTGGATACCATAGCCCAAGATTAGGAGTCCCTTTCAGATACCTGAAGATTCTTTTAATAGCCATCATGTGAGATTCCTTAGGATCAGACTGGAACCTTGCACAAAGACATGTGGCAAACATGATGTCTGGCCTGTTAGCTGTGAGATAGAGTAGTGATCCAACCATTCCTCTATAGACCTTGATGTCAACTCTCTTGCCCTTCTTATCTTCATCTAGCTTGATTGCAGTGGACATAGGAGTTTTTGCTGGGGAAGACTCTTCTAAACCATATTTCTTTAAAAGATATTTGACATACTTAGATTGGTTTATAAAGATGTCATCCTCTCTTTGATGTAATTGCAGGCCTAAGAAGAAGGTTAATTCTCCCATCATACTCATCTCATATTTGCTTTGCATCAACTTAGAGAACCTTTCACAGAGTTTTTCATTTGAAGAGCCAAAGATGATATCATCCACATAGATTTGAACAAGAATGATATCATTTCCATGCTTCTTGAAGAATAAGGTTTTATCAATTGTACCTCTGGTAAATTGATGCTCAAGAAGAAATAGAGATAGAGTCTCATACCAGGCTCTTGGTGCCTGTTTGAGTCCATAGAGTGCCTTGAGCAGTCTATACACAAAGTCTGGGAAGTTTTCATTTTCAAAGCCAGGTGGTTGAGATACATAAACTTCTTCAGCAAGATCACCATTGAGAAATGCACTTTTCACATCCATTTGATACACCTTGAAATCTGAGTGAGCTGCAAAAGCCAGGAACATTCTGATGGCTTCAAGTCTAGCTACAGGTGCAAATGTCTCATCATAGTCAATGCCCTCTTGTTGACAGTATCCTTTGGCAACCAACCTTGCGTTGTTTCTAATCATCACTCCTTCTTCATCCATCTTGTTTCTGAACACCCATTTGGTGTCAATAACATTCTTTCCTTCTGGAGGTGGCACTAGCTCCCATAGTTTGTTTTTCTCAAATTGATTTAATTCTTCTTGCATAGCAACAATCCAGTCAGAATTCTTCAAAGCTTCTTCAATTACTTTTGGTTCTTCTTGTGACAAAAAGCAGCTATACAGACATGTATTTATTGTTGCCCTTCTTGTCCTCACACCTTCACCAGGATCTCCAATGATTTGATCCCTAGTGTGGGCTCTGTCCCATTTCCTTGTATGACCTTGTTCCAGGATCATTTTGATTGACAGTTGCATTCTCTTCTTCTCCCCCTGTGTTTGTGAACCCTTGCACAGGTGTTTGAAGAAGAGCATCAACTTTAAGAGTTTCATTTTTTGGAACAGTTTGAGCAGAAGGTTCATCCTCACTTTCAGAATCCTCTAGATATCCTTGATTTTCAAATCTTAATGGCACACTGTCTTGTTCACTTGTTTCAAGTCCAGGAGTTTTCTTGTCATCAAAGGTACATCCATGCTTTCCATAACTTTATGTTGCTCAGGTACAAATACTCTGTATGATGTCCTTTCCAGAGAGTATCCAATGAAAATACCTTCAAATGCCTTAGCATCAAATTTTCCAACATGCTCAGAGGTATCTTTCATCACAAAACACTTGCTTCCAAACACATGAAGATGCTTGAAGGATGCTCTTTTGCCAGTCATTAGTGAATAAGGAGTTTTTCCAGACTTCTTATTGATCAATGTTCTATTTTGCACATAGCATGCTGTGTTAACAGCATCAGCCCCAAAGCTAGTATGTAGCCTTGCATCCAACAGCATTGTCCTTGCAGCTTCAATGAGAGTTCTATTCTTTCTCTCAACTACTCCATTTTGTTGAGGTGTTCTAGGAGCTGAAAATTGTTGAGAAATTCCTTTATCTTTGCAAAACTCATACAATGTTGAATTTCTGAACTCAGTCCCATTATCACTTCTCAAAGCAACTACAGAGGAACTAGTGCTTTGTGCTTCTCTATCAACTCTCTTAATATGCTCTATAATAACTTGAGGTGCTTCATCCTTGGAGTATAGGAATTCCACCCAAGTATATCTTGAATAGTCATCAACCATCACTAGAGCATATTTCTTCTTGGAAAGGGACATTACATTCACAGGGCTAAATAGATCCATGTGAATTAGCTGCAGAGGCTTTGAGTTTGTATTGAGCCATTTGTTCTTGTGACTTGATCTTTTAATCTTTCCTTTCTGACAAGCTTCACATACTCCATCTTGCACAAACTCCAAGGCAGGCATATCTCTGATGAGTTCTCCCTTTTTCAGAGAGTTCATTGCCTGAACATTCAAGTGAGACAGTTTCTTGTGCCATAGCCAGAATTCCTCATTTGTGGCCTTAGTGTAGAAACAACAAATTTCTCCCTTGTTTGCAGCCTTGAGATCAGCTACAACAAGCTTCCTTTCTTCACACCAGTTAAAACAACTTCACCACTTCCTCTTTTTGAGATTAGACATTGATCTTCATCAAATTCCACTTTGAAACCCCTGTTTGTGAATTGTCCAATGCTCAAGAGGTTATGCTTCAGTCCTGCAACAAATGCTACATCTTCAATAATGACATTTCCAGTTTTGACACTGCCATATCCCATGGTATAACCAATGTTGTCATTTCCAAAGGTTACTGATGGGCCAGCCTTTTCCTCAAATTGTGATAGCAGGGCTATATCACCAGTCATGTGACTTGAGCATCCACTGTCCAAGATCCATATGACTCTTTTATTCTTGTTGCCCTGCATTCACAAAGTAACTAAGTTGTTTTTGGTACCCACACTTTGTAGGGTCCAGTTGATTTAGAAACAGTTTTGTTAACAATTCTTCTGTCATAAATTGCATTCTTCACAGTAGGAGACTTCACTTTGTTTGTGGCTTTGGAGTTTACACTCTTAGGCTCGCATGAAGTTTTTACCCTCTCAACCTTGATTGGGGATCCTGTCCTGTGAGTGTGCATATGTGTGTGTGATTTACAAGATTGTGCAGAATCAAGTTTATGCTTAAGAGATAAACAATTAGCAATCACAGTCACATAACATGTCATGCAGTTTGAATTACCACAGAAAGAATCATGAATAGAATTTAAACCTACAGAATGGTTACTCAAGTTATCAACTTCAACATTCACTTGTTTATTACACTTATGAGTCAAATGATTAACAGATAGACATTTCTGACACTGTTTCCTAGGAGCATTTGGCACATAAGTATAGTTGTTACTCTTGTTGACACCTATTTTTCCATTTCTGTTTTGTTTCTTTTTCTTAACAACTTCCTTTTTGACCTTAGGACTCTTGACAAGGTTGTCTTTGGTTTCTTTCTGAACAACAGACTTAGGAGAAGAGGAAGTGTCTTTAGCAGCCTCATCTTCTTCAAGTAGTTGTTGCTTGATGATCAGTAGTTCTTCATCAAACTCAACAACACTCTTTTTGAAAATGGGCTTTCCAACACTTGACAGTATGGTTGGGGCATTTTTTTTTGTAAAAGATTCTTTTCCTTTGCCCTTGGACTTCTTCCTTCCCTTGTCATTTTCATAATCAAAACCAACTCCAACCTTGCAGTCTTCAGTGTGTTCCTTGTGATAGGTTTGAATAAGCTCAGAGGAGTTCTTGAAACTTCTTAATTTCAGTTCATTTTCAGCAATTTGTTCTCTAAGAGCTTTTTCTATTTGTTCAGCACAAATCACTTTGTTTCTAAGATACTCAATCTCCTTTTTCAAACCATCAAGGCTCACAACCATTAACTCAAGTTCCTCATTCTTTTCTGTAAGCTCAAGATTTCTAGCAGTTAGTCTATCAATTTCTTCATTAGCTACTAACATGCTAGTATGAATATTGAACATCTCAGTACTCGTATCTTCAACAGTTTGCTTATATTGATAGGGAGTCATATCAAGAGAAGTAAGAATAGGTACCTGACTTGAGGAATCACCATCATCAGAAAATGCCATCAAGGCATAGTTTGAGTACTCTTGTTCTTCTTCTTCATCAGAGTCATCCCAGCACTTTCCCTCAACAATAAAAGCTTTACCCTGTTGTTTCTTGAGTAGAGCCTCATACTTAGCTTCAAGCTCTAAGTATGTTTTGTCCTTCTTGACCTGTTTAGGCTTTTTGCACTCAGTGGCAAAATGTCCAAGTTCATTGCAGTTATAGCACCTTATCTTGGTTCTATCTACACTTCCAGACTTGTATCCTCCTTTAGCAGCACCAACAATCCCTTTCCCTTTATTGAAAGTGTTTGAGCCACTAGATCCACCAGCATTTCCAGCATTGAACTTGGACCTAAATGGCTGCTTCCTCTTAAACCTTATGTTTGGATATCTCCTATCCATATAGGCAAAAGATTTGTTTTCCATCTTGTCCAGTTCTTCTATGCTGTAAAATTCATCATCCTTAGGCAAATCATAGACAACTTGGGTCTCATCACCAGTGTCTTCAACTTCCAGTTCCTCAATCTTGACTTGACTGACTTTAAGAGATTCCATTCTTTGACTTAAGGGCACAAGAAGTATTTGCCATTAGTCCTTGTTTAGCTTGAATAGATCTCTTTTGAAACAACTCTAGCTCATAAGTTTTCAAAACACCATACAGCACATCAAAACCAATCTTTGTTAAATCTCTTTCTTTGAGGGAAGAGATTCTTGGTTCCAAATGATCTGGCAGAGTTAGCAAGAACTTCATGTTAAGCTCTTCTGTCTCATAGTGTTTGTCATAGAGTTTGAGCTCATTTACCAGCTTGTTGAACCTCTCAAACACTTCTGTGATTCCCTCCTTTGGCTGAGCCATGAAAGCTTCATACTGTGAAACAAGAATCTGTTTCTTATTCTTTCTTACTTCAGGAGTTCCTTCACACAGCACTTCTATGAGATCCCACATCTTTTTAGCCCTTGTACAGTGAGCCACAGTGCCATACATGTTGAAATCCATGGATTCATAAATAATAAGTTGAAGATGTCCATCCAGTGCTATTTTCTCCTTTTCAGGATCAGTGTATTTTGAGGGGTCTTTGGGCACATGCATGGCTGGTATTATCTCAGTGCCAACAGTTGTTTCACCAATCTCGATCATTGGAATAAAGGGACCATGCTTTAGAATGTCTAAATACATGGGGTTAGAAGCTTTGATGAAAAGCAACATCTTCTTTTTCCATAAACTGTAGTGCTCCTTGTTAAAGGGAGGAATCTTGATACTGCTTAGTTTCTGTGAACTCATTCTTGATCTTTTCCTGTTTGTACGTTAACAGCCTACGCTCTGATACCACTTGTTAGGAATGAATACCACTTAGAAACTAGACAGAGGGGGGGTGAATGGATAGTTTGATAGATTTTCGATTTCTTGAAACTAAATAAACTGTAAATGATTATGCTGTGTAGTATGCAGAAAATAAACAACAAGCACAATCACTTTAATCTACTTTGTATTAAGTAAATTAAATACTACAGCTTTCCAAAAATTCACAATCGAATTTATGGCTTCTAAACAAGAACAGTTTGTATCTTGCTTGCTTACAGAGAAAAGAGTGCTTAAGATAAAACTTTGTGTATCTCTCTTACAGCTAACAATAGGGTGTGCATGATATATATAAGTCCTATACAAACTAGTGCACACACCTATTTTTACACAGTTTCCCCTAGATGAAAGTCCAACTTGTCCTGCCATAGGAGGTTAACTGTGTCAGGAAGGACCACCTGCTTTTCGGAGTCTTTCCCGTTTCTATAGCTGCTTGTCTCTTATCTTTCTCTCCAATTTTAGCTGTAGATTTGCCATCTGTTCTTTGGGCCACCTTGCCAGAACAAATGCTTCAGTATTTGTCTTCTTTGATTCTTGGTTCTGTACCTTGATTTGTCTTGTTATAAACGGCTGAATGTTGATGTCGTGAACTCCACTTCATTCCTGACTATGCGATGTCACTTGTAAAGACTACGCGATATGACCTTGAGGACTTTGCGACATAGGCCATTTGAGGACTACGCGATCTAGCCTTTTTGAGGACTATGCGACATAGGCTTTCTGAGGACTTCACGATCTAGTACATCTTGACTTTGCTGACTTCAACACTTCACGACATGAATCTTGAAGACTTCACGACATAGTACAAAATGGACTATGCGATCCAGCACTTCTCGACATGGATATTTGTGACTTCACGACATAGCTTTATTCTGACTTTGCTATATAATGCCTTAGACAAATTTCTGCAACTTATTTCTTCAGGGCCCTTATTCATCTCTATCCTGCTGCATGAACAATTCTGAACTTCTACCAGGACAATTATTCAATGGCCTATATACATTCTAGATTGCAGGAAACTTACTAAGCTCATTATAATTCTGAGCATACATGATCAAGCTAATGTTCATGAGAACAAGACAAGTACATAGAGAGACCTATACTATATCCCAGTGATAGAAATCACTAGGTCATGCAGTGTGACATAGTCACATAGTGTAGGCTTGTTAATGGTGGTACTCAGACATGTCTTGAGCCTAACATATAATACTAGCTTAAAACTCGTGCCATGCACGGATTGTTAATTGTTATTTTATTATTATTTTATTATTATTATTTTAGTTGTATTTGTTAAAAAAATAAGTAGCCAGGTTAAACTATGTTAGAAATGAATACTACTAGAAACTAGACAGAGGGGGGGTGAATGGATAGTTTGATATATTTTTCGATTCTTGAAAACTAAGTAAACAACTGTATGTGATTATGATATGTAATATGCAGAAAGTAAATAACACACACAATCACTTTAATCTACTTTGTATAAGCAAATTAAATACTACAGCTTTCCAGGAAATTCACAATCGAATTTCTGGCTTCTAAACAAGAACAGTTTGAACTTGCTTGCTTACAGAGAAAAGAGCTTAGCAAATAACTATGTGTATCTCTCTTACAGCTTACAGTTGTGTGTGCACGATATATATATATTCACCTATACAAACTAGGCACACACAATATTACCCAGCTACCCCTTCTGAAAGTCCAACTTGACCTGCCATAAGAAGTTCACTGTGACAGGAAGGACCACCTGCTTTTCGGAGTCTTTCCCGTTTCTGTAGCTGCTTGTCTCTTATCTTTCTCTCCAAGTTTAGCTGTAGATTTGCCATCTGTTCTTTGGACCACCTTGCCAGAACAAATGCTTCAGTATTTGTCTCCTTTGATTCTTGGTTCTGTACCTTGATTTGTCTTGTTATAAACGGCTAAGTGTTGATATCGTGAACTCCACTTTATCACTGACTTCGCGATCTCCCTTGTGAGGACTACGCGATATAGCCTTTGAAGACTTTGCGACATAGGTCATTTGATGACTATGCGACATAAGGCTTCTGAGGACTTCACGATCTAGGCTCTTTTGACTTTGCTGACTTCAACACTTCACGACATGTGTCTTGAAGACTTCTCGACATAGTACAAAATGGACTATGCGATATAGCACTTCACGACATGGATATTGGTGACTTCACGACATAGCTTTCTTTTGACTTTGCTATATAATGCCTTAGACAAATTCCTGCAACTTATTTCTTCATAGCCTTATTCAACTCTATCCTGCTGCATGAACACTTCTGAACTTCTACCAGGATAATTATTCAATGGCCTATATACATTCTAGATGCAAGAAACTTTACTAAGCTCATTATAAATCTGAGCATACATGATAGAGCTATTGTTCATGAAAACAAGACAAGTACATTTAGAGACCTATACTCTATCCCAGTGATAGAAATCACTAGGTCATGTAGTGTGACATAGTCACATAGTGTAGGCTTGTTAATAGTGGTATTCAGACATGTCTTGAGCCTAACAAAATAGCTAAACACTTTTAATTAATTAAAAATATTAAAACAGATTTTAAAATAAATAAGTAAAAGTTTGCCCGTTATATATTTGGAAAATGAGAGGTTTTAGTAAGAAAAAATAAAAAATGTAACATATATTTAGTTTTAAAAGATAAATGTCCAATTATTTAAATATTTTTTAAAATAAATAAGTAAAGGCTTTCTTGTGATATTTTTAGAAAAATAATGGATTTTAGTAAGAAAAATTGAAAAAGTAAATTGAAAAAGACAATTTTCCGTGATATATTTAGAAAAAGAGGGATTTTGTTAGAAAAAATCTACAGTTAAACCTCTTTAAAGTAATACCCTTGGGACCGGGAAAAAATATTACTTTATCGAATTTATTACTTTATCGATATAATAATATTTTATTACTTTATCGATAAAGTAATATTTTATTACTTTACCGATATAAAATGTGTTATTAAATGAAGCTATCTCTAATTTACGATATAGAAATGTGATGAATGTTGAACATCTCTTAAATTATCCAAGCGAGAATGATGCGGTTATGGAATCACCTACGGATGAAGAAATCATTAAGTCAGTAATGAATATTGATAAAGGAATTGATCCTGATCCGGATGATAGCAATGTCATCCCAAACGTGTCATCAAAGGAAGCATTTCAAGCAATCAACACTTTGAACAATTACTTGTTACAACACAAGCAAAACATACCAGGAGTTATTTATGCTTTACATAAAGTCAAGGATGAGGTTAATTTTGGCTTTGATGGAAAGAAGAAACAAGCTACTACTATATATTCATATTTTAAAAAGAATTAAATTTTGTAACTCATATACATTATATATATATATATATATATATATATATATATATATATATATATATATAATTTTGGAATTATTACTTTACATATTAGTTGGGCCCTTAATGACTTTCTAATTTTTTATTATCTTATGCTTTTAGCGAGAATATTATTTTACAACATTGGCCCAAGTTGGGACCAACGAAATTTATTACTTAAGCGAGGTTATTACTTTATCGGATATTACTTAATCGAGGTTTAACTGTATAATGTGTTTTAGCTGAAAAGGTAATTGGTTATAAATAGGTATTTGATTATTTATATTTTAATATTTTTAGTAATTGTATTTGTTAAGAAAAATAAGTAGGCATGTTAAAATATGCAAACTTTTAAAAAATAATTATAATATTAAAATAGGTTTAAAAATAAATAACTAAAGGTTTGTCCGTGATATTTGTAATTGTCCGTGATATATTTGAAAAAGTAGGGGAATTTGTTAAAAAATAGAAAAAATAATGTATCTTAGGTGAAAAAAGTAATTGGTTATAAATAGGTAATATTATTATTTAATAATATAGTTTTATAAATAAGTAAGGTTAATTAAGTAAAAACACGAAGTACAGTTAAGTAAGGGCAATTAAATAAAATCAGAACATACCATAACGATCGACCAAAATTTTAATATTTCGTCTATTATATAATAGTATTGAAGTGTAAGAGGGATCTTATCATAATTTTGGTCATATCCATAATTTTGGTTTGCCAAAATAATCTCAATCGTTGAATCCAATATCCATAATTTTCCTTATCTCTTCTTTTCTCTTCATGTCTATGATGGCTTCTTGAAGTTCTTCTCTTGCAATCAGTTCTTCAATGAGAGGTGAGCCTTCCAAGTCATCAATTGCAGCCTTGAGTGCACTTTCTACATAGGAATCAAGAAACTCCATCCTTATTTTGCTTTGACCTCCATGTGAGTTTTTGTACTCCACAATGTAAGGATTTTGCTTGACCCTGCACAACCCTTTCTGCCTTAGCTCTTTAGCCCTCTCCTCCATCTCAGCCATTTCTTTTTCTCTCTGTATCTTCTTCTTTTCATTCTCTTTCCTCATGTTTTCTTCATAATCAGCATGCATCTTCAAGTACCTGGCAATATCTATCTTCCATGTCCTTTCTTCTCTTTCTTCAAAATTCAGTAAGGCATTTATCCTTTCAAGCTCATACTTATAGAAATATTGCCAGCTTCCTTGCTTCATTATCCTTTCTCTTCCATCAGTGTACTTGATCTCTAGATGATCCAACTTCACTTTGACTTCAAAGATCCTTTGAGCCCTCAAAAATGCTAGGGCATCTTCATCATAGTCCTCATCTAGTGGAAGCACATTGATGCCAATAACATTTGTGAGTTTTCCAGTCTTCTTTGTTATCCTTATCCTTTTGGGTACACTCTTGATCTTCAAATGCTTCACAAGAGATACCTTTCTGGAACAAGGAGAATTAGTCTTCAGTGCCACATCACTTGGAAGTAGCTTCATTCTTTCCCCTTCATCCACTGTAACACTCCACTAGCTGTAACTTTGTGGAAGTGTTTTCTTGAAATTACTTTAGTGGTTTCATCTTTCTTCTGTGGCAATTCAGGTTTAGAAGTCATGGATAATGATTTTGGAGGATCATTGCTAACAGTACCCACCCTAGACTTAGAGTCTTGTGTTGTGGTTAAAGTACTACTAGCAATGTCCTTGACTTGCTGAATTCCACTTCTTGTTTTCTTAACTGATTCCTTTGCCCCCTTGTCATCCCTCTTGCTCTCATCAGCATCCTTTGTTTTCTTTGAATATTTGCTCCTTTCCTTATCTCTCCTTGACTGAGATCTCCTTTCATAGGTTTTCTCCTTATCATCATCATCATCTCCATCCTTCTTTTTGTTCTTTTCTTTGACAGATTCAGGAATGACTCCATGAATCAGAAAAGATTGTAGAGTGTGAATCATCTCTAGTTCCTCAGCTGTCCTGACTCCCCTCTTGGCTCTTAGCATTTGCAGCACTTGGTTGATCTTTGTATTATTCTTTCTTGTCAAATCTGAGGGGATCACCAACTGGTCAATGCTGCTGTCTTGAGATAGACTTTGGAAGATTATTGTCTTTGGCTTTGAGATAACCTCAGGCAGTCTTTGATCTTGATCCATCTTCAAGTCATCAAACAGTCTCTTGTTGTTAGCCCCACCTTTTTCTATTAAGTCCATTATTGTTGACAGCTCAGTGAATCTCAGTTTCTCTAGAGTTTGAAAAGCTAGGTGCCACAAGCAGTTGTCCTTGCACACCATGATTATCTCTCTTAGATGGACATCCTTGATTTTCCTTACTGCAACTGTGAAGTACTTAATGTTTTCCTTGAGCTTCATCCTGTAGCTTCTTGCATCTTCTTGTGCATCTCTGTAGGTGGCTTTCAGAAACTCCAGGAAGGCCTCATCATGATAGATGTGAGAATTGGCAACTTCCTGTAGCTTGGCCTCTGTGATTGTTGTAGCTTTGGCAGGTTGAGCATTGGAAGAAGGTTGAGCAGGTTGAGAAGTGGAGATATCTTTTGGCATTGTGGAGGGATAGTAGGTTGTGGTGACTGTGCTTTTCTGTCCTTGAGCATTGATGACCTCTACAGGGGGAAGATTGATTGGCTTTATTGTCTCTTCAATGAGCTTGCCCTTAAGTTTTGACTGCTTGGCAGGTACCCCCCCTTTCTTGTTCACAATGACCTCCTTTCCTTTCTCCCCCTTAGGCTTGGGATCAGACAAAAAGTCTTGAGCTTCCCCAGGAATAGGCAGGTTCATGGATCTCATCATTGAAGTCATCATTTGTTGCTGCACCAGTAAGATGTTTGAGGTGTTGTTGCCTTGGTCATCCAGCTTGTCATTGAGTTGGCTTAAGGATGTAGATAGCATTCTGTTTTCATCCTTGAGAGAGGCCACTTCTCTTTCTAAGCCATCCACCTTGGAGAATAATTGTTGAGACTTGAAGGAGTTTAGAGATTGATCTTTGACCCTGGCAAAGTCATATTTGGAGATGTCTGACAGAGGGACTTCATCCACCAACTTGTCACCATACTGATTTTTCCACATGACATTCAACATAGCATTGGTGGTGATGGTAGTTTTTGCTTGATTTTCCAGTGTAGAAGCCAGTTTCTTGATGTTGTCTGTGACCATGGCAAGAGTCACATCCATCATGGACACATTTGTGGAAGTTTTCTGGACTTCTTTGAGGATACCATCCACCTTGGGAAAATCAGAGAGATAAGAGTTTCTGAGCTTAGTGAGGGATCTGTCTGTCTCCTCCTGAATTGAAGAAATCTCTGATTGAAGCCCTTTCCCAAGATAATGCAGAGCCTTCAACTGGTTCTTGTACACATCATTTACAGCCTCATAGATGGCAACAGGAGAAAGATCCTTAGCATTGGAGCCCAGAGAGGTGAGGTATTCTTCTCTCACAAAAGCCAGGGCATCCTTGAGCTTGAGAGTCCTCTTAGCATCCAACCAGGCATCCACATTCCCCTCTGGTTCAGCTGTATCCACAATCTTCTCCTGTTGAGCTTCAACATCCTCCTTATGGCATAGCAGGATAGCTTCATAATCAGCATTTGGAAGGTTGGAGGTTAGGAGATGTTGAGCTATCTTTGAGAACTCATCAATCTGTGCCACATGGAGATCTTGAATAGCTTCTTCTGTCATTTGGGAAGGCACAGATGATGATCCTGAAGGCCTGTCATGGTGCACAGGCTTCAGCCATTCTGACATTGTGGCCTGAGCCAAGTGAGAGCTAGTGCTAGGCACTTCATGAGATGTGAGAGTTTGAGTCTCCTCCAGCCTTGGAATGGTTGTAGGGTCTGATGTTGTCTCCATTGAAATGGGATGTGTTACAACATCAGCCCTATTTGTCTGTGAAGACATTTCCACATCCCTAAGGATGGGAGAATTTGGCATAGAGTCTCCAGTGAAAACTGGTGAATCCTCCATGTTTGTGTTGGTGTCATTAGGATATGCCCCAGCATGCATTCCCTGACCAACTAGATGTGGTTCCTGGGTGGTGAGCACAGTGTCATGCACCATGTCACTTGAAATTGGCTCAATCACAGGAGAGAATTGTGATTGATCAAAGGCAAGATTGTCATTGGAATGACTCTCTTGTTCAGAAGAAATTTTGATGGAAGAATCTGAGAGAGAAGTGGGGTTTAGATCAGATTTTGGCAACTCCCCCTGAGAAAGAGGAGGAGTTTCAACAGTGATGTGCTCTCCACTCTGTGTATGATCAGCCTTATCACTCCTAGGATCAAGAGTGAGTTCTTGATCCTGTGCAGACTCAATACAAGTTGTAGTGGGGAGACTACTCTTTTCAATACCAATAACCTGTTGGGAGGCCATTGACAGTAGTAGGTGTACCCCTTTTTCCACATCTGAATCCTGTTGGGAGGATTCAGTGGTAGCTTTAGATTTTGATTTCTTCTTTGGTCTGGTGAGAGGTGACTCAGGAATCTCACTTGCTAGCTCTACAGATTCATGGATAATAGCTAGGGTTCTCTTCTTCTTCTTTTTAGTAACATCAACCTGTTGAGAGATTGATGCACTTGGCTGACTAGCCTCTAAGGTGGTGTTTACAGTGGGGTTGCTGGATGGGATAGGGAGGCTTGGGTTAGACTGTGATGCTCCTTCAGTCTCAGCCTCCCCTGTCCAGGAAAGAGCATGGTATATGGGCTTATCAAGTGGATAAGACTCGAATGTGTCCTGCATATGCTTGGTCACACTCAAGATCACATCCACTTGATTCCTTGTGTCCAATGAACCAAACAGAATCTTGGACATGGACTTGGAATAAGCCATCTTTGATTTATCAATACCCTCCAAGTCATGGACATTAGCATCAAGATAATTTAAAATAACTTGAAGAAAGCGAGGGTAAAAGATGTCATTACCTCTTCCACGGACTGTCCTCCCTAGCCTTTGAGCCAATTCCTTGAGGATTATTGCTCCAACATTGATTTCCTGATTGTAGGCTAGGGAATAGGCCAGCTTCACAGCAATGTGACTGATATGGTCCCATCCTGTCTTTCTGCAAAGGAACACCTTCTGGAGTGCATCAAATAGAAATGACCACTCCCTTCTTACAAATTTCTTGTTCAGCTTTCCAGTATCTATCTCATCTGCATACCGAATGAGGGTCATGAAGTCTACTATTTGAGCATCAGTAGCTTCTTGGTCATGACCCGCCACCTTGAATCCCAATGCTTCATTTATTTCCTTTTCCCCAAACTGGAAGTGTTTGCCTCCAATTGAACAAGTAACCTCCTGGAATGAAGTTCCATCTTCTCTTGCCATTGTTGATACCAACGCCGTTCGCCAAAATCCTTCCAACACATCGACATACAGTGTAGGGTTCAAGGTTAGGGCTTGGCTGAGGTAGGAAGTATTCAAGAACCGTACAAAACACTTGTACCTTGGTTTAGCCTCAGCCTCAGAGGGAATGGTGAGAAGATTGGTTTCTTTGGGGATGGTTAGAGGAATAGAGGATGATACTGTTTGAGATTTGGGTGCCATTTCAAGAGAGAGAGTAAGAAAGAGAGTAGAGAATTTGTGCTTGGGTTTGAGAGTTTGAGAGCAATAGACAAGATGAAAAGTTGTGAACGGTTAGAAAAGGTATTTATATGATAGAGACACTGCGATATGGAGTTATGAATGTGTACAGTCTATATGTATGTCGCGAAGTCAAAAATGGACTGTACCGCAAAGTCTTGCAAAGTATATCGCATAGTCTCAACAATGAACTATGTCGCAAAGTCTTCAAAATGAAAGGATCGGGGAGACTTTGCGATATAGTAGAAATACCCTGTCTAAAGCTCTCTTTTAGGAATTTTAAGCAATTTGTCAGACTTTTATCAAATTTTGAAATAAAATTAATTTAAATCAAAATTCTGTCAACTATGGAGACTTGTCGATATAGTTATTCCAAGTCGCGAAGTCATAGAATTAACTATGTCGCAAACTCATGAAATGAACTATGTCGCGAAGTCTCACAATCTCAACAGTTTGCGATATAAGTCTGTTTAATTTGAACTATGTCGTGAACTCTGAAAATCATCTATATCGAGATGTCTCAAAAGCTCACAACTCCACTAACAAATATGATTTTGAAACATATGCAGTAAAATACTGAAATATTTATAAATCATATCTCAGCTAATTTTCACTCCAAACAAATAGATCATTTAAATACAGTGAAAATTTACTGCTGTAACTATTAACCAGCATATTTACTTAGAACAACTGAATGAAGGATTGAGCATTCCAATTTCACTCACAAGTCTGTTGAAGACTGCTTCATTCAGAGGTTTAGTAAATATGTCAGCTAATTGTTTCTCAGTTGGAACATAAGAGACTTCTATGGTACCATTTGCAGCATGTTCCCTAATGAAATGGTACCTGATCTCAATGTGCTTTGTAGTAGAATGATTAACAGGATTAGCTACAATGGATATGGCACTAGTATTATCACACATCAGAGGAATGTGTTCTAACACTAGTCCATAATCCATGAGTTGATTTCTAATCCAAAGCAATTGAGCACAGCAACTTCCAGCAGCAATATATTCAGCCTCAGCTGTGGATGTTGATGTGGACTGTTGTTTCTTACTAAACCAGGACACTAACCTTTGACCTAGGAATTGACAGCTTCCAGAGGTGCTCTTCCTGTCAATTCTGCATCCAGCATAATCAGAATCTGTGTAACCAACCAGGTTGAACCCAGTGCCCTTTGGATACCATAGCCCAAGATTAGGAGTCCCCTTCAGATATTTGAAAATTCTTTTGATGGCCATCATGTGAGATTCCTTGGGATCAGACTGGAACCTTGCACAAAGGCATGTGGCAAACATGAAGTCTGGCCTGCTAGCTGTGAGATAGAGTAGGGATCCAACCATTCCTCTATAGACCTTGATATCAACTCTCTTGCCTTTCTTGTCTTCATCCAGCTTGATTGCAGTAGACATAGGAGTTTTAGCTGGGGATGACTCTTCTAAACCATATTTCTTTAAAAGATCCTTGACATACTTAGATTGGTTTATAAAGATGCCATCCCTCTCCTTTGATGTACTTGCAGGCCTAGGAAGTAGGTTAACTCTCCCATCATACTCATCTCATATTTACTTTGCATCAACTTAGAGAACTTTCACAGAGTTTTTCATTTGAAGAGCCAAAGATGATATCATCCACATAGATTTGAACAAGAATGATATCATTTCCATGCTTCTTGAAGAATAGGGTTTTGTCAATTGTACCCTGGTAAATTGATGCTCAAGAAGGAATTGAGATAGAGTTTCATACCAGGCTCTTGGTGCCTGTTTGAGTCCATAGAGCGCCTTGAGCAGTCTATACACAAAGTTTGGGAAGTCTTCACTTTCAAAGCCAGGTGGTTGAGACACATAGACTTCTTCAGCAAGATCACCATTGAGAAATGCACTTTTCACATCCATTTGATACACCTTAAAATCTGAGTGAGCTGCAAAAGCCAGGAAGATTCTTATGGCTTCCAGTCTAGCTACAGGTGCAAATGTCTCATCATAGTCAATGCCTTCTTGCTGACTATATCCTTTGGCAACCAGCCTTGCTTTGTTTCTTACTACCACTCCTTCTTCATCCATCTTGTTTCTGAACACCCATTTGGTGTCAATAACATTCTTTCCTTTTGGAGGTGGCACTAGTTCCCATACTTTGTTTTTCTCAAATTGATTCAACTCTTCTTGCATGGCAACAATCCAATCAGAATTCTTCAAAGCTTCTTCAATTAATTTAGGTTCTTCTTGTGACAGAAAGCAGCTATACAGACATGTATTTAATGTTGCCCTTCTTGTTCTAACTCCCTCACTAGGATCTCCAATGATTTGATCCCTAGTGTGGGCTCTGTCCCATTTCCTTGTGTGCCCCTGTTCATTTCCTTGATCTGTTCCAATCTCATTTTGGTTGACAGTTGCATTCTCTTCTTCTCCCCCTGTGTTTGTGAATCCTTGCACAGGTGTTTGAAGAAGATTGTCAACTTCAAGAATTTCATTTTCTAGAACAGTTTGAACAGGGGGTTCATCTTCACTTTCAGAATCCTCAAGATAACCTTGATTCTCAAATCTCAATAGCACACTGTCTTGATCACTTGTTTTCAGTCCTGGAGTTTTCTTGTCATCAAAGGTAACATCCATGCTTTCCATGACTTTGTGTTGCTCAGGTACAAACACTCTGTATGCTGTCCTTTCCAGAGAGTATCCAATGAAGATACCTTCAAATGCCTTAGCATCAAATTTTCCAACATGCTCAGAGGTATCTTTCATCACAAAGCACTTGCTTCCAAACACATGCAGGTGCTTGAAGGATGCTCTTTTTCCAGTCATTAATGAGTAAGGAGTTTTGCCAGACTTCTTATTGATTAATGTTCTATTTTGCACATAGCATGCTGTGTTAACAGCATCAGCCCAAAAGCTAGTGGGTAGCTTTGCATCCAGCAGCATTGTCCTTGCAGCTTCAATGAGAGTTCTATTCTTTCTCTCAACTACTCCATTTTGTTGAGGTGTTCTAGGAGCTGAGAATTGTTGAGAAATTCCTTTATCTTTTCAAAACTCATACAATGTTGAATTTCTGAACTCAGTCCCATTATCACTTCTCAAAGCAACTACAGAGGTACCAGTGCTTTGTGCTTCTTTATCAACTCTCTTGATATGCTCTATTATGACTTGGGGTGCTTCATCCTTGGAGAATAGGAATTCCACCCAAGTATATCTTGAATAGTCATCTACCATCACTAGAGCATATTTCTTTTTGGAGAGGGACATTACATTCACAGGGCCAAATAAGTCCATGTGAATTAGTTGCAGAGGTTTTGAGTTTGTACTGAGCAACTTGTTCTTGTGACTTGATCTTTTAATCTTCCCTTTCTGACAAGCTTCACATGCTCCATCTTGCACAAACTCCAAGGCAGGCAAATCCCTGATGAGTTCTCTCTTGGTTAGAGAGTTCATTGCCTGAACATTCAAGTGAGACAGTTTCTTGTGCCACAGCCAGAATTCCTCATTTGTGGCTTTTGTGTAGAAACAACAAATTTCTCCCTTATCTACAGCCTTGAGATTAGCTACAAACAAGCTTCCTTTCTTCACACCAGTTAGAACAACTTCACCACTTTCCCTTTTTGAGATTGAACAAAGGTCTTCATCAAATTCCACTTTGAAGCCTCTGTTGGTAAACTGTCCAATACTCAAGAGATTATGCTTCAGTCCTTCAACAAATGTTACATCTTCAATAATGACATTTCCAGATTTAACACTGCCATATCCCATTGTATAACCAATGTTGTCATTTCCAAAGGTTACTGATGGGCCAGCCTTTTCCTCAAAATGTGATAGCAGGGCCATATCACCAGTCATGTGACTTGAGCATCCACTGTCCAAGATCCATATGACTCTTTTATTCCTGTTGCCCTGCATTCACAAAGTGACTAAGTTGTTTTTGGTACCCACACTTGGTAGGGTCCAGATGATTTAGAAACATTTTGATTAATAATTCTTCTGTCATAAATTGCATTTCTCATAGTAGGAGACTTCACTTTTTCTGTGGCTTTGGAGTTTACACTCTTAGGCTCACATGAAGTTTTCACCCTCTCAACCCTGATTGGGGACCCTGTCCTATGAGAATGTATGTGTGTGTGTGATTCACCAGATTGTGCAGAATCAAGTTTATGTTTAAGAGATAAACAGTTAGCAATCACAGTCACATAGCATGTCATGCAGTTTGACTTACCACAGAAAGAATCATGACTAGAATTTATGCTAGCAGAAAGGTTACTTAGGTTGTCAACTTCAACAATTTCAGGCTTACTACACTTATGAGTCAAATGATTAACAGATAGGCATTTTTGACATTGTTTCCTGGGAGCATTTGGCACATAAGCATAGTTGTTTCCTTTGTTAACACCAACTTTACCATTTCTGTTTTGTTTCCTTTTCTTAACAACTTCTTTCTTTGCTTTAGGACTCTTGACAAGATTGTCTTTGGTCTCTTTCTGATTGACAAGTTCAGGAAAGGAAGAAGTGTTCTTAGCAGCCTCATCTTCTTCAAGTAGTTGTTGCTTGATGATCAGTAGTTCCTCATCAAACTCAACAACACTCTTTCTGAAGATGGGCTGTTCAACACTTGACAGTATGGTTGGGGCATTTTTGTTTGTAAAAGTTTCCTTTCCTTTGCCCTTGACTTTCTTCCTTCCCTTGTCATTATCATAGTCAAAACCAACTCCAACCTTGCAGTCTTCAGTGTGTTCCTTGTGGTAGGTTTGAATAAGTTCAGAGGAGTTTTTGAAGCTTCTTAGTTTCAGTTCAGTTTCAGCAATTTGTTCTCTAAGGGCATTCTCTATCTGCTCAGCACAAATCACTTTGTTTTTAAGATACTCAACCTCCTTTTTCAAACCATCCAGGTTCACAACCATTAACTCAAGTTGCTCATTCTTTTCTGTAAGCTCAACATTCTTAGCAGTTAGTCTGTCAATTTCTTCATTAGCTACTAACATGCTAGTATGAATATTAAACATCTCAGTGCTCATATCTTCAACAGTTTGCTTATATTGAAGGGGAGTCATATCAAGAGAAGTAAGAATAGGTACCTGACTTGAATCACCTTCATCAGAGAATGCCATCAAGGCATAGTTTGAGTACTCTTGTTCTTCTTCTTCATCAGAGTCATCCCAGCATTTTCCCTCAGCAATAAAAGCTTTGCCCTGTTGTTTCTTGAGTAGAGCCTCATACTTAGCTTCAAGCTCTAAGTATGCTTTGTCCTTCTTGACTTGTTTAGGCTTTTTGCACTCAGTGGCAAAATGCCCAAGTTCATTGCAGTTATAGCACCTTATTTTGGTCCTATCCACACTTCCTGTCTTGTATCCACCTTTAGCAGCACCAGCAATCCCTTTTCCTTTATTGAAGGTGTTTGAGCCACTAGATCCACCAGTGTTTCCATTATTGAACTTGGACCTAAATGGCTGCTTTCTTTTAAACCTTATGTTAGGATACCTCCTAGCCATATAAGCAAAAGATTTGTTTTCCATTTTGTCCAGCTCATCTATACTGTAGAACTCCTCCTCTTCAGGTAAATCATACACAACTTGGGTCTCATCACCAGTGTCTTCAACTTCCAGTTCCTCAATCTTGACCTGACTGATTTTAAGAGAGTCCATTCTTTGACTTAGGATGTCAGCAATAAGTGCACAGGAGGTATTAGCCACTAATCCTTGCTTTGCTTGAATAGATCTCTTTTGAAACAGCTCTAACTCATATGTTTTTAAAACACCATACAACACATCAAAACCAATCTTTGTCAGATATCTTTCTTTAAGGGAAGAGATTCTTGGTTCCAAGTGATCTGGCAGAGTTAGTAGAAACTTCATATTGAGCTCTTCTGTTTCATAGTGTTTGTCATAGAGTTTGAGCTCGTTTATCAGCTTGTTGAATCTCTCAAACACTTCTGTGATTCCCTCTTTTGGCTGAGCCATGAAGGCTTCATATTGTGAAACAAGAATCTGCTTCTTGTTCTTTCTTACTTCAGTAGTTCCTTCACAGAGCACCTCTATAAGATCCCACATCTTCTTGGCACTAGTACAATGAGCAACAGTGCCATACATGTTGAAGTCCATAGATTCACAAATGATAAGTTGAAGATGTCCATCCAATGCTACTTTTTCCTTTTCAGGATCAGTGTATTTTAAGGGATCTTTGGGCACATGTTTTGCTGGTACAATCTCAGTGCCAATGGTTGTTTCACCAATCTCGATCATTGGAACGAAGGGACCATGCTTTAGAATATCTAAATACATGGGGTTAGAAGCTTTGATGAAAAGCAACATCTTCTTCTTCCATAAACTGTAGTGCTCCTTGTTAAATGGAGGAATCTTGATACTGCTTAGTTTCTGTGAACTCATTCTTGATCTTTTCCTGTTTGTACGTTAACAGCCTACGCTCTGATACCACTTGTTAGAAATAAATACTACTAGAAACTAGACAGAGGGGGGGGTGAATGGATAGTTTGATATATTTTTCGATTCTTGAAAACTAAGTAAACAACTGTATGTGATTATGATATGTAATATGCAGAAAGTAAATAACACACACAATCACTTTAATCTACTTTGTATAAGCAAATTAAATACTACAGCTTTCCAGGAAATTCACAATCGAATTTCTGGCTTCTAAACAAGAACAGTTTGAACTTGCTTGCTTACAGAGAAAAGAGCTTAGCAAATAACTATGTGTATCTCTCTTACAGCTTACAGTTGTGTGTGCACGATATATATATATTCACCTATACAAACTAGGCACACACAATATTACACAGCTACCCCTTCTGAAAGTCCAACTTGACCTGCCATAAGAAGTTCACTGTGACAGGAAGGACCACCTGCTTTTCGGAGTCTTTCCCGTTTCTGTAGCTGCTTGTCTCTTATCTTTCTCTCCAAGTTTAGCTGTAGATTTGCCATCTGTTCTTTGGACCACCTTGCCAGAACAAATGCTTCAGTATTTGTCTCCTTTGATTCTTGGTTCTGTACCTTGATTTGTCTTGTTATAAACGGCTAAGTGTTGATATCGTGAACTCCACTTTATCACTGACTTCGCGATCTCCCTTGTGAGGACTACGCGATATAGCCTTTGAAGACTTTGCGACATAGGTCATTTGATGACTATGCGACATAAGGCTTCTGAGGACTTCACGATCTAGGCTCTTTTGACTTTGCTGACTTCAACACTTCACGACATGTGTCTTGAAGACTTCTCGACATAGTACAAAATGGACTATGCGATATAGCACTTCACGACATGGATATTGGTGACTTCACGACATAGCTTTCTTTTGACTTTGCTATATAATGCCTTAGACAAATTCCTGCAACTTATTTCTTCATAGCCTTATTCAACTCTATCCTGCTGCATGAACACTTCTGAACTTCTACCAGGATAATTATTCAATGGCCTATATACATTCTAGATGCAAGAAACTTTACTAAGCTCATTATAAATCTGAGCATACATGATAGAGCTATTGTTCATGAAAACAAGACAAGTACATTTAGAGACCTATACTCTATCCCAGTGATAGAAATCACTAGGTCATGTAGTGTGACATAGTCACATAGTGTAGGCTTGTTAATAGTGGTATTCAGACATGTCTTGAGCCTAACAAAATAGCTAAACACTTTTAATTAATTAAAAATATTAAAACAGATTTTAAAATAAATAAGTAAAAGTTTGCCCGTTATATATTTGGAAAATGAGAGGTTTTAGTAAGAAAAAATAAAAAATGTAACATATATTTAGTTTTAAAAGATAAATGTCCAATTATTTAAATATTTTTTAAAATAAATAAGTAAAGGCTTTCTTGTGATATTTTTAGAAAAATAATGGATTTTAGTAAGAAAAATTGAAAAAGTAAATTGAAAAAGACAATTTTCCGTGATATATTTAGAAAAAGAGGGATTTTGTTAGAAAAAATCTACAGTTAAACCTCTTTAAAGTAATACCCTTGGGACCGGGAAAAAATATTACTTTATCGAATTTATTACTTTATCGATATAATAATATTTTATTACTTTATCGATAAAGTAATATTTTATTACTTTACCGATATAAAATGTGTTATTAAATGAAGCTATCTCTAATTTACGATATAGAAATGTGATGAATGTTGAACATCTCTTAAATTATCCAAGCGAGAATGATGCGGTTATGGAATCACCTACGGATGAAGAAATCATTAAGTCAGTAATGAATATTGATAAAGGAATTGATCCTGATCCGGATGATAGCAATGTCATCCCAAACGTGTCATCAAAGGAAGCATTTCAAGCAATCAACACTTTGAACAATTACTTGTTACAACACAAGCAAAACATACCAGGAGTTATTTATGCTTTACATAAAGTCAAGGATGAGGTTAATTTTGGCTTTGATGGAAAGAAGAAACAAGCTACTACTATATATTCATATTTTAAAAAGAATTAAATTTTGTAACTCATATACATTATATATATATATATATATATATATATAATTTTGGAATTATTACTTTACATATTAGTTGGGCCCTTAATGACTTTCTAATTTTTTATTATCTTATGCTTTTAGCGAGAATATTATTTTACAACATTGGCCCAAGTTGGGACCAACGAAATTTATTACTTAAGCGAGGTTATTACTTTATCGGATATTACTTAATCGAGGTTTAACTGTATAATGTGTTTTAGCTGAAAAGGTAATTGGTTATAAATAGGTATTTGATTATTTATATTTTAATATTTTTAGTAATTGCATTTGTTAAGAAAAATAAGTAGGCATGTTAAAATATGCAAACTTTTAAAAAATAATTATAATATTAAAATAGGTTTAAAAATAAATAACTAAAGGTTTGTCCGTGATATTTGTAATTGTCCGTGATATATTTGAAAAAGTAGGGGAATTTGTTAAAAAATAGAAAAAATAATGTATCTTAGGTGAAAAAAGTAATTGGTTATAAATAGGTAATATTATTATTTAATAATATAGTTTTATAAATAAGTAAGGTTAATTAAGTAAAAACACGAAGTACAGTTAAGTAAGGGCAATTAAATAAAATCAGAACATACCATAACGATCGACCAAAATTTTAATATTTCGTCTATTATATAATAGTATTGAAGTGTAAGAGGGATCTTATCATAATTTTGGTCATATCCATAATTTTGGTTTGCCAAAATAATCTCAATCGTTGAATCCAATATTCTTAAAAATAGACGATCAAGATCATATCATATTAAAAAGAAAATTATAATCTAAAAAGGATATAATTATAAAAAAAGTTGTATTATAATTGAATTCTAAAAAGAAAATTATAGTCCAAAAGTATATAATTAAAAAGGGTTGTATTAGAATTGAATTTTATTTATATTTTTTTATAAATATTAGAAAAAATTATATTTACTATCTGGGCACTATCTTGAGATTTAGAAATCAGGTTTGGATGATTTTACGGCCCACGCGAAGCTCATAAAATTATCTTTAATTTAATGATGATTTAACAATTATTATCCAAATGAAAATACTTAGAATCTCAAGAGAAATTATAATTACGAATTTTTACATTAATCATATTCAATGTAGAAGACTCATAATCATATATAATATAGAAAACCTAATTATATATGATTTAAATAATTGACATACACTTTTTCGTATTTCAATATAAATACATTTTTTAGTTTACATATTAAAATATAAAAGATTTTTTATGCTAGATCCAATGGTTTTCAATCTATGTATTTTAAAATCTAACAATTCTTATTTATTTTATCGTACGGATGACCACACTACCGATTAACAAAGTTTTGGACAAAATTGCTCTTACACTTATTTTTAAATTTGTATTTGGTTGTTAGTATAATTATTTTCTAATAAGATATATATTTTGATAATCAAAATGAAATGTAAGTAGATTTTATAAATCGAAGAGAATTTCCGAACGTAAAAAATCATCAATTTCTTCTCTCTTTTGTTTCTGCATAGTTTTAATTGAAAAACAACTGTTAAACCATCACTAAATTAAAGATTATTATGTTAATTCAAATCGAATTTTAAGAATTCAAGATATAACACAAATAGTAAATTGAACATGTAAAATCTTATATATATACATAGATATAAATATTTTAAAAATAATTTGATATGTAAACATATCAAATTATTGTTAAAATTATTTGAGATTCTATAATAGAATATATAGTTCTCTCTGATTCTCTATATAAGATATTTCTCTCTAGAACAATGACCAACATTATAAATAATAAAAAAAATTATTATAAATATAGATATTAAAAAAGAAGCCGGTTATAAGCTAGTATTAATAATTATATTAACTAACTTTACAATTGTTCCTAAATATGCAATGTTTGAATTTGCAGAAAATTGCATCTGATTAGGGCTGTCAAACGGATAATTCGGATACGGATCTGCCTGTATCCGAATCCGAATCTGAAAATCTGAATTCGTATCCGGATCCGTATCCGAATCCAAAAATATTTAAATAAAAATATCCGAATCCGAATCCGCCGGATACTATCCGGATACGGATAATATCCGAATCCGAATTTCAGTTAGAATTTTTTAGTTTTTATATTTAATTTTAATTCAATAAAATTGAAAAAAATAATAAAAATTTTATTTTTTTTAAAAAAAAAGTAAACCTAACTAAAACTTAAATTTATTAAAGTCTATTTTATTTTTTTCAAAAATTTACTTTTTAGTATAATTTTGTTTATTTTAAAATATTAAATTTGTAATATATATATATATATATATATATATATATATATATATATATGTTTACAATTATCTACAACTTATATAAATATATTGTTTAATGATTAAATTATATATATATTCTGTAAACTTAAAATATAATTTCTAAATAATATGTAACTATATATATTATTTATTTATCATATTTATTTAATTTCGGATTCGGATATTACCGGATACGGATGCGCCTATATCCATATTCGTATCCGCAACTACCGAATTCGAATACGGATAATATCCGCTTTATTTCGGATTTGGATAAAATCCGCTTTATTTCGGATTTGGATAAAATCCGCTTTATTCCGGATACGAATACAGATATTTCGGACGGATCTCGGATTTTTCGGATTTTTTTGACAGCCCTGCATCTGATCACGCGCGGAAGATTCAGTGTTTATCCAGCCTCACTTGTTTTCATGAAGAACAATCTTTCCTTTGTGGCTTTCAGTTTTTCCTCAAAACTTTAAGAATATTGTAAGAACTCCCTAAATGCAGATCTCTAGCGTATTTAAGAAAAAGGGACATGATATTTTCAAGGAAGCAGGCACCATCAAACACTCATGTGTTAACTGGCAAGTCCAAGATTTTATAAATAAATCCAGGAAGCAGACACCATCACAGAGACAAAAACATATATCATATTAATGATAGGTGAGATCGAAATTTTCTGTTGCACATCATAAGATGTAGTTATGGACATTGACATATGATACCAGATAAATGAAGCTTCCTGACTTGGTGATATACAAATGCAACCATCAGAAACCAAGTCAGCCATACAAGGCATTCTGTGGATTGACTACAAGCGGAAGCTGATGGAAGTTCGTCATTGAGTGAGAAGCAGGAGATGGAACATTTAAGAAAGTCCCTACTTGTTGAATCTGCGGATGTCTCCCGATGTGCCATTGCATTTGAGCTTCAGTGGCATGCTGCATATAGGCCCCCTCACAGTGGGCAAAGTTTGTCATTGAGCTAAAAGCAGGAGATGAAACATTTAAGGGAGTTCCTGCCGGTTGGTCCATCCGCGGATGTTTGCTGACATGCCCTTGTGTTTGAGCTTCAGGCCCGGGATCTAAGCCTGCAGCACGCCGTTTCCTTTTGGACTTTTTACGCGTTTGAGCTTCAGGCCCAGATGCAGCATGTAGTTTCTTTCCGAACTTATGTGTCTGAGCTTCAGGCCCAGAAGCAGCATGTTGCTTCTCTGTGAACTTCTTATACGATTGGGATCTTTCTTCTGAGACCTCCTTAGCCTGCTCTTCTAGCTGCTGGACTTGTGCTAAAAGATTTTCAGGAGGATACTCAACCTCAAGCTGATGGTCTTTGATGCATTTTACCACTTCTCTAAGGGCGGCAAGTTGTCTGCGTATGACTTTGTTTCCCTGTATTAATATTTGAAACAAGTACCAATCAGCTTGGAAGTTGGACTGGAGACAAAAAACAATGGAATAATAAATGGATCAAGGGAAACATACTTTAGGTATATGAGATGTCTCTGTCACTTTCTTAGAGTTTAAGTGATTTTTGAGAATAGGTACTGGAGGGAACTTCCCAACAAGATCAAACTCATAAATGTATCGGATGGCCTGAGGCCTGTCCCCCTTTCGAATGAGACTTTCTACAAAATCTGTTGGCATGAAAACAGTATACATCATTTTTTTTATCATACTATTAAAAAATCTAAAATCTGCTATAACAATTGTCTTTTTAAATGTTAAAAATGTTTACAGGGCAATAGGACATAGCTTAAGTTCACCTGCTAAAGTCACAGGCAGAACCCAAGTATTTTTCTACAGTAACTATTCATGATGCAGCAGAAAGAAGGCCTCTCTCAATGCTGCACTAAAAATACTATAGTATGCCATTTTACCCTTATTTAGTACTCTTATTATTATAATCACACTTAAACATGGCATGTGCCAAAATTAAATGAGCCAGTAAACTTGCTTTTCTCAAATCTTTAAATCCAAATAGTATCAGATTGAGGAAAAAGCGAGATAACATACCAGATATTTTGTGTGACAGCCCTAGGAGCCGAACTAATTCAGGAACTGTCCTTCTTGGATAAATGCTGTCCAAGAGGCCAAGAAGCTCATTTGAATCAACTGCAGAAGCCACTTTATAGACTGCCAAAAGGTTAAAAAGTGCATAAACCTCTTCCGGTTTCTTGCTACCATTATCTAAAAGCTGGGCTTTCCAGTCCACTGCAAATTTGGCAGCTTTCTTTTCGACATGAGGCTGAATTTGTGGTGACATTTTCAATAGAAATTCTAGCAAAATTTTAAAAGATTCTTTTACAACAGCGTTTAGGTTTCTTTTACGGTTTGAGTAATAACATCTTTGAATTGCGTCTAAAACAAGTTTCGCGAAATTCACAGAATTACTTAATTTATTTTTGTTAATCTCAAGGCCAGAAGTATTCTTTTGATGCCAGTGACAAATACTTAAGGTCGTGGTCTGATTTTGTCCCTTATATGAGGATCGGAAGACTTGGCATAACTCAGGAGCATGATTAATGCACGACACAGATTCAAAACACCTCTCAAGCTCACTGGTCTCAAAACTTGAATTAAGACCATAAGTAGAAATAAGTTGCAAGAAGCCCAAGACCTGAAGAGGAGTCCTCATTTTTGCTCTCCAATCACATGCAAGTTTCATTGCATCCTCTTTCACATGTGGATCAATCTCTGGTGATTGTTTCATGAGCTGTTCTAACAAAAGAATGCAACTTCTCGTTATAACAGGGGATTTATAATCCTCGTCTCTCATCTCCAGAAGCGGAGGATCGTATTCTTGAATAGCATGCAGGACAAACTTTGCAGGCTCCTTTGATAACGTTAGGACATTAAAGATATCATAACCTAGCAGTTCATGATCTTCCGAATTTTCATTCAAGAATACCCGCAAACTTATTACGTCCATGTTAGAAAGGATGATAGCCAGCGCATTCCTATAGCATAAACTAGGGTCATTCGCTTTAAGCCGAGTAATGCGGTTCTTAGCCGGGTCGGATACAACTGTAGCTGATTTACAATATTTCTCAGCCTCCTGTTTCGCTGCATCATTGTTAGACGTTGATAACCTAACCTTTTCATCTTCCTTCTGTTGTATAAGCTGTTTAATAAATCTTCCCATGCATTCTGGAGAGTACTCTGATTCAAGTTTGTGATAAGAAATGCACACAAGTGCCTCTCTCAGTGAAGCCACAATGTTGTCAATGGCTTCGTCCTGCAACAAGTCCGAATCAAATCTCAACAATTTTTTTGCTAAATAAATTCAACAAATTTGTTGAGTTACTGTATAATCTGAATATTAATAGTAGACGAGCAAGAACATCCGCACAATTCCATGCTTGGAGAGTGCAGATATGGTGCATTTTGCACCATCCATATCAATAAAAGTGGCCTCATGCAACAGGAAATCTGAATACAAGACCATGCATATTCAGAGAGTTCCTATCCCATGTTAAGCTAACATATTCTTTAACAATTCTAAGCAGTTAAAAAGTGGCTTTTATGGTCAATAATCAATATAAGCTCAAAAACATTGCCATAAATATAACATAAGATAACAAGAAAAGAAGATTACCATTTTGTCAACTGGGTAATTACTGTTCTCGCGCAAAGTGTTTGACCTCTCTTCAGCATTCTTCAACATGTCTTTCAGAAGCGATGCAGGCTGAAACTTGTCACGAAGCCCAAAAGCACATACAAATGTAACAGCTTTAACATGCTGCTGCTTTTTCAACATAACTTCAAAAAGATCTGTAAGATACAAGATTAAGGAATATTGATTATATCAGATCCGTGCTAAGACAAGGAGGTTAAAATTATCGAAGAATCCTTGGAACATCCTTTATATAGTCTATATATATAAGTACATCAAGGTAAGGAACATTGTGATACTAACTTCTGAAGAATTGACAACTAGAGAAAAAAACATGCTGGCTGATTACATATATTCTATTGTTCTGTGTTCAGGAAGAGCAAAATAAGAAAAGTTAGACTGGTATATAACACATTACAGCTTTAAAGTGGCAGTTCGACATGGCATTGTTGTTAACAGATTGAGTTCTAAGAACGATTCTTGTTCCATTTTAATCACATGGACATTCAATTATGTCATAATAATTAAAGGCAATTGCTAATAGGTTACTCACTGATTTTATCGGTGTCATCAAGGAGCTGGCATAATTCTGAAATTTGTACATGCTGACAGATAACCTCAAAAAGACTTAAGAACTCTTCTGGGTCAAAAGCAGACCCCAACCCATAGGAAGCTAAAAGGTTCAGAAAAATAGTAACCTCCCCCGAGCTCTTCATTTTATTCTTCCATTTGTGTGCAAGTTCGGTTGCTGCTTTTTTAAGACGCGGTGGAATCTGAGGAGAAATTCTCCTCAACTGCTCAAACAAAAGAATGCTACTTTTACAAACTACATCACCTTCCAACTCCTTATCCTCTATTATTAGGTAAAAGTCTTGCATTGCATCTAAAACCAATTTGCCAGGATTCATTGACATCCTAAGAGCCCTAAAAACTTCGTCAGTCATGGAGTCAAGATCCCTTTTGTGATTAATTAAATACAAGAGCAAATTCTTTCCACCCATAGTAATAGAAAATCGTATGTCTGCATATGAAGCATCAACACTGAATGGTTCAGGTTTCACTATCGAGTGATCAACATTTCTAAATTGCTTCTTTTTCTCTTCCACTTCTTTCATTTGGTCCTCTAATCTTTTCTTGTCCGACTGAAATTTCTTACATCTTTCTTCACATGTAATTCTAATTGAATCAACTTCTTTCTCCTTTGGATCGATACTTTTGACTCGATTTTCATGCTGCTCTCTCAGTTTCAATCCAATCAACAATTCCTGAAGATTTTTCTCCATCGAATCAAGTTTCTTGCATCTTTCTTCATTCAAAATCCACATCGAATCAATTTCCTTTTCCTTCAAATCAATGGTTTTAACCCATTCTTTGAAGTGCTTCTCTTTCAATTCAAATTCTTTTTCCTTCTCTAACACAAAATTCCTGCATCTTTCTTCACATGACATTCGGATTGAATTGACTTCTTTCTCCTTATCCTCAAAACTTTTGAGGCGATCTGCAAATTCCTGCTCTTTAAGTTTAAACTCATCCAATAACTTTTGAAGGTTTTTCTCCATTAAATCGAGTGTCTTGCATTTCTCTTCATTTAGAAACCTCCCTGACTCAACTTCCTTTTTCTTCATCTCAATAGTTTTGGCCCGTTCTCTGAAATGCTTCTCTTTGGATTCAAATTCTTTTATCCGCTCATCAAGTTTTTTCTCCCTAACTTGAAGTTTCCTGCATCTTTCTTCACTTGCGACATTCTTCAATTCAGCTTTTTTCTCCTTCACATCCATGCTTCCCACCCACTCCCTAAAGTGCTTCTCTTTCAATTCAAATTCTTTCAGCTGATCTTGAAGTTTTTTCTCCCTAATTTCAACTCCCCTACATCTTTCATCACTTGATACATTCTTCATCTCAAATTCTTTCTTCTTCAAATTCATAGCTTCCACCGACTCTTTCAACCGCTTCTCTTTCAATTCAATTACTTTCAACCGATCTTCAATATTTTTCTCCTTAATTTGAACTCCCCTAATTGTTTCTTCACTCAAAACATTCTTCGCATCAATCTCTTTCTCCCTCTTATCAATCGTTTCGACCCACTCTTTCAGGCACTTCTCTTTGACTTCAATCTCCCTAACCCTCTCGTCAACGTCTTTCTTTTCCTTATCCAACTTGTCCTTTTGAGAATTAAATTCCTTGCACAAATCTTGTGTAATTTTCTTAACCATATCAATTTCCTTCTCCTGGGAAACAAAGTTCTCCTCCATACTCTCAACCTCCTTCCTTTTCATGTCAATTAAATCCCGCATCATCACCAATTCCTTCTCCCTCTCCACCAAATTCAACCGTATCACCTCCAACTTAACTTCTCGATTCTCAATACTCTTCTCCTTCAACTTAAAAACCTCAAACCTCTCCTCAATCAAATCCCTAATCCCCTCCAACTCCCTCTTCTCCGCGCAAAACTTGTCGAAAACACCTTCAACTTCCACTCTCTTCTCATCAACTCTCCTCTCTTCACTCGCCAACTCCTCAAACTTCTCCTCATTAAACATTAAAAAATCCTTCTCTTTCCTCTCCACTTGGTCCATCCTATTCTCTAAACTATTCCGAATCTCGTTAAGTAGTTGATTACTCGTCGTTACAGATTGCTTCAATTCATTCAATCGAGACTCTCTCGATTGAATATCGGTGAAGCAATCTTGTAACAATAGTTGAGTGGAAGAATCTAGATATCCGTCTAGATTCTTCCACTCAACTAATAGTGAAAGCATAGCTTTCTCTACATGTTCTTTTTTAGTTTCAGTCAGTTTCAGAGCACAATTGAGCTTCTCTATTGAATCCATATACGTACATTAACAGGAAATAAGTAGATATATAGGTATGTGAACAAAGAGATATATATAGAGTACAGAGGAAGGGGAATACCTAAAGTGGACGTCAATGATTTGTAATGTGTATTGTGTCTTTTCATTATTTTCCGCTGTATTTGTATAGACAGGGTTAGCGATGTAATTAGAGACGGGGGCCTTCATAAGTGGGCTCCAACTTGTAATTGAATTAGGATTTTAAACAAATTCTTCGTTTGTTTCAAAAAAAAGGTATTAGTTTGGAATCAATAATATGGGGCTCACGTATCATCATGATATCTTGTGTTTGATTCAATACTGGAATGAATCCGTTTAATCAATATATCAATCAATCAATCAATATACTTATATAAAGGAGAAGACGAGGGCGGTGAGGTGGCGCCTCTAGAATCGCTCCGTCCTATTTTTCTAACGTTCTATTTTTCTAATTATTTTCGAACTTGATAACTTTCTTTTATTATTTTCAAAGTTGATAGAACTTTCTTTTCGAATTTGTAGGACTTGATAGAACTTTCTTTAATTTAGAAAATTACAACTTACTTATTATTTTCGAATGTGTAGGCTTGATAGAACTTTTATTTATTATTTTCAAACTTGATAGAACTTTCTTTGATTTAGAAAAATATTTTCTAATTTTCTCAATTTTTCACAATTTTTAATTTTAATAATTACAACTTCCTTTATTATTTCCGATTTTGTAGGAAAGAAGTTGAAAATTACTTTTATTATTTTCGAACTTGATAGAACTTTCTTTTATTATTTTCAAGGTTGATAGAACTTTCTTTTCGAATTTGTAGGACTTGATAGAACTTTCTTTAATTTAGAAAATTACAACTTACTTATTATTTTCGAATGTGTAGGCTTGATAGAACTTTTATTTATTATTTTCAAACTTGATAGAACTTTCTTTGATTTAGAAAAATCTTTTATATATATAAAGGAAAATCCCGTCGAGAAATTATACTGTAAATTTGAATTTCCTTTTATAACTGCATATATATAGAAAAATTAATAATTATAAAGTTGGATTAAAGATTTTTAAAACTGAAATATCATAATTTCCTTATTTTTTTAATATATTCAAAATAGAAAAAAAAAATCAAAAGAAACCTCACCTATATATTCAAACCCTCTAACATGTTTTTTCATCTCTCTTTTCCTCTGTTTCGCTTTTACATTGTTTTTTTGTCAATCTTGATTGTGTATGCAATTGATCTTGATTGTGGATACAATTGTTCATAATTCATAATCTTGATTGTGTATGCAATTGATCTTGATTGTGGATACAATTGTTCATAATTCATATTTTTATTTTTCTATAATTCTGAATATTATAATTGTATGTTGCAGGTTATTGCAGGTTCGGCTCCGTAGCATTTCTGGTACATTTATGTACCATTTTTGCGAAAATGGTACAGCTGGGTTCAACATTGCAAAAATGGTACAGGGCGCCACGGCATGTGGCAACCCAATGTAGAGTGCGCCACGGCCTGTGACAACCCTAGCAAAGGGTGCCACGGCCCGTGGCAACCCCTCTATATTTTTTTTTTTTCCGTTGTCAAAATTGTTTCCTTTGTCTTATCTCACGTGATTACTTAGTAAAACAAGTTTACTTAGTAAAAATTGCTTTTTAACAATCACTTTTGTAGGTTTATAAATTGTACTTGCAAAAAATATATTTTCATTTTCTTTGTTTTAAATTTAACTTGAACTGTTGTACTTTGCTACTATCCAAAATTATAAAAAAAATATTAAGAGTAATTATGTAAAATTTTGGTCCAAAAATGATACCTACACAAAATTGTAATTTTTGAATAATGATATTTTCAGACCCGAAAACGACTATAACAAAACCTTTAAAGTACTCAACATCTAGAAATATGATAATAATGCAAGTTTTATGTTACTGTTGACGTGACTACACCACTTTTACATTTTCAGAACAATAATAAATTTGACCAAAGTGTGTTCTCACATCAAATTTACAATAAAGCAAAGTTGCAGGCACTGCAAATTTGATTTTTTGGTTTTTCAGAGCTTTTCTGTTGGTTTTACAATAAAGTAAAGACGAGTGATCACATCAACAATAAAGTTGAGTTGTCACCTCACATCTCATAATTTGCAGGCAAAAATAATGCACCTGTATTACTTTTGTGTAATAGAGATCAAAACTTTTTCCCTATACAGTAAAACCTCTATAAATTAATAATGTTGGGACCGGGATATTTTATTAATTTAGAGAGATATTATTATATCGATAAATTAATAATTTATTAATTTAAAGAGGATTTACATAAGACCTTTAAATTTTCAAGTCTAATGTACTAGTTACAATATATATTAGTTAGGATGATTCAATAGCTTTGGAACCGGTCACTCGGAAAGAAGCATTGCAAGCGGCAACAACTCTTCACAACTTTTGGTTACAATACGAGAAGACAATGCCCCAACTCTTAAGTGCAGTGAGGAGATTTAAAGATGAAGTCAATATAGATTTGAAGTTCAACAAAAAACAAGTGACTATAGATTCATTTTTTACTAGACAATCTTAGAATATGTATGGAATCTTTTAATGATTATTAATTTATAGTTTCGTTGGGACCAATATATATACTTTGGGATTTCAAAAAAGTTATTATCTTATTATTTTATCGATTGGGGTCCAATTTTATACTGGTCCCAAGTTGGGACTGGACAAATTATTAATTTTATCGAGATTATTAATTTATCGAGTATTAATTTATAGAGGTTTTACTGTAAATAGTTCTTCTCTCTTATGCATAATCATAGTTTTTCTCTCTTTTGTTTAATTGTGCCTTATCAGTACAGTTAGGATATCTTATCTTACACCACTACTAGCGAAGCCCTTTATCTTACACCACTGCAACAATATTGAAGAATTCTGGTAAAGGTTTGTAATCCTCCTTTCCTTTTAGTTATTTCAGTTCCAATACAACATTAAGTTCCTTTCTTATTTGTAGCAAACAAGTAGTTAGTTGATATATATAATTCTAAAAAGAAATCAAAAGTTGTGGATAACTCTTCTTATATATATTTTCCATTTTTATATGTGTCTTTTTCACATATTTATATGCTGTAAATGTTTTTACATCAGGAAAATGGAAAGTTGTGTCAATGTGAATTTCTTTTGGGGTGGAAAAATAATTAGGAAAGATGATGATATAACATATTCCTTGGATCCAAAATGTATGCGTTATGTTATGTTCGGAACAACTTTTGAAGAATTCAAGGCAATTGTTTATGAGGTTATGAACATAAGTGACAATCATTGGAATTTGAAAATAAGTTATAAACATCCAGAAATGGGTATCGGTAATGTCGTTAAGCGATATTACTTAGGTCATATTACTTCCAACGTGGATGTCGGTAGGTTGTTGAGTATCCCTCGGACCATGCAGATGGGTTGGGGTGATGTGTCCGTTTTCATCGAGGCCGAACAGATTAAAGTTCAGGATCCGTACTCATATGCTTACGGTACGCATTCTGAGCATACCCAACCAAGTTACCAACACAACCATGGGATGAGCAACCAATTTCCCGAATTCGGAACAACGGGATGGTCAAACTCTTTTTTCGGTGAAGGTGAAAATAATGAAGAATTTCACGGATATGCGGGGGGTTCTAGTAGCCAAGCAGTGCAACAAACGGATATGGGAGCCTATCATATTTCTATTGGATCCTACTGAGTGTTGGAACTACGTCTTACCGGTACAGTGGCAGAGGTATGGTAAGTTGGTACCCGATGAAGCCTGCAAAAAGATAAAGAAAAAACGTGGGAACAAGGGGGAGTCTGTAAGAATTCATACTGAGATGGACCAGTCGCATTCGGGGATAAAATGTAGTCGTTGTAAGCAAGAAGGACATACGAAAAGGAGCAAACTTTGCCCACTACGTCCTAATGCAGTTTGACGTTGCTACACTTACTTTGCAATTTTTCATATGAATTTGTACTATTTGCTTTGTGTGATTTCATTTCCGACATGTACTTTTATTTCAATTCCTATTCGTGTGGTTTTAATATCACTTCCATTTTTTCTTCTCTCAAATGTTGGAAACTTAATGACATGCAAATTTAGTTAACAATGCAAAACTAGTCATAAATTGAACAATTACTCATACTTGAATATTAAAAAGTACAATAGTTTAGTCCTCGTCGGACATGAAGTTGTCTGAGTCATTATCAGCACTCACGCTCCATTTCTGATACTGTCTTGCACGTAGCATATCTCCATCCTCTGCAAACATCCTTGCATCTGCTGCTAGACTATGTCGATGTAAGCGCAATCGCATTCGGTTCTCTTCCTCTCGTGCACGAAACAATGCAACTTCAAGTTGTTGTGGAGTATCGCGTTGCATCATTATAGCGCGTTGTTTCGGTATTCTAAGTCCATGCCAGCGACATTGTTCAACACAACAAGAAAGACATTGCGTACGCCACTCCCACTCCCTCTGCATTGTTGTTATTGTCTGACTTGAGTAACGATGATTAGGGTTCATTGAGTACACAAAATCATCGTCACATAACCATTTTCTACCCATGGCTCTGAAAATATCACCACTAGTATAACCATTTGCCATTTTTCAAAGATGATCATAATGAGCATAGGGTATTTATAGGTTATATATGAGAATTAAAATTCTTAATAGTTAAAGAAAATAATTTAGATCACGAGACCATTTTCCTATGTATTCACGGGTTCATATTATGCCAAAAAAAAAAATCAGAACTGCATACACACTTTTATTACTTTTTCCTGTATATTCACGGGACACGTTAACAAAACTTGAAAGTAGTGTCTTCTTGTCATTTTTGGACAAATAATTAACATACGGTGCATACATTCAGTAAACAACTAGGCATTTTGCAGAAATCTAATGCTTTGGTTTAATTGTCATTTTCGGACCAATAATTAATATAGTGAATCCATTTTTTTTTTTTTGCCTTTTCAGGGTCTCATGTTCGGCTTATAAAAAATCATAATTCATGCTAATATTTTTACTCATTTTTTTACTTCTAACTAAATAGGACGGTTCTACTTTATAATTAAAAAAAACCAAATATTATAATTTATAAAACAACTTTTTAAAGCTTGAAAATGGATGCTAAGACAAAGGAAACAATTTTAACAACGGCAAACAAAAAAAAATATATAGGGGTTGCCACGGGCCGTGACACCCTTTGCTAGGGTTGCCACAGGCTGTGGCGCCGTGGCGCCGTGGCGCCGTGTACCATTTTTGTAATGTTGAACACAGTTGTACCATTTTCGCAAAAATGGTACATAAATGTACCGGATATGCTACGGAGCCTTGCAGGTTCGTCAATTTCTTGAAAAACAACATTAATAAAAGAAGCCACCAGTTGTGTAGTAGGAGGCGAGAACATCAACACTGCAAGGGACCAACAGGAGACAACCACCTGAAATAGAAATAGAGAAGCAAACCCTAAAAACACCTAAAACAACTCTAGACCAAGATCTGATTGAACAAACTAGCAGAAATTTTTACTTTATATTTGTAAGACAGTGGATGATATAAAGGTATTGTCAATGTATAGTTTTCTGTGCGATGAACCATCTAGATACAAGATCAGTGTTACTTGCGTCATTATTTGAATATTAGATTAGCTTGCTTTTGATTTATTTTGAGAAAAAGTTTGTGGTTTTCTTCCCTAATATTTTTAATACATTGTTGGCTTGATCAATTTGACAATTCAACTTTACAGGATTTTTATCTTATTGTTATACTAGATTTATACCTGTGCAATGCACGCTTTATATATCATTTGTATATATTTTAATTTTGTTTAAATTGTTATTTTTAATTTTTCTAAAAGTATTAATCTGATTTAATTTCAACTTTATAAATTTTTAATGATAACCAAACTTGAAAACATATAAATTTCACATTATATCTTTATATATAATTGGTGTAAAGGGGTTTAGGTGGTATGGTATGGCGTGGTCCTACATTTTAGGTTTAGGTGGTACATTTTAGTAAACAACATAACTAAAACAAAATAATTAAATATGTATATCAAAAAGTTAAAATCAATGAAACATCTTTTATATGTATAACTTATGACTTTTGACTTTAAGCAATTTAAGTTATAAAAATTTCTATGTGGGAGTATGAGCTTGTTTGAGTAAATTTAAAATTATTGTTTATAACTTAAAGTCAAAAGTCATAAGTTATACATATAAATGTTTCATTGATTTTAACTTTTTGATATACATATTTAATTATTTGGTTTTAATTATGTTGTTTACCACCTAAATTAGTACCTGACAAACATGTCATACCATACCACCTAAACTAATGTTAAGTATATCTAACTTTATTTTATATTTAAATTTTATTTTAAATTATTTTCCCTTTTCTATGTGAGAGTATGAGCTTGTTTGAGTAAATTTAAAATTATTGTTTATAACTTAAATTGCTTAAAGTCAAAAGTCATAAGTTATACATATAAAAGATGTTTCATTGATTTTAACTTTTTGATATACATATTTAATTATTTTGTTTTAGTTATGTTGTTTACTAAAATGTACCACCTAAACCTAAAATGTAGGACCACGCCATACCATACCACCTAACCCCCTTTACACCAATTATATATAAAGATATAATTGTTCTCTTCAAAATAAATTTATTATTATATTTAGATATTTCCCCTGGCTTTAAGTAAAGATTTGATTTTTGCAAGATACAATTGTTCAAAATTCACCCGTAACCATCTAACAACAATACAAAATTTTACTATCGGGTATTGATTCTTTGCACGTATCTATCTAGTGGGCGTTTGGGGTATCAAGCAAAAGTTGACTTATAGCTTAAAATGAATAAGTGCTTTATAAGTGATAAGTAGAGCTGAGCTTATAAGTCCTAGAGTGTTTGGTAAATCAGAACTTATAAGCGTAGAGTGTTTGGGTAAATCAGAACTTATAAGTTAACTTTTTTTTATTATTTTTAAAATATTTATTTTTTAATATATATATAAATGGATATCAATGGATAGATCTCGATGAGTAGAGAAATTTGATATATACATATCAATTTTTTAATGAACGGATCAAAAGATATATGATTTTGAAGATTTGAAGGATATTATATATTGCGTGTATCGAGAATAAGTTAACATTCAACTTATATCCATTTTAAGTAGCCATAAGTTGGTTTCACTTATTTTGGCAAACACCCCCAATAAGCATTTTTGGGTTTATAAACCATAAGCAAACAGGCCCCTAATATCATGAATTAATTAGGTACACTTTTAATGACCAAACTTAACAGGTGTCTTCTTAGATTACTAATACTTTATAATTTATTAATAAATTTAGGATTCGTGTAATGTATTGATTTTCTTTAATATAATTTAATTTTTTATTAATATTTTTTAACTTAAAACTTGTGCGATGCACGAATTAATTTTTTATAATTTTTTTATTTTATTATTTACGTTATCCATTTTTCTATAGTTCCCTTATTTTAAATAATTAAAATCAAAACTTTGTTATTTATGTCCTATTTTTAGAGTAAACAAGTAAAACTTTTTAATATTTTCTTTTATAACTCCTATTATAAAAGACAAGTAATCTAAAAATTATAAAACTAATCAAATTGTATAAGTAGAGTTCTCAATTTTAATTAAATAAAAATGAATTTGTTTATTTACATACGAATTTATCACAAAAGATAATAAATATATAGAAATCAATCCTTTTTAGAATTTAATTAAACAAATATTTGTTATTAATTTTAGATATTTTTTAAGTTTTAATTTATTAGAAAAATTACATTGAATCATTATAGTTTTTGAAAATAGATTTTAATGAAGAAAAGATTATTTTATTTTTCTATATTTATCTATTTTTCATGTATTTGTTGGACATTGATTTTTCCTATTTTGGATTTTTAAATTTTAAGTATTAGTGATTTTTGTACCCTTATAATATTTATCAATAATTTTATTTCTTTAATTTGCCTAAATTTGACTATATTTATGTTTGCATGGTAAAAGATTTTTTGTCGGATTTTAATCCAGTGATAAAAAAGAATCGTGGACGATGTCAATAATGTAAGTATAACATTTTTTTCTTTTCGGGTGTTTATTTCTTTTGAAATATGATTATCGTTAACAAATTTTAATATAGATGATTAATTATTTCGTTTGTATAACAATTTTTTTTGCTATTTTAAAGACGGAGTTGGTGGTTAGTACCTAAATATTTATTATAACATATTTTTAATACTAGCTTAAAACCCGTGTGATGCACAGATTATTTTTAATATTTATTAATTTTATTATTTATATTTTAACTGCATTTGTTAGAAAAAATAAGTAGGCGTGTTAAACTTTTTTAAATAATTAAAAGTATTAAAATAGATTTTAAACTAAATAAGTAATGGTTGCTCGTGATATTTTGGAAAAGGAGGTGTATTAGTAAGGAAAAATAGAAAGTAATGTATGCCATTGATATATTTGGGAAAATAGTAGTTTTAGTAAGAAAAATAGAAAAAGTGACATGTTTTAGTTGAAAAATATAATTTTCTATTAAAAGTATTAAAATAGGTTTTGAAATAAAGAAATAAGGGTTTGCCCGTGATATATTTGGAAAAGGAGAAATTTTAGTATGGAAAATAGAAAAAATAATGTGTTTTAGCTGAAAAAGGAAACTGTCCGTGATTTTTCTAAAAAAAGAGTGGGAAAAGTAATTGTCAGTTAAAGGTATTTAAATAAATTTTAAGATAAGTTAGCAAGGGTTTGCCCGTGATATATTTGGAAAATGAGGGATTTTAATAAGGAATGTAGAAAAAGTAACATGTTTTAGCTGAAAAAGTCAATTGCCCTTGATTTTTTTAGAAAAAAGGGGATTTTGTTGGGAAAAATAAAGAAAAACTTTTGTACTTTAACTAAAAGATTAACTGATTATAATAATTTTTATAATAATTTAATAAATAAATAAATAAGGCAAGTACCGTACCAAAAAATTGGTACCAAAACTTTTAATGTTTTGTATTTAATATAATAGTAGAGATAGATATTTATCTATTAGAATGAGCATTGACCTAAGAAAACGTGACATAAAATCATTAAAAAATGTAAATAGTTTAGTTTATTTTATTAAATGTTTATATTTAATTAGAACAATAATATGTTTACTAATTTATATGATATTATGAATAATTGTTTTGTCGATTTTTTTTTGTTAAATACTTTATATTTAGAATTTTTTTTTTAAAAATTATAGGGCCGCTGCGAAGCGCGGCTTAGTAAACTATTTTAAAATATAATTAATAACTCAGTTTTTGTATTCTATTGTTAGAAAGTAGACATAATATATTGAAGTTAAGTTATTATACAATTTATAAACAAATATTTAATATAAAAAATACGTGATTGGTAAATTATAATTTAATGAATTAAATAATAATTTAATATCTTTTTTAAAGAAATAAAATATTATTAATTAGTATGAAATAAAAAAAAGTGTAATTTATTTAAGATTAAACAACATCATATTTAAAATATGTGTATTGAGATTTTATTTTAGTTCATAAATAAAAATGAAATAATAAAATTTAATTTGATATCTCATACTCCTCTTTCAAACCCACCTTTCCCCTCCCCTCCCCCAAGGTATCAAATTTGATTCCACATGGGTTTTATGGGTATCAAATATGAAAAATGATGAACCAAACAGCATGTATGAGTTTGTGTTAGGCTCAAGGCATGTCTGATTACCACTATTAACAAGCCTAATCATTGTGACTATGTCACTCTACATGACCTAGTGAATTCTCTCACTGGGATATAGTATAGGTCTCCAATATACTTGTCTTGTTTTCATGTACTTAGCTTTATTTTGTTTGCTCAATGTTATAATGAGCTTAGTAAGCTTCTTGCAAACTAGAATGTATATAGGTCATGAAATAACTATCCTGGTAGAAGTTCAGAAATGTTCATGCAGCAGGATGGAGAAGAATAAGGCCCTGAAGAAATAAGTTGCAGAAGTTTTTCTAAGTCCCTATACCGTGAAGTCAAAATAAAGCTATGTCGTGAAGTCCAAATATATCTATGTCGTGAAGTACTAAGATCACATAGTCCCAAATGAACTATGTCGTGAAGTCTTCATTACTCATATCGTGAAGTGTTGATACCGCAAAGTCAAGATGTACTGGATCGTGAAGTCCTCAAATGGCTTAGATCGCGAAGTCTTCAAAAGGCTTAGATCGCGAAGTCCTAAAAGGCTTAGATCGTGAAGTCCTCAAATGGCTTAGATCGCGAAGTCCTCAAAAGGCTTAGATCGCGAAGTCCTCAAATTACCAATGTCGCGAAGTCTTCAAAGGATAGATCGTGAAGTCAGGGAAATGTTGGAGTTCACGATATCAACACTTAGCCGTTTATAACAAGACAAATCAAGGTACAGAACCAAATTCAAAAGAGACAAATACTGAAGCATTTGTTCTGGCAAGGTGGTCCAAAGAACAGATGGCAAATCTACAGCTAAACTTGGAGAGAAAGATAAGAGACAAGCAGCTACAGAAACTAGAAAGACTCCGAAAAGCAAGTGGTCCTTCCTGACACAGTGAACCTCTTATGGCAGGACAAGTTGGACTTTCAGTTAGGGGTAGCTGTGTAAATAGGAGTGTGCACTAGTTTGTATAGGACAATATATATATCATGCACACCCTACTGTAAGCTGTAAGTGAGATACACATAGTTTTATCTTAAGCACTCTTTCTCTGTAAGAAAACAAGATACAAACTGTTCTTGTTTAGAAGCCAGAATTTCTCTTGTGAGATTTTGGAAGCTGTAGTATTTAGTTTGCTTAATACAAAGTAGATTAAAGTGATTGTGTGTGTAATGTTTATTTTGATTCCGCATTTTCGTACAGCATAATCAGTTACAGCTTATTTAGTTTTCAAGAATCGAAAATCTATCAAACTATCCATTCACCCCCCCCCCCCCTCTGTCTAGTTTTCAGGTGGTATTCATTTCTAACAAGTGGTATCAGAGCGGACTGTTGACATACAAACAGGAAAAGATCAAGAATGAGTTCACAGAAACTAAACAGTATCAAGATTCCTCCCTTTAACAAGGAGCACTACAACTTATGGAAGAAGAAGATGTTGTTTTTCATCAAAGCCTCAAATCCTATGTATTTAGACATTCTAAAGCATGGTCCCTTTATTCCAATGATTGATATTGGTGAAACAACTGTTGGCACTGAGATAATACCAGCAAGGCATGTTCCTAAAGACCCCTCAAAATACACTGATCCTGAAAAGGAGAAAATAGCACTGGATGGACATCTCCAACTTATCATCTGTGAATCTATGGATTTCAACATGTATGGCACTGTTGCTCACTGTAGTAGTGCAAAGAAAATGTGGGATCTTATAGAAGTGTTATGTGAAGGAACTCCAGAAGTAAGAAAGAACAAGAAGCAGATTCTGGTGTCTCATTATGAAGCCTTCATGGCTCAGCCAAAGGAGGGAATCACAGAAGTGTTTGAGAGGTTCAACAAGCTGATAAATGAGCTCAAACTCTATGACAAACATTATGAGACTAAAGAGCTCAACATGAAGTTCTTGTTAACTCTACCAGATCACTTGGAACCAAGAATCTCTTCCCTCAAAGAAAGAGATTTAACAAAGATTGGTTTTGATGTGTTGTATGGTGTTTTGAAAACATATGAGCTAGAATTGTTTCAAAAGAGATCTATTCAAGCAAAGTAAGGGTTAATGGCAAATACTTCATGTGCCCTTATTGCTGATAACTTAGGACAAAGAATGGAATCTCTTAAAGTCAGTCAAGTCGAGATTGAAGAACTGGAAGGTGAAGACACTGGTGATGAAACTCAAGTTGTTTATGATTTGCCTGAGAAGGATGAGTTCTACAGCATAGATGAGCTGGACAAGATGGAAAACAAATCTTTTACATATATGGCTAGGAGATATCCTAACATTAGGTTTAAGAGGAAGCATCCATTCAAGTCCAAATTTAATGCTGGAAATGCTGGTGGATCAAGTGGCTCAAACTCCTTCAAAAAAGGAAAAGGGATTGCTGGTGCTGCTAAAGGAGGATACAAATCTGGGAGTGTGGATAGGTCCAAGATAAGGTGCTATAACTGCAATGAACTTGGGCATTTTGCCACTGAGTGCAAAAAGCCTAAACAGGTCAAAAAGGACAAAGCATACTTAGAGCTTGAAGCTAAGTATGAAGCTCTACTCAAGAAATAACAGGGTAAAGCTTTTATTGCTGAGGGAAAGTGATGGGATGACTCTGATGAAGAAGAAGAACAGGAGTACTCAAACTATGCCTTGATGGCATTTTCTGATGATGGTGACTCCTCAAGTCATGTACCTATTCTTACTTCTCTTCATATGACTCCCTTTCAATATAAGCAGACTGTTGAAGACATGAGTACTGAGATGTTTAATATTCATACTAGCATGTTAGTTGCAAATGAAGAAATTGATAGGCTAACTGCTAAAAATTTTGAGCTTACAGAAAAGAATGAAAAGCTTGAGTTAATGGTTGTGAGCCTTGATGGTTTGAAGAAAGAGATTGAGTATCTTAAAAACAAAGTGATTTGTGCTGAACAAATAGAAACAACTCTTAGAGAACAAATTGCTGAAAATGAATTAAAGATAAGAAGTTTTAAGAACTCCTCTGAGCTTGTTCAAACCTATCACAAGGAACACACTGAAGACTGCATGGTTGGAGTTGGTTTTGATTATGAGAATGATAAGGGAAGGAAGAAGGTCAAGGGCAAAGGAAAAGAATCTTTTTCAAACAAAAATGCCCCAACCATTTTGTCCACTGTTGAAAAGCCCATCTTCAAAAAGAGTGTTATTGAGTTTGATGAAGAATTAATGGTCATCAAACAACAACTACTTGAAGAAGATGAGGCTGCTAAAGACACTTCCTCCTCTCCCAAATCTGTTGATCAGAAAGAAACCAAAGACAACCTTGTCAAGAGTCCTAAAATCAAGAAAGAAGTTGTTAAAAAGAAGAAACAAAACAGAAATGGTAAGATAGGTGTCAACAAGAACAAAAATTATGCTTATGTGCCAAATGCTCCTAGGAAACAGTGTCAGAAATGCTTATCTGTGAATCATTTGACTCATAAGTGTAATAAACTTGTAAATGTTGAAGTTGATAACCTGAGCAACCATTCTGTAGGCATGAACTCTGTCCATGATTCCTTCTGTGGTAATTCTAACTGCATGACATGCTATGTGACTGTGATTGATAATTGTTTATCTCTAAAGCATAAACTTGATTCTGCACAATCCTGTGAATCACACACACATATGCACACTCACAGGACAGGATCCCCAATCAAGGTTGAGAGGGTGAAAACTTCATGTGAGCCTAAGAGTGTAAACTCCAAAGCCACAAACAAAGTGAAGTCTCCTACTGTGAAGAATGTTGTTTCTGCTAGAAGAATTATTAACACAACTGTTTCTAAATCAACTGGACCCTACCAACTGTGGGTACCAAAAACAACTTAGTCATTTTGTGAATGCAGGGCAACAGGAATAAAAGAGTCATATGGATCTTGGACAGTGGATGCTCAAGTCACATGACTGGTGATATAGCCCTGCTATCACAATTTGAGGAGAAGGCTGGCCCATCAGTAACCTTTGAAAATGACAACATTGGTTATACAATGGGATATAGCAGTGTTAAATCTGGGAATGTCATTATTGAAGATGTAGCATTTGTTGAAGGACTGAAGCACAACCTCTTGAGTATTGGACAATTCACCAACAGAGGTTTCAAAGTGGAATTTGATGAAGATCATTGTCTAATCTCAGAAAGAGGAAGTGGTGAAGTTGTTTTAACTGGTGTGAAGAAAGGAAGCTTGTTTGTAGCAAATCTCAAGGCTGCAGACAAGGGAGAAATTTGTTGTTTCTACACTAAAGCCACCAATGAAGAATTCTGGCTATGGCACAAGAAACTGTCTCACTTGAATGTTCAGGCAATGAACTCTCTGGCAAAGAGAGAACTCATCAGAGACATGCCTGCTTTGGAGTTTGTGCAAGATGGAGCATGTGAAACATGTCAAAGAGGAAAGATTAAAAGATCAAGTCACAAGAACAAGTTGCTCAATTCAAACTCCAAGCCTCTGCAGCTAATTCACATGGATCTATTTGGCCCTGTGAATGTAATGTCCCTTTCCAAGAAGAAATATGCTCTAGTTATGGTTGATGATTACTCAAGATACACTTGGGTGGAATTCCTGTTCTCCAAGGATGAAGCACCTCAAGTAATCATAGAGCATATTAAGAGAGTTGATAGAGAAGCACAAAGCACTGGTTCCTCTGTAGTTGCTTTGAGAAGTGATAATGGGGCTGAGTTCAGAAATTCAACATTGTATGAGTTTTGCAAAGAAAAAGGAATTTCTCAACAATTCTCAGCTCCTAGAACACCTCAACAAAATGGAGTAGTTGACAGAAAGAATAGAACTCTCATTGAAGCTGCAAGAACAATGTTTTTGGATGCAAAGCTACCTACTAGCTTCTGGGCTGATGCTGTTAACACAGCATGCTATGTTGTTAATGACTGGCAAAAGAGCATCCTGCAAGCATCTTCATGTGTTTGGAAGCAAGTGCTTTGTGATGAAAGATACTTCTGAACATGTTGGAAAATTTGATGCTAAGGCATTTGAAGGTTTCTTAATTGGATACTCTCTGGAAAGGATAACATATAGAGTGTTTGTACCTGAGCAACACAAAGTTATGGAAAGCATGGATGTTACCTTTGATGACAAGAAAACTCTTGGACTTGCAACAAGTGAACAAGACAGTGTGCCATTAAGATTTGAAAATCAAGGATATCTTGAGGATTCTGAAAGTGAGGATGAACCACCTGTTCCAACTGTTCCACACAATGAAACTCTTGAAGTTGATGATCTTCTTCAAACACCTGTGCAAGTGAACACAAACACAGGGGGAGAAGAAGAGAATGCAACTGTCAATCAAAATGATCCTGGAACAAGTCAAGGAAATGAACAGGGTCACGCAAGAAAATGGGACAGAGCCCACACTAGGGATCAAATCATTGGAGATCCTGGTGAGGGAGTTAGAACAAGGAGGGCAACAATGAATACATGTCTGTATAGCTGCTTTTTGTCACAAGAAGAACCAAAAGTAATTGAAGAAGCTTTGAAGAATTCTGACTGGATTGTTGCCATGCAAGAAGAATTGAATCAATTCGAGAAGAACAAAGTTTGGGAACTAATACCACCTCCTGAAGGAAAGAATGTCATTGACACCAAATGGGTATTCAGAAACAAGATGGATGAGGAAGGTGTGGTGATAAGAAACAAAGCAAGGTTGGTTGCCAAAGGATACTGCCAACAAGAAGGCATTGACTATGATGAGACATTTGCACCTGTAGCTAGACTGGAGGCCATCAGGATTTTCTTGGCCTTTGCAGCTCACTCAGACTTCAAGGTGTATCAAATGGATGTGAAAAGTGCATTTCTCAATGGTGATCTTGCTGAAGAAGTTTATGTGTCCCAACCACCTGGCTTTGAAAATGAGAATTTCCCAGACTTTGTTTATAGACTGCTCAAGGCACTCTATGGACTCAAACAGGCACCAAGAGCCTGGTATGAGACTCTATCTCAATTCCTTCTTGAGCATCAATTCACCAGAGGTACAATTGATAAAACTCTATTCTTCAAGAAGCATGTAAATGATATCATTCTAGTCCAAATTTATGTGGATGATATCATCTTTGGCTCTTCAAATGAAAAACTCTATGAAAGGTTCTCTAAGTTGATGCAAAGCAAATATGAGATGAGTATGATGGGAGAGTTAACCTTCTTCCTAGGCCTGCAAGTACATCAAAGGGAGGATGGCATCTTCATAAATCAGTCTAAATATGTTAAAGATCTCTTAAAGAAATATGGTTTAGAAGAGTCATCCCCAGCAAAAACTCCCATGTCTACTGCAATCAAGCTTGATGAAGATAAGAAGGGCAAGAGAGTTGACATCAAGGTCTATAGGGGAATGGTTGGATCATTACTCTATCTCACAGCTAGCAGGCCAGACATCATGTTTGCCACATGCCTCTGTGCAAGGTTCCAATCTGATCCTAAGGAATCTCACATGATGGCCATCAAAAAATCTTCAGGTATCTGCAAGGGACTCCTAATCTTGGGCTATGGTATCCAAAAGGCACTGGGTTCAACCTGGTCGGTTACACAGACTCTGATTATGCTGGATGCAGAATTGACAGGAAGAGCACCTCTGGAAGCTGCCAATTCTTAGGTCAAAGGTTAGTGTCTTGGTTCAGTAAGAAACAACAATCCACAGCAACATCTACAGTTGAGGCTGAATATATTGTTGCTGGAAGCTGCTGTGCTCAATTTCTTTGGATTAGAAATCAACTCATGGATTATGGACTAGTGTTGGAACACATTCCTCTGATGTGTGACAATACCAGTGCAATATCCATTGTTGCCAATCCTGTTAACCATTCTACTACAAAGCACATTGAGATAAGGTACCATTTCATTAGGGAACATGCTGCAAATGGTACTATAACAGTCTCTTATGTTCCAACAGAGAAACAATTAGCTGACATATTTACTAAACCTCTGAATGAAGTTGTCTTCAACAGAGTTGTGAGTGAAATTGGAATGCTCAATCTTTCATTTAGTTGTTCTAAGTAAGTATGCTAGTTAATCATTGCAGCAGTAAAATTTTCACTGTATTTAGATGCTCTATTCATTTGGAGTGAAAATTAGCTGAGATATGATTTATAAATATTTCAGTTTTTTACTGCATATTTTTCAAATCATACTTGTCTGAGAAGTTATGAGTTTTTAAGATATCTCTACATAGGTGATCTTGGGAGTTCACGACTTAGTTCAAATCAAACAGACTTATATCGCATTCATTTCATGAGTTTGCGACATGGTTCATTTCATGACTTCGTGACTTAGAATAAACTATATCGACAAGTCTCCATATTTAACAAAATTTTGATTTAAATTGATTTTATTTCAAATTTTGATTTAAGTCTGACAAAATGCTTGAAATTCCGAAAAGGAGAGTTTTAGACAAGGTATTTATACTATATCTCAAAGTCCCCTCATATTTTCCACCTTTAAGACTTTGCGACATAGTTCATTTCTGGACTCTGCGATATACTTTGCAAGACTTTGCGGTACAGGCCATTTTGAGACTTCACAATATCCATATAGCCTGTACAAATTCATAACTCCATATCGCAGTGTCTCTATCATATAAATACTCTTTTCTAACCGTTCACAACTTTTCATCTTGTCTATTGCTCTCAACTCTCAAACCTAAACTCAAATTCTCTTCTCTCTTCTTGATTCTCAATTTCAAATGGCACCCAAATCTCAAACAGCATCATCCTCAAACCCTTTAACCATACCCAGAGAGACCAATCTTCTCACCATCCCCTCTGAGGCGGAGGCAAACCCAAGGTACAAGTGTTTTGTACGGTTCTTAAACACTTCCTACCTCCGCCAAGCCTTAACCATGAACCCCACTCTGTACGTGGATGTGTTGGAAGGATTCTGGAGAACAGCCTTGGTTTCAACACTGGCTCGAGAATATGGGACTTCATTTCAAGAAGTTAACTGCACAATTGGGGGCAAACACCTGCAATTTGGCGAAAAGGAGATAAATGAAGCTTTGGGGTTCAAGGTTGAAGGTCATGATGTTGAAGCCACTGATAAGCAAATGGTGGACTTCATGACCCTAATTCAATATGCTGATAAGATAGACATGGCTAAGCTGAACAAGAAGCATGTCAGGAGGGAGTGGTCAATTCTGTTTGATGCACTCAAGAAGGTGTTCTTATGCAGGAAGACATGATGGGACCGCATCAGTCACATTGTTGTGAAGTTAGCCTACTCCCTAGCCTATAATTAGGAGATAAATGCAGGAGCCATAATCCTCGAAGAATTGGCTCAAAGGCTAGGGAGGACAGTTCGTGGAAGAGGTAATGAAATCTTTTACCCTCGTTTTCTTCAGTGTATTTTAAATTATCTTGATGCTAATATACATGAACTAGAGGGTATAGATCAAACTAAAATGGCTTATTCCAAGTCCATGTCCAAAGTTCTATTTGGGTCATTGGACACAAGGAATCAAGTGGATGTGATACTAAGTGTGACCAAGCATATGCAGGACACATTTGCATCTTATCCACTTGATAAGCCCATATATCATGAACTTTCTTGGAAAGGAAAGGCTAAGACTGAAGGAGCTTCAATGTCTAACCCAAGCCTTCCTAACCCATCCATTGAACCCCCTGCAAACACTACTCTAGAAATTAGGGATCCAAGTGCACCAGTCTCTCAAAAGACTGGTGTTCCTAAAAAGAAGACCAAGAAGAGAGCCCTGGCAATAGTCAATGAGACTCTAGATTTAGGGAGTGAGGATCCTGAGTCACCTCTCACCAGACAAAGTAAGAAATCCAAATCTATGCCTACCACTGAATCCTCCCAACAGGATTCAGATGTGGAAAAAGGGGTACACTTGTTACTATCAATGGCCTCTCAACAGGGCATTGACATTGAAAAGAGTAGTCTCCCCACTACATCCTGTATAGAGTCAGCACAGGGTCAAGAACTCACTCTTGACCCAAGTGGAAATAAGGGTGGTCTTACACAGAGTGGAGAGCACATCAAAATTGAAACTCCTCCTATTTTTCAGGGGGAGTTGCCAAAATCTAGTCTAAACCCCACATCTCTCTTAGATTCTACATCAAAAATTTCTTCTGCACAAGAGAGTCATTCTCATGACAATCTTGCTTTTGATCACTCATAATTTAAATCTGTGATTGAGCCAACCTCAAGTGACATGGTGAATGACACTGTGCTCACCACCCAGGAACCACATTTAGTTGGTCAGGGAATGCATGTTGGGGCATATCCTAATGACACCAACAAAAACATAGAGGATTCACCAGTTTTTACTGGAGACTCTGTGCCAAACTCTCCTATCCTTAGGGATGTGGAATTGCCTTCACAGGCATATGGAGATGATGCTGTAATTCATCCCATTTCAATGGAGACAACATCATACTCCACAGCTATTCCAAGGCTGGAGGAAACTCTTCAAACATCCATACCTGTTGCAGAACCCTTATCTGTAACAGGAGTGCCTAGCACTAGCCCTAACCTGGCTCAGGCCACAATGACACAATGGCTGGAGTCTGTGCACCATGACAGACCTTCAGGATCATCTTCTGTGCCCACACAATTGACGGATGAAGCACTTCAAAGTCTTCATGTGGCACAGATAGATGAGTTCTCAAAAATTGCCCAACACCTCCTCACAGCTGGACTCCCAAATAAAGATTATGAAGCTATCTTGCTCTGTCACAAGGAGGATGTTGAGGCCCAGAAAGATAAGATTGTGGATGAAGCCCAGCAAGATGGTAATGTGGATGCTTGGCTGGATGGCAAGAGAACTGTAAAGTTGAAGGAGGCTCTAGCTTTTCTCAGGGAGGACTATCTTACTGCTTTGGGGTCGAATGCTAAAGGTCTCTCTCCTGCAGAAATCTATGAAGCAGTAAATGAAGTTTATAAAAGTCAGTTGAAGGTTCTGCACTTCCTTGGGAAAGGTCTTCAATCAAAAATCTCTACTATCAAGGAAGAAACTGAACATTCTCTGGTTCAACTAAGAAATACATATCTTTCTGATTTTCCCAAGGTGGATGGCATCCTCAAAGAGCTCAGAAAAGACTACTCAGACTGTCTCCACTATGGATCTTTCTCTAGCTTTGGTGACTGATAATTTGAAGAGAATATCCACCAAATTAGAGAACCAACTGCAATCAAACATCAACATCAATTCAATGCTCTCAGTACTATGGAAAAACCAGTATGGTGACAAGCTGGTGGATGAGGTTCCTGTCTCCAACATATCTAAATTTGACTTCTCTAAGCTCAAGGACCAGGCTCTCAATCCTTTCAAGTCTGAGCAGCTATTCTCCAAGGTTGAAAGATTGGAGAAAGAAGTGGCATCCTTAAAGTCTGAAAACCAAGGGATTTCTCATTCCTTGGAGCTCTTAAATGCCAAGTTGGATGACCAAAGCAACTCCACTTCCAACATTCTGCTAATCCAACAACAGATGATGACCTCTATGATGAGAAGCATTAATCTTCCTATTCCTGGATAGGCTCAAGACATCTTGTCTGATCCTAAGCCTAAGGGGGAGAAAGAAAGGAAAGGAAAGGAAGTGACTCTGAAAGGGGGAGTATCTGCAAAGCTCAAGGGCAAAATATCTGAGAAAGACACAAGGCCAATAACTCTTCCTACTGTTTTTGTCACCAGTTTAGCTGGCCAGAAAAGTAGTGTGACTACAACTTACTATCCTGGCACAATGCCCATGGAGGGTCTTGTTCCTCTCATTTCAACAAGTGCTCAGCCTATTAAAGCAAATCTAATCACTGAGGCCAAGCTACAGGAAGTTGCCAACACAAACATCTATCATGATGTGGCCTTTCTGGAGTTTCTGAAAGCCATTCTAATCAGTGTATAAGGTGACACAAAGAACTACAGAAGAATGATAAAAGAAAACATCAAGTACCTAACAGTGGTAGTCAGAAATATCAAGGATGTTTATCTAAGAGAGATTATCATGGTATCCAAATAAAATGACATATGGCATTTGTCTTTTGAAACTCTGGAGAAGCTGAGATATACTAAACTAGATATCATTCTGGAGCTAATAGAGAAGAAAGGTGACAACAACAGAATACTGTATGAGGATTTGAAGAAGGACCAATTTTCAAGATTGCCTGAGGTCATCTCAAAGCCAAGAACAGTAATTTTCCAAAGCACCTCCAAAGCAAACTCTATTGATCAGCTTATAGTTCCTGCACAGTTGGTGATGAAGAATAAGGACAGGATAAATGAGGTGCTTCAGATGCTCAGGGCAAAAAGAGGTTTCAGAACAGCAGAAGAGCTAGAAATGATCCAACCTCTACAATCATTTCTCATTCATGGCAAAATTCCTGAGTCTTTAAAAGAAAGAAAGGACAGGAAGGATGACAAGGATGATGATAAAGATAAAAGCTACAAAAGAAGAGGTCAGTCAAGGAGTGATAAGGATGGGGCAAGTGAGAGCAGCAAGGGCAAAACCTCTAAGAAGTCCAAAGATGCTGATGAAGACAAGAAGGACTCTCAGACAAAGAAGATAACTGTCAAGAAGAAGAGTGGAAATCAACAAGTCAAGGACATTGCTAGCAGTACCTTAACCACAACACAAGACTCTAAGTCTAGGGCGGGTACTGTTAGTAATGATCCTCCAAAATCTTTATCCAAGACTTCTGAACCTGATTTGCCACAGAAGAAAGTTGAAGCCACAAAATAAAAATCAAGAAGACACTTCCACAAAGTCACAGCTAGTGGAGTGTTACAGTGGATGAAAGGGAAAGGGATGAAGCTACTTCCAAATGATGTGGCACTGAAGACTAAATCTCCCTGCTCCAGAAAGCTACCTCAAGTGAAGCATTTGAAGATCAAGAGTGTAGCCAAAAGAACAAGAATAACAAAGAAGAATGGGGTAATCACTAATGTTGTAGGGATCAAAGTACTTCCTCTGGATGAAGACTATGATGAAGATGCCCTAGCATTTTTGAGAGCTCAAAGAATCTTTGAAGTCAAGGTGAAGTTAGATCATCTAGAGATCAAATACACTGATGGAAGAGAAAGAGAAATGAAGCAAGGAGGCTGGCAATACTTCTCACAATATGAACTTGAAAGAATAAATGCACTGCTAAACTTTGAAGAAAAGGAAGAGAGATAGTGGAAGATAGAGATTGCCAGATTCTTGAAAATGCACTCTGACTACAAAGAGAACTTAAGGAAGCTGAATGAAGAAAAGAACATACAGAAAGAGAAAGAGTTGGCGAGGCTATGCACGGTAAAACAAAATCCTTATGTTGTGGAATACAAAAATAAAACTGCAGGGAAAAGCAAGATAAGGATGGAGTTTTTAGATTCATATGTGGAAAGTGCCCTTAAAGCTGTAATTGATGATCTAGAAGGCTCACCTCTCATTGAAGAACTGATTCCAAGAGAAGAACTTCAAGAAGCCATTATAGACATGAAGAGAAAGGAAGAAGTGACAAAGAAGAAAGTTTATGATGATTATCTTGAGAAACAAATGGAAACTGAAGCTGTGGAGCAACAAAGATAATCTGTAAGCTTTCAACTTCACTATGTAATCAAATCTCTGTTCATAATGTTCATATATTGTTCTCTCTGCTATTTAAATTCCTTTTATGTAAGTTAGGCTTGTTATCAGACATGAAATTGTGCCTAAGTTTCTTACTCACAATTTGGGGGAGATTGTTAGGCTCAAGGCATGTCTGATTACCACTATTAACAAGCCTAATCATTGTGACTATGTCACTCTACATGACCTAGTGAATTCTTTCACTGGGATATAGTATAGGTCTCCAATGTACTTGTCTTGTTTTTATGTACTTAGCTTTATTTTGTTTGCTCAATGTTATAATGAGCTTAGTAAGCTTCTTGCAAACTAGAATGTATATAGGTCATGAAATAACTATCCTGGTAGAAGTTCAGAAATGTTCATGCAGCAGGATGGAGAAGAATAAGGCCCTGAAGAAATAAGTTGCAGAAGTTTTTCTAAGTCCCTATACCGTGAAGTCAAAATAAAGCTATGTCGTGAAGTCCAAATATATCTATGTCGTGAAGTACTAAGATCACATAGTCCCAAATGAACTATGTCGTGAAGTCTTCATTACTCATATCGTGAAGTGTTGATACCGCAAAGTCAAGATGTACTGGATCGTGAAGTCCTCAAATGGCTTAGATCGCGAAGTCTTCAAAAGGCTTAGATCGCGAAGTCCTAAAAGGCTTAGATCGCGAAGTCCTCAAATGGCTTAGATCGCGAAGTCCTCAAAAGGCTTAGATCGCGAAGTCCTCAAATTACCTATGTCGCGAAGTCTTCAAAGGATAGATCGTGAAGTCAGGGAAATGTTGGAGTTCACGATATCAACACTTAGCTGTTTATAACAAGACAAATCAAGGTACAGAACCAAATTCAAAGGAGACAAATACTGAAGCATTTGTTCTGGCAAGGTGGTCCAAAGAACAGATGGCAAATCTACAGCTAAACTTGGAGAGAAAGATAAGAGACAAGCAGCTACAGAAACGGGAAAGACTCCGAAAAGCAAGTGGTCCTTCCTGACACAGTGAACCTATTATGGCAGGACAAGTTGGACTTTCAGTTAGGGGTAGCTGTGTAAATAGGAGTGTGCACTAGTTTGTATAGGACAATATATATATCATGCACACCCTACTGTAAGCTGTAAGTGAGATACACATAGTTTTATCTTAAGCACTTTTACTCTGTAAGAAAACAAGATACAAACTGTTCTTATTTAGAAGCCAGAATTTCTCTTGTGAGATTTTGGAAGCTTTAGTATTTAATTTGCTTAATACAAATTAGATTAAAGTGATTGTTTGTGTACTGTTTATTTTGATTCCGCATTTTCTTAAAGCACAATCAGTTACAGCTTATTTAGTTTTCAAGAATCGAAAATCTATCAAACTATCCATTCACCCCCCCCCCCCTCTGTCTAGTTTTCAGGTGGTATTCATTTCTAACAGTTTGGAATGAATAAAACCCATACCCGATACCGGAATCAGTCGAACCAAACAACCCCAAACTATTCATTATTTCGCTTTATGTTCGTCTCAAAAATATAATATACTAGCTTAAAATATGTGCGATGCAAAGATTGTTTTTAATAATTTATATTTTTATTATTTATGTTTTAACATTTTATTAATTGCATTTGTTTTAAAAAAATAAGTATGTGTGTTAAGCTTTTTTAAATAATTAAAATTATTAAAATAGGTTTTAAAATAAATAAGTAACTGTTTGCCCGTGATATTTTTGGAAAAGCAATGGTTTTACTAATGAAAAAGTAACATTTTTTAGTTGAAAAAAGGTAATTGCCAATAATTAAAAGTATTAAAATAGGTTTTAAAATAAAAAAGTAATGGTTTGCCCGTGATATTTTTGGAAAAGAAACTGTTTTAGTAAGGGAAAATAGAAAAAGTAAATGTTTTAGTAGAAACAAGTAATTGTCGGTCATTTTTTTAGAAAAAGAGGGGATTTTGTTAGAAAAGATAGAAAAAGTAACGTATTTTAGCTGAAAAGGTAATTGGTTATAAATAATGTTTTTATTTAATAATATTAATTGTTATTTTTACAATTTATGTTTGAATATTTTACTAGCCTATAACCCGTGCAAGGCACGGGCCATCAAATGAGATTATTGAGTATGAGTTTTACTAGAAAATAATATAGAGGGGGTGAATATATATTATCAGTAATTTTTTTAATTATCTTCGTTTTTTAATCTGTTTACTTGCAGCTTGATTTTGTTTGTTGTAAACTGAAATATGCGGAAAAAGAACAACACACAAAATCACTTTTAATCTAATGTTGTATTAGATCGAAAGGTGCTACAAAATGTGAATTCGAACTTGAATTATGAGCTTCGTTTTTCTCAGAGAGATATAACTTGAATATCTATGAAAAACTTACAACTAAAGATAAGCAAGCTATGTACTTATAAAATGTGCACAACTCACATTTACAAAACAGGTAACAGACAAAAAGCTATCCAAACTATGTATATACTATTTTGGTGAAAGTTGACATCTTGTTATCTTCATTTTGTTTTGCATGCTACCAGATTCATTACTTTAGTTGTTTTCTTTGATTGACTCTCTGAGCTTCTTTGTAGACTTTTCATGTGCATACTGCAACGATTGTGACCATTACATATGCCTTGGTTTGATTTGATTCTTTATCTCCGAAACTTTGTATGTTGCTGATCAGAGAATTTTGCTAAGTCCCCCATTCGATATCTCTGAAATACTTGGTTCGATATCTTGACTTCTCGAAACAGTGTAAACTGACTTCTCGAATCAGTATAATATCACTTCTCGAATCGACTATCTTCACTTCTCAAACCAGTAACACTAGTACTTCTCGAATCAATATATTAACTTCTAGAATCCTTGACATCTCGAATTAGTATGTTTTGACTTTAATAATTGAGACTGTTAGGTCCAAAGTATCGTAGAAGGGGGGTTGAATACGATACTCACAATTTATTCAATTTCTTTTGCGGATAATTATGTGTGTTCTTGTTCGAAATCAAATCAACCAAATCAAAACACGAGTCAGGGAATATATCATTTTATAAATATAAACCACGAAAGGTGCTACAAATCTAATCTGTAGAATTAGCTACAATGAGTTCAAGTTACAATAATCAATACACTTGATAGAATTTAAGGCACTAGCAATTACTCCTCTAAAATCTTACGCTCTCAAAAACTCTCTCGTATTAATTTATTATTAATAAATAGTATAAGTAGTTATTATTAATAATTCATAACTTTCTTTTCATTTCACAATAATTCCAGTTAGATAATAATTATTAAATTATTATTAAATTAAAAATAAGTAGCATTTATTCTTAAATAAATATCATATTATGCGTGAATCGAATTCAAATTCCGAGAAAGTGGAGAATAGTTAAATATAATATTTTTTTATAAAATAACTAATCCCTTTAAATTAGTTTATTATAATTAAATTCCTAAGATCAGTTAGAAAATTAATATGTTCCAAAGAAAGTTGAACATGCCTACAGTACTTTTTTCACAATTATTCACTGAGCTGGTTAAAGATAAATTTAAATTTTGAATATTTAAATTATATCATTTTATATCTTAATACTGTTTAAAATAATCGTAAACGAGATATTATTCAAAATTTTGGTAGTCAGCTATTGTGTCATCAAAATAATACTCCCTCTGTCCCATCCATTTCTTTACAGTTTTTTTACACTGCTTGGCACGCATTTTAAGGCTCCTATAAAGTATAGTTCTACAACTTATTTTTAAAATTTTCTTTTTCTAAATAAAAATTTAAACATTATATTTTTGTTCAGAAGAAAAAAAAAATTAAAATAATTTATCGAAATATATATTAAAGGAGCCTTAAAATGCGTGCCGAGTCCCCGTCCCCCAATGCAAAGAATTGGGTGGGACGGAGGGAGTAAAGATTATTAGGTTAAAATAGATAAAAAAAGAATTGTGATTTATTATTAAAAAGTGTAACTATTACTCTATTAGTAGAAATTATATTCAAATATAAAAAAATAGTGTTGGAGTATATATTAATAATAATTTGAACCAAATATAAATGAGTTTGGTTGTTGGTAAGACCATATTTAAATATTAAAAAAAATACATTTTTAATAATTTAAACCAAATAAAGTGTAAGTTTTATAAATGAATATATAAATTTTGTAATATGGGTTGTTTTTAAAAAAAATTATGTTAGGCCAAAACTCCCCTCAATATCAATTATCAATTATTATAGGGTATCCTTACATACAATTATTTATTTATACTAATTCAAAACAAACAAAATATAATATAATCTATAATTTGATTAATAGTTCTTTTTTCGGTATCCTTCAAATTTAATTAATTTTGAATGAAAACTTAATAAAAGATAAATTACAATATACATGTTAATTTTTCACCAAACTTCAATTAAATCACTTTTCTCTCTAATGTAGATTTTGCAAAACTTACCTTGAAGTGATACAATATTACAATTTATTAAATATATAAGTTTAAGGTTCTATTTCTACCGATAACTTATTAAAATCAACTTTAAACCCTACTAGCTTAAAACCCGTGCATGCACAGATTATTTAGTTATTATTTTATTATTTATGTTTTAATATTTTATTAATTATATTCGTTAAAAAAATAAGTACACATGTTAAAATAGGTAAAAAATTTAAATAATTAAAAGCATTAAAATAAATTTTAAAATAAATAGGTAAGTTTGTCCGTGATATTTTTGGGGGAAAAAATTGTAGTAAGAAAAATATAAAATATAACATAATTTAGTTGAAAAAGGTATGTTAAAATAGGTAAAGTTTTTTAAATAATTAAAAGTATTAAAATAGTTTTAAAATAAATAAGTAAGGGTTGTCTGAGATATTTTTGGAAAAGGAGAGATTTTAGTAAAGGGAAAATATAAATGTTAACGTGTTTTAGTTGAAAAAGGTAATTGATCGTGATATTTTTGGGAAAAAAAGAGATTTTGTTAGAAAAATAGAAAAAGTAGCTGAAAAATGTAATTGGTTATAAATAATAATATCTTTTAGTTGAAAAAGTTAATTGTCCGTGATATTATTGAAAAAGGAGGGTATTTTGTTAGAAAAAATAGAAAATAAGTAAAGGTTGCCCGTGATATCTTTGAAAAAGGAGAGGTTTTTGTAATGAAAAATAGAAAAGGTAAACCCGTGTGATGCACATATTGTTTTTAAAATTTATTATTTGATAATTTACGTTACATATTTATTTTCCATGTGTTATGTTTAGAAGATAAGTTGTTTTAGTTAGAAATTGTAGAACAGATAATGTGTTTTTGCTGAAAAATGGTTATTTATTAATAACTAGGTTACTAAGCCGCGCTTCGCAGCGGCATTAGAATATATTTGTTAAGAAAAAGAATATTAGAATAAAATCTACAAAATTATTTAAATTATCAAATAAAATATATTCTATAAAATTTGTATTTGGGTAGGTACTATAATAAAATATTTACATATTTTGTTTGTTTATATAGGTTGATTTTTTATTTTGTTGGACCGATACCATTGCCATATATATATATATTATATTGACAAAAATCAATATAAACATATAATATTACTTATATTTATATAGTATTATTAGAAAAGATAATATATAATTTATATTATATATTATAACTCTTATATTTGTAGTATTTCAAATCTTAGCAAAATTTCATCCTTATTGAAACAAACATAATAATTTAAAAATAGCTAAGAAAATGACAGTAATTATCAATCTCAATAGACCTTTAGTGCATATTCAAAATATATTAAAATCGGACAAGTTATCAATGTAGTTTAAAAGTATAATGCGAAACCTTTAGTACATATTATTTAATACTAAAAAGTAAGATCGGAAACACATGTGTAATTAGGCGATAGCATAATGCTAAATACATGTTCCATTGCCTTCGTCACCAACTCCACTGTATCCATCACTAGCTCCGTTGTCCTTTTCATTGTCCTCAATTGATACTTTCCTTTTTCTTTTTGTCATGCACGGTCTCGAACGTAAGAGAACTTTTAGAATCCTGCAATACAGTGAGTGCTTAGAAAAATATTCATGTACAATATTTTTATATAGATAATAGTGCATGATATTAGAGTTTTAAACTAATGAAGTTGACTATACATAAATTATAGTAATAAATTAGAATATGTCTTAACTGATTTCTTCAACTTGTACTCTTGTTTCGAATTTTCTTTAGCTCCATTGTCTGCATCACCTGCTCCATTGTTATGCACAAACACATCACCAGTCTCGGATGTAGCAGAATCTTTAGAATCCTGCAATATAACGAGTGTTTAAAAATAGTTGCATGAAGAAAAAAAATCATGTACAACTTATTTGTTACATTATATAGTGAATATGATATTAGACTTTTAAACTAATTAATTAATTACACGTAAGCTATAATAAATTACAATGTACCTTGACTGATTTCTTCAATTTGTACTCTTGTTCCAAAATTTCTTTTGGCTCAAATATTTCAGCAACAGTAAAACTGTGTAATCCTTCTTTGAGATTATAAGCATTCAATCGTAACTTAAACACTATATCTTTTTCAAATAATCCTTCAAGCTCAAAATAATAAATAAGTTAATAACATCGTACAATTTGACAAACTAATAAGTTATAAGTATATTGATTTATTAACCTTTTCATTGATCAAAATCATGTCAAGACTGATCAGTTCTTCTGATAAGTTATGTGTTTAGCTGAAAAGGGTAAGTGGTTATTTATTAATAATTACATATAACAATATTATCATTACATATTTATTTTCCATGTGTTATGTTTAGAAGATAAGTTGTTTTAGTTAGAAATTGTAGAACAGATAATGTGTTTTTTGCTGAAAAATGGTTATTTATTAATAATTATATATAACAATATTACCATTACATATTTATTTTCCATGTGTTATGTTTAGAAGATAAGTTGTTTTAGTTAGAAATTGTAGAATAGATAATGTGTTTTTGCTGAAAAAAGTAATCAGTTATAAATATGTAATAATATTACCATTTTATATATATATATTACTTATTTTATTTTTAGAAGATTAGTTATTTTGGTTAGAAAAATATATAAAATAGGTAATGTGTTTTAGTTAAAAATATATAAAATTATATTACCTTTTTATATATATGTTGCTCGTGTTACTTTTAGAAAATTAGTTGTTTAAGTTAGAAAAAATTAAAAAAGGTTATGTGTTTAGCTGAAAAGGGTAAGCGGTTATTTATTAATAATTATATATAACAATATTACCATTACATATTTATTTTCCATGTGTTATATATGTTTAGAATATGAGTTTTTTTAGTTAGAAAATGGAGAACATACTGTATAATGTGTTTTTGCTGAAAAAGGTAATCAGTTATAAATATGTAATAATATTATCATTTTATATATATATTACCTATTTTATTTTTAGAAGATAAGTTGTTTTAGTTAGAAAAATATGTAAAATAGGTAATGTATTTTAGCTGAAAAAAATAATTGGTACCCAAATTATAGATATGCCCGACCCAAATACCGACCGACCAACCAAAACTTTTAATGTTTCGTCTTTAATAATACAAGCCTATAACCCGTGCAATGCACGGATGACTTTAATATTAATTTTGAAATTTACTTTTAAATTTTTTGAGATTTTAATACTTCTAAAAATGCTACCTTTTTAAAAAGAATTAAAAGTACTACTTTAATATTTTAAATCTAAAAAAATTTATAGATTTTATAATAGTTTATTAGCTTAGTAAGCATGTTAGTAAAGATTATCGTCAAAATTATCAATATATTTTGTTGTAATATATATAAATATAAATATAAATATAAATATTTTTTTTAAAAAGGTCGTGCTTTTGAATTATAAGTAAAGTATAATTAAAAGAGTTTGTAGTTATGTTATATATGTGAGAACATCGAAAATCAAAACTTTCAATGTTTCGGCTATTATATAATAGTACAGATATATAAATTAAATAGAATAAATTACCGAAAATTAGAATCAAAACTTTCAATGTTTCGGCTATTATATAATAGTATATTTTAGATAGATATCGTCTGCGATAATTTTAGAAAAGGAGAAATTTTAGTTAAAAATATAAAAAAGAATATACGTTTTGGCTAACAAAGGTAATCGATTAATTATTAGTATGTGATATTTTTGAAAAATGTGTGATTTTACTTGGGAAAAATTTTAGTTAGAAAATATAAAAAAGAATATACGTTTTGAGAAAAAAAGCTAATTGGTTAGTTATTAGTAATTATAAATATTATTGTTTTATTTCATTAAAAATAACTATCCGTGATATTTTTGGAAAATGAGATATTTTAGTTAGAAAAAATAGAAAAGTAAAAAATTTTAGTTAGAAAATATAAAAAAGAATACACACTTTGGCTAAAATAGGTAATTGATTAGTTATTAACAATTATTATTCTATTATTTTATTTTAATAAATAAAACTATTTGTGATATTTTTGGAAAAGGAGAGGTTTTAGTAAGCAAAAATAAAAGGCTTATATGTTTTAGTTAAAAAGGTAATTGCCCGCGATATTTTTGAAAAAGTAAGGGAATTTTTCAGGAAAAAAAAAGTAATATATTTTAGGTGTAAAAGGTAATATTATTATTTAATAATATTTTTTTATAAATAAGTAACAGTAATTAAGTAAAAACACGAAGTACTAAGGACAATTAAGTAAAATCACAACATACCAAAAAATATTTAGTATTATATCCAATGGCTCTCATTAATTTAATTTAAAAGATCTAACCGGTTAGAGATTGGATGACCAAACTATGGAGGACCAGACTACAAACCGACTACAACCCGACTACAAAAACTTTTAATGTTTCGTCTTTAATAGAATAGTATAGACTATCTTAAAACCCGTGCGATGCACGGATTGTTAATTGTTATTTTATTATTATTAATTTAATATTTTATTAATTGTAATTGTGCAAAAAATAAGTAGACGTGTTACAATAGTTAAACACTTTTAATTAATTAAAAACATTAAAATAGATTTTAAAAATAAGTATGTGTTTGCCCGTTATATTTTTGGAAATGAGAGATTTTACTAAAAATAAATAAAAAAATATAACATATATTTAGTTTAAAAAGGTAAATGCCCGTGATATTTTTGAAAAATGAGGTTTTAAAATTTAATAATTAAAAGTATTTAAATACGTTTTAAAATAAATAAGTAAATGGTTTCCTGTGATATTTTTGGAAAATGAATGGATTTTAGTAAGAAAAATAGAAAAAGTAAATTGTAAAAGATAATTTCCCGTGATATATTTAGAAAATGAGAGACTTTGTTAGAAAAAATATATAATGTGTTTTAGCTGAAAAGGTAATTGGTTATAAATAGGTTTTTGATTATTTATATTTTAATATTTTTAGTAATTGCATTTGTAAGGAAAATGTTTGTCCATGATATTTTTGGAAAATGAGGGGTTTCAGTAAGAAAAAATAGAAAAAGTAACATGTTTTAGTTAAAAAAGGTAATTGCCCGTTATATATTTGAAAAAATAGGGGAATTTGTTAGAAAAAATAATGTATTTTAGGTGAAAAAGATAATTGGTTATAAATAGGTAATATTATTATTTAATAATATATTTATATAAATAAGTAAGGTTAATTAAGTAAAAACACGAAGTACTGTTAATTAAGGGCAATTAAGTAAAATCACAACATACCATACCGACCAACCAAACTTTTAATGTTTCGTCTATTATATAATAGTATTGATCGATAGTATAGATGAATCATATATTATTATTATTATGTATTTTAAAATTATCAAAAAATTAAAAGAAACAAATATTATTATTTACAACGAATGAAAATTCAGAAAATTCTGTCCAATAAACATGTAAAAGATTCCTTGGATCTTCCTGCCACAATCATTTGTCGTCAAATGAGCAAGCAAACAGAGAGGATGTCGGGAGGATAGTTGTTTCTTCTTGGAAATGATACACGAACATGAACTTTTGCTTTTGCATCTCTACAATGGCCGCATTGGTATAATTTCTAATTTATATAAACATTATAATTTACAGGTACAAAACCAAGTCTTTATTATTTAAAAAATATTATACAAATTTAATATAAATTCAAAATAATACTATTATTTATCATATTTTGAATTACAAAATTATTCTAATATTAAATACTTAATTTGTCCTAGTTTGATTCAGAAATATAAAACTCGACACAAGTCTATTCTTCCTTGTTCTTGTTCTGTAACTGGCCGGTGATATAGAAGATTTCAGCTAAAAGCATAATCAAACTTTACTAAATGGATTGTGGCCCTTTTTCCTTCTTTTTTTCTTCTAATATTTAGATATATATATCATATATATTGTTTTCGGAGGTAAGCGAAAATAAAAAAGACGACAAGATTCAGTCATCTTATCTTACTTGGATTGTGAACTTCTTTTATTACATGTTAAACAAATTTATGTGAGTGATGAGAAATCTTGAGAAAAATAACTTTCATGTTCAAATAAATGAGTGTCAGCAAAATAAATGATAAATACATAAATGCTTATAACTTATACAAGTGCTTTAATAAATCTACTTACAAAGCTAGTGAAGTTTTGGTTAAATTAAAATAAAAATAATTATTTAGTACAGTAATTTCAATTTACGCAATTTTAAATTAAAAAATATTAAAAAATACAAATATAAACATATTATTATTAAAAAATAAAGAAATCAAAGGAATATATATAAGTTATTTTCTAAATAACTTATAATTATATATAACTAGTTTACTAAGCCGCGCTTTGCAGCGGCTTTATAATAATATCTCTAAATTTTTTCAAAAAATATTCTACAAAATACGTTTTTAAATAAAATAATATTTCTAATATAAAATTAAGTTTTGTTTTGAATTATATATATATATATATATATATATATATATATATATATAGTTCTAGATCGTTCAATCAAAAACTACAATTATACCTTCACAGCTATTAAAATCTTCCCTACCTCCAAATTTACACCCAGTAAGAAAAAAATCAAAAAATATGAACAAACATCCTTTTTGTTGCTAGGAGAATTTTTTATTAATAATGATCTCTTTTGTCAAAACAAATAACAACAAAAACAACAACAACCTCTTCCTTTAAAAAAAAAAAATTAATGACATATTCTCAATATTTCTTATTCTTTATTCTTGTATGACTTTTGTTATAGATGCACCAATTTATTGAATTTTGTTAAAAATGCACACACTAAATAAATTCTTCAGTCGAATGAATCTTAACATGATATTTTCGAAATGCATACACTATAAATTTCTTAATATACAATTTTTATCTTTGAATTTTCGTGTATGAATTAAAGAAAATATTTTACTAAAAGATATAATCTTTTCTCATACAAATTAGAGCAATAACTATCTAAACGTTAAAAAACAATGATAAAATTTATTTTTGAAGACATGATGAATTCTCCACTTTCGAGTTACCTTGTATACATGTGTATCAACTTTTAACTATAAATTCAAAACTAATAACGTACACACATAAACATATAAATCAATTCACAACTGAATGTACATGAAAATCACCTTGCTCGGCCTACCATGTTAACTGATTAACTGATGAATCTCCCTCCTTATTAATCCATGTCTTAACTCAATCAACACTAATAGCAAATAACTTGTCAAGATTTTAATATGATCCTGCGTTATGATACAAACAAACGTAATAAGATAAATAGCATAAAGGAAAAAGTCTCGTACTCATGGACTCATATACACACTTTTAACATGAACAAACAAAAAAGTAAAGAAGAACATTGTTGACAACAAAAATTGTAATAGACAATTAACAGAGTTTAGGTGTATATTTATACTATTAATTAGCTGTTTGTATGAAAGTATTAAAGATAATTAATTATTTACCAAGTAATTACTTAATTTCTTATGCAAGACCGATCTAATTTCTTAACTTCTTATTACCAATATATTCTTGTATTTTCTATTATATTACATTAAAAAGGAAAGTTTAGGATAGCAGAATGTTAAAATGGTAATTTCATTTGAAAAGAAATATTATGAGAATATCTAGATAATAATAAAAGGAAGTTCAAAATAATGTAAAGTAATACACTTTTTTTTAAAAATTTAGATATTTGAAGGCAAAAATATTATAATTGAATATTTAGTTTCCTACATTTATAATATTTAGTTTCCTCCATTAGTAAAGATCTATTGTTAGATTGTATGTTTACTTCTCCATTAGTAGAGATTTTAAATGCAAAAATATTATATTTACTTTCCTCCATTAGTAGAGATTTTAAATGCAAGAATATTGAAATTGTATATTTAGTTTTCTCCATTAGTAAATATTTAAAAGGCAATTGAGATTTTTTCTAATCTTTGGTATTAATTAATTAATTTCTTATGCAAAGTTTCTTCCATTAGTGATATTTAGTTTCCTCCATTAATTTCTTATACAAGACCGATCTAATTTATTAACTTCTTATTTACCAAAACGTTCATGTATTTTCTATTATATTACATAATAAAAGAAAGTTTAGGAGAGCAGTATGTTAAGATGGTCAGTATGTTAAGATGGTAATTTCATTAAAAAAAATATTATGAGAATATTTAGATAATAATAGAGGAAAGTTCAAAATAATGTAAGGTAATACACTGTTTTTCTAATTTAGATATTTTGAAGCCAAAAATATTATAATTGAATATTTAGTTTATTCCATTAGTGATATTTAATTTCCTCCATTAATAAAGATCTATTGTATTTTTACTTTCTTCATTAGTAGAGATTTTAAATGCAAGAATATTATATGTTTCCTCTATTAGTAAGCATTTAAAAGGTAATTGAGATTTTTTCGAATTTTTAATATTATTAATTCAAAAAATTGAGAAAATTAGAAAAATAGAACGAAGCGATCTGAGAGCGCCACCTCACCGCCCCCGTCTTCTCCTTTATATAATAGTATTGATTTGAGTAAAGCAGTGGTTTGGCATGGTTGTCATGTGGATCCTTAAAAAACAAATTTATTAAAAAAGACTTCCATTTGTGATAGCAAAAAAAATGATGGATAGTAAGAATATTCAAACAATCACGTAAACACACGGCAAGAGAAACCTACACAAATCTAAAGCCCGCAAGCATAAACGCAGCAAACCTAGGGGTAGACCGTTCAGAATTTGATCTAAAAGCTATATAATGACTTAAAGTTTAAAATTACCATTGTTCATCAAGGTATAATGAAACTATTTCTTATTTCAAATTTATATAAAAACTGTTAAATTTTGATAATTCTTAAATAACACAAATGCATATTTTCAAATTACAAACACCATAAAATTACAGTGCAACAAACAACCCCAAAAAATGTACAATCAATCCTAAATTAGTATTTATATATATTTTTTTGCTAAGTTAGTATTTATATTTTAATTTAATTATAGTAAATTTGTGTATTTAGTTGCTTATTATTTTCAAAAATAGTTGCAAAGTATAGTGTAACAAACCATGTGGCACTTTCCTAGTTGACTGTCTGAAGCCTTCTAAAATAACGAAGCAAGTACGAGGTACCTCTAAACAAAAGACAAATTGTTAAAAATAACAATTTTTTGATAAATATTAACAAAAATAACAATTTTTGACTGGGATAGTTGTTTTTAACAATCAGAATACCCAATTACCATACCAGTTGAGTATCGCATTTGTATAAGATACCCCAATGACAATTGAGTATCGTTAAAATACATTTGTACCGGATACCCAACTGACAAATGGGTACCACACAAAAATATTTTGGATACCGCATTCATAAATGCGCATCTCATACAAAACCATATCAATTAGGTATCCCATTTGTTATAAATAACCACTTGATTTCATCATATTTACTGTGGAGACTGGGTAAGATTTAATTTACATTTGCACATGACAAAATATTGACGAGTATAACATGTGGATCTGGCGAACCCTCAAGTCATCAGAGATCGTCACCTACTGGTCAAGTGCATTAACAAAATTTAACATCCATCTTCAGAAATAGGGTTTGGGGGCTTTGGAATGATCCAAGGCCCTGTATGCAACTAATAACCCCTGAAAGTTTAGAGTCCCCGACCAAGTTGTATAGAACCTTTTTCCTTGTTTTGATTTGATATCAAATCAATGAAGTTTAATGACTTGGTGGCTGCTGCTATCAAATGCAACTATCATGATTGAAGTGCATTCTGTGGATTGAACACAAGCGAAGATTTGAGGAAGTCATTGGGTGAAAAGAAGGAGTAGGAAAAACTGAGGAAGTTCCTGGTGGTCCAGTCTGCGGATGTTGATTGATATGCCTTTGAGCTTCAGGACCATACTGCATATTGGCCCCCTCACAGCGGGCAAAGTTTGCCATTGAGTTAAACACAGGAGATGGAATATTCAAGGAAGTTCCTACTGGTGGCTCAATCCGTGGATGTTTGTTGATATGCCATTGCTTTTGAGCTTCAGGTCCGGAATATGGGCCTGCAGCTAGTTGTTTCCTTTTGAACCTTGTGTGCATCTGAGCTTCGGGTCTAGGATACGGGCCTGAAACAAGTTTCTTTCGGAAATGATTATATGATTGAGATCTTGCCAGCTTTTCTAGCCTCTGAACTTGAGCTAAAAGATTTTCAAGTGGAATCTCAACCTCGAGCTGATGGTCTTTAATGCATTTTACCACGTCTCTAAGGATAGCAAGTTGTTTGCTTATTATGGCGATTTTACGCTGTTATAATATTTGAAACAACTATGAAATCAGCTTGGCCATTGGATCGAAGACTAAAAAGAATGGGATAAGAAATGGATCAAGGCAACTTACTTTTGGTATATGAGAAGTATCCAACAATTTCTTGGAGCTCAAGTGATCTTTTAGGATAGGTACTGGTGGGAACTTCCCAACAAGCTCAAATTCATATATATATCGGATTGCCTGAAGCTTTTGCCCCTTTTCAATTAGACTTTCAACAAATTCTGTTGGCATAAAACAAGATTCATCAGCTTTAAGCACATTATATGGAAGAGAGACTCTTAAAGGTGCTATTCAATTATCTTCATTCAAATTGAAAAAAAATTAAAGGGGCATCGGTCGAATGCACCTGCTAAAATTACAGGCCCAGCCCAAATATTTTTTTCTATAATTAATAATGGTGCGGCATCAAGAACACTTTTTAGTGTTGCACTTAAAATATTTTGAAATTCTATTTTACCCTTAATTTAATGATCTTAACTTATCAAGCAATAAAACATGCTGTTCGCCTATAAAAAGATGTACGCAACTGAACTTTCTTTTCTCAATTTTTAGGATTTAATTATCAGATACAGAAAAAGCAGGTGAACGTACCAGGAATTTTATGGCCCAGCCCTAGGAGCCGAACTAATTGAGGCACTCTCCTTCTCATATAAATGCTTTCCAAGAGGCCAAGAAGCTCATTTGAATCAACTGAAGAAGCCACTTTATAGACTGCCAAGAGATTAAAAAGCCCAAAAACCTCCACCGATTTCCTGGTACAAATATCTAAAAGCTGTGCTTTCCAGTCAACTGCGAAATTGGCAGCTTTCTTTTTAACATGAGGTAGAATTTGTGGTGACATTGTCAATAGTTTCTCCAGCAAAACTATAAAACACTTGACTACTATAGACTTTACAAGTCTCTTACGATTAAGGTTAAAGTTATAACAGCTCTGAATTGCTTCTAATACAAGTTTAGCTAAATTTGCAGAGTGAACAAAATCAGTTTTGTTATCTTCCTTTTTGCTCATCTCGAGATCAGAAGAATCATTCTGATGCCAACGACAAAATCTTGAAGTTGTAGTCTGATTCGGCATTTTATCCAAGGATTGGCTGACTTGGCATAACTGAGGAGAATGTTTAATGTGTGAAACTGACTCGAAGTGCCTCTCAAGCTCACTGGCCTCAAATCTTGAATCAAGACCGTACGTTGAAATAAGATGCAAGAAGCCCAGGACCTGAAGAGGAGTCCTCATTCTTGCTTTCCAATCTAATGCAAGTTTCATTGCGTTTTCTTTCACCATTTGCTTGATCTTTGGTGATAGATTCATGAGTTGTTCAAACAAAAGAATGCAACTTCTCATGATCACAGGGGATTCATAATTCTTGCCTCCCATCTCCAAATGGGGAGCTCGAATGGCATGCAGGACAAGCTTTTCAGGCTCCCTTGATAACTTCAGAACATTTAATATATCGCTTCCTAGCAATTCATGATATTCTGGATTTTCACTCAAGAAAAGTAACAAACTTATTCCGTCCATGTCAGAAAGGATAGTAACCAGCGCATTCGAAAATTCCAATATAGGGGAGTTGGCTTTAGGCTGAGTAATGCAGTCCTCAGTTGGGTCAGGTACAACTGTGGCTGATTTACATTTGTTCTCAGCCTCTTGTTTCCCTAAATCATTGTTTGAGGCTGATAACCTAACTTTCTCATCTTCCTTCTGCTGTATAAGATGTCTAATAAATCTTAAAATGAATTCTGGAGAGTATTCTGACTCAAGTTTGTACTTATAAATGCACACCACTGCCTCTCTTAGTGAAGCCAAAATGCTGTCTATGGCCTCATCCTGCACAAAATGTTTGTTTCAGATACCAACTTTGTTTAGTCACTCATATTATCTGATACTAATTGACACGCTATCCCATCTTACAATTCCATGTGTGGAGAGAGCACATATGGTGCACTTTGCACCATCCAAATCAATAAAGTGGCGACATGCACCAGGAAATTCAAATGTAAGACCGTGCATCAAGGTTATTACGTCAACAAGTCACGAGAGTCGATGGGGTCAGACAGAGCGACTAGTCAACGATTAGTCGCACGCTAATCGAAAGGTCAAAATTAATGTTTACATTCATAGGTTTGGTGTCAAAAACTATAGAATTTTATTTCATGCAATTTTAAGTGCAAGCGACCTATTTAGCAAAAAAGAAAGTGCAAGCGACTTATTATTCTGACATGAAATTTATTCATAAATTCATTTTGCTGACTTTTCTAAAATATATTTATTTGGTCATCAATATTTATTAAACTCTTGTAGTACTCTTTATTCATCATATAGTAATATTTAACAAATCCAATAAAATAGTTGACTATGACTTTTCATGTTTCCAAACTTTTCTCGATGTATCCTATATCCTTTGTTGTTGATATAAGCTCCCAAAATTTGCCATAAATTTAATATATTGTAAAAAGAAAAAGGGTATTTACTTTTTTATCCGGGCAATTTCTATTCTCGCGCAAAGTCTTCGAGGCTTCTTCAGCATTCTTCATTAAATCTTTCAGAAGTGATGAGGGTTGAAACTTGTCATGAAGACCAAAAGCACAAACGTATCTAATGGCTTTTACATGCTGCTGCTTTTCTAACATTCCTTGAATAAGATCTGTCAGATATAAGAGTAACGAATATTAACTAAATCATATATGTGTAAGGTAAAAAGATCATAATTTTCTGAAGGTCCTAATTCCAGAGAAGATCTTTAATATAGTCTATATTCAAATACATCAAGATAAGAATAAGGGTATACTAAATGACAACCAGAGAGCCACAATATGTTGGCTAATTACATATGTTCTACTAGCTTTCTGTGGGAAAAGGGAAAATCATATGATAGGATAACATATTACAGCATTTAAAATTACTTCGGTAGTATGGCATGAAGTTTTTGTTATTAAATTAATTTCTACAAATGAACTCTGTTCCACGTTGATTTCAAAGATATTGAATTATGTGCATAAACTCGAAAGATATTACAAGAAATTTACCACTGATTTTTTCGGCATAACCAAGGAGCTGGAATAATTCTGAAATTTGTGTATGCTGACTGATAACCTCAAAATGGCTGAAGAACACTTCTGGGTCAAAAGCAGTCTCCAGACTGTAAGAAGCTAAAAGGTTCAGAAAAACAGCAACCTCCCCTGAGCTCTTCATTTTGTTCTCCCATTCGTGTGCAAGTTCCATTGCTGCTTTTTTGAGACATGGTGCAATTTGAGGAGAAATTCTCCTCAACTGCTCCAACAAAAGAATGCTACTTTTACAAACTACATCCCCTTCAAACTCCTTATCCTCTTTTATAAGGTAAAAGTCTTGCATTGCATCTAAAACTAATTTTCCAGGATTCATTGACATCCTAAGAGCCCTAAAAACTTCGTCTGTCATGGAATCAAGATCCTTTTTGTGATTAATTATATACAAGAGCAAATTCTTTCCACCCATAGTAATAGAAAATCTTATGTCTGCATATGAACCATCAACACTGCATGGTTCAGGTTTCACTATCGAGTGATCAACGTTGCTGATACGCTTATTTTTCACTTCCAATTCTTTCATCTGGTCTTCTAATTTTTTCTTCTCCAACTCAAATTTCCGACCTCTTTCTTCACATGAAATTCTAATTGAATCAACTTCTTTCTCCTTTGCCTCGATACTTTTGACTCGATTTTCATGCTGCTCTTCCATTTTTAATCCAATCAACAATTCCTGAAGACTTTTCTCCATCGAATCAAGTTTCTTACATCTTTCTTCGTTCATAATCCACACTGAATCGATTTCCTTCTCCTTCAGATCAATGGTCTTAACCCAATCTTTGAGGTGCTTCTCTTTCAATTCAAATTCTTTTTTCTTCTCCAACACAAAATTCCTGCATCTTTCTTCACATGACATTCGGATTGAATTGACTTCTTTCTCCTTATCCTCAAAACTTTTGAGGCGATCTGCAAATTCCTGCTCTTTAAGTTTAAACTCATCCAATAACTTTTGAAGGTTTTTCTCCATTAAATCAAGTGTCTTGCATTTCTCTTCATTTAGAAACCTCCCTGACTCAACTTCCTTTTTCTTCATCTCAATAGTTTTGGCCCGTTCTCTGAAATGCTTCTCTTTGGATTCAAATTCTTTTATCCGCTCATCAAGTTTTTTCTCCCTAACTTGAAGTTTCCTGCATCTTTCTTCACTTGCGACATTCTTCAATTCGGCTTTTTTCTCCTTCACATCCATGCTTCCCACCCACTCCCTAAAGTGCTTCTCTTTCAATTCAAATTCTTTCAGCTGATCTTGAAGTTTTTTCTCCCTAATTTCAACTCCCCTACATCTTTCATCACTTGATACATTCTTCATCTCAAATTCTTTCTTCTTCAAATTCATAGCTTCCACCGACTCTTTCAACCGCTTCTCTTTCAATTCAATTACTTTCAACCGATCTTCAATATTTTTCTCCTTAATTTGAACTCCCCTAATTGTTTCTTCACTCAAAACATTCTTCGCATCAATCTCTTTCTCCCTCTTATCAATCGTTTCGACCCACTCTTTCAGGCACTTCTCTTTGACTTCAATCTCCCTAACCCTCTCGTCAATGTCTTTCTTTTCCTTATCCAACTTTTCCTTTTGAGAATTAAATTCCTTACACAAATCTTGTGTAATTTTCTTAACCATATCAATTTCCTTGTCCTTGGAAACAAAACTCTCCTCCATACTCTCAACCTCCTTCCTCTTCTTGTCATATAAATCCTGCATCATCACCAATTCCTTCTCCCTCACCTCAATCCCCTTCTCTCTCTCCACCAAATTCATCCGTATCACCTCCAACTTAGCTTCTCGATTCTCAATACTCTTCTCCTTGAAGTCAAAAACCTCAAACCTCTCCTCAATCAAATCCCTAATCCCCTCCAGCTCCCTCTTCTCCGCACAAAACTTGTGGAAAACACCTTCAACTTGCACTCTCTTGTCATCAATTCTCCTCTCTTCAAACCCTAACTCCTCACATTTCTGCTCATAAAACATAAAAAAATCCTTTTCTTTCCTCTCCACTTGGTCCATCCTATTATCTAAACTATTCCGGACCTCGTTAAGTAGTTGATTACTCGTCGTGACAGATTGCTCCACTTGATTCAATCGAGACTCCCTCGATTGAATATCGGTGAAGCAATCTTGTAACAATAGTTGAGTGGAAGAATCTAGATGGTTCTGTAGATTCTTCCACTCAGCTAGTAAAGAAAGCATAGCTTTCTCTACATGTTCTTTTTTAGTTTCAGTCAGTTTCACAGCACAAGTGAGCTTCTCTAGGGAATCCATATAGATACATAGACAGAAATATAGATATATATATATATATATGTATATTAGAGTTAAAAAGAGAGAGAAGAATACCTAAAGTGACCGTGAAAGTGATAACGACGATGTCTTTTGTCAAACGAGAAATGGGGGGATGCAAATGCAATGATTGTGTATGAAGAAGAAATATGAGGATTTGAATATAAAAGAAATTTAATTTATTTCTAGGTAAGTGGGGGGGTGCTGTGCCTGTGTAACTTTTGATTCCCTGTTCACACAAGTGGATGTACACTCAACTAATGATTTGTTTGTCAATTTATTTGCCTCTTTTTAGTACTACTGTATCCTTTTAGCTTCTTCAGTAAGCTATTCAAACAGCTTCTTCAGTAAGCTATTCAAACATTTTGTATATAAACATTTCATACAAATTTAATGATATATATTTATCTTTATCTTTTTATATTGATACCACAAAATATTACACTAATTAACTAGTTTACTAAGCCGCGCTTTGTAGCGACTTTATAATAATATCTCTAAATTTTCTCAAAATATATTTTACAAAATACGTTTTTAAATAAAATAATATTTCTAATATAAAATTAATTTTTGTTTTGAATTATATATATATATATATATATATATTGATATATATAAAGTTCTAGATGGTTTAATCAAAAACTACAATTATACCTTCAGAGCTATTAAAATTTTCACTACCTCTAAATCTACTCCCATATAAAAAAAATCAAAAAATATGAACAAACATCCTTTTTGTTGTTCGGAGATTTTTTTATTAACAACAACAACAACCTCTTCATTTTTAAAAAAAAAATTAATGACATCTTCTCAATGTTTCTTATTCTTGTATGACTTTTGTTATAGATGCACCGACTTATTGAATTTTGTTAAAAATGCACACACTAAATAAATTCTTCAGTCGAATAAATCTTAACATGATATTTTCGAAATACATACACTATAAATTTCTTAATATACAATTTTTATCTTTTAATTTTCGTGTATGAATTACATAAAATATTTTACTAAAAGATATAATCTTTTCTCATAAAAAATAGAGCAATAACTATCTAAACGTTAAAAAACAATGATAAAATTTGTTTTTGAAGACATGGTGAATTCTCCACTTTCGAGTTACCTTGTATACAGGTGTATCAACTTTTAACTATAAATTCAAAACTAATAACGTACACACATAAACATTTAAATCAATTCACAACTGAATGTACATGAAAATCACCTTGCATTAGAATACAAACAAACGTAACAACATAAATAACATAAAGGAAAAAGTCTCATACTCATGTACTCATATACACACTTTTAACATGAACAAACAAAAAAGTAAATAAGAACAATGTTGACAACAAAAATTGCAGTAGACAATTTACAGAGTTTAGGTGTATATTTATACTATTAATTAGCTCTTTGTATGAAAGTATTAAAGATAATTAATTATTTACCAAGTAATTAATTAATTTCTTATGCAAGAGCGATCTAATTTCTTAACTTCTTATTTACCAATATGTTCTTGTATTTTCTATTATATTACATTAAAAAGGAAAATTTAGGAGAGTAGAGTGTTAAGATGGTAATTTCATTTGAAAAGAAATATTATGAGAATATCTAGATAATAATAAAGGGAAGTTCAAAATAATGTAAAGTAATACACTTTTTTTTTTAATTTAGATATTTGAAGGCAAGAATATTATAATTGAATATTTATTTTCCTCCATTTGTAATATTTAGTTTCCTCCATTAGTAAATATCTATTGTACATTTACTTTCTCTATTAGTAGAGATTTTTAAATGCAAGAATATTATATTTACTTTACTCCATTAGTAGAGATTTTAAATGCAAGAATATTGAAATTGTATATTTAGTTTACTACATTAGTAAATAATTGGCTGATATTTTGCATATCAGTATCAGTATCAGGTATAACTTCATTCGTGAACATGTGATGGAAGGAACAATTGAACATCATTTTGTTCCAACTGATCAACAATTGGCTGATATTTTCACAAAGCCACTGGCAGAAGCGGTATTTACAAGACTGGTAAATGAACTTGAAATGGTTACCAGTAATTAAGTAAGTACTGATGAAAAGCGTTGTGTTTTAGGATTTGTAAGTTCTTTTAAATCCCGGTAGCTAATAAATCCTGATGAATGTTCAATACTGATTATTTTGCATGAGTATTTTATGTGTTGTATTCATTATATTTTATGCATACATTCATTAAATCCTGACAGAGTAAATAATAAACAATGCAAAAATGAAAACAAAACCATTCTTCTTTTCATTCATTTTTAAAAAGCAATTACAAGGCAATATCTGATATTCTTGTCTTTACAAAGCTCTGTTACTTACTATATCTCTACTCTACTGTTCTAACACTCCTTTTGCAGCTCTTGTCTAATGTTGTTGTTGAAGTATGAGCAGATTTAATAGTTTGGATTCTGGGTAAGCCGGATCTTCAGACAATACAACCATCTGCATGAATTGCTTCTCAGGAGTTAAAGAATTTGCAGAGATGTCTCATCTGATGATTACCGGCTGGACATTCAGTTACAAAGGATACCAGAGGGGATGCAAATTGCTTGATATCCTTCTGATGGTGGATCCTCATCCTCACCCTTCTTTCGTTTTCCAGCTTGCACCTTGCAAGAAGGAAAACCAACTTCAGGTGCATCTGGATCAACATCATCCTCCGCTTCTTCATGAGGATGCCCTTGCAAGAGTAAAAGCAGCATCGATGCGGCTTCATCCTCCGCCAACACTGGATGATTGGGGTTTGGAGGAACAATATTCACATGAGGGTTTGCGATTGGACCCTCAGCAATCTCACCATCTACAGTCAGACCTTTTCCTTCTAAAAAGAGAAGGGCTTGCAACTCATCTAAAAGATAATTTGATTGCCCTTCCCAGTTCATGGCTTGCCATTCCTCGGCACAAAGAAATTCAAAATGTGCCATATATGACTGGGGTTTAAGGTTTTTGAAAGACGAAAGGCAGAATGTGAAAAGTTAATATGTTGAGATGTTGAAGTGACTGAGGGCTGCTATATGAATTTATAGCAAAATTCCGGGGTACGCCAACAGGCGTACTTAAGTCATGTCAGACTGACACTGGGGAGTGTGAAAAGTGTAAATTCCCGAGATAGCTGAAGCGGCTGTTGGGATTTCTTAGATTCCATTTTATTTCCCTTCTTAAATTAAATTCTATTTTGGATTTAATTTTGCAAAATTGTTGATATTATTGCAGGGATTTAATTTCAATATAATGATGTGATTAAATCAAATTATGGATAGGTGTCCGTAGTGCGTGTACTACAGGCGCCTATACACACGATGTATACAACGCTATTATCACGCGTGTATCAGAAGTCAAGTAAAAGTTATTTCTTGCACGTAATATGTTTACCAGTCCAACACTCTTTGACCAAGCATATCAGTATCAGGTATAACTTCATTCGTGAACATGTGATGGAAGGAACAATTGAACTTCATTTTGTTCCAACTGATCAACAATTGGCTGATATTTTCACAAAGCCACTGGTAGAAGCGGTATTTACAAGACTGGTAAATGAACTTGAAATGGTTACCAGTAATTAAGTAAGTGTTGGTCCTCGTGTATTGCAGAAGAGGGGGGATGAATGCAATACTGATAAAATTCAATCTCAATTTCAACAACCAAAACTAAGATTTAACTTTATCAGTAATAAGTATGCATTCACAAACAGTATGGTCTAAAGACAAGTTTCACAAAATAAATGTTTTTATTTATTTTGCAAAGTGTTGCTACAACCTCAAGAGAGAATTCTTGAGCTTCAGTTTTCTTCAAGACACTTACTTGCTTGCGTTACTTACCTAGAATGAATTGATAGTCTAAGTATAAACTAATCCTATCACTGTCAACACGGGTTTGTGAAGCTGCTGTCATTATCAAGTGGCAGCTTCTTACAAAATGTCTACCCATGTGACTTTCCTAAATTGCTAACATGTCAGATATACATTACAAATAAAGCAACCTAGATTCATTCTATTTCCAGCTAAAACAATTCAGCAAATAGAGACTTGACCTTGCTCTTGAATTGATTCGCTTTTGTTTTGTAGTGTTTGAAGCTTCTGTCGTAGTCTTGCAGACTTGGTGCAGCTTAGGGATACTGCAACACGCCTGTTTCTTGAACATTGAAACTATCACGGGATTTGACTGAGAAGATACCTAGAACAAGAATCTTTCTCGAGACAGTTACTTTTTCCGCAAAGCTTGCTGTCACAGGAATGTTCTTTTGGTGACAGTATGAGTTCCCCGCACAGAGTGCTGTCGAGGTTTCCAAACTTGTTGTCGAGGGCTAAAGTTGTTGTCGCGTAGTCTTCCGCCAATGTTGTTGTCAGAGTGAATATGCTGTCGTGACTTGCAACATTCTGTCTTCTTGTAATCTTACTGTCAATGCTTATGACAGTAACCTTTATTCATGCTGTCATCTAATATGCATTCTTTGAGGCTTGAACACAGCAAGTGAACTTCTTCCAAATTACACAACTAAAATGACATTGCATACTGATTACAAGAACATACTTTGGCTGTGACAGTATGTTCTACTTAATTAAAAATTAAGTACATACAAGGTTAAGTTGTTTCTATGCTATCACCCATAAATCCCAACAATCTCCCCCAAATTGTTTTTATGGATAATAACAACAAATTTACAATATATGCTGACAACTTAACTAACAAGATCAGAATGGATTAAGAATTTTTTACTTAGCTTGAAATTTCATCTTCTGTCTTGCTACATCCTCTCTTTTGAGAGCTTCTATCAAGCAGCCTCTTAGACCGTCTACAAGAGAGATTTTAGCAGGAGTGACTGCAGCATCTTCTATTTCTTCAATGATCTTCTTGATAGTAGGAGAGATAAGAGAATTAGCATCCCTGAGATTCATCCATAGCTCTTGATCATATGGATAGCTTCTGAAGTGGAGTTCTTCATGAATGAGCTTGAATCTACTTCCAGGATAAGCATTGAGAGACATCCTCCTTTGCTTATCCAGCTTTGAACTTTCTCCTTTTCTCCTTTCCAATATTTCCTCTATCTCATCAGAACAAATCTGCTCCAAGGGATGAATTGATCCAGCTACCATATACTGTAAATCCTTCAGAATAGTTGTTTTTAGCTTGTGCAAGCTGCAAACGTAGATTTCTTCTTTTAGGTACTTGATTCTTAAGGGATTTTCCAGCATACATGTTTGATAATTTGGAGCTTCACTTTCTGCCTTGTTGGCAGTCTTGCATCTTTCCAGGAGTTCAGCTTCCTTCTTATCAAGTTCTGACTGATATTGAGAATATTGAGAAGAGTCAGGTCTTTTGCTTGGCTTGGGTTGCCCTTCCTTAGTTGGTTGGGTTTGCCCTTCTTCTGTGGGTAAATCATCAAACTCATAGTACCAGTGATATGGTATAGGAGAAGCTGGTAGATCAGTTAGAATATCAGCATCATCAAAATCTGCAAAATTGTAGCCATATTTCTGATAGAACTCAGCATCCCTATCAGCCTGATATTTCAGAATATGTTCCATGACAGACTCTGGAACATTATCATAGCTCTCCAGCAACTCTACCATTCTTTCCAGGTAGAAGAAGTCAATTCTCCTTTTATCTATGGTTGACATGCTACCACTGGTTGTTGTGGCTTCCAGATAGAAGTCCTTATTAACCTTGGCAGATCTTGATTCTTCCCACCATAGAATGTACTCAGTGACCTCTTGATTTGCATCCAGCTTAATCTCAACACTCTTGATTTCTTTAGATTGCATCTGTTGTATCTTAAGACTGTTAGGAGGTTCTGATTGAATTGGCATCTTAAGATTTCTGCCTAATCCAGTGGCCTTTTCCTTTCCTGAGTACTTGTGCTTTCCTTTAGGTTTCTGTCTAGAAAACCATGCTTTTGCTTTAGCTTTCAGTCTTTTGGGCTTGACAGTAGCTTTGGCTTCATCCTTGACAGTACCTTTGTCGACAGTATCTTCCATGACAGCATCTTCTATGACAGTTTCCTTGTCGACAGTATCTTTGGTGACAACATCTTTTTCTGCATTTATGCAATCAATAGCACATCTAAGAATGCTTGCCTCCAAAGCTTCCAGTATTCTTGGCTCCTCTTCATCTGTTGCATCAGCATCTTTCTTTTCTTGACTAGGAGTTTCTTCATTGCCTTCATTCTGAGATTGAATACCAGTATTCCCAGAATTACTTCCACCAGCATTACCTGTATTTCCAGAAGCTTCACCACCTCCAATCTCATCATCATCATCATCTTGAAAAGGAATATCATAGAGGCAGCTTCCACCTTGATCAGCTCTTTTGGCATTGGCTCTAGTGATTAGCTCCTTCACTCTGGCTCCCAGTGCCTTGTCTCTCAACACCAGCATTTTGTAGATCTCTTGAACAGCATAGACTCTTCCTGGATTGGCATTTGAGCTGAGTATTCCATATAACACTTTCAGAATTGTCTCAGTTTGCATCCTGGATGGACTGATCAAATTCATGTAGCTGTTCCTTCTTGTGCCATCCTTTGTAGTAGATCTGTAGAAAACACATGGTGGATTTGTGTAGACTTCACGTAGCTTCTGTGTGATCATGTTCTGGATTTGCATATTCAATGTTTCATTGAATGGTGTTTGAGTTGCCTTGATATTTCCCTTCATAGCACACAACACCTTTGTTGGCAGACTCTGCAATAACTTCATTGTGATGAAATAAGATATGCCAGAAGTGAAATAGATACTTACAACCCATCTTTTCTCATCATTCACCATTAAACTGACACTGATGATTTGATCCTTTAACAGTTTTGTGGTGTTGGTTGGACTGTTGCTTGGTGCATTCATTACTTCTTCCACCAGACTACTAAATTCAATGTCATGATTGTGTAATGTGCTCTCCCTGTAATCCACCATTATAGTATTGGCTTCTTCTTGATCAAACTCAGCACCATTGGGCCAAGTATTTCCCTTCTGGATGGATTCAGGCAGTTTCCCTTTACCTTTCCCAAGCTTGTTTTGTTCCTCCATTTCTCTCCATCTTTTCTGTAGAGCAGTTTCTTGAGTTGCTGAAGTTTGTTCTCTAATTGTCACAGGAGGTAGAATTGGGTGTCTAGATGCAGGTCTTCTTTGCATTGCATCTTGAGTTGCCTTAGACATTAACACCTTTTCACCATCCAAGTCAACTTCAACAAGATCTTCAGCTTTATCCTTTGGTTGTCCACTGCTTGGTTTGACTTGCTCCCCCTTTGTCATTGCTTTACTCTTGATTCCAGAAACTTGTTTTGCTCCCCCTTTGGTCTTCACAGTTACTGGCTCCCCCTGAGTTCCACCTGATTCCTGAATAGATATTGATTCTGATCTTGCTACCTTATCCCCCTTAGTTGAGTTGGCAGCTACTAGGTCAGTAAGGAACTGGATAGAGAGCTGAGTAGCAGCAAAACCATCAACCACCAGTTGAGAGAGAGAGTCTAGTTTAGAGTCCAAAGTAGCACACTGTCCTTCCAGAGCTTCAATCCTGTTACCAAAGTTTGCAGAGGGGCCACCATTCCTTAACCTTCTTGGAGGGGAAGGAAAAGAAAGGGGCTTGGAGGCTATGGGGGTTCTCACACTCTCAGGGTGTTTTTGAGTGATCTCATCACTCCTCACTGTTTGACTCTCAAGGCCTAATTCCTGAATAGTGTGGGCTCCCTCAAGATCTCTCTGGACATGCTCAAGTCCCTCTCCTTTTGCCAGCTCATTTGGTTGCCTCTCATTTTTATGCTCACCTCTCTTTTCTTTTATCTCTCTTTTCTTTTGCACACCCTCACTCAACCTAAATGCATGGGTATGAGCAGTACTAACATGCATTGAAGTAGAAGATTTAGAATGTACCTTCAAGAGTTTGGCAAGAGGTAGGTCATCATTAGAGGCATCCTCAATGGTTACAGCATCAAAATCTGGCTGAGAGGACTGGACAGCATCTTTGGCAGGAATGTTCCTGTCAGCTGGAGCGTGGACAGCAGGTTCTGTCATGACAGCATCTTTGGGATGTGGAGTGACAGTAGGTTCTGTGTTGACAGTAGCTTTCTCTCCACCCATGACAGCAGCTGTGTCCAAGACAGCAACATTTCCAGTGTCTTTGACAGCAACAGAGGCTGTGACAGCATCTTCCTGAAGGTAAGATGCTCCTTGGAGTTCAGACAAAGTGTTGGTTGTTTCATTTTCTGGCAAAATACCACTTTTCCCTTGCTCAGGGTTTGGAGGAGTGGTGTCCATTTCACTTTGAGAAATGGGTTCTTGTGGACCACCAGATGGGGGCTCATCCATGATTGGAGATGGATAATCAAAACCTGAAGGGTTGGGACTGTATCCTTCTCTAGGTTGTGGAGAAGAAACAAAAGAATGTATAGGGAAGGAAAAAGGTGAAAGTGTAGTAGAGAGTGGGGGCTGATTCACAGGAGAAACATGTGAACCATCAATAGGAATAGAGAAATCCTCACTGTGCCCTAACTCACTGTGTGTTTCTTCAAGTGGGGGTTCCTCAGGTTGTGAACCATGAGTTTGTGCAGACTCTGTACAGGGTGCCTTGGGAGACATGCCAATTTCAATAGATGCACCTTGTTGAGAAGGCACATCTAGGGAGGTGTTTGAATCCCTTTCAGTAACCACAGTTTGTTGAGAAACTGCAGCTTGGCTAACAGTGGTTTTGGTCCTCCTAGCTCTCTTCTTCTTAGGCTCAGGGGAAACCACTGGGGGTTCTGTTTAACTACCTTCCTTATTTGCTGCACTAGGTGCAGTGTCTCCCTCTTGACTAACAGAGCTACCACCAACACCAGCTTCTAAGGGTCGTTTTCTGGATTCTTGCAAGGCTTCTCTTTGGGCTTTGGGAAGTCTAGAGAGCCTAAGCTGAGTGTATGGTGTTGAATGTGGGTTAACTGAATTTGGGTCTAATTCAGTTTCATTCGCACGAGTGAAAGAGCCATAACCAGAGGGTAATGGAAAATCAAGGTTGGACACTTGATCAACCATGTGCTGAGTGAAACAAAGTGGAATATGTGCATTGAGATTCTGTGATGATAATAGTGTGTGTGTGTTCTTTTTCAAAACAGAGCAAGCCTCTAAACGAGGGACATCATTATTAAAATCACAGAATGAGTTGATGCACATCATAAGAAAGCGAGGGTAGATTGATACCTTCTTACCTATGGCAGCCCTGAGGTGTGCCATGAGGAGAGCTCCAATATTCACCTTGTATCCATGGACAAGAGAATGTGTCAGTTTCTTGATGTAGGAGGGTATTCCATTCCAACCAGTGGACTTGGTAGAGAACACCTTGACCATCACATCAAAGATCATACTCCACTCCTTTCTCAGATGCTTCCTATCCATTTCACCAGACGGATACCATTTGGTTGTTCCCTCTTCGAGAATAGGTCCTGCATACCCAATCTTCAAGAAGAGCTTCTTGAGAGTGTCATTATTAGCAAGTTTAGCAAAATTTTGGCCTTCTTGAAGGGTAATTCCAAGAGCAGTGTTGATGACCTCAGCTGTAAGAATGTAGTGTTGCCCATTGAGTGTGAATCGAATAGATGGGTTTTCACCCTCTGTTTGAGCAACAACAGTTTGCCAAAATGCCTCAATTCTGTCTAAGTCGAGAATGGGTGTTGAGGTAATGGCAGAACCAAGATAGGACTTGTTCAAGAAAAACACTAGTCCTTTGAAACCTTCACCAGCATCATTTGGGGAAAAGATGCCAGCAAAGTTTGTTTGAGAGAGAGTCTGTTTGGGGGCCATGGAGATTCAAGAAAAGAAGAAAGTAAGAAAGTAGCTTTTTGCTTGAAGAAAAGTATTTTGCCTTGAGTTTGATGAGAATGATATGTCTGAGTAACTGGGGAATAAATAGGGGTATCTCAAACGTTTGTGCACAAAAAGTGGATTTAAAGAACGTGTCTTAACCCAGTCATATAATACGTGAGTTACTGCCCGTTATTCACTGTCAAACGTGGGATGAATATCCAATTTCAACGGTCCACTATTGTTGACAGTAACCTGTGCGCTAGAAACAATCTGTCAGTGATAAGCGGTGGTGACAGTAGGTTGTGCGCGACAGCAACTATTGCGCAAAAACTTGCTGTCACCGTTAAACATTTGAATGACAGTATTCTTTAAAAGTCTTGACAGAAAGTCTTTCCCTGCTGTCAAGAAGTTTGTTGTCAAGAGACACAAGAAAGTATCCTTCTTAATGACAGTAACTTAGCTGGGGAATTGTTTCTGTCATGAACTTACCAGAATGCTTTATTCATAAACTTAACCTAAAATTAACAGAGTATGGATTTAGCAATTTAATCTTTTGAACACAGATACTATGCAGTTAACACAGACGAAACAAAGACTCAATAAGCACAACAACAAGAAACTTTATTCTTATTAATAAAAACATTTAAACATAGCATTGAGTACATCAGTTTTTGATTTTATTAACTAATTCTAAAACTTCTTTCTTAATCTCCTCTTCAGTGCAACCTTCTTCCTTGAGAAGTGCCTGAAGTTCTTCCTCTTGAATCTTCCATTTTTCTTCTTCTTGTGCTTGAATGGCTTGAGACTGTTCATTTTCCTCATGAAGCAAGTCGTCAAGTTCATCAAACAGGGCTTCCATTTCTTCGCGAATGGGAGAATCACACGAGACTTTTGGCCTATACTCTATTCCTACTTTGTTTTCCATGATTTACTTTAAAACTGAGAGCAGACTGGTGAAGCCTAAAGTAATTAATGGTCGTGTCCTCCTTTAATCCTACAGATTTATGCAAAGAGTGTGAAAGTCCAATGGAACAAATATTTATCTCTCAAACTAAGCAAATAACCACATTAATGTCATACAGGGTCTAGAAGTATGAGACTGGCACAAATTACAGACATGAAGTCAAATCAACACATGCTGTCACATAACAGACATAGACCAAGTAGACAGATTCTTATAGCTTCAAGTCTTGCAACAGGTGCAAATGTCTCATCATAATCTATTCCTTCCTGTTGACAGTAACCTTTAGCCACTAGCCTTGCTTTGTTTCTTGTCACTGATCCATTTTCATCAAGCTTGTTTCTGAAAACCCATTTGGTCTCAATGACTGACTTTCCCTTAGGTCTTGGAACCAACTTCCATACATTGTTTCTTTCAAACTGATTTAGCTCTTCTTGCATGGCTATCACCCAGTCAGAATCCAACAATGCTTCATCAGTTGTCTTGGGTTCCATTTGAGACAGGAAGCATGAAAACATGCTGTCAGCAGAGACTTTGTTCCTTGTCCTCACTCCAGAAGTAGGGTCACCAATGATAAGGTCATTTGTGTGATCCTTGTTCCACTTAGTGATTCTGGGCAAGCTACTTGATTGTACAGGAACAGTTGCTTCAGTTTGTTGAGTTGAATGCTCACCAATTCCATTGTCTTCACCATGTTCTTCATTGTCTCCAGAGTCATCACTGTTATGAATGTTAGAAGTTATGGTCTGTGACTGAGCTGGAGTTTGGTTGACAGTACTGGTATTGACAGTATCTTTGTCAACTTCAACAGTTTGAGTGAAGCTAGGTTCTTCATCAACAATTTCCTCAGCTTCCAAGTATCCTTGATTCTCAAATCTGAATGTCTACATCTATCCTTCTTCATGCAGTCCTGGAAACTTGGTTTCATCAAATGTGACATTAACACTTTCTTCAATAATCCTGTGTTCCATAACATAAACTCTGTAGGCAGTCCTTTCTGTGATGTAACCCATGAATAGTCCTTCAAATGCCTTGGTGTCAAATTTTCCTTTCTTCTCATGGTTATCCTTCATCATAAAGCATTTGCTCCCAAACACATGAAAGTATTTGACAGTAGGTTTCTTCCAAGTTAGCAGACAGTAAGGTGTACTTGCATGAGTTTTGTTAATCATGGTTCTGTTTTGAGTATAACAAGATGTGTTGATAACTTCAGCCCAGAAATATGTTGGCAGTTTGACATCATGCAACATAGTTCTAGCTGCTTCAATGAGAGTCTTGTTCTTTGTTTCTATAACTCCATTCTGCTGTGGAGTCCTTGCAGAAGAGAATTGTTGTACAATTCCTTCATATTTACAGAAATTTCCAAGTGTGGCATTTCTGAATTCTGTACCATTGTCACTCCTCAAGATTTGGACTTTTGAGTTTGGAGTTCTATCAAGAACTCTGACTTGATCAATAATCACTTGAGCACCTTCATCTTTGGATTCAAGAAATTTCACCCAAGTGTACCTTGAGTAATCATCCACCATTACTAAGGCATATCTCTTTTTGGCCATAGATGGTACATTGACTGGTCCAAAGAGATCCATGTGAATCAACTTAAGTGCTTCTATGTTGGTGTTCATTTGCTTGGACTTGTGCACAGCTCTCCTTAGTTTGCCCATTTGACAATCTTCACACAGTCCTTCTTGACAGAATTCCTGTTGGGGCAAACCTCTCACTAACTCCTTCTTCATCAAAATATTCATTGTCTTGAAGTTGAGATGTGAGAGCTTCCTGTGCCAAAGCATACTGTCACCAACAGTTGCTTTACTGTAAAAACAGTAAATTTTATCCTTCTTTGTTGAGTTTAAGTCAGCAACAAACAAGCTTCCTTTTCTGACCCCTTTTAAAGAGAGGCTCCCATCCTTCTTGTGATAGATGTTACACATCATCATATCAAAATCAACCTTGAATCCCCTGTCACTGAATTGGCTGACACTGAGTAGATTGTGCTTCAATCCATCCACAAGAGCAATGTCTTCAATGACAACATTTCCAATTTCCAGACAGCCATATCCCACTGTGTAACCCTTACTGTTGTCTCCAAAGGTTATGATTGGGCTAGCTTTCTCTACATAGTGTGATAGCAGGGCTTTATCACCTGTCATGTGTCTTGAGCAACCACTGTCAATGATCCACATGACTTGATCTTTCTTCTTGCCCTGCAAAACAGAATGTGTTTAAGTTGCATATGGTACCCAATCCTTGTTGGGTCCTGCAGTTTTAGTGTCTCCTGAGTTTCTTCCAGTCATAAAATCACAAGCATCATCAAAAACCTCCTGTTTGACTTCTCTTTTCACCCACTTAGGTTTGGAATTGGACTTGATCCTTTTCTTAGTGGATGAAGCCTTTTTGCTGTTGCCAGCAGGCTCAGAAGTCTCAACAGTGTGCATGTATGAACATTTTTCAGTAGCGAGAATAGGTAAGTTAAAGCATGTACTCATGGCATACATTCAATGTTATTACAGACACTCATAGTTCTATGCATAAGGGGGTTCTGTGTAAGTTACCATTGAGTTCAGTAGCATTGATCTTATCCTCAATTGGTTTTTTACAAACATGTGTTAAATGATGTGAAGATCCACAGTTATTGCATAGTTTCCTAGAAGCACCACCAACATTAGTGTATCCATTTCCTTTATTGACACCTACCTTACCATTCCTATTCTTAGACTTGGGAGTTACTGGATTGACAGTGTGTTCAGAAGTTGCTGTCGAACTTTCCTTGACAGTACCTTTTATTCCAACTGTCTTGACAGAAGGTTTGGGAGTTACTGTCTTGGAAACATCCTTGACAGCATCTTTGGAAGATTCTGTCTTGCCAACTGTGACAGCATCTTTTGAACTTACTGTCTGATTGCTTGGTAAGTTTACTGTCTTGGGGATTGTGACAGTATCCTTTCCATCCTTGGATGTGCTTTCAACACCTTCATCCTCATCAAGAATTTATTGTTTGATGAGCATGGCTTCTTCATCAAACTCAATTTCTGCAGCTTTGAAAATAGGAGTTTTAACCTTCTTGAGAATGGTGGGTTTGACAGCAGCATTTCCAGAACAATCTTGAATCACAGTTTCCTTTCCAGGTCTTCTACCATATGAAAAACCTATACCAACTGTCTGATTTTCTGTATGCTTATCATTGTAATCCTGAACTATCTTTGATGAGTTTTTATAAGCCTTAATCTTGAATTCATTTTCAGCAATCTCATTCCTCAGGAATTCCTCAACCTCTTTAGCACATTTTAATTCATTTTTAAATCTAGCATTCTCCTGAGCTAAAGAGTCTAGTGAACTGGTTTTGAGAACAAGAGATTCATTTTCAGACTTTAGTGTTTCATTTAGCTTACTCAGCCTAGTGATTTCCTCATTAGCAGCAGATAAGCTAGTATAGACATTGAACATTTCAGCACTTAAGTCTTTAATGGTTTTCTTATACTCATCAGTGGACATATCAAGTAAGACAAGTGAAGGTACCTGACTTGAAGATGTTGATGCTACTTCATCAGTGCTAGCCATGAGAGCTAGGTTGACATATTCTTCTTCTTCTTCTTCTTCATCATCAGACTCATCCCAACACTTTCCTTCAGCCACATAGGCTCTACCTTGATTCTTCTTAGAGTATCCACCAGTTCCTTTCTCAAACCTCTGAACCTGTTTGGGTCTTTTGCATTCAGTAGCAAAATGATCAGGTTCACCACAGTTGTAACACTTGAATTTTGACCTATCCACAAATCCAGTCTTGTATCCTCCTTTGGTTGAACTTCCCACAACAGCCTTTGATGAACTTCCCCTGTTGAACTTGGATGCTTGGCCTTGGGGCTTGTATGACCTATCCTTCTTGAACCTAAAGTTCTTGAACTTTTTGGCCATGTAAGCCATAGTAGGATTGTCCATGCTTTCCAGTTCCTCCATTGTGTAGAAGTCTTCATCTTCCACATCCTTGAGCTGCAGTACTACTTTCTCATCATCTTCAACAACCTCTTCTATCTTCAAGGATTGTGCAGGGGTTGGTTGTGTGATTTGTAGTACTTCACTTGGATGTGTGATCCTTGGCACATGTGCTACTAGGGCACTTGACATATTAGCCATCTTGTTCCTTGTTCCACTCTGTATGGCTCTCTTTTGAAAGAGTTCAAGTTCATAGGATTTCAGAATGCCATAAAGTGTCTCAAAGGTTATATTGTTGAGATCTCTTCCTTCTCGTATGGCTGTTGTCTTGTGTTCAAGGTGATCAGGCAGTGTAAGCAGGAACTTGACATTCAATTCTTTTCTGTCATAGTACTTGCCATGTATTTGTAGTTCAGTTAAGAGCTTACTGAACCTTTCAAACATGAAAGTTAAGTCTTCACCAGGCTTGGCCATGAAAGCCTCATATTGTGATATCAGTATTTGCCTTTGGTTGCCCTTAACTTCTTCACTTCTTTCACATAGTAAAGCTAACCTGATCCACATCTCCTTGGCAGATGTGCAGCTTATCACACTTCCACACATGACTTTATCCAACGTGAGAGAATCGAGCAAGATGAGTTGCAAGTGATCATCTAGCACCATCTTCTCCTTCTCAGGTTCCAAAATTTCCGAGGGATCTTTGGGAACCCAATGTGCATGAATGATTTCACCATTTACTGTTGTGGCTTTAATTTCCTTCCTTGGAATGAAAGGACCATTCTCGAGAATACCTAGGTATAGTGGATTCGCAGCTTTGATAAACAACAAGATCTTTCTTTTCCAAATGTTGTAGTTCTCTTTATCAAAAGCTGGGATCTTGATACTGCTTGATTTCTGCATTGTCGTCGTGATCTCAGATATGTATGTTAATCTGTATGCTCTGATACCAGTTGTTGGTCCTCGTGTATTGCAGAAGGGGGGGGGGATGAATGCAATACTGATAAAATTCAATCTCAATTTCAACAACCAAAACTAAGATTTAACGTTATCAGTAATAAGTATGCATTCACAAACAGTATGGTCTAAAGACAAGTTTCACAAAATAAATGTTTTTATTTATTTTGCAAAGTGTTGCTACAACCTCAAGAGAGAATTCTTGAGCTTCAGTTTTCTTCAAGACACTTACTTGCTTGTGTTACTTACCTAGAATGAATTGATAGTCTAAGTATAAACTAATCCTATCACTGTCAACACGGGTTTGTGAAGCTGCTGTCATTATCAAGTGGCAGCTTCTTACAAAATGTCTACCCATGTGACTTTCCTAAATTGCTAACATGTCAGATATACATTACAAATAAAGCAACCTAGATTCATTCTATTTCCAGCTAAAACAATTCAGCAAATAGAGACTTGACCTTGCTCTTGAATTGATTCACTTTTGTTTTGTAGTGTTTGAAGCTTCTGTCGTAGTCTTGCAGACTTGGTGCAGCTTAGGGATACTGCAACACGCCTGTTTCTTGAACATTGAAACTATCACGGGATTTGACTGAGAAGATACCTAGAACAAGAATCTTTCTCGAGACAGTTACTTTTTCCGCAAAGCTTGCTGTCACAGGAATGTTCTTTTGGTGACAGTATGAGTTCCCCGCACAGAGTGCTGTCGAGGTTTCCAAACTTGCTGTCGAGGGCTAAAGTTGCTGTCGCGTAGTCTTCCGCCAATGTTGTTGTCAGAGTGAATATGCGGTCGTGACTTGCAACATTCTGTCTTCTTGTAATCTTACTGTCAATGCTTATGACAGTAACCTTTATTCATGCTGTCATCTAATATGCATTCTTTGAGGCTTGAACACAACAAGTGAACTTCTTCCAAATTACACAACTAAAATGACATTGCATACTGATTACAAGAACATACTTTGGCTGTGACAGTATGTTCTACTTAATTAAAAATTAAGTACATACAAGGTTAAGTTGTTTCTATGCTATCACCCATAAATCCCAACAGTAAGTACTGATGAAAAGCGTTGTGTGTTAGGATTTGTAAGTTCTTTTAAATCTCGGTAGCTAATAAATCCTGATGAATGTTCAATACTGATTATTTTGCATGAGTATTTTATGTGTTGTATTCATTATATTCTATGCATACATTCATTAAATCCTGACAGAGTAAATAATAAACAATGCAAAAATGAAAACAAAAGCATTCTTCTTTTCATTCATTTTTAAAAAGTAATTACAAGGCGATATATGATATTCTTGTCTTTACAAAGCTCTGTTACTTACTATATCTCTACTCTACTGTTCTAACACTCCTTTTGTAGCTCTTGTCTAATGTTGTTGCTGCAGTATGAGCAGATTTAATAGTTTGGATTCTGGGTAAGCCGGATCTTCAGACAATACAACCATCTGCTCTTGAATTGCTTCTCAGGAGTTAAAGAATTTGCAGAGATGTCTCATCTGATGATTACCGTCTGGACATTCAGTTACAAAGGATACCAGAGGGGATGCAAATTGTTTGATATCCTTCTGATGGTGGATCCTCATCCTCACCCTTCTTTCGTTTTCCAGCTTGCACCTTGCAAGAAGGAAAACCAACTTCAGGTGCATCTGGATCAACATCATCCTCCGCTTCTTCATGAGGATGCCCTTGCAAGAGTAAAAGCAGCATCGATGCGACTTCATCCTCCGCCAACACTGGATGATTGGGGTTTGGAGGAACAATGTTCACATGAGGGTTTGCGATTGGACCCTCAGCAATCTCACCATCTACAGTCAGACATTTTCCTTCTAAAAAGAGAAGGGCTTGCAACTCATCTAAAAGATAATTTGCTTGCCCTTCCCAGTTCATGGCCTGCCATTCCTTGGCACTAAGAAATTCAAAATGTGCCATATATGACTGGGGTTTAAGGTTTTTGAAAGACGAAAGGCAGAATGTGAAAAGTTAATATGTTGAGATGTTGAAGTGACTGAGGGCTGCTATATGAATTTATAGCAAAATTCCGGGGTACGCCAACAGGCGTACTTAAGTCATGTTAGACTGACACTGGGGAGTGTGAAAAGTGTAAATTCCCGAGATAGCTGAAGCGGCTGTTGGGATTTCTTAGATTCCATTTTATTTCCCTTCTTAAATTAAATTCTATTTTGGATTTAATTTTGCAAAATTGTTGATATTATTGCAGGGATTTAATTTCAATATAATGATGTGATTAAATCAAATTATGGATAGGTGTCCGTAGTGCATGTACTACACGCGCCTATACACACGATGTATACAACGCTATTATCACGCGTGTATCAGAAGTCAAGTAAAAGTTAATTCTTGCACGTAATATGTTCCACTATCATGTTTATTCACAATTTACGGAGAATAATTGATGTTTATTATACAGAAAAGATATCGAGTATCTCACTTGATAATTAACTCTCTAATTTCTAAGTGCAGACATATTTTTTTCTCTCTACAAACCTAATTCCCAAACAACTAAAACGGCGATTCCTACTCCAGCTATCAAGAACTTCATTCATGAAGGAATTGAGTTGTCACCAACAATTTCCCGGCTATTCTTGATAAAACTGAAGCTCCTACTGAGTTTCATCTTATTCAGGATTTTCTGGCCTCTAGCTCAATTGGGTTTGCCCTAACCCATCCTGACGCAATTTCTGCAAAGGCGGTGATGCAAATATGGAGTACTGTTTCCTATGTTCCAAGTATTGTTAATACTCAGCCAAATATTACTTTCTCTCGTGGAGGTAAATCTTTCACCATTATTGTTCATGTAGTAATGGAGGCACTTAAACTTGGTACTCATTTTGCTTTTACTGAGTCATTTTCTGAGAATGTTATGCGTGAGTTTATCACTCTACTTGGGTATAAATGGCGACATGGCCAAAATGGAGCGATTGATTCGCACAAAGTTGAGACAAGAGTGAAATTTTTACTTTGATTGCATTGATGCACTCACTCAGTCTACACAACACATCGGGTATTCTCTAATCTTTGGTTATAATTATAATATTTCTAGCAAGATTATTGATTCCATTGGCTCTAGGATTGTTGGAAAGGACAATGTAGTCTATTTTGGTAGATTTTTGCATTTAATTTTTAAACATTTATGTCCTATGGTTGTGTTTGAGAATGATACACTGTTGCCTGTGTTTAAGAATACTTCTAGTTCTTTTCAGGAGAATGTCAATAAAGGGAAGAAGTTGTTTAATGATGATATTGAGTATCCTATTCAGGTCAGGCAACTCTTAGATCAGAGAATGCCTACTATTTATGGACTTGTCACAAGTGCCATGGTTCAGGGGTCAGTAGATGACACCCCCTCTGGATCTAACCTAGGTACTCAACCCAAACAGTTACCTAAACACTTCTCATCCACCTTTGGTGGCTCCAAAGAGCAATCAGTTGTATCACATAAGAGATTAGCCAAATCTGTCCGAGCTTCACAGCTTTCAGGATTAAGGATCTCTTTATCATTACCATCAAACACTGAGGAGAAACAAGGTGAAAGGACAGCTGGTATATCAGAAAAATCAGTGCCAAAAAGGAGAAAGTATACAGCTGTTCATAGCTCAGATTTTATCTTATTAGTTCACATAAGCACCATCTGTAGCCCAATGTTCATAACTATCAGTTACATCGACTGATATTGAAGCAACAAATGCCTCCAAAATATGAATAATTTTTTGTTGTAAAAGGTGAGCTCTTGCGGTATTCACCGCCATCCCAAATTTGATACAAGCCTTACAGATCACCCAAAATACCATATAAATCCTTCTCAGAAAAATTACCAAAACCCATAACAAACCACACAAAAACATCAAAACATAACACACTAACATCCCAAAAAGATGGGCACGACTAAACAACCTTGATAACAAGGTACTAGACAAGAACTCACCCAAAAAGGATTAGATCTCGATTTTATTAAAAAACTGGTAAATATAATAGATGATGGGAGAGCGAAGTGACTTAATAAGTGAAGGGGACGAAAGTTGAAGAATGGAGAAGTGGCGGCTAGAACCCTAATTTTGGGAGTCGACTCTCAAAACAGCAGAGAGAGAGGGTAGAAAATAACTTTTTTAATTCTAAGAACCACTTAAATTGATGACGAACTTCCACTGACTGACGTTGACACTCCATGTACTGTCTGGTTCATGAGTGACTAACTTTAATGGTTGTTCTTCATACTTTGACTTTAAGCTGTGGTTCTTTTTCCTTCTACTTAAACAAAGGACTGTAACCTGTACTTCTTCTCCGTCACACTTCTGAAATCTATGTCACTTTTAAACAGTTTCACTTCCTTGAATACTTCATTGAGGCTTGAACAATAAATTGAACTTCTTTCAAATGTAGAATTACTTCAAGTCTGTAGATGACTTTAATCTTCATTTTTTGACAGATATAACCTTCTGAGATTCTTGTGACACTTGATTTTTATTATTTACTTATTACATCTTAGTTAAAGTTGAGTAGAATCCTCGGTGTTTACAAATAGGCCTAGACATATGCCTTTCAATCTCCCCTTATTTGTTTGTTAGACAATAACAACCAAATACCTCTAGAGGATAACTCAACTAAAACAAGAAAAGATAAGACTTTTAAGAGCCAAGTAAATAATAAAAGGTTCTGGATTAAATATAACAATTTCCAGATTCAAACAATAAAGATAAATACAAGATAGATGTTCCTCTAGTCTGAACAAATGAAACATTTTCCTATCTTAATTTACCTAGCTCTAAACATATAACATTTACAAATTGAGCTAACTACTTCATGCCTTAATCTCTAATTTCACCTTCTTCAGCTTCTTGCAAGGTGTCTAGAAAATCTTTGTCAAGGACACGATCACTTTCAGAAACCACTCTACTTGGCATTACTGGTTGAGTGGTGATCTTCTTCAGTCTGTTCTTCATCTGAGCATACCTTGGAACTTTCTCCGTGCAGTAGTCTGAAATCATATCAGCAACCTCAGACTTCTCTACAGTAGTAAACCCAGAAGTTCTAAGAAGATTCTCCAACTTCACCAGTTGTATAGCAGTTTGTAGTTTCAAAGAATCAGGATCCAGCCTTACCGTCTCCAAAGTTGTACCTCTATAGATTTTGACTTCATACGGGAAGTGTACAACTTGAGGGCTGGCCTTCATTGCAGAGTCTCTCAGTCTGTCATATAGAAGCTCATTTAAGTATGAATATCTCTTTACCTTACTCATTAGAATCCATAATTCAGAGAGAGATCTTCTTTGGAGTAGTTCAAGAGAAACAGTGAATGACCCTTCAAGAGCACTTGACACATAGATATACAGTTCTTGCCTCACTTGATCAAATGCAGATGTAATCCTTAGGATATCTTCCTTCAATGCCTTCATGTATAATGAATTGTCCGGATTAACAGTTCTGATCTTCTCAAGCAACTTCAGAAAAGTACCATCATTGTTTGTGCTTCTCTGAGGGATATCAAACATCTCCCTTGCCTTATCCCAATTGCTTCCCTGCTTCATCCTTACATCCAATCTCCTTTCTTTGACATGAATACTATGAAGACGTTGTTTGTATTCATGTTCAGCCTTTTGAATTTTTAGCCTTTGAGATATGATGTCGGAGACCTTAGCATTCTCATCCTCCTTTCTCCTTAAATCTGTTTGCTGCTTCTTCAGCTCCTTTTGAAACAAAGGGTCAGGTGTATACAAATCAGCTTCATCCTCCCAATCATCAAAGATAGCCGCCTCTTCAACCTCCTCCTCACCAATAGGTTCTTCAGGTATGGTCTTCTCCAGATCACCAGATGCATCAAATTGAAAATCATCCTGTTCACCATGATAGTAGTAGGCATCATCAAAGACAGTCTCCTCCAATGATTGTTTACCCTTCCCTTTATCTTTTCCAGAAGCTCCTCCAGCTTCTCTTTCTTCTCCTTTCTTCTCCCCCTTAGTTGAGGAATCCTCTACAGTTGAGCTTTGGAAGCCCTAGGATTCACCTCAGATGTTCTCCTTATCTCTCCTCCATCTCCTCCTTCATTAGCATCATCCTCGTCACCATCATCACCTCCCTCAAAGAATGTTCTTTGTTGTGCTGTAGGTTGATGTGAATTCTTTATCATATAGTACAAGTGCTTCATTCCTTCATTTAGATGCTCCATTCCTCCTTCTATCCTTGAAATCCTTTCTTCATTAAACGTTTGATTTTCATCAGCTCGTTTGCAGAATAAAGTCCACCTTGGTAGAAATGACAACAATCTCCTTGACACTTTCTGAAATCTGAGTATTTGACGTTGTTAAATCAGAAATGTCTGAAGCCACTAGTACTTGAGATTGTTGGATGGAATTCAGCTTAGGGAGCAGAGTACTCTTCAAACCTTTCAGATCATCCTTGATAGTACCCAGCTGATTAGATACAGAGGTGGAAGATTGTGCAACCACTTGTGCTTTGAGAAGATTGTTTTCAGCCTGGGTTTCTTGTAACTGTTTCTGCAGAGCAGCTAGCTGGTTCAACAACAAAGCAGTGTTTGTGTCAGTGTGTGCACTCACTTCAATTTCTCTTAGTGGTGTTTCACTCAACTCACGTGTTTATGTATCACTCTGTGTTTGACTCTCATCTCTCACAACTAACCGTCTGTCTAAGTTTTCAGTACCTGCAAAAGAAATAACCCTAGCCCCTTCAAGTGAGGTCAGTGGTGGTGCAATGGGAGTTCGCAAATCCCAATCCCTAGTTGAGTCTGTCAAGACATTTGACATTGTAAACTGAATTGCTTCAGTAACAGACTCACCTGGTTGCCTTTCACTTTCACCTGTATTAACTGGATGTTCCCCTCTGAGAGGGGAGAAAATGATTCTATTAAAAGTGGCAAAGAATCAGATTTTCCCTCTGATGCCTGTGAAGGCACTTCTACCGTGACAATGGTAGGCACTGTTTCAGATCCTAAGTGCTCTCCTAACAACGTGTCCTGAGTTTCTTCTATTTGGATGTCTTCTCCCATTGTGAGTAATGGGAGAGTGCTTGACTGATTACAGGTTGTCAGGGCCCGATGGCGAATTTCAATAGATTCATCCTGTTGAGAGGATGTCTCCAGAGACTGTTCAATGGTCATATCAAAGTCCAAATCCTGTTGGGAGGATATGGATGGGCTTACAGATGTCTTCCTATAGGTTTTTCTTTTCTTTAGAGGTGGAGACAGAGTTGTGGGTGCACTCAGTGTTTATTCACTACTTGACCTTTGTCTTATTAATGAAGCAGTTTCAGGTTGAGAGGTTAAAGGATTAGACACTATGTTTGGCTCTCTGACCTGGGTTAGAGATTGTGGTTCTACAACCTCTTGGTCAGTCCTATCAACCACTTGGGTTTCAGCAGAGGTGCCAGATGATCCAGAGATAGGATGTATTACCTGTATTGGCAGTGCCTCTGAAGTTCCAGCTGCAATGACTAGTTGTTGCTCAGGAACAAAAGGTTCAAAAGTAGGAAGGTGAATGAACTGTGCCATGAATGGGCTGACTACCACTGATGTGATGTTCAATTTAAGAGAAATGTGGAGTCTTTGATAGAACTTACGATCAGTAGTAGGAGAAGGAACATATAAAACATTTAAAAACATCTCCTTGTGAGCATCAAATAGCGCATGATTGATTAAGATAGTGAGAAATCGAAGGTAAAAACACCTGACTTTTCTACCACTATCATGATCAATCCTGGCATTTGCTACTCTCCTAACTATAAGACTCCAGATAAGATGACCAATGTTAAGTCTAACATTAAACACAATAGCATAAGCAATGTACTGCAACAAAGATGGAATATTTTGAAAATTTCTTTTAGTACAATTGCTGAAAACTTTAGCCAAAGTATCAAATAAGACATCCCATTCACAGACCAAATTAGCCGTACTGAGTTTGGGCAACTCCAAAGGACCTTGATAATGAATTCTGTTGAAAAACTGAATTAATTCAATATCAGATGGAGTCCTATCAAAGTTATCCCTAGGAAGTTGAAAAACTTCACAAAACAGATCCTCAGTAATAGTGTACTCTGTGTGCTCAATAGTGAAAGTTATAGAATGAAAATCATCAGAAATTATAGCACTAGAACACAGTAACCTCAGTGGTTCAATTTTTAAATCAGCAGATAGACAAATAGCACGACTAACACAACACTGCGAATTTAAAAACTGAATCCAAGGTCGAAAACGATCAACCGGGCATTTCAAAGGATCAAAATACCCAATATAATTGTTTTTAACGACCTCAAAATTCTGAGCCATAATTTACCAAGTACAAATTAACACAGAAAATCAAAAACTCAAATAATTATGAATAATTCGAATTTAAGGATTTTAAAATTAATTAAAAATTAATTAAAAATCCAAAATTTCAAAGTTCTCCAAAAATTACCAAATTTTAGTATGTTAATCCTTCACACAAAACACACACAATGCTATTTTTAGAATCAAAAGATCACTTTTAAAACCCTAAAAATGAATCCCAAAACCTTTGGAATTCAAAAAACTCAAGAACAAAAAAACTTGATGAAATATGGATTTTAAGCACTCAAATTAATGGGCTTGAGAAGATGAACACAGTGATGGTCTCAGTTTTTCAAACTATCAAGAATCGAATCCGGAAAATTAAAAAATAGGGCAACAGTTCGTTTCTTGAGGAATAAAAAAGAGAGAGAATGATAAAATCAGTTAAGTAAAAACTTGAACTGGTAGTACTAAGTAAAAAGTAAAAACAAAAAAAACTATATATATATATATATATATATATATATATATATATATATAAACCTGATAGTACTATGGTTAAAACACGGTAGTACTATCAGAATTAAAAAGAAAATAAAAAAAACGAATAAATAAACAAGCCTAGTAGTACTAAGAAAGCTCGGTAGTACTATGAATAGTAAAAAAAACAGAAAAGGCTTAGCAGTACTATTAAAATTAGGCTAGTAGTACTATGAATAAAAAGAAAAAACAAAAAACAAACCTGGTAGTACTAAGGAAAATGAACTAGTAGTACTATCAAGGGATAGTACTACCGATACTACTACTAGTTCAAAACTAGTAATACCAACGGAAAAAGAATAAAAACAGATTTCAATAAAAAGAAAATGCTGAAAATTAATAAAACTTTACAAAAAATGAATAAAAATGCAGAAAAAAATATGTACAAGTCTAGAAAAATTCACAGAAAATTCCATAAATTCTAGAAAAATATGCAGAAAATTATAGAAGTGCATTAAATTAATATAAACCTGCAGAAAAATTTAAACAACAATATTTACAATCTGAAACTCATCTAAATAATTCTAAATAATTATATTTTCAATAAAAATACATTTCTCCACTTAAAGAATATGAGAAAAATATTTTTAAAGAAAATAAATTATTCAGAACCATTTAAATTAACAAGCATGTTATTACAAACAAGAATTGGCAGTAATATCACTTAGTAACAATGAGAGAAGACTGATTTTTGAAAAGAACAAACATGACAGAGATACTGTTAATCACTAAGACTGTTTAACATACCCAATTTACAAACTAACTTGGTAGATGTGGATTCGTCAACAGATGTAGTGAATATATCTGCAGTTTGATCTTCTGTGGGTACAAAGTGTAACTCCATAGTTCCATTCATGACATGCTCTCTGATAAAATGATACCTGATATCAATGTGCTTCGTTCTCGAGTGCTGAACAGGGTTGTTGGAGATTGCTATGGCACTTGTATTATCACATAAAATAGGGATTTTGTCTAATACAAAGCCACAGTCCTTTAATTGATTCCGTATCCATAGGATCTGAGCACAACAGCTTCCAGCAGCAATATATTCAGCTTCTGCTGTTGAATTGGAAACTGTTTGTTATTTCTTGCTATACCAGGAAATCAATCTACCTCCTAGGAATTGACAACTCCCAGAGGTACTCTTTCTATCCACAACACTACCTGCATAATCAGAATCTGTATATCCAACAAGGTTAAAACCGGAATCTTTAGGGTACTAAATACCTAAATTAGGTGTACCCTTAAGATATCTCAAGATTCTTTTAACACCAACGAGATGTAAATCTCTAGGGTCCGCTTGGAACCTTGCACACAAGCATGTAACATACATAATATCTGGTCTACTTGCAGTAAGATAGAGTACAAAGCCAATCATACCTCTGTAGCTTGTAACATCTACCTTGATAGAATTATCACAAGCTCCAAGTTTGACAGCTGTTGAAGATGGATACCTTGCTGATGTTGAATCCTCCACGTGATACTTTTTGAGGAGTTCTTTGAGATACTTGGATTGACAAATAAATATACCATTTGACCTTTGACTTACTTGTAATCCAAGAAAGAACTTCAGCTCACCCATCATACTCATTTCAAACTTACTCTGCATTAGCTTAGCAAATCTCTTACAGAGATCATCATTAGTACACCCAAATATGATGTCATCCACATAGACTTGGACTAATATCATATCACTTCTGTGTTTCTTTGAAAAAAGAGTTTTGTCTATGATACCTCTAACAAAACCATTTTCTAAAAGAAAACCAGAGAGAGTGTCATACCATTTTCTTGGGACTTGTTTGAGACCATAGATAGCCTTGAAGAGAAAGTACACAAAGTCCAGCAACTCCTGATTTTCAAAGCCAGGGGGCTGTTCCACATACACTTCTTCATCCAGCTCACCATTCAGGAATGCACTCTTAACATCCATTTGATAGACTTTAAAATTGGAGTAAGCTGCAAATGCTAAGACATCCTGATGGCCTCAAGTCTAGCCACTGGTGCATAGGTTTCATCATAATCAAAGCCTTCAGCTTGTGAATACCCTTGAGCAACCAGTCTTGCCTTGTTCCTTGTAACAATGCCATCCTCATCTAGCTTGTTTCTGTATACCCATCTTGTACCAACTACTTTCTTGTTCTTTGGTCTGGGTACCAGCTTCCAGACTTGCTGTTGTTCAAATTGATTGAGTTCATCTTGCATAGCAATCACCCAATCAGGATCAGTCAGTGTTTCCTCAGTCTTCTTTGGCTCCATCTCAGATAGAAACCCTGAATAATGACATTCATTCTGAGTAGCACTTCTAGTTCTAACTCCAACACCTGGATCACCAATGATCAGCTCAAAAGGATGAGCTCTATTCCATACAGTCTGTCTTGGAAGATTTGATCTTGATGATTCTCCTTGAAATTCATTTTGGTGTTGTGAATGACTAGTAGACCCTTCATTTCCTCCCCCTGAGTTGTTGCTTGATTGCCTTGATGATTCTTCTCCAGTGCTGGTGGTATCTCTATTGTTACCAATGTTTCCACCACCACCACCATGATCATTATCATCATTATTATTGTCATTACCAGCAACATTCTCAGGTGGGGCTTCATCATCTGATTCTGAGTCTGGCAAGTTATCAAACTTCAGTTTCTCATATGAGTCTTCTGTTTGGATACTAGGGAGTTTGGTGTCATCAAATGTAACATTGATGTTCTTATTGACTGATAACATTTCTTGATTTCAAACAGACCATATCCTCAGTTATACCCTTGTTGTTATCTCCAAAGGTAAGCACTGGGCCAGCTTTCTCAACCACATTTGATAGCAGGGCTCTATCTCTGGTCATATGCCTTGAACAACCACTGTCCAGAACCCACACAACACGGTTTACTCTTTCTACACCCTGCAGTATCAAATTGATTAGTCCTTCCTCGGAGCCCAAACTTGATTGGGTCCGGCATATTTAAAGAACTGGCCTTTGTCAGGCAAAACAACATTTTTAACTTTAACTACTAACACCTCTTTCACAAAAGAGCGTTTCCATTTATAGCCAGCCTTAACACATTTATGAGTAGGCTTGGGGATAAATGAATCCACTCTAGTCTTTGGAGGATTAGTAGTATTAGATCTAACATGCTTCTTATTATTAACATGTTGACGTGGTGCAGTCTTATTATCAGATACATGCTTACTATTAAAATAAGCATACATAACATTGAAAGTACAAGACATGCAATTAACCACACCACATGCTTTATGAGAAAGATTAACAGCAGGCATGTTGGTTCTACAGTTGTTTTGATCCACTTTATGAATGTTTGACTTAGTCTCCGTTGCTGAAACAACTTTGATTGGTTTGTCAGACACACATTTGTTGGACTGATCAAGATTCAAAGCAAGATCCTCTAAACGTATCTCCTCTAGAGTATTCATTCAGAGGTTCTCCTTGGGACTCTCTAAAGAAAGGTTTATCAATACCCTTAAGCACATCTGGTATACCCCTTTTTTCAGCACTGACTCTATTAGGGGTATTTATGCTTAATTCACCAATAGACTCATTATAGTCATAGCCTATGCCAACAAATTGACCAATAACTTGTTTATTGATGATTTCTTTAGCAGTCTTACAAGAGTTATAGTAAGCATTAGCCTTAACCTTAAGTTCACTAATCTGATCCTTAAGAATGGTTTCCAGTTGAATATAACATTTAACCCTATTCTCAAGAAATACTATTTTCTTAGTTAGTTCATCCTGATTAACATGCACAAGTTTTAATTCTTTTACCTCCTTTTCAAGAGCTGTGTTCAAAAGAATTATTCTATCATTTTATCTACGTGCACATGAAACAGTAGTACTAAGATGATAGATCATTTCAGTATCAGTAAACTTTACCTCTGACATGAATGTTGATGAAGTGCTTGCCTCATTAGCCATTAAAGCAAGGTTTCCAATTTCACCTGCTTCTTCATCACTATCAGTATCATCCCAACTCTTTCCCTCGACAACATATGATTTCCCAATCTTATTCTTCTTGCTAGAATCAAATGAGTTCCTTCTCACTTGCTTTGGCTTTTTACATTCTGTAGCAAAGTGACCCAACTCATTGCAATTGTAGCACCTGATTGTGCTTTTTTCCATAGTTCCAGTTTTATCGCCACCCCTTGTGCTATTTGTAGATGAGGAACCACCTCTCTGAAACCTGGGCTTGAACTTAAGATTGGAATTTCTCCTGAATCTGAACTTACCAAATTTTCTCACTATCATTGCCAAATCACCATCCTCCAGCTGATCAAGTTCTTCCAAAGAATAGAAGTCACCACCAGATTGATCAATGGATGTTAAACCAAATTCAGCATCAATAACATCCAATTTAGCACTGGAAGGTTGAAGGTTGAACAACCTTCACTTCCAGTTTCTGTGGGACTTCCGTTGTCAATGCAGTAGAAGTACCAACTATCTTTCCAGTTCCATATATCTCCTTCTGTTGAATCTGTTCCAGCTCATAGGTTTTCAGAACACCATAGAGTCTTTCCAAAGAAATCTCTCCAAGATCTCTTGCTTCTCTAATAGTAGATATTCTGTGCTCCAAATGAATTGGAAGTGTCAGGAGGAACTTCTTGTTAATCTCCTTGATAGTACAGTGTTTCCCATTGAGATTCAGATCATTGATCAATTTGTTGTATCTCTCAAAAACCTCAGAGATACCTTCACCAGGGTTTGATCTGAAATGCTCATAAGAAGAGGTGAGAATTTCCAGCTTATTCTCTCTGACTTCCTCTGTCCCCTCATTGATTATCTCTATTGTGTCCCAAATGTGTTTGGCAGTAGCACAGTTTAGAACATGATTATGCATGATAGGATCAAGACAGTCAACTAGTATCAACTGTAGACAGGCATCCAGTGGAGCATCCTCTTTCTCATCAGGAGTGTAGTCCTTGGGATCATTAGGATACATCCTAGCAGCTCTAGTGACAACATCATTCTCTATCTGCTCTTCCTCCACAATCATAGGAAATTTAGGACCATTCTTAGCACTCCTAGATATTTAACATTTGCAACTTGAAGAAACATGAGCATTTTCTTCTTCCACATAGGATAATGCTCCTTGCTGAACATGGGAATTTTGACTGTACCAACTTTCTGAGTTGTAGACATTTTTGAGATTTTTAAAGAATAATAAAATTTTCAGAGTTTAAGAAAAAATCTCAAAACAATTGGATATTTGATTTGTATATCAATCAAAAGGCTCTGATGGCAATTGTTAGGTCCTGATTGTTTGTAGAATGGGAGTTGAATACAAATAGTATCGTTTAATCGAATTTGTATTGTTGAATTTAACAATTACAATAACAAATTTACTACGGAATAAAATGAAACAAGATTCAAGTTAATTAAAACTCTATTGAACTTGAAGGGTGTTACAAATCAGTGTACAAATTACAGAGTTCTTGTTAAAACAAATCTAAAATAAATTCGACATGAATTTATCTATATTTGTAATAAAAGGATCGAATACTAAAAAATAGTTCGATATAATTTCTAGGGATTAAGATCCGCTAGATTGTCAAAGCAAAACAAGTAATTGAATTCTAGTTGATTGGATATAACATTAATGGCTAGAATTTATTACAAGAATTAAATTGAAGCTTTGCAGTTGGCTCGTTGTTAATGGCAGAAGAAAGAAAGATGTAATGTTTTGTGTTCTGTCTGTCTTGTTATGTTTTGATCACACTTGCTTTTCTATTTAAATAAGTCACAGAAGTTTTCCTCACGCGCCAAAACCATTTCAATTTAGTTTATACTGATAGTACTATCAAATATACTTGGTAGTACTATCGGTAGTACTATCCAATTATATTGGTAGTACTATTGGTAGTACTATCAAGGGATAGTACTACTAGTATAAACTGGATAGTACTACTAGTACTAATTAGAAAATTAGAATTAATTCTATTTAATTTATTTACTTAATTGTTTTAATAAATGACTTAATTCTAAACGAATTAATTCACAGATTAAATGAATTAAGTTAATGACTTAAATAATTCAATAAATAAATTAATTCTTGAGAATTAATTTATACATAAAATTACTTAAGATCTAGATTGATTAATTTAATATATGAATTAATTCTAAGAATTAATTCATAGATTAAATTAATTATCTTATAGAATAAATTAACAGAGAATTAAAACTAATTCTAAGAACCACTTAAATTGATGACGAACTTCCATTGACTGACGTTGACACTCCATGTACTGTATGGTTCATGAGTGACTAACTTTAATGGTTGTTCTTCATACTTTGACTTTAAACTGTGGTTCTTTTTCCTTCTACTTAAACAAAGGACTGTAACCAGTACTTCTTCTCCGTCACACTTCTGAAATCTCTGTTACTTTTAAACAGTTCCACTTCCTTGAATACTTCATTGAGGCTTGAACAATAAATTGAACTTATTTCAAATATAGAATTACTTCAAGTTTGTAGATGACTTTAATCTTCATTCTTTGACAGATATAACCTTCTGAGATTCCTGTGACACTTGATTTTTATTATTTACTCATTACATCTTAGTTAAAGTTGAGTAGAATCCTCGGTGTTTACAAATAGGCCTAGACATATGCCTTTCACTAACCGTTTTTGAGAGCATGAAAAGAGAGAGAGAAAAAGCATTTTTCGGGTGCTAGTTGAAAGGCATATGTCTAGGCCTATTTGTAAACACCGAGGATTCTACTCAACTATTAATTAAGATGTAATAAGTAAATAATAAAAATCAAATGTCACAGGAATCTCAGAAGGTTATATCTGTCAAAGAATGAAGATTAAAGTCATCTATAGACTTGAAGTTATTCTACACTGGAAGAAGTTCATTTATTTGATCAAGCCTCAGTGAAGTATTCAAGAAAGTGGATCTATTTAAAGTGACAGAGGTTTCAGAAATGTGACGGGAAAAAGTACAGGTTACAGTCCTTGTTTCAATAAAAGGAGAAAAGAATCACAGCTTAAAGTTAAAGATGAAGAACAACCATTCAAGTTAGTCGCTCATGAACCAGACAGTACATGGAGTGTCAACGTCAGTCAGTGGAAGTTCGTCATCAATTTTAGTGGTTCTAAGAATTAGTTTAATTCTCTTTTAATATTATTCTATAAGATATTTAATTTAATCTATGAATTAATTCTTTCAGAATTAATTCATATATTAAATTAATCAATCTAGATCTTAAGTAATTTAATGTATAAATTAATTCTCAGAATTAATTTATTTATGAAATTATTTGGGTCATTTATTTAATTTATTTAATCAGTGAATTAATTCTAATAGAATTAATTCATTTGTTAAATTAATTAAAAGTAGAATTTTATTAAATCAGTTTTTATCCTAATTCGATTTATACTAGTAGTACTATCAGATTTGTACTAGTAGTACTATCTATGATAGTACTACCGATAGTCCTACCAGTTCAAACTGGTAGTCCTACCGATAGTACTACAAGGCTTATTTGATAGTACTACCGAGTGTAATTGATAGTATTGCCAGTAGAAATGCTAGTGAAGTTAGGCGCGTGGGAAACTGTCTATTGACTTGGTTAAATAGAAGTGTTTGATCAAAAACAGACAGACAACAGAATTCAATACAGAAGCAAAAAAGCAAAGTTTCATTTCTCTCTTCTGCATTCATTCGAAGCCAACTGCAAAGCTTTAAATTATTCTTGTAATAAATTCTAGTCATCAAATTTATATCCAATCCACTAGAATTCAATTACTTGTATTGCTTGGACATCTAGCGGATCATAATCCCTAGAATTACTATCGAACTACTTTTTAGTATTCGATCTTTTTATTACAAAAATAGATAAATTATGTCGAATTTATTCTAGATTTGTTTTAACAAGAACCTTGTAATCTGTGCACTGAATTGTAACACCCCTCAAGTTTAATAGAGTTTCTATTTAACTTGAATATTGTTTCAGTTTTTATTCCGCACTAATTTGTTCTAAACAGTTAAATCATTTAAAGGACAAATTCGATAAAACGGTATAGTTTGTATTCAACCCCCCTTCTACAAACTTATCAGGACCTAACAATTGGCATCAGAGCCTTTTGATTGATATACTAATCAAAAATCCAATTGTTTGAGATTTTTTCTTAACTCTGAATTTTTTATTTTTCTAAAAATCTCAAAAGATGTCTACTGCACAGAAAGTGGGGACAGTTAAAATCCCAATATTCAGCAAGGAGCATTATCCAATGTGGAAGAAGAAAATGCTCCTATTTCTTAAGGTTGCAAATCCTAAATACTTGGATGTGCTGAAGAGTGGTCCCAAACTCCCTATGATTATTGATCCTGAAGTTGTTGAGGATAATGTTGTGACTAGGGCTGCTAGAATGTACCCTAAAGATCCCAAGGAATACACTCCTGATGAGAAAGAGGATGTTACCTTGGATTCCTGTCTTCAGTTGATCCTTATTGAGAGTCTTGATCCTATCATGCATAATCATGTCCTAAATTGTGAAACTGCCAAACATATTTGGGGAACCATAGAGATAATCAATGAGGGGACAGAAGAAGTTAGGGAGAATATGCTGGAAATTCTCACTTCACAATATGAGCATTTCAGATCAAACCCTGGTGAAGGTATCTCTCAGGTTTTTGAAAGATACAACAAATTAATTAATGATCTGAATCTCAATGGGAAGCACTACACCAACAAGGAGATTAACAAGAAGTTCCTTCTTACACTTCCACCTCATTTGGAGCACAAGATATCTGCTATTAGAGAAGCAAGAGACATGAATGAGCTTGCTTTGGAAAGATTGTATGGTGTCTTGAAGACCTATGAGCTGGACAGATTCAACAGAAGGAGCTGTATGGTACTGGAAGGATTGTTGGTACCTCCACTGCATTGGCTGCTGAAGTCCCACAGAAACTGGAAGTGAAGGTTGTTCAACCTTCCAGTTCTCACATGAATGTTATTGATGCTGAATATGGATTAACATCCATTGATCAATCTGGTGGTGACTTCTATTCTTTGGAAGAACTTGATCAGCTGGAGGATGGTGATTTGGCTTTGATAGTCAGAAAGTTTGGGAAGTTTAGATTCAAGAGGAATCCCAATCTTAAGTTCAGACCCAGATTTCAGAGAGGTGGATCTTCATCTTCAAGTGGCACAAGGGGTGGCTACAAAACTGGAACTGTGGACAGAAGTATAATCAGATGCTACAATTGCAATGAGTTGGGTCACTTTGCTACTGAGTACAGAAAGCCAAAGCAAGTGACTAGAAACACATTTGATTCTAGCAAGAAGAACAAGATTGGGAAGGCCTATGTTGCTGAGGGAAAGAGTTGGGATGACACTGACAGTGATGAAGAAGCAGGTGAGATTGGGAACCTTGCTTTAATGGCTAAAGAGGAAAGCACTTCATCCAGATACATGTCAGAGGTAACCTTTACTGATGCTGAAATGATTTATCATCTTGGTGGCACCATATGTTGTGCACACACTGAAAATGATAGAATAAATCTTTTAAACACAAATCTTGAAAAGGAATTAAAAGATTTGAAACTTGTGCATGTTAATCAGGATGAACTTAATGAGAAAATTGCTTTTCTGGAGAATAGGGTTAAATGTTATATTCAACTGGAAACCATTCTCAAAGAGCAGATTAGTGAGCTTAAAACCAAAGCTAATGCCTATTACAACTCTTGTAAAACGGCTAAAGAAATTTTCAATAAACAAGCTATTGGTAATCATGTCAGTATAGGTTATGATTATAATGAGGCTATAGGATTGCTTGGTATTAATACACCTTGTAGAGTCAGAGAAGAAGGAAAGGTTGTTCCTTATATTCTTAAGGGTATTAAAACACCCTTCTGTAAGGAGTCTGAGGCAGAGCCTCTGAATGAATCTTCTATCATTATTGCTGAGGAGATTCATGAAGAAGATGTTGCCTTAGAAGCTGAGCAATCCAAAAAGTGTGTATCTGATATTCCAGTCAAAGTTGCTACAACTGAAAAGACTAAATCAGATATCCATAAGTTGGATCAAAACAACTGTAGAACTAACATGCCTGCTATTAATTCTTCTCATAAAGCATGTGGTGTGAGTAATTGCATGTCTTGTGCTTTTAATGTTATGTATGCTTTCTTTAATAAAAAGCATGTATCTAGTGATAAGACTGCTCCACGTCAACATGTTAATAATAAGAAGCATGTTAAAGCTAAGACTGCTAATCCTCCTAATATTAAAGTGGATTCATTTATCCCTAAGCCTACTCAGAAATGTGTTAAGGCTGGCTATAAATGGAAACGCTCTTATGTGAAAAAGGTTGAAGTAGTTTTAGTTAGAAATGTTGTTTTGCCTGACAAAGGCCAGTTCTTTAAGTATGCCGGACCCAATCAATTTTGGGCTCCGAAGAAGGTCTAATCAATCTGATATTGCAGGGAGTTAAACAGGTAAACCGTGTTATGTGGATTCTTGACAGTGGCTGTTCAAGGCATATGACCGGAGATAGAGCCCTGCTATCAGATATGGTTGTGAAAGCTGGCCCAGTAGTTACCTTTGGAGATAACAGCAAGGGTATTACGAAAGGATATGGCTGTTTGAAGTACGGAAATGTTATCATTGAAGATGTTTCATTTGTGGAAGGTCTGACGTTCAATCTTCTCAGCATCAGTCAGTTCTGTGACAGAGGATATGTTGTTTCCTTTGAAAGAGAGAAGTGTCAGATTACTCACAAGAAGAATGGAAAGCCTGCTCTTCAAGGAGTAAGGAAAGGTGACTTGTTCATAGCTGATCTGAACTCGGGATTCAAAGATGAAGTTAATTGTTTTTATGCTAAAGCTTCATCAGATGATAGTTGGCTATGGCACAAGAAGATGTCTCACCTTAACTTCAAAACTATGAACTCTTTAGTCAAGAGGGAATTAGTTAGAGGTTTGCCTCAGATGGAATTTACACAGGAAGGACTGTGTGAGGCATGTCAGAAGGGAAAGTCAAAGAAAGCTTCTCACAAGGGCACTGACACATCATCAATAACTGAACCTCTTCAGCTACTGCACATGGATTTGTTTGGTCCAGTTAATGTGATGTCCATGTCAAAGAAACAATATGCACTTGTGATTGTTGATGACTACTCTAAATATACATGGGTTTTATTCCTACATTCCAAGGATGAGACCCCATTCCTGGTGATTGGCCATGTAAAGTTGATTGAGCTGGATTCTAGATTCCCTGTTAGAGCCATAAGGTCAGATAATGGTACGGAATTCAAGAATGCCATTCTAAATGACTTTTGTGCTGATAAAGGAATAACAAGACAGTATTCTGCCCCTAGAACTCCTCAACAAAATGGAGTAGTGGAAAGAAAGAATCGTACATTGATTGAAGCAGCTAGGACTATGCTAAGTGAGTCCAAACTTCCAACGTACTTTTGGGCTGAAGCAGCGAATACAGCTTGTTATACTCAGAATCGAACTTTAATCAACAAGGACTTAATGAAGACTCCGTATGAGATCATGAACAATAAGAAACCAACTGTCAAGTACTTTCATGTATTTGGAGCAAAATGCTTTGTGCTTTTAGATGACAATGTTAAACGTGGCAAGTTTGATGCAAAGGCACAAGAAGCTATTTTTGTTGGATATTCCAGAAGATCTTACAGGGTCTATGTGGTTGGCAGTCACACAGTAAAGGAAAGTGTCAATGTTACTTTTGATGACACTAAGTTCCCCAGTATCCAAAAAGAAGACTCATCTGAAAAACTGAAGTTTGATAACTTGCCAGACTCAGAATCAGATGATGAAGACCCACCTGAAGTTATTGCTGGTGATGATAATAACAATGATGACAATGATCATGGTGATGGTGGTGGAAACACTGGTAACAATGGAGATACCACCAACACTGGAGAAGAATCATCAAGGCAAACAGGCAACAACTCAGGGGGAGCAAATGAAGGATCAGCTAGTCACTCACAACATCAAAGTGGATTTCAAGGTGAATCATCAAGATCAAATCTTCCAAGACAGACTGTTTGGAATAGAGCTCATCCTTTTGAGTTGATCATTGGTGATCCAGATGTTGGAGTTAAAACTAGAAGAGCTTCTCAGAATGAATGTCTTTTCTCAGCATTTCTATCTAAAATGGAGCCAAAGAAAACTGAGGAAGCACTGACTGATCCAGATTGGGTGATTGCTATGCAAGATGAACTCAATCAATTTGAACAACAGCAAGTCTGGAAGCTGGTACCCAGGCCAAAGAACAAGAAAGTAGTGGGTACAAGATGGGTATACAGGAACAAGCTAGATGAGGATGGCATTGTTACTAGAAACAAGGCAAGACTGGTTGCTCAAGGGTATTCTCAAGCTGAAGGCATTGATTATGATGAAACCTATGCACCAGTGGCTAGACTTGAGGCTATCAGGATGTTCTTAGCATTTGCTGCTTATTCCAATTTTAAAGTCTATCAAATGGATGTTAAGAGTGCATTCCTGAATGGTGAACTTGATGAAGAAGTGTATGTGGAACAGCCCCCTGGCTTTGAAAATCAGGAGCTGCTGGACTTTGTGTACTTTCTCTTCAAGGCTATCTATGGTCTCAAGCAAGCCCCAAGAAAATGGTATGACACTCTCTCTGGTTTTCTTTTAGAAAATGGTTTTGTTAGAGGTATCATAGACAAAACTCTTTTTTCAAAGAAACACAAAAGTGATATGATATTAGTCCAAGTCTATGTGGATGACATCATATTTGGGTCTACTAATGATAATCTCTGTAAGAGATTTGCTGAGCTTATGCAGAGTAAGTTTGAAATGAGTATGATGGGTGAGCTGAAGTTCTTTCTTGGATTGCAAGTAAGTCAAAGATCAAATGGTATATTTATTTGTCAATCCAAGTATCTCAAAGAACTCCTCAAGAAGTATCACATGGAGGATTCAGCATCAGCAAGGACTCCATCTTCAACAGCCATCAAACTTGGAGCTTCTGACAAATCTATCAAGGTAGATGTTACAAGCTACAGAGGTATGATTGGCTCTTTACTCTATCTTACTGCTAGTAGACCAGATATTATGTATGCTACATGCTTGTGTGCAAGGTTCCAAGCGGACCCTAGAGATGTTCATCTCGTTACTGTGAAAAGAATCTTGAGATATCTTAAGGGTACACCCAATCTAGGTATTTGGTACCCTAAAGATTCTGGTTTTAATCTTGTTGGATATACAGATTCTGATTATGCAGGTAGTGTTGTGGATAGAAAGAGTACCTCTGGGAGTTGTCAATTCCTTGGAGGTAGGTTGATTTCCTGGTATAGCAAGAAACAACAAACAGTTTCCAATTCAACAGCAGAAGCTGAATATATTGCTGCTGGAAGCTGTTGTGCTCAGATCTTATGGATACGGAATCAATTAAAGGACTATGGCTTTGCATTAGACAAAATTCCCATATTTTGTGATAATACAAGTGCCATAGCAATCTCCAACAACCCTGTGCAGCACTCGAGAACGAAGCACATTGATATCAGGTATCATTTTATCAGAGAGCATGTCATGAATGGAACTGTGGAGTTACATTTTGTACCCACAGAAGAACAGACTGCAGATATATTCACTAAATCTGTTGATGAATCCACATTTATCAAGTTAGTTGGTAAATTGGGTATGTTAAACAGTCTTAGTGATTAACAATATCTCTGTCACGTTTGTTCTTTCAAAATTCATTTTCTTTTGTTTTGTTAATGTTTTTCACTGAGTGTTCTCATTTAATAATTGCATGCTTGTTGATTTAAATGGTTCTGAATATTTTATTTTATTTAAAAATATTTTTCTCATATTTTTTAAGTGGAGAAATGTATTTTTATTGAAAATATATTTATTTAGAATTATTTAGATATTTTTCAGATTGTAAATATTGTTGTTTAAATATTTCTGCAAGTTTATATTAATTTTATGTATTTCTATAATATTCTGCATATTTTTCTAGGATTTATGGAATTTTCTGTGAATTTTTCTAGGTTTGTAAGTATTTTTCATGCATTTCTATATTATTTCTGCATTTTTCTGTAAAGTTTCAGTTACTTTCAGCATTTTCTTTTTATTTTTATTTAATTCTCGTTAGAATTACTAGTTTTATACTAGTAGTACTATCGGTAGTACTATCCCCTGATAGTACTACCAGTTCATTTTAATAGTACTGCTAGTGTTTTTTGTTTATTTTTGTTTTTTTGTTTTTCCTTTTATTTCATAGTACTACTAGTTCATTAGATAGTACTACCGCTTTTCTCATTTTTTTTCCTTTCTTTTCTGTTTTTTAGTACTACCGTAGTCTTTGTTGATAGTACTACTAATTGTTTTTATATTTTTGTTTTTTTTGTGTTTTGTTTTTCCTTTTAATTCTGATAGTACTACCGTGTTTTTACCATAGTACTATTAGTTCTTTTACCTTAGTACTACAGTATATATATATATATAAATGTTTAGTAATTTTTTTTTACTGAGTACTACACAGTTCAAGTTTTAACTTAACTGCTTTTTCTTTTTTCTCTCTCGTGTTTTCTTAGAAACGAAGTGCTGCCATTTTGTTTTTCGATTTCCAGATTCGTTTCTTGCTTGTTTTTAATTCTGAAACCATCACTGAATAGATCTTCTCGAGCCCATTAATTCGAGTACTTAAAATCCAAGTTTCATTGAGTTTTAAGTTTTCGAGTTTTTGAATTTCAAAGGGTTTTCCTATTCGTTTTTAGTGATTTAGGAGGTGTTTTTGGATTCTAAAAATAGTACTGTGTGTGATTTTTGTCAAGGATTAACATACTAAAATTTGGTAATTTTTGGAGAACTTTGAAATTTTGGATTTTTAATTAATTTTAATTAATTTTAAAATCCTAAAATTCGAATTATTCATAATTATTTAAGTTTTTGATTTTCTGTGTTAATTCTTACTTAGTAAATTATGGCTCAGAATTTTGAGGTTGTTAAAAACAATTACATTGGGTATTTTGATCCGTTGAGATGTCCGATTGATCGTTTTCGACCTTGGATTCAGTTTTTAAATTCGCAGTGTTGTGTGAGTCGTGCTATATGTTTATCTGCTGATTTAAAGATTGAACCACTTAGATTGTTGTGTTCTTCTGCTGTAATTTCTGAGAATTTAAATTCTATATCTTTCACTATTGAGCACACACAATATACTATTACTGAGGATTTGTTTTGTGAAGTGTTTCAACTTCCTAGGGATAGCTTTGATAGGACTCCTTCTGATGATGAATTAATTCAGTTTTTCACCAGAATTCATTATCAAGGTCCTTTGGAGTTGCCTAAACTCAGTAAAGCAAATCTAGTCTGTGAATGGGATATCTTATTTGATACTTTAGCTAAGGTTTTCAGCAATTGTACTAAGAGCAATTTTCAACATATTCCATCCTTGTTGCAGTACATTGCTTATGCTATTGTGTTTAATGTTAGACTTAACATTGGTCATCTTATCTGGAGTCTTATAGTTAGGAGAGTATCTAATGCCAGGATTGATCATGATAGTGGTAGAAATGTCAGGTGTTTCTATCCTAGATTTCTCACTATCTTAATCAATCATGTGCTATCTGATGCTCACAAGGAGTTGTTTTTAAATGCTGTATCTATTCCTTCTCCTGCTACTTTTAGTAAGTTCTATCAAAGACTCCATACTTCTAGTAAATGGAATATGACACCAGTGGTTGTAAGTCCATTCATGGCTCATTTCATTCACCTACCTACTTTTGAACCCTTTGTTCCTGATCAACAATTAGTCATCGCAGCTGGAACTTCAGAGGAACTGCCACTACAGGTAATACATCCTATCTCTGGATCATCTGGCACCTCTGCTCAATCCCAAGTGGTTGATAGGACAGACCAAGAGGTTGTAGAACCACAATCTCTATCCCAGGTCAGAGAGCCAAACACAGTGTCTAATCCTTTAACCTCTCAACCTGGAACTGCTTCTTTAATAAGACAAAGGTCAAGTAGTGAAGAAACACTGAGTGCACCCACAGCTCTGTCTCCACCATTAAAGAAAAGAAAAACCTATAGAGAGACATCTGTAAGCCCATCCATGTCCTCCCAAAAGGACTTGGACCTTGAAATGGCCATTGAACAGTCTCTGGAGACATCCTCTGAACAGGATGAATCTATTGAAATTCGCCATCAGGCCCTGGCAATCTGTAATGAGTCAAACACTCTCCCATTACTCACAATGGGAGAAGACATCCAAATACAAGATACTCAGGACACTTTGTTAGGAGAGCACTTAGGATCTGAAACAGTGCCTACCATTGTCACGGTAGAAGTGCCTTCACAGGCATCAGAGGGAAAATCTGATTCTTTGCCATCTATAATAGAATCATTTTCTCCCCTCCCAGAGGGAACATCTCTGGCTCCCCTAAGGGATTTTTCACTCGCAGTTTTTACTGGTGAAAGTGAAAGGCAACCTGATGAGTCTGTCCCTGAAGAAATTCAGTATACAATGTCAAATATTTTGACAGACTCATTCAGGGATCGGGAATTGCGAACTCCCATTGCACCACCACTGACCTCTCTTGAAGGGGCTAGGGTGATTTTTCCTGCAGGTACATCTACTGAGAATCTTGACAGACAGTTAGTGGTGAGAGATATGAATCAAACACAGAGTGAAACACAAGCACGTGAGTTGAGTGAAACACCACTGAGAGCAATTGAGGTGAGTGCACACACTGACACAAACACTGCTTTGTTGAACCAACTAGCTGAGTTACAAAGGAAGTTACAAGAAACCCAGGCTGAGAACAATCTTCTGAAAGCACAAGTGGTTGCACAATCTACCACCTCTGTATCAAATCAGCTGGGTACTGTGAAAGATGACCTGGAAGGACTAAATGATAATCTACTCCCGAGACTGAATTCAATCCAACAATCTCAAGTACTGGTGGCTTCAGACATCTCTGATATTATAACGTCAAATGCTCAGATATCGGAGAGTGTCAAGGAGATTGCTGCTATTTCTACCAAGGTGGACTTTATTCTGCAAACATCTGATGAAAACCAGAGGTTTAATGAGCAAAGGATATCTAGGATTGAAGGAGGAATGGAGCATCTTAATGAAGGGATGAAGCACCTGTACAACATGATCAAGGAATCACATCAACCTACTGTAGAACAAAGATCATTCTTTGAGGGAGATGATGATGAGGATGATGAAGGAAGAGATGCAAGGGAAAGAGGAGACATAAGGAGAACAACTGAGGTGAATCCTAGGGCTTCCACAGCTCAAACTGTAGAGGATTCCTCAACTAAGGGGGAGAAGGAGAAGAAAGAAGAAGAAAGGGAAGCTGGAGAAGCTTCTGGAGGAGATAAGGGGAAAGGTAAACAATCAATGGAGGAGTCTGCTTTTGATGATGCCTACTACTACCATGGTGAACAGGATGACTTCCACTTTGACACATCTGGTGATCTGGAGAAGACCATACCTGAAGAAGCTTTTGGTGAGGAGGAGGTTGAGGAGGCAGCCAACTTTGATGATTGGGAAGATGAAGCTGATCTATATACACCTGACCCTTTGTTTCAAAAGGAGTTGAAGAAACAACAAGCAGAGCTAAGGAGAAAGGAGGATGAGCAAGCCAAGGTCTCCGACATCATATCTCAGAAGCTGAAAATTCAAAAGGCTGAACATGAAGACAAACAACGTCTTCATAGTATTCATGTCAAGGAAAGGAGATTGGATGTTAGGATGAAGCAAGGAAGTAAATGGGATAAGGCAAGGGAGATGTTTGATATCCCTCAGAGAGGCACAAACAATGATGCTACTTTTCTGAAGCTGCTTGAGAAGATCAGAACTGTTAATCCAGACAACTCATTATATATGAAGGCATTGAAGGAAGATATCCTAAGGATTACGTCTGCATTTGATCAAGTGAGGCAAGAATTATTCATCTATGTCTCAAGTGCGCTTGAAGGGTCATTCACCATTTCTCTTGACCTTCTACAAAGAAGATCTCTATCTGAATTGTGGATTCTGATGAGTAAAGTAAAAAGATCTTCTTGCTTGAATGAGCTTCTATATGACCGGCTTAGAGATTCTGCTATGAAGGCCAGCCCTCAAGTTGTACATTTTCCTTATGAAGTCAAAATCTACAGAGGTACAACTTTAGAGACTGTGAGGCTGGATCCTGATTCCATGAAGCTACAGACTGCTATGCAACTGGTTAAGTTGGAGAATCTTCTTAGAACTTCTGGGTTTGCTTCTGTAGAGAAGTCTGAAGTGGCTGATATGATTTCAGACTACTGCACGGAGAAAATTCCAAGGTATGCTCAAATGAAGAATAGATTGAAGAAGATCACCACTCAACCAGTGATGCCAAGTGGTGTGGTTTCTGAAAGTGATCGTGTCCTTGACAAAGATCTTCTAGTCACCTTGCAAGAAGCTGAAGAATGTGAAATTAGAGACTGAAGGCATGATAGGTTTAGCTCATTTGTAATTATTATATGTTTAGAGCTAGGGAAATCAAGATAGGAAAATGTATTCATATGTTCAGTCTAGAGGAACATCTATCTTGTATTTATCTTTACTGTTTGAATCTGGATATTGTTATATTTAATCCAGAACTTTTTTATTATTTGCTTGGCTCTTAAAAGTCTTATCTTTTCTTGTTTTAGTTGAGTTATCCTCTAGAGTATTTGGTTGTTATTGTCTAACAAACAAATAGGGGGAGATTGAAAGGCATATGTCTAGGCCTATTTGTAAACACCGAGGATTCTACTCAACTATTAATTAAGATGTAATAAGTAAATAATAAAAATCAAATGTCACAGGAATTTCAGAAGGTTATATCTGTCAAAGAATGAAGATTAAAGTCATCTATAGACTTGAAGTTATTCTACACTGGAAGAAGTTCATTTATTTGATCAAGCCTCAGTGAAGTATTCAAGAAAGTGGATCTATTTAAAGTGACAGAGGTTTCAGAAATGTGACGGGAAAAAGTACAGGTTACAGTCCTTGTTTCAATAAAAGGAGAAAAGAATCACAGCTTAAAGTTAAAGATGAAGAACAACCATTCAAGTTAGTCGCTCATGAACCAGACAGTACATGGAGTGTCAACGTCAGTCAATAGAAGTTCGTCATCAATTTCAGTGGTTCTAAGAATTAGTTTAATTCTCTTTTAATATTATTCTATAAGATATTTAATTTAATCTATGAATTAATTCTTTCAGAATTAATTCATATATTAAATTAATCAATCTAGATCTTAAGTAATTTAATGTATAAATTAATTCTCAGAATTAATTTATTTATGAAATTATTTGGGTCATTTATTTAATTTATTTAATCAGTGAATTAATTCTAATAGAATTAATTCATTTGTTAAATTAATTAAAAGTAGAATTTTATTAAATCAGTTTTTATCCTAATTCGATTTATACTAGTAGTACTATCAGATTTGTACTAGTAGTACTATCTATGATAGTACTACCGATAGTCCTACCAGTTCAAACTGGTAGTCCTACCGATAGTACTACAAGGCTTATTTGATAGTACTACCGAGTGTAATTGATAGTATTGCCAGTAGAAATGCTAGTGAAGTTAGGCGCGTGGGAAACTGTCTATTGACTTGGTTAAATAGAAGTGTTTGATCAAAAACAGACAGACAACAGAATTCAATACAGAAGCAAAAAGCAAAGTTTCATTTCTCTCTTCTGCATTCATTCGAAGCCAACTGCAAAGCTTTAAATTATTCTTGTAATAAATTCTAGTTATCAAATTTATATCCAATCCACTAGAATTCAATTACTTGTATTGCTTGGACAATCTAGCGGATCATAATCCCTAGAATTACTATCGAACTACTTTTTAGTATTCGATCTTTTTATTACAAAAATAGATAAATTCATGTCGAATTTATTCTAGATTTGTTTTAACAAGAACCTTGTAATCTGTGCACTGAATTGTAACACCCCTCAAGTTTAATAGAGTTTCTATTTAACTTGAATATTGTTTCAGTTTTTATTCCGCACTAATTTGTTCTAAACAGTTAAATCATTTAAAGGACAAATTCGATAAAACGGTATAGTTTGTATTCAACCCCCCTTCTACAAACTTATCAGGACCTAACACTAGTACACATCAATCCTTCAAGAAAAGCGTTCGTGTGGATAACGTAGAGCGTAGATCGCGAGAGCGGGATACATGGTGATTGAACAAGCTTTGGATCTCCATTAATCCTCCATTAATGAACTGTTAAAGCTTTTTAAGGTATTTGTTCTTAATCTCTGAATTAAATCTTTTGTTTTCGCATGGATCCCGCGGAGGGGTTTCGAATTTTGGTTTATTTTCACGTTTTTCGTTGCGTTTATGTGCTCGAAACCCTTCAATGGCATCAGAGCTACTTGCGAAAATGTTTTAATTCGGTTATATGTTTAAAGTTTTGATGTATATACAAGCATGTTTGCGACTGTTATGATTGATGTGTTACTTTTTCTATTTTGCGAAAAGTTTTAATACTTTTAATTATGAGCACTTTTTCAGCTGAAACGTGTTACTTTTTCTATTTTTTCATTTTCTAAAGAAATTATTATTAAATAATAATATTTTTATAACCAACTACCTTTTTAGCTAAAATACATTACCTTTTCTATTTTTTCTAACAAAATCCTCTCTTTTTCTAAAAAAAAACACGGGCAATTACCTTTTTCAACTAAAACATGTTACTCTTTCTATTTTTCCTTACCAAAACCCATCATTTTCCAAAATTATCCCGGACAAATCCTTACTTATTTATTTTGAAACCTATTTAAATACTTTTAATTACGGGCACTTACCTTTTGAGCTAAAACATGTTACTTTTTCTATTTTTCCTTACTAAGACCCCTCATTTTCCAAAAATATTACGAGCAAACAGTTATTAATTTATTTTAAAATCTATTTTAATACTTTTAATTATTTAAAAAGTTTAACACGCCTATTTATTTTTTTAGCAAATACAAATTAATAGAATATTAAAACATAAATAATAAAAATAATAATTATTAATAACAATATGTGCATCGGGTTTTAAGCTAGCACGAAAAATAAGTAAAAAGGTTCACGACAGTTCACAGAAAGAGAAAGGTAAAAAAGATCTGACCTTTGCGAATTAACCAACGAAAAATAAAATTTACATTCGAATCTGATTATGATTAAAGAATGCAGGGGAGACGAGCATCAGTGTTACGAAGTTTGTTTGATCCCTCCAGTGGCGTATCTAGCCAAAAAAATGCATCCAGCGATTATTTTTTTTCCACGATAAATACCTCTCGACAAATATGAATACACTTGACAATTATAACTAAACCCCAAGAAACTATCAAGATAACTCTTGGTCTTGGTGAATGAAATATAACATAAGCAAAAAGAATTTTATAATTCTATTATCTCGTATATTAAAATTTTCTTGTGCACATTCTATCGAACACTTGGAGTATATTCTCTATTGTGTAATAATTTTAATAAAAAACCAAGCATAAATAAGTAGGATACTGTGTTTTTGTGGTGATTGGTAAATCAATCCCATCTTCCCTTAATTTTAGTCTGGACAAATCCAGTGTTGCAAGTGCAGAAGTGCATAGGCTTGAAATTTCGGATACTATTTTCTAATATTCACCTCAAATTTTTTAACCAGCAGCAATTTTTTTTCTCCTTTCAACTAAAAATTTTCACCCAGCGGAAGCTGGGGCCGATTCCCTTTAGGTCCGCCCCTGGATCCCTCTGATATACTAATCTTGAACCTCAGTCCAGAAGATTGATCCGTCGTGTTGTCCAGGCTCTCTGACCAAGCCGAATCTCAAAACCCAACACACATATCTATTTCATATGTGCAGGTTCGAGCGAGTACCGATACAAGAATGCATGGAAAAAGAAAGCCTGACACCAAGCATGCTCTGGTCATTCTTGATTTTCAAGAATGTGTGTGGTTTGGAGAGAAGAGGGTTTCTAGAGACAAAAACTCATATAACCAAAGCATTGACAGTTGAATCGCAAAGTACATTTTAGTTATTTAAACAATTGACTTGATATCAGAAGTTCCGGTTTCAATTCCAGTTTCAAACCCTTGGAGTTTAGTTACAAACACACATGTAATTATGTAAATAACAACAAAAAAACAAAGTGCAAGCTTGTGCTTTATGCAAAAATTATAAAAATGTTTAGTACCCTTATCTGATGGGCATGCTCTATGCATGTGAACAACAAACACTTAGGAAGTGAAGCGTTGAAACCCCCACTGCCGCATTAGATTTCTACTGTTTTCACATTGGATATGAGTTTCTAAGGTAAAGACGATGTGAAATAATGCAGATCTTCCTTCCGGCATGCTCATATCGACATGTCATAATCCATCTCTTCTATTAGATACCTCATCACGCCTTATTATAATTGTAAATGAACCTGTTCATCAATTTATTAAGCTGTCACTTCAGAACGCCTCAACAATTTAGATACCAGTACAGGAAACTTCTCTACGAAATACTTAATACATGTTTTGCTGCACTTGCAAACTAGTCACTGGATGTTAGGCCTTTTGATATTTTCTACTGAGCCACTATGTGCCGTTTTGGCATGGTTGTGGCTAATAATAAGCCTGCTGTAAGGGTAGGAAATTTATGTAAAATCAAGTACCGTGGGGAAGATAACCCTGATAAAATTCGGTGAACATATATGATACAATTAATTAGTGTTGGTTTTTCTCTTCTGCTTTTTTAAAATTTGTGTCCAAAAAGAAAGAGCTAGCTCTCCCCAGAAAGTTGTTTTCCTTAACGTTACAGATTGTAGCTTCTCACGATAGCAGTTGTGGTGTTTCCATCCATTACCTTGTGAAAGACATATGCTATAGCCTATTTGTAATTCGAGGATTCTACTCAACTTAAACAAGAATGTAATAAGTAAATATTAGATTAAAGGTCACAGGAATCTCAGAGAGTTTTATCTGTCAAGAGAATGGAGTATTAAAGTCATCTACAGACTTGAAGATATTCTACATTGAAAGAAGTTCAATTTATTGTTCAAGCTCAGTGAAGTATTCAAGGAAGTGGATTTACTACAGTGACAGAGATTTCCAGTTGGTGACAGAAGAAGTACAGGATACAGAGTTTATTCAGAGCTAAAGAAAAGAAGCCACAGCTTTAAATGTTTTAAAGATGAAGAATTATCACTGAAGTCAGTTATTCATGAACCAGACAGTGCATCGAATGACGACATCAATCAGTGGAATTAAATCATCTATATTCAGTGGTTTTCAGAAGATAGAGGAATGCTATGTTTTTAAGTTATCTTCTTTTAAATTGTTAATCAATTTAATTAATAAATTAATTCTCTTAGAATTAATTTATTAATTAATTTAGTTGTTTAAATTATTTATTAACTTAATTCTAGAAAAGAATTAATTTAATTTAGAATTTAAATTAACTAATTTAATTTAAAAGAAATAATTTTAACTAAATATGACCTTGTTTTAGAAAACAGTAGGTCATACCGACTCATTTCTAAGGTCATACCGACACATTTAAAGGTCATACCGAGTCATTTCTAAGGTCATACCGACACATGCTCAGAGGTCATACCGAATAATAAAAAGGTCATACCGAGTAATATGAAGGTCATACCGAGTCATTTCTCAGGTCATACCGACTCATTCAGCAGGTCATACCGGTTCTTTTCTAAGGTTCTACCGAAAGTTGGTAGAAGTACAGCAGGTCATACCGGACACATTTCTGAGGTCATATTGATGAAGCATGGTTCTACTGAGCTCAATTCATAGGTCATACAAGTGTATTGATTTGTTTTATTAAATCATTTTGATTTAATTAACAGGCCATACAAGGCTTATGACTTGATATAAATCAAGACGGCTGGACAGAAAAAAGAATAAACTTGTATTATCAAAAGACACAGACATTTCTCTCTCAAGAACGAAGAAAGCATTTGATCTCATTTCTTCTCAAGCAATTAATTCTAGTTTGTATTGTTAAATCCAAACCACTAGAAGTTGATTACTTGTATTGCTTTGATTATCTAGCGGATTTTTATCCCTAGAATTTATCTCGAATTTACTTTTAGCATTCGATCTTTTTATTACAAATATTAGAAAAGTTCATGTCGAATTTATTCTAAATTTGTATTAATTAGTTTGAGATAAATACTTTGTAATCCTTATTGTATTTGCAACACCCTTCAAGTTTAATATAGTTAATATTTAACTTGAATCTTGTTTCATTTATATTCCGCATTAATTTGTTCTTATTTGTTAAATTATTCAAAGGACAAATTTCGATAAAACGGTATAATTTGTATTCAACCCCCTTCTACAAACTTATCAGGACCTAACACCTTGACTAGGCTACGAAAGTTGTTTTTAAGGTTTGGGAAAGCAATGCCAGACACCGAAAGGATCTATGGTATATATCTGCTCAGCCTTTAAGATACACACCTGTCCCTCTTTCTTTTAAACTCTTGTTAATCACTATATAAAACATACCACAATTCTGGTGAGGAAAGTAACTCACATGAAGGAAGGGCTGATCCGTCTGCAGTAACGGCACAAGGGATTGCCAAATTTGAAAGTGCTCCCCTTATAATTCCACAGGGAAAGTAGAGGTGCATTTTTCTTGATTCTGCAAAGTTACGCAGTGCTGAAGGAATCGTAGCACTGGAATCCGGATGTGATGCACGTGAAAGCCAGCGGAAACGATTATCTCGCAGCACAAAGGTACCCTGCAAAAAATAGTTATGCTGTTGAATTCTTGAAGGACATTTAATTCTTCTATTTAAGGTTAAACACTCACTTTATGATCGGTCCTCAAGGTATCTATCTGCTTCTTAAAAATGTTAGTCCAAAAGTCTGTGCAGATAAATTTGATTGCTTCTAGGTGATCACTAAATTGCGGCCTCTCCATTGTATACCTTGAAATGACACAATAAGATAGACAAATCATTCCATTAGTAGCTTGAGTTGAGTTATTAGTGTGATTTGCTGACAATTTATTTGCAGGGATTAAAAGTTAGAATTCTTGTTCCTTGAAGAACCCTCTGTATCAAGATAGATGGAAGGCAAAAATTTCTAAGCCAAATTTGTAAGGGAATCCTTTATGGATTAATAGTTATAACTACTACTGCTTGAAGAACCCTCTGTATATTGAAGGCAATATTCCTTAGCCAAATCTACAAGGAAAATCCATCTTATCATGATACAATTTACACTATGTATCATCAGAAACCTGGACAATCCGGTTCCAGTCAATTCTTTCTCCTGTCAATCACTCGTATAAGTTAAATATTCTGGACAATTATGGAAGAATCTATACCTCTTAACTCTTAAGATATAGAATGGTTCAGATATGTTGCCTAAAGTTCTTTAGTCTCAACATTAGCAACCGAACACATAAGCATCTAATTAATGTAAATCTAGAGCAACTTTTCGGCTACCAATTCTGTACATGCACATTCCCTCAGATATCTCAGTAGTGCACAAAACAGATTGAAGGCGAAAAACAAACAGAATACATCAAGATTTATACTTTAATTAATATGTTGCAGAAGCTGTGATATTTAGAACTAAAACGATGAACCAGAGGAAATTAAATTCACCGTCAATGTTGAATACCACTGCTAATTATTAACTACAACTTGAGAAAATGTGTCTTTAAATTTGAACAAGGAAACCATTCATCATATATCAACTGGAAGATCCACCCCTACTACGCCCCACCATTAGAATGCAACATTAGATTCGACAATTAGAATTAGTCTAAATACGTCAGGCCAATTCTTCCAAAAGCTAAGATAACTATTACTCAATACTCAGACTCCTTGTTGTTATGCTTTTATAATTCTCAAAATTTCGAGCCAAGATGATGGTGATGAGTGATGACATGGAAACCATTCCCCTACAATACTTCCATTGAACTGCTAGACATGAATTGGTCGATTTGCCCCTACCGGAACCATACAACTAAAACAATTGACATCTCAGTAGCACAGGTTACACAGAAATTGCTCCATTTATAGTCATGTCTCAGATCAAGTCTTCCAAAGGCTAAGGGATCATAATTAAATAACTATACTATTATGATCATTCCTTGTAATTCACGAACTTTTTCAAATTCAAGTCACAGTGGCAAAGCGTGGAAACTAGATTAACCTACAAGTTTCATTTCACCTGCTAGATACGAATTAGTCTATCCACCCTACCGTGTCCATAATTGAATTACAGGTAAACGGAATTAATTATTATTTGAATTACAACATTCCACGATTTGTAACAGTCTAATTAATTACTACTAGTAATAGCTGATAATATATTGATAGTTAAATCCTTGCAAAGGATAGTTGAAGTTGCGACCACGCACATTTTGAGAATTTTGTTCCAAAAATACAACGCCGGATCCATGCATGCAGGAACCGTAAAATTTATTTGAGCATTACGTCGACTGTTTTGCATCACCAAAATGTGTATCAGGTGATGCACAATGCTCAGATGCCTAACATAATAACATTGTTTTGCATCTCCACATTCAGGCATCTGAGAATTGAGAATCGCCTAAGATGGGGCATCCTATTTCCGCTTTTACTGATAATGCAATATCCTATGTATAAGGTGAAATGTGGGACACAAACCTTTCGCAGAGCTGGTTGCCGACCTGATAACCGACGGCTTCCACAGCCTGAGCGACGAGTTCGGGTCTGCCAGCAAAGAAACCATTTGTATAGGAAGAGACAATCTCTATAAGTAGAATGTCTAGACAACTCTCCGATACTTCCCTTCCCATTCTCAGATCGCTCTACCGTATAATGTTGTATTTTAATCAAGACCAAACTAACTGTTGGTAATAACTGATCACAAAATTTATATACACAAAAAGAGAGATTATGGATTTTGTTTTTTTTAATAAAAAATAAGGGATTTCTTCAAAAAAAACTAAGTTTAAAAACTTTCTTTTCCCAAAAATACTGTTTTTTAATAAAATATTTTGCAAAAATATCGACTTTTAGAAAATACTTGCAAAATACGGTCTACAACTTTTGCAACCAAAATCAACCATAAATGCAATTTTAAAATTTTAATAATTGGAATCATCTTTGGTTGCATAATATGTTGTTTAACAAGTTGAACCAGTTAAACCAAATTCAACCTCCGCTGCAACCAAAAATAATCTCAAATGTATCCAAAATTAACTTTGATTATTTTTCAGAAAAACGTAAAAACAGGTTGCATTTGGTTGTTGACCGAATTTTTACAAATATTTTCAGGAGATGATAAAATCGCAAAGAACTTAAAAAAAAAACTAGTATTTTTGATAATTTCTTATTAATATTTTGAATTAAACCACAATTAGTTAATAATTTTAATGTAAATACATTTGTTACTTAATTTATGATGCACAAATTGTTTTTAATAAATATTTTATTAATTGCATTTATTAAAAAAATAAGTAGGCGTTTTAACCTTTTTAAAATAATTAAAAGTATTAAAATATGTTTTAAAATAAATAAGTGAAGGTTTGTTGTAATATATTTTTTGAAAAAAGAGGGGTTTTAATAAGAAAAAATAGAAAAAGTATGTTGAAAAGATAATTGCTCGTAATTAAAAGTATTAAAATAGGTTTTAAAATAAACTAGTTTAAAACCCGTGCGATACACGGATTGTTAATTGTTATTTTATTATTATTTTTTTAATATTTTATTTATTGTAATTGTGCAAAAAATAAGTAGAAATGTTGAAATAGCTAAACACTTTTAATTAATTAAAAACATTAAAACAGATTTAAAAATAAATAAGTATGAATTTGCTCCTTATATTTTTGGAAATGAGGGGTTTTAGTAAGAAAAAATAAAAATTTAACATATATTTAGTTTTAAAAGGTAAATGCCCGTGATATTTTTGAAAAATGAGGTTTTAAAATTTAATAATTAAAAGTATTTAAATACATTTTAAAATAAATAAGTAAAGGGTTTCCTGTGATATTTTTGGAAAAAAAAATGAATTTTAGTGAGAAAAATAGAAAAAGTAAATTGTAAAAGACAATTTCCCGTGATATATTTAGAAAAGGAGGGACTTTGTTAGAAAAAATATATAATGTGTTTTAGCTAAAAAGGTAATTGGTTATGAATATGTATTTGATTATTTATATTTTAATATTTTTAGTAATTGCATTTGTTAAGAAAAATAAGTAGACATGTTAAAATAGGTAAACTTTTAAAAAATAATTATAATATTAAAATAGGTTTAAAAATAAATAACTAAATGTTTGTCCATGATATTTTTGGAAAAGAAGAGGTTTTAGTAAGGAAAAATAGAAAAACTAACATGTTTTAGTTAAAAATGTAACTGACCGTGATATATTTGAAAAAGTATGGGAATTTGTTAGAAACAATAATGTATTTTAGGTGAAAAGGGTAATTGGTTATAAATAGGTAATATTATTATTTAATAATATATTTCTATAAATAAGTAAGGTTAATTGAGTAAAAACACGAAGTACAGTTAATTAAGGACAATTAAGTAAAATCACAACGTACCATACCGACCAACCAAACTTTTAATGTTTCGTCTATTATATAATAGTATTGATAAGTAAGGATTTATCTGTGTTTTTTGGAAAATGAGGTATTTTAGTAAGAAAAAATAGAAAAATTAACATGTTTTAGTTAAAAAAGATAAGTGCATGTGATTTTTTTTAAATAGAGGGGATTTTGTTAGAAAAAATAGAAAAAGTAATGTATTTTAGCTGAAAAGGTAATTGGTTATAAATAATGTTATTATTTAATAATAATTTTTTAAAAAAATAAATAAGGGTAATTAAGTAAAATCACGAAGTACCAACCGACCGACCGACCAACCAACCAAACTTTTAATGTTTCGTCTATTATAAGATAACTAGCTTATATCCCGTGCGACGCACGGTCTTCTTTAATATTTTCTTATTTTTTATTTAGATTTTAGTTATTATATATAATTTGATAAAATTCTAATATATATATATACCGGATTTATAAATCTAACAATTTAATATCTAAATTTAATATATTCTTGACGTAATCTGTAGTAGTATTTTAGATATTAAAATATAAAATATTTTAAAATAACAGATCTAATGATTCGTATTTTTTTACTCTTAAAAATCTAAAAAGGGACTCAAATGTAAATATCAAAATATGTGCTCGTGCAATATACCGAGTTTATTTGAATATACTATTACTTTTATTTTCATTAATTATCTCGTTTAAATTGAATGTTAAAAAAATTATAATAAAGATGAATTTCATAAGTTTAATATAATAATATTACCAATATATCTGTCTTTTGCCGTGTTATTTTTAATTTGAACATGAGTTGTTTCAGTTAAAAAATATAAAACAGGTAATATTCTTAAAAAGACAATTAGTTACTTATTCACAATTATATAAATTATATTACTTTTTTTATATATGTTGTCTGCATTATTTTTAGAAAATTAGTTGTTTAAGTTAGAAAATATAAAAGAGGTAATGTGTTTTAGCTGAAAAGAATAAATAGTTATTTATTAATATTTATATAAAACAATATTACCATTGTATATTTATTTTGCATGTATTATATTTAGAAGATAAGTTGTTTTAGTTAGAAAATGTAAAACAAATAATGTGTTTTAGCTGTCGGTTATAAATATATAATAATATTACCATTTTATATATATGTTGCCCGTCTTATTTTTAGAAAATGATTTGTTTTAGTTAAATAGATATATGAAATAGGTAATATGTTTTAGCTGAAAAAGGTAATTGGTTATTAATAAATTGGTTTCCATATATGTGTATTTAGAATATGAGTTGTTTTATTTAAAAATATAAAAATAATATGTTTTAGCTGAAAAAGGTAATCGTTTATAAATATATAATAATATTACCATATTATATATATGTTGCCCGTTTTATTTTTAGAAGATGAGTTGGTTTAGTTTAAAAATAATATAAAATAGGTAATGTACTGAAAAGGGTAATTGATTATTAATAAATTGGTTATAGATAGGCCCGCGAATCGGCCCAAATACCGACCGACCGACTGACCGACCGACCAAAACTTTTAATGTTTCGTCTTTAATAATATAGTATAGATTAGATAGAAGTAATTTTTTTTTTAATAAATAATATATTTGAATGATAACATTATATCAAACAAAATCACAGAAATAAAATAAATTGTTTAAAAAAATATCTCATATAGTGGTACCAACTTCGACCTTTAAGCAATTTTTTAATTTTCATTTTATAGATTTATTATATTTTGTAACTTAAAGTCAAATAACTTTAAGCCCTCATTTTAAGCTATTATCAAAGAGGATTTATATATAATCTCTACTTGAGTTTCTCAAAGCGTTACAGCAGCACATAGAGATGTTCAAAAAGCTTGAAATCCTAAATTTGGCTGATTCGATTCGAAAAAAGCGTGAAAAGCCCCGTTCGGTTCGGCCCGACTCGAGTGCCTTATATGGGCCTACAATTTTTCATCAAGCTCGGCCCGGCCCGAAACCCGGTTAAAAACCCGGGCTTTTGAAAATCTCGGATAAAGTACGGGCTTTCAAAAAGCCCGGTTTGGCCCGGATAAAACTCCGGGATTTTTTAGAGATTCGAATAAAAACCCAATTTTTATGAATAAAATCTGAAATGTGAAGGGAATGTGAAGAATCACGAGTCTAAGAAGAATCAACAATATGTTGGATAAACCCTTCTTTCCAGAGGATTTATTAAGTATAGTGTATGTGCTTTTTGAAATGGTTATGTACGAGAATATTTATATGGCTCATGGTCAGGTTAAGTTCAATAACGCACATTATGAGTAGAAAATTCTTGAGTTGCACTGATTTTTTATGATAAAACATTATGCTAATAGTTTTTTTAGTATTAAATATTGTGGTGTCAATTATTATATATTCTGGATTTTAATAATTGAGGGGTGTAACTCTTTAGAGCATCTCGAATAGGGGTGTCAAAAGGGGTGCCAAATCCTATGTGGCATGGCACTCTTGGGTGTCTTCCTATTGGAGTTGCAAGGGTGCCCAAGGAGTACCAAGAGAAGTTGCCAACTTTTGACACCCTTTTGGCACCCTTCAAAATAGAAAAATCTCAAATACTAGTACTAAAAGTATATATGGTCCATTCATATTATATTTTATCTAGTTTTAATATTGTTTGTTTAGGGACCATCTACGCACCTTACATGGGTGCCAACTATTGGACTTGAAGGGTGCTAGATTTGATATAAATGAATGAAAAAATAAAAAATTATTATCTATGATGAGTAGGCATGTTTGGCACCCTCTCAAGGGTGTCTCTGTTGGAGATGTTCTTGGGAGTTTTTTTTTTTTGTAAAACCTTGTTTTTTCTGTATATTAATATATTAACTTTATAAAAAAAATTATATATAAATTAAAAAAACTCGGATAAAAGCCCGGTACAGCCCGATCGACCCGGCCCGAGAATCTAAAATGAGTCTAGTATTTTAGAGAAAGCTCAGCCCAATCCGGCCTGGTCCGGCCCAATTTTTTTAAAAAAAACCTGACCCGACCCGATTATTAAAAAGTTCAGGTTTTTAACTTGCTCTTTCCGTTCTTATCGGGCGGTACTCTTGCTCTTCCCGGCTTGACTTGACTGGCTTGTGGACCATGACCTCCGAATAAAACCGGGACCAAAGGACTTAGAGGGTGTTTGACCCCATCTTAAAGCTAAGGGGTTTAAAATGATTTTTGAATTTAAGCCGAAAAATATTTGTTTGTGTAATAAGTCGTAAAATGACTTAAATTTAAAAAAACAGCTTAAAGCCATAAATTGATAGAATGTAATTTTTTGAATGATTTATTTTATTTTAGTGATTTTATTTGATAAAAGTTAATACCATCATTCAAATGTATTATTTATCAAATGTATCTTAATTGGTACAATTTTAATAACTCATAAATTATTTATAATACAAAATTATCCAAACAAATATTAAGTTAAATTTTTTACTTTTTACTTATAACTTTAAGCAATTTTAAATTCTAAGCAATAATTTTAAGTTTGACTGAACCGGTTTTTTTTGCATCTGTACAGCACATACTTTGAAGCTCCCTCAGAGAAGAAAAGAAAAAAGAAACACATACTTGGAACGTTAACAAAAACAAGTTGTTCATTCTGACCATTCATCAAACATCAATTAGGGTTAGGGTTTTCTCACAATCCCAATTTTCCTCTACTTAAACAATCTTCCATTAACAATCCACATCTCAATTACATCCACATATGCATACAAACACACATTTATTACACACACATAGCTCCAATTTGATACAAACATGAGAAATTTAGAAGCTATTGCAGATTCACCATTCTCAGTTATATCAGACTCAATAGATGCTCCTAAAAATGGCGGGAATATGTACGGATGGCTATTAAATTGCCATGGATTTTGGCATAATATAGGATTGATTATTCCTTGTGTTATTTTTGTATTGTTTTTAGCGTTCCAGGCCAAGAAGAGCTTTGTTAAGCTTTTAAATGGACGATCAGTTGTTATAATTGCGTATTATGGTTCCGTGTGGATCGTTTCGATTTTTAATCTTGCTTGGTGCTTGCTTCAGGTTTGTTTATATATATATATATATTTGTGTTGTATTATAATTACTTTGATTTCTTGTTATTACTCTAGAACAATCTATAGTAGAATCTTGATACATTAGTAACCTCTATAATTTAGTGTATTTTCTTCGTCCAAACATGATAGAAACAATGTACTTCTAAACTCGATAAATTAATTAATTAAATCATCCGGTACCTAGGCTAGAATGGATTTCATCTTCAGTATAATTTATTTTTCAGCTTTAATTTGGATAGGTATGGTGACAGAACCGATTTCATGATAAATGATTAGAAGTTAAAGTTGTCTTGGATTCTCTTTAGACTGCGTTTGGATAGGCGGAATTCATTTCAAATATAAGAATTCAATTCCTAGAATTGAAATACAGAATTTCAAATTCTAAAATGTTGTTTGGTAAGTATAAGAATTTCAAATCCTGAATTTCAAATTTCAAGAGTGTTTGGCAACAACTAGAATTTCATTTGAGAATTCAATTTAAAAATCAAATGTACATCACTGGGAATACACATATTACACATATTAAACGGTCTTTTAAACAATCTTAGAATACATATTAAGCCCATAATATTTAAACAAGCATAGAAACATTTTGAAATAAAACTAATCATTAATAAGCAAATAAATCCAGCTGCGCTTTTTTCGATCATCCGAAAGACTTTAAAGCATGTCAAATTCATCAACTTTGCCATTCACCAATCTTTTGACAGCCCTCATAGCTTCATCATCAGTAATGCCAACAACATTGGATACAATCTCATATATTTCTTTGCATGTAGCTCTATCTGAAGCAAATAAAGTGAAGATGTCATTCCAATACTGTATGTGCTTATTTTGATATGCAGAAGCATGTGGAACTCCTTGTCCAAGCAATTCTAGTGTTCACTGGCTTAATCTGTTTTGATAAGCTATTCTTCCTATGAAATATAGCATCTGCTGTTAGTTTTTCACATCCATACTAGTACCAAACAAGACAGTAAAACAGACTCGACAAGGAACTATACAAATGGTAAAAAAAAATAGATAGTATTAAAGATATAGACCAAGCAAAATACATTTACTAACCTAAATGCATTTATACTTAACCATGGATACTAGGTTTTGTTCTTTTGATCAATATATTTTATAAAAGTCTTAAATTTTGTAATTGAAGTCACTGCTTTATTAGTATAATTTAAAGTACGAACATTTTACAATAAAACACACTGTTCAAATTTGAAACTAAAGTTGAAAGACATTCACAAATATATTTTTGTGTCGACAAGTTTTTGAATTTTTTATACCAGTCATCTCTTCCTAAAGCTATGTGATTAGACCTAACTTATTATTAACCTTCTGCTAGACACTTAACTTGTAGAAAAATATTTTGACAGTATTTTGAAATCCATGAGTAAGACTTGTACCAAATCCATGAAAGATAAATGTAAAGAGTTATGCGCAGGTTGTGTATATCAAGGCTCCGTTCTTTTCCCTATCAGTAACAGTCAGTGAAAGTCTAATCAAGCAAAACATACTTTGTCTAATCAAGGGGAGGAGGGAATTAGCCGTGCAACTAGGCTTTAAATAAATCATCTAAGCACTTCCATTATTTATTGAGGGGTAGTTAACAAATAATTTTAGTTGACAGGAAGCTATATAGCAATTTGTCGATTAACTTATTTACTCAGATAAGAAGAAACCAAAACTCATGTACAGAACCATATTAGCCAATCTGCCTAAACTGATCAGCCATCATTTTCTTGATCAGCTAGTAGTCGGTAGAGTTATGTTACTGGTCGACTTAAATCACAGTGAAAGAGGTTTGTTTTGTAGTGGTTTACAGGATTAGCAAGTACATATCTACAACGAACATATATCAAGGATTGATAACTTACTGTTAATTAGATTAAGTATCCTATATATAATGAGCAACAGCCGAAGAATACTAAAAGAAACTCACAAGGCAAACACATAGTTGAGTCCAGTGCTCATCTCAACTCCAGTGTTGTTACTTAGGTTGTTATTGTTCAGATTTTAGCAAATTGCAATATCCTCATCGTCATCCCTTTTACGCTTTTGTGGCACACTTGAGACATGAAAGTTTCTGTTTTTCGATTGTAAAAATCATACAATTATCAAATAAATTCCAATTAAACTAACAAATATGCACAAATTGAAGCAAGTTCAAGTATAAATACAAATATTAACTCGATTAAAAGCAACGGCTAACGTAATACAGATATACACAGTACAAATCAAGACTAATAAACATACAGAAATACTTGCCCCTGAGCTGATTTCCCCTTCGAACTACAAAAAAATGAACAAAATCAGATATTTCCCCTTCGAATCAATCAAGTATTAACACATACACATGATTGAATCAGTTGGGTATTAGATATATACAAACACCATATCTCATGTTGGAATTTGGCCCAAATACAAATCCAAATTCTTTATCTATCCAAACAGGGTTTTTGAGTCAAATTTAGCATTTCAAATGAAATGATGGTATCCAAACAGGCCATTAGGTTCTTGTTTCTTGTTTGTTTGCAATTGCCAGCGCGGATTTTTTTTTTATAAATTAAGTTGATGATTTCTGTTCAGACAGACAGCTTTGAGATTACGTTACTTGGGTAGACCTTGTTTTTGTGAAATGACCGATTCTCCCAATATTTTTGAAGGTGTTAGTACAAGTCACTGAATAGATATTGTTATATAGTTTTATCTGCTGTATACTTTAGTATGTGAGTTCAGGAAATAGAAGAATAGAATTAGAATATATACAGCGACTCAATTGATGATAGTGTTGTTTTTGTAGAATATCTAGAAATGAAAGTATGCTCGATTCTCTTATGCTCCATGTCGTTGAGAGTAATGTATTGGGATAGGAATGGAATGGAAAAGTTTGAAGAGAATCAGTGGTGAAAGAAAGGAGGTAAGAGGGTGAAGTGGAAAATAAGAGAGATTACAAAGATTGTATCATGAGGTTTGTGGAAAAAAATGGCTAGGAATTAGGAATGTGCATTTATCCCCAAATTGGTGGAATTTAGCGTTAGTTTAATTTTTTTTGTTTGTATTTATGGAATATAGGAAGGAATACAATTCTTGAATGTCTACATACATAACAGTATATTTCATCCTCCAAATTTTATTCCGTCTCATTAAGTGGAGTGGTGGCTTCTTCCCGTTATCTGTAAACTTATAGCCACCGATAGGTGGAAAAGAGTTTCATAGTCTAAGACGCTGAGTTGATACTACACTTGAGAATTTGAGACATTCAGCTTCGAGATTGCACAATGACTTTGTTTTTGGTTTTTAAGAATGATGATAAATGAGATACTAGACGTGAGTCAAGTGACTTAAGTATATGGTAGTTACTTATGTAACGTGTATTGTTTGCGCATTAATCCCAAGTTAGCATACTATAATACTACTATCTATTGCAAGTGATTTAGTTTTTTCTGCAATTCTTTATTGTTGTTAATTGTAATATCACCCAATAACTAAGAATGAGTGGTATTTTCCTCCCCCCTATTCTGCAGGTTTACTGATCTAATTTTACGTAAATCTTTTTCTCACTTTATCTGAATTCTAACGAACTTGGTTTCTGAGCGTTAAATAAACTTCATTTCACAAAAAAATTCCATCAACCCCTAGTCTCCGATCCATTAATGTCTATCCAATGTTCTTCATAAATTACTAGCGAACTCAGAATAAAATGTACGCGTTGCTATCTAAGTCTCTAACTTTGCACCTGCTTAAAAGAATCGGAAAGAACAAGGGATTTAAATGAAAATTGAGTTAGTTCACGGAGGGATAAGGAGAGAAATCAAATGACATGTTTTTTACTGCACTGCAAGTAATAATTATTTCCGAAATACGTTCCTGTGGGAAGATATCAGACTACTTGAGAGGGGTTTAGCTATTTTATAAATATATTTTATAAATATGCATATCCTGTCTTTGAAAAAATTCATTCTGAAAGCTTATGATGCAAGAAATTTATGATGTTGCTGGTGAACATGAAAATGTAAACCACATTTTGATAGGACTTTATTGGTTTGGTACAGGCATGGGAATGTACTTCCGCAAAAGAAACATCATGGAATGTCCTTTCGCTTTTCACAGATGCTGGAATGCTCTTTCTTGAAGTAAGCTTGGTGGCCTTCTTACTCCAAGGAAATCATGCTAATGGAAAAGAAGCTCTGACAAGGACATTTGTTATCTCAGGACTTATTGTTGCTTTTGATATGCTACTCAAGGTATTATGAGTAATCTTCCTTATTCAGAATACTCTATTGCTTGAGCATTATATTTGAAATTTATACGGTATATTTGTTGTCATAGTAAAGTTGTAAGGTAAGAGTGGATAATTTTGAAGGATGACCGGTACTCTTGGTTCAAACCCCAATAACTGAGGTGAAACTATAAACACAGTCAGACGAAGTGACAAACACAGGCACAATGAAAACTAAAGTGATTAAGAGGGAAAGAAACAAGGAAACCAGATTATTACAATCTGTATATGCAAGTTTTCTCTTCCAGTAAAGAATGTTCATTATGAACCAGTTTATGGAAAAATGGATTCTATATAATGATCTAAAATCCCTCAAGTAGTCAAACATCGTCAAATGTGTAGCGTATGCAGCGGTCTAATCGTAGGGCATTACTTTCAGTTGGTTAAATCTAGATGATATTGTAAATGATTATGTTCTTGCTCGTCATGCTGTAGGCAATCTACCTGTATGGATTTTCAATTCCGCTGTTTATTGATGATGGTGAGAACAGAAACCGGGTCAAATGGGGATTATGGGCCGTCCACAAGCTACTGCTTACTGCTGTTTATGGTATTATACTCTTTATGTATAACTCAGATTGGAAAGAGAGACTACCTGGTATGTTTTCTTTATAAACACTTTATATTAGTCTGTGCTTTGTAATAAGTTATAATGATTAGCTATGCTTCTTCTACAGAAAGACAGGGATTCTAAAAGTCCTTCGTACTGTTTATATTTATATGTGTTACTTGTTCTGTTTTTACCCCTCCCTTTGATTCATAATCTTAGGCTGTTTCATGTAACACGATTTCTTGATTATTTTTCAGCCAGACCAGCATTCTACAAGTATGCTATCATCATGTTTTGCTTGAATGTGACGGCATCGTTAGCTTGTCTTTTGTTGACTGGGCATGGTTTTTTATTTGGATCCTGGTAATCTATGAAAGTACTTTCTGGTTAATGCTTTTAGATTCTTCAACTTGGATTTATTTGATAGTTTAATCCATTATCTTTTTAACAGGTTATATAGTTTCACCACCATATGCTACCATGCGTTATATCTCCCTCTGCTGTATGTTACATTTCTTGCAGACTTCTTTGAGGTAATTGCATGTCTTGATCTTATAAATATATAATTTTATCTATTTCTCTAGCCTTTGTTACTTGCTGGTCTCATTCTAGTAGATTTGTATATAACATTGATTAATGTATTTTGATGATCGTAGGAGGATGATTTGCATTTGGAGAGTGTGTACTACTCTGAAATGAAAGATGCTGGCTTCTTTGATGCTGATTGGGAGATATAATCGTAGTTACTCCAAAAATGGAACATATATGTGGTTCATTGTGTAAATACAAAGATGATCACATTATGCGCAAGCTGGGACTCTCCCTCGAGTGCAACTAGTTTGTGCTTGACCAGTTTCATTACCTTGTGATGATCAGCACCCGCAAAATGCTGTTATTTGCAGTGTAATATAACATAGAACTAAGTGTTAGGATGTAAAAGTATATATAATAATAGCATATGTTTCTTATCATCTGTTTTTACTTGTGTTGGCAACAAGTGTTTTGTCATTTTTAAAATAGAATACTGAAATGCCTTGACAACTGTTATGTATTGTATCCCTGTAATTTTACAGATCTTACTAGTTAATTCTGAAATATATAAAACACAATTGTAGGTGAAAAGAGCAAGAAACATGGATGAGGAATATACAGTCTATAAAGTTGAAAGTGTCTACTTTGTAAAAGGATGAGGGAATCCTATAGGAAAAGATGCTAGCTAAAAGGCAAAGTATATTTGTCCAAACTTTTGCATAGCCGACCGAGTAAAATAGTATTCGGAATATAAAAGTTCACCGGAAGATAAATTCATAAAACTTTTAACTATTCCTTGAAAGTCAGTTGGGACGGGTGAGGCGGTTAGGCCTGACCTTATTACAATTCCGACTCGTAGGAACATTGTAATTCTCAAATTGAAATTAAAAAAACACTCAAAATAGTCTGAAACTTAATTTCAAGGGGGCAAACATACATATATAGCCTTATATCTCTTCTATCTATATATAATAGGAGAATAATGAGATAATTTAAGGGCATTTTGAGCCGATAAACCTCTTGTGAAGTTACCATTTTACCCTTATATATTAGTCAGAAATCGAACCCTTGACATTCGATAAAAAAGTCATCCTTCTAACCATTGAACTACATGATTCTTTTGATTTTGAACTAAAAATCATATGACATAAAACTCACATCTTTCTTATCCTATATTTATTATTATTTAAATTTTTGAGTAAAAATTAAGGTGATTTATAATATTTATTAAACTTTATTTTTTTAATACTTAAAATATCATACAGAATCATCAATATCAATATACTTATATAAAGGAGAAGACGGGGGCGGTGAGGTGGCGCCTCTAGAATCGCTCCGTTCTATTTTTCTAATTTTCTCAAATTTTCACCATTTTTAATTTTAATAATTACAACTTCCTTTATTATTTTCGATTTTGTAGGAAAGAAATTGAAACTTACACTTTTATTATTTTCAAACTTGATAGAACTTTATTTTATTATTTTCAAAGTTGATAGAACTTTCTTTGATTTAGAAAATTACAACTTCCTTATTATTTTCGAATTTGTAGGACTTGATAGAACTTTCTTTAATTTAGAAAATTACAACTTCCTTATTATTTTCGAATTTGTAGGTTTGATAGAACTTTCTTTTATTATTTTCAAACTTGATAGAACTTTCTTTGATTTAGAAAATTACAACTTCCTTATTATTTTCAATTTTGTAGGACTTGATATAACTTTCTTTGATTTAGAACATTTCTTTGATTTAGAAAATTACAACTTTCTTATTATTTTCGAATTTGTAGGACTTGATAAAACTTTCTTTGATTTAGAAAATTACAACTTCCTTATTATTTTCGAATTTGTAGGCTCTTATTTTCAAAGTTGATAGAACTTTCTTTGATTTAGAAAATTACAACTTCCTTATTATTTTCGAATTTGTAGAACTTGATAGAACTTTCTTTAATTAAGAAAATTACAACTTTCTTATTATTTTCGAATTTGTAGGCTTGATAGAACTTTCTTTTATTATTTTCAAACTTGATAGAACTTTCTTTGATTTAGAAAATTACAACTTCCTTATTATTTTCAATTTTGTAGGACTTGATATAACTTTCTTTGATTTAGAACATTTTTTTGATTTAGAAAATTACAACTTCCTTATTATTTTCGAATTTGTAGGACTTGATAAAACTTTCTTTGATTTAGAAAATTACAACTTCCTTATTATTTTCGAATTTGTAGGACTTGATAGAACTTTCTTTGATTTAGAAAATTACAACTTCCTTATTATTTTCGAATTTGTAGGCTCTTATGTTAATAATTACAATTTTCTCTTTTATTATTTTCAAACTTGATAGAACTTTCTTTTATTATTTTCAAACTTGATAAAACTTTCTTTTATTATTTTCAAACTTGATAGAACTTTCTTTTATTATTTTCAAACTTTATAGAACTTTTCTTTTATAATACTTCTTGACTTTTTAACATAATGGATTTCCATGTTATTCACCTTACAAACACCTATAAATTAAAGGTCATTCATAACAAAAAAATCTACACCGAAACTTTTTTACATATCTTCAAATTTTTACAACCATATTTACAAACAATACAACTATGGCCTACACCATGTTGGATGCTTTGAACGACAGCAACTATACCTGGATGAATAACAACTATATTTAAAATTTTGAATTATTAATATTAAATATTCGAAAATATCTCAATTGCATTTAAAATCCTTACTAACGGAGGAAACTAAATATACATTTTTAATATTTTGACCTTTAAAATCTTCACTATTTAAGGAAATTAATTATACAATTTAATATTTTCTTAAATTTTTTATTAGAAAATATCTCAATTATCTTTTAAATCTCTACTCATGGAGGTAATTAAATATATAATTTTAATATTATTGCCTTTAAAATATTTACTAATAGAGAAAACTAAATAACCATTTTAATATTTTCCTAATTTTTTTATCAGATAATTTCCCAATTGCCTTTTAATACTCCACTAATTGAGAAAACTAAATATATAATCATAATATTCTTGCATTTAAAGTTTTAATTCAAATAAATATTATCTTAAACTTTCTATTCAACAAAGTTACCATCATAATATTCTGCTAAATTTTCTAGATTTCTACTAAGGTGACATTATCATCTTAATATACATAAATTAAAAGTTTTTAACATTAACTAAATTAATATTTAAAAATATTAATATTATCTCTTAAACTTTCTCTTCAACTCAAAATTACTATTTAAATATTATCCTAAATTTTCTAAATTTCTCTTAAAGTGACATTACCATCTTTATTAAAGTGACATTACCATCTTAATACAAGTTTCTAACATTAATTAAATCAATTATTTTTTAATTATTTTTTTATAATTAATATATTTAGTAAATTAATGTTTTATATATTAGATTTAGTAACACTGAAAAAGAGGCTCATTGGGACATAACATGTTTAAACGAGATGGTGGTTCCTATTATATGCTACAATTTAATATTGATATTATACTATATATTTTAAAATATAAGTCAAAATTTGAATTTTAAGAAAATGAAATGGTGATAAATATGATAATTTTTAAGAAAATATTAAAATAATGAAAAATTTCGGACAAAATGAAAAAATTAAAATTAAAATTTATGTGAAAAATATTATTATAAATTTTATTTAAAAACATATTTGGAAAAAAATTGAAAAAATAATTATACTGCCGCTGCGAAGCGCGGCTTATTAAACTAGTACTTATATAAAGGAGAAGACGGAGGCGGTGAGGTGGATCGCTTCATTCTATTTTTCTAATTTTCTCAATTTTTTGAATTAATAATATTAAAAATTCGAAAAAATCTCAATTACCATTAGTAAAGATTTTAAATTATATTGGATAAAAGAAATCAATGTATAAAAGGTAAGTATAAACACTAATTTATATTGGATCATATTTTTCTATTTTTCTAGAATTTCTCTATTTTAAAAGGTAAGTATAAACACTAATTTATATTGGATCATATTTTTCTATTTTTCTAGAATTTCTCTATTTTAAATTAGAATTTTGAATTTCCGTTTATAACATTTAGAAATTCAAATTTTCTTTTATAACTCCTAATGTATAGAAAAAGTAATAATTATAAAATATAAGTCATCGAGAAATTATACTAGAAATTTAAATTTTCCTATTATAACTCCTAATATATATAAAAAGAATACTTATAAAAGATAAGTTGTCGAAAAATAATATTATTATATAAAAGATTTCTGAGTTTACGGGAAAGACTTGATGAATAATTAATTGTCTTTCAAAAAATAATGTTATTTAAGGAAACATTACTTACCTTTCAGTGAGCTAATCAATGGTACATATATACTTATATTTTGTAAATTGTTTTGGGCACTTTTTGTCCGCACATTCTCTTCTACTCTTTGTTCATCGCAAGTGTATACATGTATAATATTTTTATTTTTGTCATGCATCTTAATTACTTTGATTTGTTGTTCTGCTGCAGGATTATATTGTAATCTATGCCAAAGACAAATAAAATCATGTATGATATTGATTGAGTTAATACAAGGATCGGCGGGAGTAGAAGGGTTCATCAATTAAAAGAGTCATGGCAACTACAACATCGATAAGGTCCGTATAGCCTTCTTTGCTTTGCTACTTCAAGTACTATACTATTTTTGGTTTGTTACGTTCCATTATTTTTTTTTTTATATTTTGTACATAAGTTTAGGTACAAAATTTATATTTATATTAATATTAATATTATATAATATTAATATTGTATTATATTAATATTTTTTAAATAGTAAAATAATTATTAATATTACATTATATTAATATTCTTAAGTAATAATACTTTTATCATTAAATTTAGGTACACAATATATATTAATTATGTGAGGGAGTGCTTAGTATGTTGCGGGTAGTTAAGTTAGTTCATTGTTGTATGAATCCTATTTCAGTTAATTATGATAATATATTGATATTATATTTTTATTTAGAAAAAAAGAATTAAAAACAGTAATATTAGTTATCTATCCAAAAATTTAAAATTACATATAGAAAATCAAACGCCTTATCAAATGGACCAAAGAGAGTATCTTTATTATCTAATCCCTTTCTAAATTTTTGTAAAATCAGCCATTACCATATTTTAATTACTTGAAGTTTGTTACCTGATAGGGCATGTTTGACTTTTCTTTTAAGTTACAACTTATGTATTATAAGTTGATAAGAGCTTATGAGGGTGTTTATGTACTCAGCTTATTTGATAACTTATAACTTATAAATTGATAAGTTGAATGTTAGAAATCACTAACATTTTACTTAACTTATCAACTTATTCTTTGATTTCTTTATTTTTCTAATATTTTATATTTTTATCTTTGTGTTTTTAAATATTTTTTTAATTTAAAATGCAAGTGTTGAAATCATTGTATTTAATAATTATTTTTTCAAATTTAATTTAGCAAATTCTTCACTAACTTATAAGTAAATTTATCCAAACACCCGTATAACTTATAAGAATCCATCAACTTATCACTTATAAAGCACTTACTCATTTTAAGATATAAGTCAACTTTTTTGTGATAACCCAAACGTGCACTATAATGGTTCTTAAATTAAGTTGTAATCAGGGTGTAATGGAATTTTTTTAGAATTTAGTTTACTTATTACCAAAAGAACTTTAACAAAGAAGGTCACAATACCACGTTAAGGTGATTTTACTATCATTATTATCTAAATCGTTATTTCCTTTCCCTATATATATAAAAGCGAATTCACATGCGATCTAAAATTTTCTTAATCCTATTTATTTTTAGAGCAAAACTATTTAAGATCTTAAATTTTCAAATTTTCTTTTATAACTCCTTATCTAATTCGTATTGATTCATGGATGTTATTGTAGACACTATATTTAGATTAAGTTATGATTTTTTTGGATAAAACATTTAATTTATTATTTTATTTTTATGTACATTCGAAGTGTAGGGGACATAAGGAGACATAGGGCCTGTTTGGCAACGGTAGCTTATGCATTATAAGTTAATAAGAGTTTATGGGGTGTTTGTCAACCCAACTTATGACCTCAATTTATAACTTATATGTTGATAAGTTGAATGTTAATAATGTGGTACATTTTACTGAACTTATTGACTTATTACTTGATTTCTTTGTTTTTTAATACTTTATATTTTTACATTTGTGTTTTTAAATAATTTTTTAATTTCAAATGCAAGTGTTGAAATTATTGTATTTAATAATTATTTTTTCAAATTTAATTTAGCAAACTCTTAACTAATTTATAAGTAAATTTATCCAAATACCCGTATAACTTATAAGAATTCATCAACTTATAACTTACACGACACTTACTCATTTTAAGCTATATAAGTCAATTTTTTTATGATTACCCAAACACACACATAATTTGCTATAGTTTGTGATATTAAAATATTTACTAATGAATTAAAGTAAATATACGGTTTAAATATTCTACTATATTTTTGATGATTTGCTATTGTTTATGATATACTAAAATATTTATTAATGGACGATAGTAATATGTAGTTTAATTATCCTACTAAATTTTTTATAAGAAAATATGTCTTTTAAATCTTTAATAATGCATGAAACTAAATATACAATTTTAAAATTCTTACCTTTATTATTTTTATAAGGAGAATCTCGCGCTCTCAAATCATTTGGATCCTATTTATCTATTTTTATATAACACCTCCATTTTAAATAATAAAAATTAAAATTTCCTTTTAAATCATAATTTATAAAAAGATGAAATACTTATACAAGATAAGTTCTTCAAAAATTATAAATCAATACTTATATAATGGAAAATCCCAAGGAGCTATAAAATCGCTCGATTCATATTTTTTAAATTTTCTACAGCTTCTCAATTTTAAATATTTAAAATTAAACTTTCTTATTTAAGTCCTATTTTTTATAAAAGAAAGTCAAATTTTTTTTGAAGTTGTATAAAAGAAATAACTGTATAAAATGTAAGTATAACCTCTAATTTATATTGGATCATATTTTTCTATTTTTCTATAATTTCTCTATTTTAAATTAGAATTTTGAATTTTATTTTAAAATATCTAGAAAATTAAATTTTCTTTTATAACTCCTAATATATGGAAAAAGTAATACTTATAAAATCTAAGTCGTCGAGAAATTATAATAGAAATTTAAATTTCCCTTTATAACTTTTAATATATAGAAAAAGTAATACTTATAAAAGATAAGTCGTTCAGAAATTCTATAAAACTATTAATTTGTAAAAAAGAAAAATGTTCTAAAATTAGAAATTAACAAAATCAGTTTTAAATGTTATGACTTTTTTAGTCTATATAAGACGATTATTTCCAGCAAGATAGAGTACATTAACATATTTGTATTTGTATGGTGTGATAATATATTTCAGTTTACATGTGATAGTATTAAATTTTATATTAAATTGATTAATTAGATTACATAATTTTTTTAGGTGTCCTGGGATCAAAATTGTGGAAATCACAAACAAATACGCGGTGAATGATGATGCCTGAGTGTTGGCGTTGATATCTAATAGTAATTTGTAAATATTTTTATATTGACTATCAATTGTATGGACATTAAATAATAATTTATAACCATATAAATTGTAATTTTATGGTATTCGTTTTAAAAAATTTCACCAGTCTCATACAATAATCTTTTATATATATATATATATATATATATATATATATATATATAAAGGAAACCCCCTAGAAACTCTTAAATCGTCCGATTTTTTATTGAGCTTCTCTATTTTAATTCAATAAAATTAAATTTCCTTATTTACATTCAAAATATCAATCAAGTTTAGAGTTTAATTAACCTTATTTAGAATTTAATTAATCCTATTTAGAATTTAATTTAACATATTTTATCTCTTTCTTTCAAATACTTAAATCCTATTTATAATTTAAATCTTTATTTTTATATTATATAAAGGAGAACCTTGATGCTCTCAAATCGTTTAATCTAATTTAACTGATTTTCTCTTATGTTTATTAGTTCTAAAGTGGATTTTTTTTATTGATGGTGTTACATGTTAATGTTACAATATGTATGAATTTTTCTGCAATCTTTGTAGTTTTGTTGTTTTGTGATATTGTTTATGTTTTGCAATTTTAATAATCTTTTATGTCTCTTAATTTTTTTATTTACAGGTTGTCCATACTTCATCTTACTTTACTATCGTGATGGATGGTCGGGTGGCGAGTTATTAACATCTGATTTTGCTTTTGCTTGAAACTAGATATAATCTGTTGCTTGCCTAAATTTTTTTTTTTTTCTTTATAAACTTCCTCTATATTTACATGTTGCATGCTTTTAATGAATAAGCAAAAAGAATACATTTTCTCTTAAAATTAAGTTTTATAAAACACATTTTTTTTCTTTTCACAAATATATATAGCATGCGTGTTTGAGTCTGATAGACTTTAGCACATGAATATATAAGAAAAAAAGTGTATGGATTTAAGTTGACAAACTGAAGAAAAAGAATGTATGAATTTAATACTTAAATTTTTATGAAGTATAATAAAATGTATAATAGGGTATCATAAATTTTTATATTGTAATCTTGTCATAATATGAATCGTTGAAATTTGAAACAGTGGTTAATACTTGATATGGACAGAAAAGTAATTATAGAAATATAATTGACGGTCCAATGAAAAGGCTCGATAATTAATGCCCAAATCCCTGATTATTGTAATTAATAAATAGGGAAAATATACATCTCATAAATAGAGTCCAAATTATGGAAAATTGGTCAAAGAAGGATCTAGGATCCCAATTAAAGGCAATCAATGAGTCACAGCCTTTATCAACAAGGAAAAGACTTGCCCGCCAAGTAACACAATCCTTATCAGTTATCAATAAGAAGACTTATCCGTTAAGTCTCCCAAACGTACCATAAATACAAGGCTCCAGACGCCTATATAAGGACCCCTGATCCTACAATCAGAACTACGTCTTTGGCTTGATTCTCAATAACGATTTGAGATACGTAGGCATCTTGTGAGGACCAATTTAGTCCGGATACACGAGTGCATCCATTAAAACTCGAAGCTCATTAATCCTAGCATTAAATTCACAAAGCACGTTTTTTAATCCATAACATTTGGCGTCGTCTGTGGGAATACAACATCAACCATGACAAACACACGAAGAACAACTCGGGCTACTCAAACTCCCGATGATCGCCCCATCACCTCTGAGGCTGATCAGCCACCGCCGACTACCGGCACACAAGGGGCGAATATCCCCACCAACACTCAAGGACCGGAAATCCCGATTTCGGTTGAAGGGACGAATCCCCTGCAGATGGTCATTCATGGATCTAATCCACAAGAGACCGTTCACCAGCAACCAATCACGACCTCTCCGCTGCTCATGAGTGCACCAAGGAGCCTTCAACTCCATACTACTGATCTCCCTCAATACGCGAATCAGAATTTGGGGATGCCAAGCTATGGCATGCCCCCTCGACCCATGGCGGGCGGTAGTGGAACTAATCCAATCTACCATGAGGCATATGTGCCCCCTTATATTCAAGGTCTGGGACCCCAAAATCAACAAACTCGTCAGACCCCTCTCATTCAAGATTACTCTGGCCCATACACTGAGGATGAGGGTTATACAACTGGGGAGGATGTCGCCCCAAGAAGGAGACGTTCTTCACAGACAAATCGGGAGCAACCCCAAACTACTAGGGAGAAACTTGCAGCCCATGAGGCAGAGACTGCAAGGCTCAAAAAACTCCTTGCTGAAGAAGAGGTCGCTCAATCTCGGGGCCGAACGACTGAAGAAATCCCGATAATCAACTTGGATCCACCAAGAAGGACCAAGAGGGCTGAAGCCCCAAGGGGTGATCCTAGTATTCTGTTGCCCCTAGGAGATCCTGATGATCCTACACCACCGTTTACTCAAGACATCATGAAAACGGATATATCCAGAAAGTTTAAGATGCCTTCGATCAAAGCCTATGATGGAGCGGGAGATCCCGCAAATCATGTAAGCACCTTCTCCAATGCACTGCTGTTGCAGCCAGCCAACGATGCGGTCAAGTGTAGGGCGTTTCCACAAACCTTGGCAGGCATGGCCCAACGTTGGTATAGCCGTCTACCTCCCAACTCTATTGGGTCCTTTAAGGAACTAAGCAAGGCTTTCATCAATCAGTTCATTAGTGGAAGGGTGCATGAGAAAAGTTCTGCATCACTCATGGCAATACATCAAGGAAAAAATGAAGCCCTAAGGGACTACATCAATCGATTCACTCAGGAGGCTTTGAAAGTCCCGAACTTAGATGACAAAGTGGCTATGATAGCCCTGCAACAAAGAACCACTGATGACCACTTCAGGAGGTCGTTGGCTAAACATCCACCAGAGAGCATGTTGAAGCTCCAAGATAGAGCCGGAAAGTACATCAAGGCTGAGGAAAGCATGAGAAAGTATGAACCCACCGCTGGCGACGGTGGAAACTCAAAGAAAAGAAAAGAAACTCAGGAGTACGACGTCAAGGAAAAGTTCCCCAGAACATCAAAGAACTCCGATTCTCCCCCCAAGAGAAACAATTTTGGGCCAAAATTCACAGAATATGCAAGATTGAATACTCCCAGGAGTCAAATTCTGATGGAGATAGCCAAGGAAGAAGATATCAAATGGCCAAAGCCAATGAGGGTTGATTTGTCCAAACGGAACCAAAATCAGTTTTGTCGGTTCCACAAAGAAGTCGGTCATGACACCGATGATTGTAGACAACTGAAAGATGAGATTGAGTTTCTGATACGAAGAGGAAAACTCAGCAAGTTCACTAAGGATGGAAGCCAAGGGAGCCAAAGGGGGAACTATGAAAGAAAGGATTATGATAGAAGGGACAACGATCAAGATCGGAATCCCAAGCCCCGAGGGCCAGTGATCAACATGATATTCGGAGGGCCAACTGCTGCTGGGTCCTCCCGAAACTCAAGAAAGGCTTATGCCCGAGAGGTAATGACTGTGGTTGGAGAAGCACCGAAACATGCCAGAACAGAAGTGTCAATAGGTTTTGACGATTCAGACTTAGAAGGGGTGAAGTTCCCCCATGATGATCCTCTTGTCATAATACCTGTGATAGGCAACTCCGAAACAAAAAGAGTCTTGGTTGATAATGGAGCTTCAGTGGATATCTTATTCCACGATGCCTTTATCAAGATGGGTTACACAGACTCTCAGCTAATACCCTCAAATATGCCTATATACGGATTCAACGGGGTGGAATCAAAAGTGGAAGGCACTATCCAACTCCCAATGACTATGGGACAAGGGATGAATACGTCTACTCAGATGTTGAACTTCATAGTTATAAAAGCGACTTCAACCTACAATGCAATCCTGGGAAGGACTGGTCTTCATGCGTTCAAGGCTGTTGCCTCATCTTATCATCTAAAAATCAAGTTCCCAACGAGGAATGGGATTGGTGAAGAACGAGGAGACCAAAAGATGGCTAGAAGTTGTTATGTAGCCGCATTAAGACCTGATGGAATCGGGGGGCAAGTTCTCCCAATTGAAGACATGAGTATCAGCGACAACGAGGACAGAAGGGGGAAACCGGCTGAAGACTTGGTCCCAATTCCCCTAGTCCCTGGAGAACCAGAGAAGGTGACTTATATTGGGGCACTACTGCCCGAACCATTGAAAAGCAAACTCACGTCTTTTCTTCAAGAAAACAATGACGTTTTTGCTTGGACAGCGGCCGATATGCCAGGGATTGATCCCCAATTGATATCTCACAAATTGAATGTGGATCCAGAAAGGAAGACAGTGAAACAAAAGAAAAGAAATTTTGCTCCAGAGAGGCTTGAAGCCATTAAACAAGAAGTGAATAAGCTTTTGGAAGCTGGATTCATTGAGGAAATCCAATTCCCAGAATGGTTAGCTAACCCCGTGATGGTTAAAAAGGCTAACGGAAAATGGAGGATGTGTGTCGACTTCACTGACTTGAATGATGCATGTCCTAAGGATTGTTTTCCCTTACCAAGAATTGATGCATTAATAGATGCTACAGCTGGGCACGAGATGCTTAGCTTCATGGATGGCTTCAGTGGATACAATCAAATCAAGATGCATGAGGATGACATCGCCAAAGTATCGTTCATCACTGACTTTGGTGTTTTCTGCTTCTTAGTCATGGCAGGGGCAACATATCAAAGGTTGGTAAACAAAATCTTTGAGCACCTAATTGGAAAAACCATGGAGGTATACGTAGATGACATGCTAGTCAAAAGCCTCGATAAGGCCGATCACATTAAGCACCTCCGAGAGGCATTCGAAGTGCTGAGGCACCACAAGATGATGTTGAATCCAGCAAAGTGTGCCTTTGGTGTAGGCTCGGGAAAATTTTTAGGCCTAATGGTTTCCAAGAGAGGAATCGAGGCCAATCCCGAAAAAATCAAAGCAATTCTAGACATGGAGCCACCACAGACTGTCAAAGATGTCCAAAAACTAACGGGGAGAGTGGAAGCATTGGGAAGGTTCATCTCCAAGTCAGGAGAGAAGTGTTTACCCTTCTTCAAAGCACTCAAAAAAGTGAAATTTTTTGAATGGACAACTGAAAGCCAAGAGGCCTTTGAGGCCCTGAAGAAATACATGGCTGAGGCACCACTATTGGCAAAACCCAAGCCAGGGGAAACTCTGTACTTGTACTTGGCAGTTTCTAACACAGCCCTTGGAGCTGTACTGATAAAGGAAGAATTGAAAGTGCAGAAGCCCGTCTACTATGTGAGTAAGATTCTTCATGGGGCAGAAATAAACTACTCAACGATTGAGACGTTTGCCTTAGCCTTGATAATGGCCTCAAGAAAGCTACGCCCGTACTTCCAGGCTCACAAGATAGAGGTCTTGACTGATCAACCTCTAAGAAACATCTTGCATAGCCCTCAAGTTAGTGGAAGATTGATCAAATGGGCTATTGAATTGGGCGAATTTGACATCAAGTATAAGCCTCGAACGACCATAAAAGCTCAGGCACTTGCTGACTTCATGGTTGAATGTACCATTGACAACCAAGAAGTCGGGGGGCAGGAAGTAATAGTGGAAGATAAGAAAGATCAAGAAATGGACTTCAAAGAATATTGGGGGCTCTATTTTGATGGAGCATCAAAAACAAAATCAAGTGGAGCTGGTTTAGTGCTACAAAGTCCTGATGGATTCCTCATTGAGTATGCACTAAAACTTGACTTCCCAACGACAAACAATGAGGCTGAGTATGAAGCTCTGATAGCTGGCTTAGGGCTGGCTGGAGCCTTGAGGGTCAAAACTCTGAAAGTATGTGGAGATTCGAGGCTAGTGGTTTCCCAAGTAAATGGGGAATTTGAGGCCAGAGATGAAGTCATGGGCAAGTACTTGAAACTTGTCAAGGCCATTATGACTCAGTTCGACGAATGCTATGTAGAGCACATTCCAAGGGAAGAAAACATGAAGGCTGATGCCTTGTCTAAATTTGCTTCTTCCGAAATTGAAAACTATGCAGGGAGTGTCTACTTCCAAGTCCTGAGGACCCCAAGCATCAACGGAAGGTTGGTAGCACCCATTGATGTTGGCGGTTGTTGGATTGATCCCATCATATCTCATCTAGAAACTGGGTGGTTACCCAACGACACTTCAGAAGCACGAAAGCTGTACGTCAGAGCACTAAGGTATACCCTGATTGAGGGACTCCTATACAAGAAGTCTTTCATCATTCCATATCTGAAATGTTTGAGACCCCAAGAGGCAGAGTTGGCCCTAAAGGAAGTGCATGAAGGAATATGTGGACAACACTTGGGGGGCAGAGCCCTTGCTCATAAAGTCACCCGTCTAGGTTTCTATTGGCCAAGCATACTTGCTGATGCTAAAAGCTATGTGAAGAAATGTGAACGGTGCCAGAAACATGCACCAGTGGTTAGACAACCACCAGAGATGATGACATTCATTAACTCACCCATCCCCTTTGCCATGTGGGGAATGGATATACTTGGGCCTTTTCCTATGGCAAGTGCTCAGAGAAAGTTCTTGATAGTGGCAATTGACTACTTCACCAAGTGGATTGAGGCTAAGCCATTAGCCAAGATAACCACCAAGCAAGTAATGCATTTCTTCTGGGAAAAATGTGATATGCAGATACGGAATTCCACGAGTCCTGGTCACGGATAATGGAACTCAGTTTAACAACGATGAGTTTAAGAAGTATTGTGATGAGAACGATATCAAGTTGCGCTTCACTTCTGTTGCCCATCCTCAAGCAAATGGGCAAGCTGAGGTTGCAAATCGAATTATCCTGGATGGACTAAAGAAAAGAGTTGAACGCTCCAGAAACACTTGGGTAGACGAATTACTCCCCATACTTTGGGCATATCGTACTACTTGTAAAGTCACCACCGGGGCAACTCCATTTCTATTGGCTTATGGAGCAGAGGAAGTGGTCCCGGTGGAGATTACTCACGCCTCCCCAAGAGTTGAGGCTTATGAACCAGAAGAAAATGAAGAAGGCTTGAGGCTAGCTTTGGATCTAATTGACGAAGTTAGAGATGAAGCAAACGCCAAGATAGTTGAACATCAAAAGAAAGCCTCTTTCTACTACAACCTAAGGGTTAAAGAAAGGTTCTTTCGTCAAGGAGACTTGGTTCTCAGAAAGATTGAAGCATCCGGAGTTGGACAAAAAGGCAAGTTGGCCCCAAATTGGGAAGGACCATATCGCGTCAAGAACGTATTTGGTCGAGGCTCATACAAGCTAGAAACCCTTGAAGGGCATGAGGTGCCAAGGACTTGGCATGCCTCCAATTTGAAAGTTTATTATGTTTAAGGTGTTTCCTAGGAGGACTCACTACTATGAATAAGGTTTGATAAAACCAACCCGAGTTCTTAAACTTGGGTACTATGTAAGGGTTGATCCCATTTTCAAGTTATGAATAAATTCAGTATTTTCATGTCTTAGAGCTTATATACTATGAGTGTTGACAAACATTCAAGAAGCAAGAAAAACAACACAAGCCATGAATGGCCACCAGACATAAATAAAAACTTAAATAAGAGTTAAGTTAAGCCCGTAGGCCAAAAGTACATAAACAAAAGTACAAGCCATGATGGCCAAAAGTGAAACTACACCTAATCTTCCTTATCTACGTCCTCCTCCTCCTCCTCCTCTTCCTCTCTAGAGGGAAAGACAACATCATCAGCTCCGGCAGTCTGACCAGGTGGGGAAGTGTGATCCAGGTCTAAGATCCTGTCATCCTCCTCCATCTCGTCCTCTCCAGCCAAAGCCATCTCCAAAGGAGTAGGAAGGTGAGAGCTTGGAAAATCAGAAATAAGGAGAGATCCAGGCATCTTCTCCAAAACAGCAGAAAGAGCATCATCCCATCCCTTAGTATACTGAACTGGGAAGAGGAGCTCGTCATGCTTATCAATCAAGTCCTCGTACTCCGAGGAGTCAAGGTACTCGTCGATGAAGTCATCCTTGCCTTTCCTCAAAGACACTAGCTCAGCCTGGGAGTCAGCCAACTCCTTCTCCTTCCTAGCCAGAGTGGCCTTCACTGAAGCCATTTCCTCCTGGGACTTCTCAAACTTGCCTTGGTTGGCCTCAGAAGATGAGCGCCAAGACTTAGCTTGAAAGAGAGCCCCTTGGTAGTTGGCATTGAGCTGCAAGCAAGTTATAAGTTAAAAACTTAAACTTGAAATACATCAAAAACTACAAAGAAAACAAGGAGAAAAATGCTTACAGCAGCCATAGCTTGGGATCCAGCATGCTCCACCCCTTCAATGGTGGAGTTGGAGACAAAATCCTTGTAGTCACAAGGAGTCAGAGAGTGATAAGACCACTCCACAGCATGCTTGGACACTCCCACCACAGTGTCCTTCTTCCTAAGACCCCAATTGGGGCGCCAAACTGCACTCTTGCCCGAGGCAGGGCCCTCAGCATCCTCAGAATGATATCACTAGGGCTACCATCTGAAACCCTACTAAAGGAGCTACGAAAAAGGGTGCCCCAATCCCCTCCTTCCCAAACTAAATACATAAACTCTTCTTTCCATTTTGGGTTGTTATCTGGAATGGATTTAGGGTGAAATATGGGGGGAGTGGAAGGACGGTGGTTGATATAAACCCAACCCAAAGTAATGGCTGAGCTATTCTTAAATTGAAATTTTTTTCTAAACAGAGCTACAGACAAAGGAAAATTGTTCTTCAAACAAAGGACAATGAAACACATAATGATTCTCCAGGCGTTTGGAGGAAGTTGGCAAGGGTTGATCCCAACATCAGCCAAAAGCCTGGGAATAAACTCATGAAAAGGGAACCTGAGTCCCGCGACAATGGCATCCTTGTAAATGCATAAAGCATCAGGACGCCAATGGCAAGAACGGTCCCCTGGGCCGGCTGGGACTAACCTATAAGGAGACCTAACCCTATACATTTTGTTATAGTCCCTAATTAAATCGATTTCGTGGAATTTGTTACTACAGTCAAAAGAATCTAAGTGGGACACAGAAGGATATTCATCACTACGTTCTAAAATCATATCTTGAAGTGACATATGAGAAGAACGAATGGTGATACCTCGCTTAGAAGCTCTGTTCATTTTCTGGAGGCGTTGAGCAGTTTTGTCAGACATCTTCAAATCTTCAAGAGAAAACCCCGAAAAACCTTCAAATCTTCAAAACTTCAAAGAAATTCCCAGAAACCTTCAAGGGATGAAGGTGAAAACCCAGAAATCTTCAAAGGATGAAGGTGAAAACCCAGAAATCTTCAAGGGATGAAGATCAATCCCAGAAAATCAAGAGCACCACCGCACAAAAACTCGTCGGGAATCGCCTTACCGCGGAATAAAAGAGAGAAAAACTAAAGATACTAGAGAGAAATTTTCGGAAAGAAAGAAGTATGAAGTGAGAAATCTCACTCTTTTATAGTGAAAATGACTGGAAGCTCAACCGGTTAAGGTATGCCAACCGTCTATAGCCAGTAAGGCCCATAAATCCATTTATGGATTACAAAAGCAAAAGCCCAAATAAATTAAGTCTCAGGCAAATTCGAAGCCCAAAAAATTATTAAGGCCCATAAAGGCCCAAAGCTTGAAAATTTTTAAGACCAATTAGGCTGGTTAAAGCCCAAGAATGAATCTTGGAATAAAACCAAGTCAAAAAATTAAAAAACGAGGTCAAAAAGACCCTAAAATCGAGATCGCACGATCCTGATCGAAAATATACGAGAAAACGAGGTCGTATCCAACGACCTCGCTCTCAAAAGAATCGAAAAAATTAAAAAAATGAGGTCGAAAAGACCCTAATTCGAGGTCGCACGACCCAAGTCGAAAGTACACGAGAAATTGAGGTCGTGTCCATCGACTTCGCACCAAAAGCAAGTCAAAAAATTGAAAAAATTGAGGTCGAAAAGACCCTAGATCAAAGTCGACTGAACGAGATCGAAAATATACTACAAAACGAGTTCGAATCCCTCGACCTCACGGCTGTTCGAGGTCGAAAAACAAAAGAGATCGAGATCGAACAAACGAGATCGAAATTACATGGGGAATTGAAGTCGTATTGTTCGACTTCGCTCCAAAATAAAACCAGGAAATCATAGAATCCTGGTCGAAAAATGGCTAATTGAAGTCGAAGCAATGAGGTCGTAATTGACCTATGATTTGAGGTCGAAACAAACGACCTCATACCAAAATCGAGGTCGAAGGAAGGCTAATCGAGGTCGACATATTAAAAACCGAAAATGGTCTACGAATTGAAGTCAACTAATCGAGGTCGATCAGGTGAGGTCGAAAATGGCTTGGAAATTCTGGTCGCCAGCTTCGACCTCACAGCTGTTCGAGGTCGAAATTATACTGGTTTCCTGGTCGAACCAGTGAGGTCGAAAAAGACCTAGGATTCCTGGTCGACAGCTTCGACCTCACAGCTGTTCGAGGTCGAATTCCTGGTCGAATTTATACTAAATTCCTGGTCGAATTTATACTAAATTGTACTATTTCCAGGTTGAATTCCTGGTCGAAAATGACCTAATTTGAGGTCAAAAATACCCTAAAAATAGGAAATTTTGGGGGAAAACACGCTATAACTTCTACGAAAACCCCGAGGAGATTTTCCCAGAAGTTGGGGGGCAAATGATATGGACAGAAAAGTAATTATAGAAATATAATTGACGGTCCAATGAAAAGGCTCGATAATTAATGCCCAAATCCCTGATTATTTATTAATTTCGTAATTAATAAATAGGGAAAATATACAGCTCATAAATAGAGTCCAAATTATGGAAAATTGGTCAAAGAAGGATCTAGGATCCCAATTAAAGGCAATCAATGAGTCACAGCCTTTATCAACAAGGAAAAGACTTGCCCGCCAAGTAACACAATCCTTATCAGTTATCAATAAGAAGACTTATCCGTTAAGTCTCCCAAACGTACCATAAATACAAGGCTCCAGACGCCTATATAAGGACCCCTGATCCTACAATCAGAACTACGTCTTTGGCTTAATTCTCAATAACGATTTGAGATACGTAGGCATCTTGTGATGACCAATTTAGTCCGGATACACGAGTGCAACCATTAAAGCTCGAAGCTCATTAATCCTAGCATTAAATTCACAAAGCACGTTTTTTAATCCATAACAATACTTAAATTATTATTATTATTATTTAATTTTAGTATTTTTAATTTGTATGTATTTTGTGAAAATATGACACAAAATAGGCATATAAAGTCTAGGAAAATTTAATAAATTTGTAATTTTTGTTATAATACTAATGATTGAAGTTTAAAGTAGTGGTTGATACTAAAATTTTATTATTTCATATTATTATTACATATTTTTATTATTTTTTACTTATATGTAATTAGTGAAACGAGCGCCAAGGAAACATGACACATAATCGGCATAATAAGTCTAGGAATATTTAAGAAATTTGTAATTTTTGTGATAACAAGAGTGGTTGAAGTTTAAATGCGATGGTTGAAGTTTAAATTTATTTTATTTCATATTTTTAGTAGTTTAATTTATATGTTTATAGTGTAACAAGTGTCGGCTCAAGAAAATATAACACAAAATTGGCTTTAAAATATTTAAATAGGTTTTTTTATTGTTTATGTATTTTACTTTGTAAAATATTTGTGTTCACTATTGATCGACATATAATGTCTAGGGATATTTAATAAATTTGTAATTTTTGTGATCATACGAGTGGTTGAAGTTTAAATGCTCTGGTTAATACTTAAACTTATATATATGATTGCATATTTTTATATATATTTTTTATCTATATGTATATAGTTTAATGGGTGTCTGCTCAAAACAATATAACATAAAATTGGCATAAAATAATATGTAACATATTGTGTTCACTATTTATATTATATTTCATACGGAGTATATTTTTTTCTTAAATAGTTAATATTTAAAAATTTTAAAAAATTATTATAAGGCCGCTGCGAAGCGTGGCTTAGTTGACCATATAAAGGAGAAGACGGAGGCGGTGAGGTGGCGCTCTCAGATCGTTTCGTTCTATTTTTCTAATTTTCTCAATTTTTTGAATTAATAATATTAAAATTTCGAATAAATCTCAATTACCTTTTAAATGCTTACTAATAGAGGAAACATATAATATTTTTGCATTTAAAATCTCTACTAATGGAGAAAGTAAAAATACAATAGATCTTTATTAATGGAGTAAACTAAATATCATTAATGGAGGAAACTAAATATTTGATTATAATATTCTTGCATTCAAAATATCTAAATTATAAAAAAAGTGTATTACCTTACATAATTTTGAACTTTCCTCTATTATTATCTAAATGAGAACATAATATTTTTTTCAAATGAAATTAATATCTTAACATTCTTTTCTCCTAAACTTTTTTTTATGTGATATAATAGAAAATACAGGAACGTTTTGGCAAATAAGAAGTTTAGAAATTAAATCGGTCTTGCATAAGAAATTAACTAATTAATACCAAAGATTAGAAAAAATCTCAATTGTCTTTTAAATATTTACTAATGGAGGAAACTAAATATATAATTTCAATATTCTTGCATTTAAAATCTTTACTAATGGAGAAAGTAAATATACAATAGATCTTTACTAATAGGTGGCGCTCTCAGATATTTGCATTTAAAATCTCTATTAATGGAGAAAGTAAATATACAATAGATTTTTACTAATGGAGCAAACTAAATATCACTAATGGAAGAAACTAAATATTCAATTATAATATTCTTACCTTCAAAATATCTAAATTAGAAAAAAAATGTATTACCTTACATTATTTTGAACTTTCCTCTATTATTATCTAAATATTCTCATAATATTTTTTTTTACTGAAATTACTATCTTAACATACTATTCTCCTAAACTTTCTTTTTTATGTAATATAATAGAAACTACAGGAACATTTTGGAAATAAGAAGTTAATAAATTAGATTGGTCTTGCATAAGAAATTAAGTAATTAATACCAAACACTAGAAAAAAAACCCCAATTGTCTTTTAAATATTTACTAATGGAGAAAATTAAATATACAATTTCAATATTCTTGCATTTAAAATCTCTACTAATAGAGGAAAATAAATATAATATTCTTGCATTTAAAATCTCTACTAATAGAGAAAGTAAATATACAATAGATCTTTACTGATGGAGGAAACTATGTATCACTAATGGAGGAAACTAAATATTCGATTATAATATTCTTGCATTCAAAATATCTAAATTATAAAAAAAGTGTATTACCTTACATTATTTTAAACTTTCCTCTATTATTATCTAAATATTCTCATAATATTTTTTTTTCAAATGAAATTAACATTTTAACATTCTCTTCTCCTAAACTTTTTTTTTATGTGATATATATAATAGAAAATACATGAACGTTTTGGTAAATAAGAAGTTAAGAAATTAGATCGGTCTTGCATAAGAAATTAAGTAATTAATATCAAAGATTAAAAAAAAATCTCAATTGCCTTTTAAATATTTACTAATGGAGAAAACTAAATATACAATTTCAATATTCTTGCATTTAACATTTCTACTAATGAAGGAAAGTAAATATAATATTTTTGCATTTAAAATATCTACTAATAGAGAAAGTAAATATACAATAGATCTTTACTAATGGAGGAAACTAAATATTCAATTATAATATTCTTGCCTTCAAATATCTAAATTAAAAAAAAGTGTATTACTTTACATTATTTTGAACTTCCCTTTATTATTATCTAGACATTCTCATAATATTTTTTTTCAAATGAAATTACCATCTTAACATTCTGTTCTGCTAAACTTTCCTTTTTAATGTAATATAATAGAAAATACAAGAACATATTGGTAAATAAGAAGTTAAGAAATTAGATCGATCTTGAATAAGAAATTAAGTAATTACTTGATAAATAATTAATTACCTTTAATACTTTCATACAAACAGCTAATTAATAGTATAAATATACACCTAAACTCTGTTAATTGTGTGCTGCAATTTTTGTTGTCAACATTGTTCTTCTTTACTTTTTTGTTTGTTCATGTTAAAAGTGCGTATATGAGTACATGAGTATGGGACTTTTTCCTTTATGTTATTTATCTTATTACGTTTGTTTGTATCATAATGCAAGATCATATTAAAATATTTGACAAGACAAGTTATTTGCTATTAGTGTTGATTGAGTTAAGACATAGATTAATAAGAAAGATGATTCATCAGTTAATAAGTTAAAATAATAGGTCGAGCAAGGTGATTTTCATGTACATTCAGTTGTGAATTAATTTATATGTTTATGTGTGTACGTTATTAGTTTTGAATTTATAGTTAAAAGTTGATACACCTGTATACAAGTTAACTCGAAAGTGGAGAATTCATCATGTCTTCAAAAACAAATTTTATCATTGTTTTTAACGTTTAGATAGTTATTGCTCTAATTTGTATGAGAAAAGATTATATCTTTTAGTAAAATATTTTCTGTAATTCATACACGAAAATTCAAAGATAAAAATTGTATATTAAGAAATTTATAGTGTATGTATTTCGAAAATATCATGTTAAGATTTATTCGACCGAAGAATTTGTGCATTTTTAACAAAATTCAATAAGTCGGTGCATATATAACAAAAGTCATGCAAGAATAAGAAACATTGAGAAGATGTCATTAATTTTTATTTTTTTTTAAAGGAAGAGGTTGTTGTTGTTTTTGTTGTTATTTGTTTTGACAAAAAGAGATCATTATTAATAAAAAATTCTCCTAGAAACAAAAAGGATGTTTGTTCATATTTTTTGATTTTTTTTTTACTGGGAGTGGATTTGGAGGTAGTGAAGATTTTAATAGCTCTGAAGGTATAATTGTAGTTTTTGATTGAATGATCTAGAAATATATATATATATATATATATATATATATATATAAAATTCAAAACAAAACTTAATTTTATATTAGAAATATTATTTTATTTAAAAACGTATTTTGTAGAATATTTTTTGAGAAAATTTAGAGATATTATTATAAAGCCGTTGCGAAGCGCGGCTTAGTAAACTAGTCATATATACTATCAGACTTATAAAATATTAATATTAATTTTTAAAAACAATATTATGTGTGGTGCTTTTTATCTTTCTTTTAACTAAACAAATATTTTGTATATGTATCGATAGCTATAATATATTCTATTTTCTTGCATCAGAGTCAAACTTTTCTTGTACTACGCAATATATTTGAATTATTCAAATATTTAAAATATAAAATGTATTATTAAACCTTGATATAACATAAATAACATATTACAAGTAGTTTATTTACATATTTATGACTTATTTATTTTTAAATTAATGAAATTAGTGTTAAAACATGTGTAAAAATTAGACAATAATTTAGGTATGGGCGATCAGTCATTTCGGGGTCTGTTAGATATAATTGCTGATGTTTGTTTATCAGTGTTTAAGCAACAGGTACTGACCAGAGTTTATCAGAAGCCGGTTAGAGTTTAATTAAACTCTGACAGGGTGAAGAGTTTAAAGGAAGCCGGTCAGAGTTTATTTAAAGTCTGACAAGGTGATAGTTGAATTAGCTGTCGGTGCTGAATTGAAGATTCTAGAAGCAATATATTCTGAAGATGGAAAGAAGCAGAATATATTGATACAGCTAAGGAAACGGAATAGAAGATAAGAAGCAATCCTTAATTGATATCAATTGTATAGCTAATTTGTAGGAATATCAATTAGATAAGGATTGTGTAACTGTGTACTATAAAAACACAGATAGGTTATCCCTAGAAGGGATGCGTTTATTGAATATATTATTCTTGTAACCTAGAAGCTCTTTGTGATTCATTAACATCACAAAGAGAGAATTATTTAATATAATTCAGTTTGTTGATTTACAAACCTGTGTTCTTAATTGTTATTCTCATACATACTTGATTATATATTGTGTATTCGGCCTAACAATTGGTATCAGAGCCAAGGCTGTTTAATATATACAGTTTTACGATTCAAACACAGTATTAATCATGTCCGAAGAAAATCAAACTGCTCCTAAGGCTGAACAGGTTAAGCCGAACTCTGTGAGTCGATATGAAACAATCAGGGTTCCAATTCTCAGGCCAGTAGAGTATCCGATTTGGAAGGTTAAGATGACCATGTTTCTGGAGGCTACTGATCCAGAATACCTTGACAGAATCTATGATGGTCCTCATATGCCAACTAAATTGTCCCCTGTTGTTGATGGTCAAGAACAAAAGACTGTTCCAAAGGAAAAGAAAGATATGACTCCTGAGGACATCTCATCAATTGCAAAGGATGCAAAGGTTAGACATCTTCTCCACAGTGCTTTAGATAATGTTATGTCTAACAGAGTAATTGGCTGCAAAACTGCCAAAGAGATATGGGATGCTTTAGAAGTCAGATGCCAGGGAACAAGTGCTATTAAGAAGAACAGAAAAACAATACTCACACAGGAGTATGAGCACTTTGATTCAAGAACTAATGAAACCTTGACTGAGACTTATGACAGATTTTGCAAACTGTTGAACGATCTGTCTCTGGTTGATAAAGAATATGAACTTGAAGAGTCTAATCTCAAGTTTCTGTTATCTCTATCTGAAAAGTGGGATTTAAAGGCAACAACAATCAGAGATAATTATGATCTTGCTGATACAGATCTTGATGAGATCTATGGATTGTTAAAGACTCATGAACTTGAGATAGAACAAAGAAACAGAAGAATAAGTAAAAAGACAAAATCTGTTGCTCTCAAAGTCGAGGAGAAGCCCATTAAGAAGGAATCATCAAGGAAGAAAGCCAAGGGAAAGGCTTTAGTCATTAAATCTGAGAGTGAGTCATCAAACTCTGATGATGATTCAAACTCTGATGAAGCTTCTGATTCTGAGGATGATGAAGAACAGATGATGCAAATGGCTGCATTGATGGTAAAGACCTTTAAGAAGATGGGATTCAAGAACTTCAAGAAGGGAAAGAGATTCTCAAGGAAAGATTCAAATTCTGAAAGGAGAAGTTTCAGAAAATCTGATGGAAGGGAGACCAAGTCTGGCAAGAAGGATAAATCTGAAATCCAGTGCTACAAGTGTAAGGAGATGGGTCATTATGCCCCAGAGTGCAAGAAAGGCAAAACTGAGAAAGCACTTATCTCTAAAGGCAAAGACTGGGCAGATACTTCAGACTCTGATGATGGAGAAAACTATGCTCTTATGGCAACTGTCAGAGATGAGACTGAATCATCGGAAAATAAGGGTATAATAAAGAGCACACTTATCTTGGACAGTGGATGCTCAGGACATATGACTGGAAATAAAGCCCTGCTATCAGACTTTAAGGAGAAGGCTGGCCCAAAGGTTTCCTATGGAGATGGCAACATAGGACACACTCTGGGATATGGCAATATCAATCTTGGAAGTGTCATCATTACCAATGTAGCTCTAGTCTCAGGACTCAAGCATAATCTACTATCTTTGAGTCAAATCTGTGACAGAGGAAACCATGTAGATTTTCATAGTGAATACTGTGAAGTTATCAGTAAATCTACTGGAAAAGTTGTTCTAGTTGGACACAGGCGCAACAACATTTATGAAGCAAGTTTGGTAACAAACTCTGATGGAAAAACAGTGTGTCTGACAGCCAGAATGTCAAATGAAGAGAGTTGGAACTGGCACAAGAAGCTCTCTCATCTCAATTTGAACAACATCAATGAGCTAATAAGAAAGGATCTTGTAAGGGGACTTCCAAAATCAATACTCAGTCTAGATGGCCTATGTGATTCTTGTCAAAAGGCCAAGCAAAGGAAGTCATCTTTCAAGAGCAAATCTGAATCTTCAGTAATGGAACCTTATCATCTTCTACATGTTGATCTCTTTGGACCAGTGAATGTGATGTCCATGGGCAGAAAGAAATATGCTCTAGTAATTGTTGATGAATATACTAGATATACATGGGTGTATTTCTTGTCAAAGAAGGATGAAACTGCTCAAACTCTGATGGATCATGTAAATCTACTGGACAAAGGATCACAGCACAAAGTCAAAATTATAAGGAGTGATAATGGAACTGAATTCAGAAACTCAATCATAGAAGCTTTCTGCAAGGAAAGAGGAGTGAAACAAGAATTTTCTGCACCTGGAACTCCATAGCAAAATGGTGTAGTTGAAAGGAAGAATAGAACTTTAATTGAAGCAGCCAGAACTATGCTTGATGAAGCAAAATTACCAACATACTTCTGGGCAGAAGCTGTTCAAACTGCTTGTTTTACTCAAAATGCAACATTGATCAACAAGCATGGGAAAACACCATATGAGATGGTGAAAAATAAGAAGCCAAATTTGAAATATTTTCATATATTTGGATGCAAATGCTTTGTGTTGAAGACTCATCCTGAACAGTTGACAAAGTTTGAGTTAAAAGCTGATGAAGGAATCTTTGTTGGCTATCCATTGTCAACAAAAGCATTCAGAGTTTATAATCTAAGAACTAAGGTGATCATGGAATCTATACATGTGTCATTTGATGACAAGAAGATAATTGGACTTGAAGACAAGGATGGATATGATCAACTGCGTTTTGAAAATGAAGATCTATTCTCTGATGATATAAACTCTGATGAAGCAGGGTTGACAAACTCTGACGAAGCATACTCTGAACCTCTACTGGTAAATACTGGAGAAACTAGAAATTCTCAAATTGAACAAAATAGAGAATCAGTTGAGGGGGAGCATGAAGAAGCTCAACAAGACACAGCAAGTGAGTCAGTTGAGGAAACTGATTCAAACTCTGACAGTTCAAACTCTGAACCATCCAATTCAGGGGGAGCCTCAGATGCTGCAGAAAGTCAACATATGAATCAGGAGAGCATGGATCAAGGGGGAGGATCCAATAATGATGCAAGAAACCACTTACCAACAGCAAGAAAGTGGACACAGGCACACACACCTGATCTCATAATTGGAGATCCTGATGCTAGTGTGAGAACTAGAAGTGCAACAAATAATGAGTGTCTGTATCATGCTTTCTTGTCTCAAACAGAACCAAAGAAAGTGGAAGAAGCTCTTCAAGATGCTAATTGGATTACAGCAATGCAAGAAGAGTTAAATGAATTTGAAAGAAATGAAGTCTGGACACTTGTACCTAGACCAAAGAATAGATCAATAGTAGGTACAAAGTGGGTTTTCAGAAACAAGACTGACAGTGAAGGTGTGATTACAAGAAACAAGGCTAGACTTGTGACAAAAGGTTATTCACAACAGGAAGGAATTGACTATGATGAAACCTTTGCTCCAGTTGCAAGATTGGAGGCCATAAGAATTTTTCTGGCCTATGCTGCACACAAGAAGTTTAAAGTCTTTCAGATGGATGTAAAGAGTGCTTTTCTCAATGGGAAGCTTGAAGAAGAAGTGTTTGTTGAACAACCACCAGGATTTGTAGATTCCAAGCATCCAGATTATGTCTACAGGCTTGACAAGGCATTATATGGACTAAAGCAAGCACCAAGAGCATGGTATGAAACTCTTGCTCAATTTCTTTTAGAAAGTGGGTTCACAAGAGGTACAATTGATAAAACCTTGTTTTATTTCAATTCTGGTGATGATTTGCTTTTAGTTCAAATTTATGTAGATGATATTATTTTTGGATCTACTAATGACAAACTCTGTAAGAAGTTTGCAAAGCTTATGCAATCCAGGTACCAAATGAGCATGATGGGAGAGCTTAGTTATTTTCTAGGCTTACAGGTCAAGCAAACAGATGATGGGATTTTTATCAATCAAGCAAAGTATACCAGAAATCTTCTAAAGAAATTTGGTATGCTTGATAGTTCATCTGCTACAACTCCCATGGCTACAGCAACGAAGCTTGACAAAGACACAGGAGCCTCAGTAGATATGACTAACTACAGAGGAATGATAGGGTCTCTACTGTATCTTACTGCAAGTAGACCTGATATCATGTATGCAACATGTCTTTGTGCAAGATTTCAAGCAGATCCCAGAGAGCCTCATCTAACAGCTGTAAAAAGGATCTTCAAATATCTCAAAGGAACCATAACCCTGGGTTTGTGGTATCCTAGAGAATCAGAGTTTAAGTTAATTGGTTACTCTGATGCAGATTTTGCAGGCTGTAAGATAGACAGAAAAAGTACAAGTGGAAGCTGTCAATTTTTAGGTGATAAATTGGTTTCTTGGTACAGTAAGAAACAGAAATCAATTTCTACATCCACTGCAGAAGCAGAGTATATAGCAGCTGGTAGCTGTTGTGCACAGATTTTATGGATGAAGAATCAATTGCTGGATTATGGGCTAAGGTACTCTAGAATACCTATTTTCTGTGATAACCAAAGTGCTATTGCTATGACAGGTAATCCAGTACAGCATTCCATGACCAAGCACATCAGCATAAGGTATCATTTTATCAGAGAACATGTGGAAGAAGGAAACATTGAGCTTCATTTTGTGTCTACAGACCAACAACTTGCAGATATCTTCACCAAACCTTTGAGTGAAGCTATTTTTACAAGATTGGTAAATGAACTTGGAATGATCTCTGGTTCTGACTAGAGATACGGGTTAGACTCACTTTTTATGTTCATGATTTCTTACATGTGTTAACTGTTATGTGAACTAGCATGTTAAACTCTGATGGTAAACTCTGTGAAGTGTCAGTCATACTCTGAAAGTAAACTCTGATGCTAAACTCTGTTGGTCGTACTCTGATAGTTACAGTTTAATGTCATACTCTGATTGTAACTTTGTCTGAAACATTTGGACCAATGAAGAAATTTGTATGAAGCATAATTCTCAGTAAGTAATTGTGAATCCTTAAGAGTTGTATAGATTCTGATCTCAATTATGTGCAGTAAGTTAACACAGCATGATACTGTCTCTGTATTTATACCATCTCTTAGTTTATTAATCCTATACACTGAGTCTGTATTAGCTGTTTGCATTTTCTCTCATAAGTTAATTATATTTACTGATGAAAAGTCTAAACTCTGATTCTTAATTGAAAAGAATTCACCCTCAAATCAAAAGATGCCAAACAGTGCACAAATTCCTTTGAGATCATGTTGTGCCTAGGAAGATCCAGGAACTTATTGTATGAAATAAGGGCTAAAATCATTGATTTTTGGTGACTAGTGACAACCACTGATTACTGGAAAAATAAAGAAAAAAATATATAACATAAAAAAAAATAAAAAAATAAAGAAAGGGGGTGAAAAATTAAAAGATATATCCAAATGAAAGGATATCAGAAAACAGAGTTTAGATATAAAATCAGATGTTATGTTATACATGAGAGTTTAGGCAACCAGTTTTTACTACTTTCGTTTGTGGATTTTATGCACTTTGAGATGATCTAAATATTGATTACGGTAAACTCTGTTATTGCACACATATATTTTCACACCTGTACAGATTGAGAAAAGAGTTTATTGACAAAGAAGGACAAATGGTAAACACTGATGTATTGTGTGACATATGCCGAGGTAACTTTGTTTTAATCTCTGATGGTTAAAATAATTTCTTTGTTTCAGACATTTTATAATTTTGAGATTAGACATTTGTTTTTCGAAAGAGTATGATTTGTGCTGTAATTTTGCATTAAACAGAGAAAGGAAAGAGTATGTTTGATAAGTCCTGATGGTGATTAGTAGTGCTGATGAGTATGTTAGTTTACTATTTAAAGTGATATCATTTCTTTCACTTTACGATTATTTGCGATTCTGATATGTAAAACAAAAAAACAAAAAAAAAATGGATCTTTCTCATTAATCGATTCAAACTTTGTTTACATTCAGACAAGTTCCTACACTTGTCTAGCTAATTGTTCGATTAACAGGTTATTATAGCATCTGGGATTTTCAAGGCTTGACAACTCCCTGATGTTGAATCATCATCATCATCCTCTCGAAATCTCTTTCTGGTTTGCAGCTTGCAGGATTCCAAGACGACTGTCTTCTTCGAACCCTTCAATGCAAATGCTGAAGCTGTCAATCTAGACAGATTAAATACTGATGCTACTATGGATTTCGATGCTCCTACATCAAAGGTTCATGATGTAGTTGAGGAAGCTGCTACTCATTCTGATAGCAGAGTTTTTGATCGTGAAGCACACACCTCTATCCATTCTGATCATTATACAGAGGGTGTGGAAGCTGATCAAGTCACTGATCAGGTAGAAGAATCTCTAGCCACTCATACTGAAGTTATTTCTTGTGATCTTGACAAAGGTGAGGAGGTTAATCAGATTCAAAGAGAAGCAGAGGTTTTTGCTAAGGTAAACTCTGATATTCCTGAAGCTGTCGCAGAAGAGAAAATTGATGAAGCTGCACAGTTTACTGCTGAAAATATTCTTCCTGAAAATGCAGCAGACACTAATGAAGAAGCTGGAAATGATGATGAGGGTTCTCATTCACATCCTAGCATTCAAGTTTCATTGGCTGATGATGTCAATAGTGATGAAAGAATGGAAGTTAATAGACAGACCAATGAACATTTCCAGAATATGTACTACAAAAATTGGGCTGATGCAGATTGTGTTTTCTCAGCACAAAGGGCTGCAGATTTGCTATCTGATTCTGTCAAGAAGATATCCAATACTGATGTACTTACAAGTTTACAGGCAACTGTTGTTCAAGTCAAATCTCTTAATAATAGATTTGATGAGAATCAACAGATGTTTACAAATCTAAGGAATGAATTTTCTCTCAGGGATACAACTTTGAAGCTTGACAGATCATTTTATTCTACACAATTCCAGCAGCAAGCCAAGGATTCTGAGGAAATCAAGAAAAGGCTTGGGAAAGTTGAGGAGAATCATGCTGAAATGTCTACTCAATTGAATTCTATTTCTAATGCTCTAGAATTGCTAACATCAGTATTACTTTCTGATGATGTCAAAAAGGGGGAGAATGTACCTAAAGACAAATGCAAAGACATTCAAGCTCTGAGACAGAGGGATGATTCTACTGATGGGGGAAGCAAAGGAAATAAAGGAAAGGTCATTGCTCAAAGGCAAAGCAGGACTAGAGTAAACTCTGGTAGACAAATAAACTCTGAAAAGATAAACTCTGGTGGACAATCTACTTCAAATCTCAAGAGTTTAGTTGTTTCAACTAATCCATCTACTGATGAAGAGATTGCTGCTAAGATATTCATGAAAGAGCATGGAAAGAATGTAACTATTGAAGATATCCAGGCTGAAGAGCAAATGCTTGCTGAGGAACACAAGAAAAATCTTGAAGCTGGAATCTACAAGAGAAAGGAAATCAAGGCTCCTAGAAAGAAAGAAGTTGGTATTTCTATCAAAGAGAATATTCAACAGAGTATACAAAATACAAGGAGACCTGTGATTAGAAACTCTGATAAGGGTAAAGGCATAATGATTGAAGAGCCTAACCTAAAGAAGAAAGATATTTCAACCTCTGACATTGCTCAAGTTGAAACAAGATTAGCTAAATCAACCTCTGACGCTGCTCAAGTTGATGTTTCTATTGAAGACATGACAACCTCTGACGTTGCTCAAGTTGTACAGAAATCTACACTACTTCTAGGATTCAGCAAATCGAAAATTCTTGAAGACTTAAAGCTTGAAGCTGTGAATTTCTCAGAAACCAGAACAGTATTGGGAAAAGAAGCCTTTGACAAATCTGGACTGGGTTCACACAGAGAGAGAAGAACTAATAACAGATCTCAAGACAAGTTTTCATTGGCAGAATTTGGAGTTGGAATTACTCAAGAAGGTCTTGACAAACTGGAATCTGTACAGATGATTTTTCACAAAGGAATCAAAAAGGAATTCTTATTATATTTTATGGCTGATGGCAGAGTGTATAGATTTGGTAAATTTGATATCCAGTTAAAACTTTGGGAAGAGCTAGAGTATGTTCTATATCTACTTGAAGTAAAGAATAGAAGTACTTATGATGCTGCTCGAGTTTTGAAGGAAAGGATGATGAAATCCAAAGTTTTGAGTGGAGCTGGAGTATCAAGTGCATACATTCCTAAATACAGAGATGCACATGGAAAGTTGGTAGAAATGAAAAGGAATAGTGCTAGGTTCAGAACTGCACTAAATAAAGAGGTTCTTGAGTTCAATATAGAGTCTGATAAACCTTTTTATATCAGACTTGGCAATGAAATGAACAAAAATAGCATATATTCTTTGAGGGCTGCCATTTATCAAATTGGTGAAGATGAACCAGAGATGAAGGAGCTGAAGAAGATTATGATTGCTGAATTGAATAGAGCTGAGAAGAAACTACTGTTAGATTATATCAGGACTGTGCCTGATATTCAAGAAATCAAGTAAAGTCTGACTGTAAGTTTTTAATATATTTTCTATTCTAAGTCAAATTTAAACTCTGTTTTAAATTAAACTCTGTTATATGTTAAACACTGCATTTGTTAAAAGTTTTTGACATCATCAATTATATGTTTAACTTGTACATTTTATTATGAACAAGTTGGGGGAGATTGTTAGATATAATTGCTGACGTTTGTTTATCAGTGTTTAAGCAACAGGTACTGACCAGAGTTTATCAGAAGCCGGTCAGAGTTTAATTAAACTCTGACAGGGTGAAGAGTTTAAAGGAAGCCGGTCAGAGTTTATTTAAAGTCTGACAAGGTGATAGTTGAATTAGCTGTCGGTGCTGAATTGAAGATTCTAGAAGCAATATATTCTGAAGATGGAAAGAAGCAGAATATATTGATACAGCTAAGGAAACGGAATAGAAGATAAGAAGCAATCCTTAATTGATATCAATTGTATAGCTAATTTGTAGGAATATCAATTAGATAAGGATTGTGTAACTGTGTACTATAAAAACACAGATAGGTTATCCCTAGAAGGGATGCGTTTATTGAATATATTATTCTTGTAACCTAGAAGCTCTTTGTGATTCATTAACATCACAAAGAGAGAATTATTTAATATAATTCAGTTTGTTGATTTACAAACCTGTGTTCTTAATTGTTATTCTCATACATACTTGATTATATATTGTGTATTCGGCCTAACAGGGTCGGAGAGACTCCGAACATGAACTCATTCGTCGAAGCCGCCTCAATCCTCGAACGAGAATTACTTTATTTATCGCACAATAATCATTGTTAAATAGCACATATTGATAACATGTATACATGATATTTATAAGTATTTGTTCTTATCTATACTACAAGTATAAAGTCAGTGTGATGCATACGACATTCATATTCTTCTTATTTTACATTTATATTTACTTTGTTTGAAGTTCATCTTAAATTTGAATAGTTTTATGTGATTGTTGAACTTAATGTTGAATTGACGTGTGTGTTTCTGTTTGAGCGTGATTAAATTGTGTTTTAAGAGTTTTATGTTTAACAATATTTTAAAAATATTTTTAATTAAAATTGTTGTTTTTAATAAATTAAGGTCAAATTACAAAAGAAAAGGGACTAAAGTGCAAATATCAGAATATGAATGTCGTATTGACCGACCGACTACCAAACTATATTTTGAATAAAATTGTTGTTTTTAATAAATTAAATAAAGTAGTAAAAATAAAAGAATTAAAGTAAATATATCAAAATATGAGAACCGTACCGACTGACTATCAAACTTTCAATGTTTCGGTTTTAATAATACAGTATATATATATAATAGGAGTGACTAGATTTATAATTAGATTGGATGCATTATATATATGACACATTTTTTGTTATTATCAAATGAATTTAAAATTAATTTTATGAAAGAAAATAATTAGTTATTTGGTATATATATATATATATATATATATATATATATGTGTGTGTGTGTGTAAAATAACTAAAAAACATATGAAAAACTATTTGTTTTGAGTAAAAATATTGTAAAAGCCGAGATAATAAAAATAAATAGATAGTACAACAAAACAATTAAATGAATTATATATTCTAAAATTTTGATAATAATTTGTGTAAACAATTAACAGATTAAAATATATAGTCCATAATAAATTTAAAAAAACATGATATTGCATATCGTACATTATGATCAGATCAAATCACATTATACAGCCCGGGTTATTTAAAATTATAGTCCCCGATCAATCAAATTATCTATATAAATTAAAGTAAGTACATTGTAACAGACGAAAAAAATGTGCAACCATACCTAGAAAAAAAAAATTAACCGCAAAAAATAGAATTTTATGTTAATTGCTAGAAAAATGACTCGTGTTTTAATTATTAAAGATGTGTATTTTGAAAAAAATAAAGGATGAATTCATTGTCAAAACACGGACATAACTCAGAAGGCATATGAGCAATTTTAACTTACGATGATATAAGCAAAAAATATTTATCCATCCATAATTGATCAATTCTCAAGTTCAGAATTAAAAAAAAGTATGTTTGTTTGAGAGAATTGAAACACATCGAAATAATACCAAACATACTTAATAATAGAATGATTTGGCACAAGGTAGTTTCACTTAAGTCAATTAGCTACATTGTTCTATGTTCTGAAAGTTAGGTAGACAGGAGAAGAGAAATAAAGATAAAAAATGCTTAAAATCAAGAGGTCAGAAGAAAAGACATAAAAGAGTTACAAAGAAAGTTTTAAGAACTGAAAACGCAAGGCCTAAGTAGAGTATTAGAAGATTTAGGAAAGTTTTTGAGTAAAATCAGTATTAAAACCTACAATCTCATACTGCATCATCTTGAAGGCTATTTAGTTTCTACCTTGAATATTGTCGGAGATGAACTAAATGAATGCATCATTTTTGAAGAACTGGAAAAATTTTAGGATTATAATTTTAAAAATGTCTTCTTAATTAGAAAACATCCAAAGAACACTCTAATTCTGTTCTATGATCCACAACAAAATTAAAAACATACATGATTTATCAAAACTACTCGTATTAGTTTTCACATTATAAACTTCAACATATTTAAGCAAGTACAACATAGTCATAACATTAACAATAAAAACTCTATGAACATCAAAAATATACAATCATATATGTCAAATGACATTGATAATGCATAATTTAGTTTAAAATCACAATCTAAGCTAGCGGTCCGTGCTTTGCATGAGTTTTTATGCTAGTTAAATATTATTAAAAGTTATCAATTCATTCTGATAAATTAGGAAATTATCGATAAATCATTGATTTAGTAACTCAAAGTACCTCAACTAATTTGTTCCAATTTCCGGACTACGCTTTTTACCGGAAAAGACCAAAAAAAGAAAGAGAGGAGGACAGAATCGAAGATGGGTTGAATGAATGGAGCCGGGTCGGGGACAGCGCACGCAAACAAACAAAGTGGTGACAGTCGTTATGGGGCTACAAACGTGCCTTTCACTCGTCACTACAATCCTGCACTCCTCTCTCTCTCTCTCTCTCTCCCCCTCTCTCTCTACATATATACCCGCCTATATATCGACACCACCAACAATACATACATAAGTTGCCTACATTTATTTATATATAAATGCACGCATCATTTTGATGAAATTTAAGCTAAATCAACATTTCAACGCTCAGTTTCTCATATCTCTCAAGTAATCTCTCTCTCTCTCTCTCTCATCATTTACTTTTCTCGCTATTTTTAAGCTACTGATCTCAAATTTCCAGTGATTTCACATTTTAATACCAAGATTTGTGCAACTTTTTAATCCATTTAATTGTGAAACTTCAATTCAAATAATATGCACAGCGTTGGTAATATGCGTTATGTAAGTAGTTTTTTTAGTTTAATGTATACATTTCCTTATACGAGTTATCTATTTTGTGTGTTTGTTGAATTCCTGGTTAGGTTTTGTGCTTTTTTGGAATAGTGAGGACCTCAAGTTTATTTCCTAAGTTTACGTATTTGAGTTCATGCTTAGTATGGCGATTGTTAGGCTTTCGTGTTTGATTGTTGATAGATGTTTAGTTTGAATTTTACATGTATGACTTGATTGAGTGATTTTAGTTCATTTTTCTTTTATTTCTCGAGGTGCTCATACTCATCTTCATTTTTGTTTTCTCGGCTTTCTTCTGCCCAAGTCATCTTCCTATTTGTTTTCTCAGGTTTCTCCTGCCTAACCGGATGTTGTAGCTTTACGTTTGTAATTATTCGTATAGATTTGGTTGTATGAGTGTTATAAGTTGTGTTTTTTGGATTTACAGGTGAAGTTGAAGAGATCTTGATTTCTTGAATTTCTGGTTAGGTCTAGTAATTTAATGTTTTTTTATTGTGGATCTGCGAACTTCTGGAAATTTAATAAGAGTTGAATTGAATTTATTTGTATGTTGGCATTTATTCAATATTGGTAGGCGATTGTTAGGCTTTTGTATTTGATTGTTAATTGTTTTGTAGACCAAATTTCACCTTTATGAGAAATTTAAGTCAATTTTCATATTTATTGTTTGTAATTGTGTGTATATATTTGGTTATATAAGTATCGTAAGCTGTTTCTATTTTACAGGTGAAGACGTCTGAATTTGTTGACTTGCTGGTTAGGTTTAGTGATTTTTATATATTTTTGGATTCTTCAAAGTCTGGAAGTTTAACCACAGGAGCTCAAATTTATTTGTAAGTTGGCGTATTTCATTTTATATTTTGCAAGGAGATTGTCATGCTATTGTGATTGGTTGTTAATTGTTTTTCTTTTAAAATTTAATGTGGAGTACTTGATTTGTAGACTTAAATTAATTTTGTAATTTGATTTTTACATATGTATTGCTTGATTGTTAGATTAAGTCAATTTAGTGATTGAATGTTTGTAACTTTATGTACAGACTTGGTTGTTTGAGTTGCATAATTTATTTATTTTTTGGTTTTACAGGTGAAGACATCTTTTGTTGAATTGCTGGTCAGAGTTTAGTGTTTTTAATACCTTCTTGAACTGTTTAAAGTATAATAATGAGTACCGAACTTCTGGAAATTCAGCCACAGGAACTCAGATTCATTTGTAAGTTGACATATTTTTTAATGTGTAATTGAAATTAGTCAGCTATTGTTTGCAATGAGTATTTACTTTTAGTTGTTTTGCTTCCATAGCTAAATTTTGTTAAGATGCTGTTGTGTATATCACAGATTTTATTCTGCACTGGCTTTTTGAGAAGTTAATATTTGATTGTTGTGATTATGATTCCATGTTATTTTGTAGTTGAGTTGAAGAAACAATGTTCATGCTCTGTTCGATTAGTCAATAAGACCAACCAACATGTCGCCTTTAAGGTGCAAATGATTAGTTGCTTACACTGATATGACTTATGTAACTATGCACGTATTACATGGAATTGAGATTAATAAAACTAACTACTGTACTCGCAGGTGAAAACAACATCTCCGAAAAAATACTGTGTGCGACCAAACACAGGTGTATTGAATCCACAAGCAATATGTGACTTTACAGGTATCGAGTTTTTGTTGATGTTTCAAGTATCTTAGTTTTGGCAATTTTTCCCAGTGTATGAACCTTACGATTGGTTTTAACCAGTTTTCTTTTTCTAAATAAAACATCATAAAATTAATAGGTAAAGGCTCAAGTGTGACTATTGCTTTAAAAAAACCTGCATCAGTTTCCTTTTTCTATTGATTTGGTTTCGAGGAATTTGAGTGTACTTAATCTATTCTTTGCACCTGTGTGAATATAGTTACAATGCAAGCACAACGGGTTATTCCTCCTGATATGATTTGCAAAGACAAGTTCTTACTTCAATGTGCTATGGTTGTTGCGGGAACAACTGAGGAAGATATTACATCTGCCACGGTACCATTTTAATACTTTTTCACCAATAAGAGTTTCTGGTTTTCATTTAAAATTCATGTAATCTTTTTGTTTCTTATCTCAGTTTGCCAAAGATGGGAAGTATGTTGAAGAGAAGAAGCTGCGAGTGATTCTTGTCAGCCCACCCAGTTCTCCAATACTTTCTCTAGTCAATGAAAGACTAAAGCAGGTGCAATCTAATGAAGTGTTGATACCAGAAGATCAAAATCCAAATAGCATCGAAAACTTCAGTCCTCGTCAGACGGTGAGCTATTCTTTGATTACTAGTAATTGTTCCAATATTGAATCTTTGTGAATCTTCTCTCTGATTTTTATATTCTCGTTTATGGCGATCTAGTTCAATAGTTGGTTGAGAAGTTTATAAATTTGGTTATGAAGGTGTTGGGTCGTATCCAGTCACAGTCCCTTAGTTGAGATGAAAAGTTTTGTATATTATAGTTCACCAAGAGTATTATATGTGATTTAGAGAATTAAAGTTATCTACCAAATGTTGGTTGCTTTCTTTCAGATTCTTTTCCGAATTCAGGACATAGTGTACTGATTAGTTGGTAACCAAATACTGTCAGGTTATTGAGGATGTGAAAGAAACCAAATTGGATGTTGCTGTGGACTCAAAGCCAACAAAGAAAGAAAATACTGAGGAGTTGGTGCTAAGCAAAGATGTTGTGCATGAAAAGAAGGATGGCATAATTTCTAAAATGGTAATGGAAATGGAGGAGCTGAAGGTAGTGAAAGAAATTGAGGACCATAAACCACTGAATGATGTCGAATCTGAAATAATGATGGACGGGGACAAGCTGAAGTTAGCAAAGGATATTGAGGAGGTGAAGTCAAAAATCAGAAAGTTTGAACTAAAGTTAGACGAGGTAATATTTGCGGTACATGTAATTTCGATTCCTTGAAATGTAGTACTGGGAAAATAGTATTATCAAGGGACATCGGTAAGCCCTGGTGTAGGTGAAACAATTGCTGATGTTAGTGATAGATCATAAGTTATCACATGAGGTCAGTTATAGGTCAACTACTAGATAGAAAAATGCTTGACAATATAATGTGAACTTATTCTTTTGTTATGAAATACATCTAGTATTAATGGTCTTTTACTGAGTAAAATACTTGCACAAGAAATTAATCCACCCTTGCATGCTTCATTAATTTTTTGTTATAATCGAGTTCAGCAATGAGTGACAATAAATTTTTTTATAGGCAAAGAGAAACACTCACTTTCATGTAAAATCTGATTCTGTTCTAAATTGCTTCTGGGTATTCAACAAAATATGGATATATTTTGACTGCTATGACTGTTAGTAACCAAAATCTCTTGGATTGTTTTAGGCTGAGAGAACAATTTCAAATCTGACGGAAGAAAAGAGGCTGAGCACCCAAGACAGGAACAATTTACAGCAGGAATTGGTAAGTTGTAAATTTTATTAGTTCCCTAACCAGTATTTTTGCATTGTTGATCCAAGCCTATTGGTTGTGTCATGGATGCTTTAAATTGTTCTTACTGCTGTTGATTTGATGGGTAAAGTTTAATCTGCATTGGGGGTTGAACGGGTTGGCTAATGATCAAGAAACTGTTTAAATCAATGTATCTACTATAGCGTCACGCTAAAGTTCCGCAATGTTGCCTTTTCTCATGTCCATTGGCAACCAGATTTGTAAATCATGATGTTATTTCCTCTCTGTCTATCCCTAGAAGAATCAGAAATATGCATCTATAAAATAGACAAGTAAAAATTTTGATATGGAAAGATTACTGTATATACCGAGTCATAGGCCTATATGGGATCTGCGAACTTATTTCATGGCAGTTCCCAGTTTGTGGTGATATATTGATAAAGTACTAAGGTGTAAAAACTTACAAATTTACCAAAATTCCCAAATCTCATGGTATCTATAAGAGAATTAGCTAATTGTATGGACTCGTGAAGCTGCATATGAAACCTAATAACAAACCTCCAAGCCATTATCTTACTCGCAGTCATTGTAGGTTCATATTAAAAAGTCATAAACTAAGTGCACCAACAGAACTAGACTTCCATATATTTCATCAGTAATATCCCTCAAGTAATCCATGTCTTATGCTATGCAGGCTCTGGTGAGGAGTAAGAGAAGTGAACTTGAACCGGGATTCCCTCTGTTGTTTGTTTGTATGGTGGCACTTGTTAGCATCTTCTTTGGTTACCTTGTACAAAAGACCTAGCGAACAGTTAGTATCAAGATAATAGCAGGATGATTCTATATGCATGTCGCTAACAGTAAACTGATGTAAAGTTGCAAAGAGATTGTGCAAAGCCTTGATAAAATGGGCCAGTGGCCAAGTCACAAACGCCATTATGGATACAGGGAGTCTGTAAAAGATCATTGTTGCTGGATATTGACGTTGAAATATGCATACGAAAACTAGTATTCAAAGTTGTAGGAAAATAGTTTATTCTTGAAAAGTTGTAGCTGTAATTTTTTAATACCATTCGTCAAAAGTTCTGCCGCCAGGTATGGAATTTTTTTACAAGAATCGAGCATATGATACTTTAGCAGGTCATTATTTTTCAAATCTTGCAAAAATCTTTGGCATGATTGTCAAATAGAGGTCTATATGGGTTATCATTTTACAACTCAGTATCAAATTATACATATATAAAGAGAAATAGATTATATAGGTTCCACATTACGGTACTAAATTAATTCTCTTCAAAGTGATAACTTGTACAAATTATCTCTCCCAAGTAATGATTGGTATTAATAAATAAAATAAACCCCTCTAATGTAATAATTTCTTTAAAGTGATTAAAATTGGCTACAGTCATTGTCTATCTCAGTCTCTCCGTTGAGTTGGAATTTAGGTGAAAACTAAAACTACAGCAAGACAACGTTAAAATATTAAATATTTACTGCAATTCCTGTATCTTACACAATCTGAGTGACTTGGACACTTATGCATGAATATTTTCTTTTTGCATGTACTTTTTATCCTTGTTAGAGTGCTGGAGTACTCCGTTCAATGGGAGAACCAGGAACATAGGGAACGAAACCTCGCCCACCAAACACAGGACGCATAAAAGCATCATCAAACTTACGCCAATAGCGATGCACAGTGTGTGTCGGAGTGGTCAAAAGTAAGCGTAGGCTGGTTGGTTGAACTTCAGAATCATCCTGGTGGCCCAGTAATGGAACAGTGATTGAATCCTTGGGAGTATTGGTCTCTGATGATACAGAAGTTAGTGATCCTTCACCTGGGGGTAACAGCCACCTTATAAGAGGTTGTGACATCAAACCAAATACCTAAACAAAAAAATTAAGTACCAAGTCACATTCAGGAGAAATGTGCTGCCTGATGAGTATTAGTGCGACCGGTTTGTAAAGCATGGGAAATGGATATGTACCACTGTACTAAAAAGAACAACAGTAATTGTGCTGGTGATCATTATTGCGTTCTCTTTCTTTTGTGTATGACCTGCCCTGGTGAACTGTATAGAGATTAATTCAGACAAGCAAGAAGGATAAAAGAAATGACATAAAAATCTTCCTTCCTTAGAAACAGTTGCATGCATCAAAGTGATATAGTAGGATAAGAATTCTATTTATTCCAAATGAGATGACCAATTTTTAAGGAGTGCGAAAATGTAGTACATTACCTACAGTTCATAATTTAGGCGGCTCCTCATGGATATTGGCTTTTGGGAGTTGGGGTTTCAACTTCGGAAATATTAGGTTCTGATTTTAGGCCTGTTTTCGGTTTAGTTATAGAGATTTCTAGATACTAGCTTCATATACATGTTTTGTGTATTACCTTGTTATAAGCAAGAGCCATAGACACAGCTCCTCTCATGAGACCTGCCCACCATATGATGATCTGGATTTTCAGACATGACAAAAGCGTGATTAGGTTTACAAACAGAATAAGGATGATTAAAAAGAATCATGTGGACACTTACTTGCTCCCTAAATGAAATGTGCTCATTAGGAGATTTCTTTGTTAAATTTGACAAGAGTGAAAGTGGAAACACAAATGCTGCTCTGCCAATCAAAATTAATCCCAGAAGTGTAAAGCTCACTGCAACTGATGTTCCAGGGCTGCAAAAGTGTAGGATTAAGAGCTAAACATGGAATCAATATATGATGAAGTCACATGAAAGATACTTCATCAGTACTTAACTTGTAATGCGAAATCTAATGTAAGTACACTTCTCAGAAGCATGATATGCATGAAGTAGCATATAATTTGTTTAAATTGGACATACCTATCATTCACGAATCTCCATTTCTCAATATCCAAGGCATCCATGCCAACATAAAGGAAGATGAAGAGCTCAGCAATAAATGACAATGTAGCAAAAGTATGTCTGCGGGTAAATTGGCGGAAGAACTTGAAAGATTAATACAAAGCTTGTTTTAATGTTAGTAGAGCTATATATGTTGATATGACAGACATACTTGGTTGTGATCCTTGAACTCTCGGTGACATTGTGCCAGGTGTAGTGAGACATTACAATCCCACAGAAGAATACAGTGAGAATACCACTCAAATAGAATAGCTGTACAAAAGCAAATTGAGTTAATTCATGTAAATTGACAGTTCATTTATCGAATCTAAATGGTAAAAAAGCCTGCTGTGTGTAAAAATTTCAAAAAAAATCTCACACAAAAAATATCAGAAACTAACTTCTGCCAGCACATAAGAAAGGTAAGCCATTAGAATCATGAGGGCTACTTCACGGTCTGTAGAGTGCCTGTTACACGTAAATATCAACTTAGTGAAATTTCATTTCTCAGTTCTACGCAAACATGTTTCTTTGATAAAGGAGTTAACAAAGGGATAAAAATATTACACAAAACATACAAATGTGCACAGGCAGATCATATGCACACCCTTGCAGATATTCTGGAAATATATATTACCTTCCAAAATATAGCTTTTTAATAACGAAAGCACTTAGAAGTCCAGTCTGCAGTAAAAATAATAAGTTTTCAAACATGAACAAAAACCACTAGCCTCAGAAAGACTTGCAACAGATAAAAATAAATCTGAAAGTGAAAGCGAGAGACTTACAAAAACCCCCAACAAAGTGCTTGTTAGGAACAGATGGATGAAATTGCCAATGAAGTGCAGGCCAATACTGTAGTCAAAACTTGAGATGTCAAAGCCCTGGATGGCATTAAAAAGTACCACTGATGTAGCATCGTTTACAACACCCTCGCCAAACACCAAACTGTAAAGTAACGGAGTCTCATCCTGATTAAGCACCTGCACAATGCAATTTCTATTTTTTGTTGGATCTGGTGGTAGCTTTCGTCTCATATATAGGATATTCTTAATTATATTAATAGATTTTCATGAAATATGGGCTTAACTGGGAGAAATAAACCCTCCCAAACACTCATATACAAAATGATTCCTAGGATATGAAATATATACCTGCAGAGTGCAAACAGAATCTGTTGCAGCGAATATTGCTCCAATTGCTAAAATGATGGAAGGAAGATATCACGGTCCATAACAAACAGGAAGTAGAAGGTGCTATTAATAAAGTGAAAAAGTAGATACCCAGATAATCCCCAATGTCCTGAGAGCCAACACCCAATCTCTTAAAAAGTTTTGTGACACCTGGATCGTCCAAGAATTAAGAAGGGAAAGTTTTACAGTAAAAAAAAATGGCCAACACCATGTTTAGTCCAATGCTAAACTATTTTAAATGAACATGTATAAAGGTATTTTCATGTATGCATGATTACATTTGATTCCAGTTGCATAAAACCCGCAGAGAGAGATGTGTACACATTTTATGCCAAATTTTTATTTGGTATAAGGACTTGTTTAATTAGATTTTAGAAAGCATCCATATTTGATACCAAGAGAAAGTTCAGAATCATGACAGTAGATGGGATTATAAGAAAGAAGAAGAGAAAAGATTATGTTCAGCTATTGCTACTAAAACAAGTCCCTTTTAATGAGATCTTGACACAGTAGAGGTGTTTGTAGTCTAATGTTCACTTGAACTATGCAACTGAAAAAACATTTTACAAGGCTAAAATCAAATACAAAGGTGGCATACCAAATGAAATAATAGAACATGAAACCAGGGTACCAATAGCGCCGAACATCATAATAGTAATGAAGTTTCGAAAGAATTGCTTCTTCTTGACCTGAAACCTGCCATAGAAAATGTAAAGTCATGCCAGAAGGATCAGTGAAAAAAAGCTTCAGATAATTCTTTTCTTTTGCAAAAGAAGTTTATAACCATTATAATAGAAAGAAACTTTAAAATATAAGGTGTAAAAGAATTAGTTCTTACAATTAATCTTTAAAACCAAAGTACGGTTACAGGATTCACTGTGACAAGTGCTTGACTGCTTGCTGGTTTTTCTCATAACTTACCACCAAACATGGTACACATTTTATTAATGCACTAAAGGATTTTTCTCGTTAATAATTTAGTCTACGGATGTTTTCCTTGGGATTCTTTGTTTCACTCCAACAGTATCTTAATTAGTGTAATATACAGAGAACAGATGGTATAACATTTGCTTAAATGAACAGTTCTCATGATTAGGTATCGCACTAAACAAGAAAAACACTAATGTGGTGTTTCAATTAAGGCCAATGGTTATTTTTCGTCAATATGCTACATCCTTCAAATCTTATCTCAAGTATGCCATTGAGTTCTGGACAGAACAAACCAGACAAATTACAGGTTAATTAAAGAGAACAGGTTGTGTTTTGTTAATTGAATTAGAATCTTTTCGAGACTGCCTATAACTTGTTATAGGAAGAGAGATATTATCGTACAACCATTAATTGGGGCAACTATAATAATTGAAAAGGTCGGAGTTATCAGATCGCATTGCTTATAAGCAAAGTTATAATTCATATAGATTATATAGCAATTTACACTGTAAGCTGCAAAAATTAAATCTCATTTTAAGCTAAGTGATGATGAATAAGAAATTCTAGAAAAGCAACCAAATAAATACATTTCAGCATGTCCACATCAGACATAGCATTAAATATCGGGCAATTTTGAGTTACGCGCCCGAAGCTGATTTTATACATTATTGAATTCATGATAAATATTTTTGCCACCATTGTGTTTGTTTCCTGATATTGAGCCAGGGATGGAACCAGGAACTTAAAATGGGGCGGGCTTAACAACTTATTACAAATTTTTACCACCTGATGACTCATACGTTTATTCTTCAACCGTTGTTAATTTTCTTAGCAAATTGACTTTTTGTATAGATAACCATAATATTTCCTAGAAACGCATCCTCTATGGCCCTATACTAGGAATACTCTTGAGAATTTTAAAGATTGTTGTTATTTTTACAGAGATTATCAGCAGCATGACATGAAAGAGTTTAGCAAATACATATTGTGAGCTGAAAAAAAGTTGGACCAAGTAAAGTCATAACATGTATAACTAGTAAATGTTTTTCAAAATTTCATCCTGGGCTTAAGCCCAGGGAAGCCCTTTGATGCTTCCGTCCACTGAGCTGATCTGATTTTTCTCGAATTGCAAAACATTGATTTACATTATGATAGACAAGCAAAAAAATCCTACATATCTAACTCACCCGGCATTGAATATAATTGGTGGAAGAAGATAAATAAAGAAAAGATCTTCGCTAAAGACAAGAAGATGTGAGTTCTTTCCACCAGTGCAGAGCAAAATAACAGCTCCCGTGCAGAGACCCTGCAATCCATCCATATGCAAACCAGAAGTATTATTGTAACTTCATGCAATACAGCCTTTAACATGAACTGAAGTAGGTTTCTTTCTATATAATGAAGCAGACTACAAATAAAATTCTTCTAATGAAAATGTATAACATGTTTCACATAATAAGGTCCACTAAAGAACATGAGATACTGAGGTTAAGCTTCAAAAACACGATTAATATACGTTATTCTAGACTTGGTTCAAATGCAGCAGGATTCATATGCTTGTAATTACAGAATGACAACAAGTAGTACAATGATAACCATTTGTTCAACATATAGGACTTTGGAAAGAAAAACTTACAACAAAAAGGGCCGTGATCGACTCATTCATCCATCGATTCTCTTCGAGGAGATGACCAAGTACAATACATGCACAAAGAAGAGCCACAAATATATTGATAGACACCACAGATTTGTGATCAGAAGCTGCCAAAGTTTCCATTTTTGGCAAAACAGAACTCAGTTGGGAAGCCATTATTCAACTATGTAACATAAAATCATTCTAAACAACAATTCTTCCTGTAAAACATACATTAAGATCATTAAATAATTGAATAAAAATTCAACATCATATAAACAAGATTAAATCATCTCAATGAAAACATAAGCAGATAGTAAATTCTTTTTTAAAAAAAGTACCATTTGCTGAGGAAACAGATGAAAATTGAATGTTACCAAGAAAATTAAAAAAGCGGGCTTAAAATTATAATCATTTAATACAATCCCTTTTGAAAGAGTGATCAAGAATGCATGAATACTAACCAATTAGCAGATTCTGAAAAAGGGCATTTGCTGAAAAATTCAAAGATGATATTACAGGTCCTATATGTTAGGAAAAAAGAGCTGCAATATATATTTCATCTTTATATCATATGTAGACGCCTTTACATATATGCATGGGGGAAGGTGAATAATCCGGAAAGGTGGAGAAACTAGCAAGTCTTTATATATCTTGCTGAGCCCGAATTTTTTTAGAAAAGCGACTAAACCGGTTTGATTACTCAAAGTTAAATCGGTTTGAATGATTGTGGATTATTCGGTGATGGTCCTTTCTGTCATAATTTTGAAGAAAAATGGTTCAAAATATCATAATTTGAAAAAATAATCTTAAATATTACGCTAAAACACCCCTTTAACATATGTTAACAAAAACGTAGAATCGTCTAGCGTTTTAACAAGTTTTTAAAAAAAACAATGAAAACGCAAGTGATGTTTTCGTAATCAAAACGCTACATTAAGTTGTGTTTTCAGGTGAAAACGCTACTTCAAGTTGTGTTTTCAGGCAAAAACGCTATTTAAAGTTGTGTTTTCAAGTCAAAACGCTACTTTAAGTGGTGTTACCCAATTTTTTTTAAAATTTGCAAGGTTCAAACGTTAGACGAACTAGCGTTTTTAAGAAAAAAAATGAAAACACTACACTAAGTAGCGTTTTAGAGTGATATTTGAAGCCATTTTTTCGAGTTGTGATATTTGGGGCCATTTGTCTTAAAATTGTGATATTTGAGGGTCTTTTCTCCGATTTTTTGCTAGGTAATTAATTGAATATAATAAATTTAAACTCATACATCATTTACAAAAATAATTTAAAATTATTTACAAAAAGATAAAAATAAATAATAACGAGATCATGGGATGATAACTATGTTAAAGGTCTGTTTAATGACGAAGATTCCAGAGCAATACTATCTACGCCAATTCCTAGGCAAAGGGTGAGGGATAGAGTGATATGGCATGCTGCAAAAAGTGGAGAGTACAATGCAAGGGATGGTTATCGATTCTGGAATGACCAGCATATTACTAATGCCCAGCTGTCAAGATCGCCTGGTTGGAACAAAATATGGAAGATTACAATCCCTTACAAAATTAGAGTGTTTCTCTGGAGACTGTGTCGAAACAATTTGCCTCTTCGGTCTGCGCTGGTAAGAAAAGGAGTTAATTTGGATGATGTGTGCCCATTCTGTAAGACTAACGGGGAGAACGCTAAGCATATTTTCATGGAGTGTGGTTTTGCAAAGGAATGTTGGCAAGAAACGGGTCTTTCGGTTTCGATCCCAGAACATCAAGATGTCTCAGCTTGGCTCCTTGACATCTTAGCTACAGGAAAACAGGAGGTTCTAATAAGGATTATCTCGACTTTATGGGCTATCTGGTGCTTCCGAAATAAATTGGTCTGGGAAACCAAGGTGGTAACAGCGAAGGTGGCAACAGAGTGGAGTACTAAGATGATTCTGGAATGGCAATTAGCTAGAGCTAAACTTGGTGCTCAGGGAAATGGTACAGTGAATGACACGGGAAGTGTTCAGATTCCGAAATGGGAACCACCAGAGGAAGGTAGTCTGAAAGTAAATGTTGATGCCTCGGTTTTTGAGAATGAGCATTTTTACTCTGTAGGGATGATTGTTCGGGACCATCTAGGAGCGTTCATCCAAGGCAAAACAATGAAGTTTCCTGGGAGAGTGTCGGCTTTTGAAGCAGAAGCGGTAGGAGTTTCTGAGGCGCTTTCTTGGATAGATACGCTAGCTATCAATAATGTCATTATCGAATGTGATTCACTGCTCACGGTGTCTGCTGTCAAAAGCTCGAAGTCTAATTTGCTAGAGGTAGGTAATGTTATTGATAGCTGTAAGGAAATGTTAAGAGATAGAGATGATGTCTCTATTGTTCATATTAAAAAACACACCAACAAGGCTGCCCATATGTTGGCTAGATGCCCTTGTAACATTGGTTGCTCTTCTGTCTTTATGTCTCCTCCAGATCATATGTTGGAGACCATTTTGTCTGATTTTGCTATTGAATAAAATTCAGTTTGTGTTTCAAAAAAAAAAAAAAATAATAACAATTGTACAATTACTTAGTAAGATGAAATCAAAGTTGAGCAAATTTTCAATTGTAATACATAGTTCGCTCATATAATTGAAATATATATTTTCTTTCTGGAGAGGAAATTATAGAACATAATGCAGTCGTGAGGAATGTTCAAGTACAATCGTTAATTGTTAATTGATTTTAAGTGAATCATTTTCTTTGTTTTAATAAAAATTACCAAAGACTGCTCCATGGTCCTTGCACGAGCGCGAAGACCTTGTGAAGCCAGACATCATAAACCGCAAGCTATATGCTGATAAGATGGAGATTGCTTGTTGATTGATTACTCACTGGATTTGGACCTCTCAAGTTATCCTTCAAATTTCAAGCACCACTACAACATTTGATGTCTCCTCCTGTTATAGCCAAAATTCGATAATGGGTTTTTAGGTTAGGATCGGGTCAAATATGAATTCAATTATGTTATTTTTGTGATTAGGGTTAAGTTTAATATTAGGGCTTGCCCTCATATAGGTAAGGGTGCGCTCCTTTAGGACGTCTACCCCTTCAGGGCGCGCCCTCATGGTAATGACAACTTGATGGATGATTTGCCAAAGGATAACAACTATATTGACATGGCATGACATGAGGAGGATTCAAGACTTGTCCTCTTAGGGGAGAGGGTGTGCCCATTTGGCCATCTAACCCCTAAGGACGCGTCCTCTCGGTGTGGACTGACAACTCTACATGAATGGAAGACTTGACGGAGAATAATAACTTCATTTGACACAAGGAAGACTTAGGGCTTGTCCTCATGGGGATGAGGGCGTGCCCTTTAGGCCGTCCACCCCTTGAGGGCACGTCCTCTTGGTTTGAAGTTGCAACTTGATAATGAAGGATGGTTCCTTTGGCTTGGTATTGACAAAATATTGAAGAATTCCCTCCTAGGATGTGCCCTAGGAGGGGGATGTCCGTGACTGAAGGCCTCCTCCTGTATTCAATGGGCGCGCCCTCATTGGGGATGTGGGGTTAATCTTGGTGTGTGCTTTGGGAGCTCTGTTCCTGTACTCAATGGGCGCGTCCTCATTGGGGAACTTTGGAGTAATCCTGCACTTTGCACCCAAACACTTGGGATCACTTGTCCTGCTATCTGGTGGGTGCTTCTCATTCGGGGGACAAGGATGCGTCTAGCATTTAAGGTAAGTCATGGCTATACCTGCGTCTATGAATTAAGGAAATAGCTGGTAATAGATAGGACTAGTCCTCGACGGGGGAAGTTTCCTTATCCATGAAGTCCTGACGTCATAGACGAGCCTTAGGCCTTTGTGACTAGGCCTTATCGTTAGACATTCCTAAAGTGAGCTAAAATTCTAAGTAGGGAAATAGATGGAAGTCCTACCTTCAAGTAAGGAAAGATAAGGAAGACATATGCTTAAGTATGGAAAGAATCCTATACATGGAAGACAGTGGGAAAAGTCTTACGTCTATACATGGAAAGATAACAGAAGACTTCAGATGGGCTCCGAAGATCAAAGACTAAGCCCATGGAGGAAACTTCCTCCCCAAGAACTACGTTGGCTTGATTCCCTATAAATAGGGATACGTAGGCAAATTGTAAGGGGTCGAATGTTGAGAACTCTGAGGCAACCAACAAAAACCCTAAGCAATCTGAGCCACCAATTAAACACAACCACCATACTCCGACGAATTTACCACCTAAGGACCACCGTTGTAGATCTTGATTCCGGCGAAGAACCCAAACTTTGTTAATACCAAATTCCTCTGTTAACAAATTGGCGCTAGAAGGAGGGGTGCTAATTAAGATCTGAATCTTTGGAGGAGAAGATGTCACAAAATCGCAACGAACGTCCTAGGGATGAGGTCTTGTCTGAAGACAGTGAAGAGAACAACCATGCCCGCCATGAGGAGTACGTTCCCCATAGTGTTCCAAATCCATCTTATGGAACACCTCTCGTAGGGGGACGACCACCGGTGCTCATAAGTAATTCTGACTTGATGGAACAACTCTATCGCATGGGTGATGCCTTGAATGGCTTTGAAGCAAGGCTGGATACGGTCGAAAGAAGCGAAGGAAGGGGTCGGGTCAGGCGACAACCCCATAATCACCATCGCACAGGTAGAGGCACCACGGGTCAGAGGAGGTTTCAGAATGTTACTCCAAGAAGGTTAGAGTATCAGGAGGATGGAGTCCCTATTGTTGAACTCCCCGATGATGAGACGGGCAGCCAAGATCAACCTAGGAGGGAACGACGTCCATCTCCGGACCCTCATAGGTCAGGGCGATCTGAAAGTGAAATTCGAAGGGCTGATGAACTCCACCGAGACCAAGAACAACGATTGAGCAGGTTGAAGGATCGTCTTGGTATAAGACTTAATAACGATGATCTACGATTGTTGTTGGTCGAATGGCAGAGGGACAGAGAGGTAAGAGGAGAACAACCTCTTGATCCACAACGTGAGCCCCCTGTTGACAGGTCGAGGCCCCATGGACATGAGCGAGCACCTTCGCGAGATGACCCGCGTAATGATCAAGATGCGAGGCCCCGTGATTCACAGCGAGCGCCCCCTGATCTCAGGTTGAGGCCCCGTGATCACGAGCGAGCCCCCCGATCAGGAGGGTCAGGAAGGAGAAGGGGTATGGAGTTGGATTATAGGAGTAGGGATAGCGATCGAAGGAATAGATACGATGCCCCTTACCATGGAGGACCCTCTGGAGGAAGGGATCCGCACATAACACCTGTCTCGTCCCAAAGCAGGTCAGGAGGACGACAGGAAGGGATAGGGACGCGCCCTCATAGTCATGAGGAGAGGACGCGCCCTCACAATCCGGAGGATAGGATACATCCTCATAGCCATGAAGTAAGGACGCGCCCTAATAGCCATGAGGGAAGGGCGCACCCTCCAAGTCCCAATCCAAGGATGCAAGAGACTCCTGCAACCCAAGTAGAGATCCAGCCTCCTCAACCACCACCTCAACCTCCGCCTATCGGTAATACTCAGACTAATGTCCAAACTGTCCCAGGTGTGGGAAGCTTCAATGTGGATGACCTGAAAAAACTCCTCACACATCTTGAGGGAGGAAGAGTCACTTCAACGGCTCAAGCTCCTTCTCCATTCTCTGCAGCAGTAAGGGAGGCACAACTTCCAACAGGATACAGGAATACAACCAACGATTTACGCTTCCATGGAAATGTCGGCCCTGTTGAGTTCTTGGGAAGATTCAATATAGAGATGGATGTATATCAAGTTCCTGACTTGGCTAGATGTCGTCTTCTGGCAGCAACTTTTAGAGAGAGTGCGCAACAGTGGTTTCAAAAGCTTGGACCAGGTGTGATCACTTCATGGGAAATTATGAAAACTTTGTTCCTGACAAAATTCCAAGCTACTGTGAAGTATGCCCCCCCCCAGTGACTACTCTGGCCAATATCAAGCAAAAGGAAGGAGAAAGCTTGCAGTCGTACTTCAAAAGGTTCAATGCTGAGTCTACCATGGTCAGAGGGGCAACCGATGAGTCACTAAAAAGTTTCTTGATTGCGGGACTCCAAGTTGGAACTGACTTCTGGAAGCACTTGCAGGGGAAGGACCCAGCAACCTAAGCAGACCTCTTTGCCCAAGCTGAATACTTTAAGATCGTTGGGAAATCTCTTGCTGACAATAAAAAGTCCGACTCCCAAGTGAAGGGGAAAGGTTCTAAGAGGAAGGATAGGTCTCCAAGCCCTGACTACCGGAGGAGAGGGTATAGTCCGAATAGGGTGAACGTCACTAATGCAAGGAGAGGTTGGACTCCACCAGACTATGACAGATTGAATAGGTATCAAACAGGGAGTTATACACTAGCTGCCTCGGTGGAGCATATCTTTGAAGTGAATAAGGACAAGGGTTTATTCAAGAAGCCAACACCGTTATCCTCGTGGCAGAGCAAGGACAAAAAGAGATATTGCTCATATCATGAATCTACTGGACATAATACCCACGAGTGTCGACAGCTCAAGGAAGAAATTGAAGAATTGATCAAGGCTGGATACTTAACTGACTGGATTGTCAGAGAAGTAAAAAAGCATAAAGACGACACTGACAGGAGGATGGAAAGAGAGCATGCTCCTGAAAGGGATGATGACAGATTTAAGGACGTTCAGTTTGCCCGGGCTGGAAGCATTCATACTATCTTTGGAGGACGCCATTTTGGTGGTGACAGTAACAACGCACTGGAAAGGTATGCCAGGGAAGCACGTCATAAGCCCTTAACTAATGTGAACAGCTTGGAACTTAAACCTCCCAAGTTGTTCAGGGGGGAATCAGTAGATATTACATTTACTGAGGAAGAAGCAAGATGGGTACATCATCCTCACAGTGACGCCCTAGTCGTTGCCATACAGATTGGTCCTATGAATGTACACCGAGTATTTGTGGACAATGGAAGTTCGGTAAATATTCTCTACTACAGCACTTATAAGAAGTTGGGTTTGCCTGATAAGGATATTGTCCAAGAGGATGCTTGGATTTATGGTTTCACTGGAGAAGCTGTCAGAGTTATGGGTGCAATTAAGCTTCCGGTTACACTTGGTGAAGGTCCTCTATCTGTGACTCAGATGATAGAATTTATGGTATTGGATCAAGAATCTGCCCACAATGCCTTGGTAGGAAGGCCTTTGCTGAAAGAGATGAAGGTAATTACTTCCATTTATCATTTAATAATGAAATTCCCTACTCCAAAGGGGGTTGGTTCAGTTCGAGGGTCACAATATGATTCAAGGGAGTGCTATCATAGAACTGTCAAGGGTTTTCGTCGTAATGGATTAGGAGGACGCGCCCTTCCCCAAGAAGATGCCCAGGGATTGCTCAAAAATTCTAAGGGAGAGATTCATGTTCATTACACGGTTCAAGAGCCAGAAGATGATGTCCCTCAGCTAAGGGCGCGCCCTAAGTTGTTACTATTGGAGGCGCCCCCCCTAATTGAACTTCAAGAAAGAATTGTTGAGAGCACCTATACCCTACAGGGCGCGCCCTGTAGGAAGGAAGAGTTTCTTGAAGATGCACCCTCGAGGAGGGAGAAATTTACTGACTTCTTCCCAAGGGAAGAAGGGTATGTGGAGGACGCGCCCTCAATAGAGGATGAATTTGTGGAAGACGCGCCCTCAAAGAGTGAGATGCCTGTTGAAGATCCTCGTATTTTTGATCTTGATCTTGATCCAAGAACTCCTATCCTACAGGAGAAGACGGGTCCTGCGGAAGAAACAATCTCAATCCCGGTAGACGCAGCAGATCCCAGTAAAGTTCTCAAGATTGGATCACAGCTATGCAATGAGTTGAGAACGGGCTTGACTAATTTTCTTATGACCAACCTGGATGTGTTCGCTTGGAGTCATGCTGATATGATAGGGATTGATCCTAATGTAATGTGCCATCATCTAAATATATATCCTAATAAGAAAGGAATGCGTCAGAAGCGACGTGCAATCAGTGGAGAAAGGGCAGTAGCTTTAAAAGAGGAGGTCGACAGACTCTTGGATGTGGGTTTGATCAAAGAATCCTTCTATCCCGAGTGGTTGGCAAACCCGGTGTTGGTGAAAAAGCCTAATGGGAAATGGAGAACTTGTGTTGACTTCACGGATTTGAACAAAGCTTGCCCAAAGGATAGTTTCCCACTCCCTCGGATTGATCAGTTGGTGGATGCTACGGCTGGACACGCTCTCTTGAGTTTCATGGATGCTTACTCAGGGTATAATCAAATTCCCATGTATGGACCCGATCAAGAACATACATCCTTTATTACTGACAGAGGTTTGTATTGCTATATTGGAATGCCCTTTGGTCTTATCAATGCAGGGGCAACATATCAAAGATTGGTGAATATGATGTTCAAAGAGCAGATTGGCAAAACTATGGAGGTGTATGTAGATGATATGCTTGTCAAGTCCAAGGACGCAGTAGACCACGTGAGGCACTTGGAAGAAATGTTTGGAATTCTGCGCAAGTACCGGATGAAGTTAAATCCTCAAAAGTGTGTCTTTGGTGTTGAGTCGGGGAAATTTTTAGGCTTTATTGTGAACCATAGAGGAATTGAAGCTAATCCGGAAAAGATCAAAGCACTCCTTGAAATGAAGTCCCCTACCAGTGTAAAGCAGGTTCAAAGCCTTTGTGGACGGATTGCAGCTCTAAATCGTTTTGTCTCAAAGTCTTCTGATCGTTGCAAAGAATTTTTCAAAGCCATTAGGGGGGTCGACAAAGATTTCATGTGGACTCCTTCTTGTGAAGACGCCTTTTAGAAAATCAAGGAACAGTTAGGTAAGCCCCCACTCTTGGCCAAGCCTGAGGATGGTGAAGTATTGATTCTTTACTTGGCCATCTCTATTTACTCCATTAGTGCTGTGTTAGTACGAGAAGAGGATAGTTTGCAGTCACCAGTTTACTATGTAAGTAAGAGGTTGTTGGATGCAGAAACCCGATATTCTAGCATGGAGAAGTTGGTATATGCTTTGGTGCTGGCTGCACGAAAGCTACGTCCCTACTTTCAAGCTCATAAAATTGAAGTGCGAACTTCTTATCCCATGAGACACATTTTACATAAACCTGAAGCTTCAGGAAGGATGTTGAAGTGGGCAATTGAATTGGGACAGTATGATTTGGAATATGTTTCTCGAACAGCAATCAAGGGACAAGCCTTAGCCGATTTTATTCTGGAGTTTGAAGATGAGAGTACGGGACGAGAAATCATTCTGGTGAACCCTAACCCCCTTGCTCAAGAAGCAAGCCCTTTGAGAGAGGAGTACCCTTTTCCTTGGTGGACTATGTATGTGGATGGCGCAGTCAACAATGATGGAGCAGGTGCTGGAGTTGTCTTAACCTCTCCTGAAGGCCACCTTCTTATGAGTGCTATCAATTTTAAATTTGCGGTAACTAATAATGAGGCTGAGTACGAGGCATTGCTTAATGGTTTGAAGTTAGCCTTGGAAATGAATGTAAAGAATTTGGTGGTGTTCAGTGATTCGAAATTGGTTGTTCAGCAGGTTGAAGGAGGATTCCAGACTAGAGGACCAAAGACAGAGGCATATATGATGAGTGTACGTCGTTTAATTCAACAGTTCAACATAGTCAGACTTGAAGGAGTTCCTCGTGAAGAAAATTCCAAGGCCGATGCTCTGGCCAGGTTGGGTTCCCAAAGAGACACGGTGTTGATGGGAGACATTCCATTGGAAATTCAAGAAATTCCTAGTATCCCTGAGATGGAGCTAATGATTGTAGATGAAATACCAATGAAGACTTGGATGACTCCTATCCAAGAGTATGTACAAAAAGGAATTTTACCCGATGATAAGGGGGAGGCCAGACGTTTGAAATATCAAGCAGCAAGGTATGTGGAATATGATGCAGTTTTGTACCGAAGGGGTTTTAATCAACCCTTACTAAGGTGTGTTGATGGAGACGAGTGCAACTATGTCTTGAGAGAGGTTCATGAAGGAATATGTGGTAATCACTCGGGGGGTAGTTCCCTTGCTATGAAGGTGTTACGACAAGGATATTACTGGCCAACCTTGAAGGATGATGCTATGAAGTTTACAAGAGCATGTGATCAGTGCCAACGCTTTGCGAACTACTCATCTATTCCTGCCACGACATTGACTTCAATGATAAGTCCTTGGCCTTTTGCTATGTGGGGGATTGATCTTATTGGAGAGCTTCCTATGGCTAAGGGGGGTGTCAAGTATGCTGTTGTGGCTGTAGACTATTTTACTAAGTGGGCAGAAGCTATGCCCTTGGCAAAGATAACGGCCAAGAAAATCAAAGATTTTGTTTTTAATTCCATTGTGTGCAGGTTTGGGATTCCTTACAAACTCATATCTGATAATGGGAAGCAATTTGACAGCAAGGAGTTAAAGAAGTTGTGTGAAGATTTGAAGATTAAGAAAGATTTTGCAGTAGTCTATCATCCTCAGAGCAATGGGCAGACTGAAGCTATCAACAAGATAATCAAGCACACACTGAAGACCAAGTTGGAAGAAAGTAAAGGTAACTGGCCTGAGGAACTACCTATGGTACTATGGTCCTACAATACCACACCAAGGTCTACTACTGGAGAGTCTCCATTTATGTTGTCTTATGGCTTTGAGGCAATGGTTCCTGTAGAAGTTGGATCTGGATCATTCAGGAGGGATCACTATGACAATGAATCTAATGAGGTCAACCAACGGCTTCATCTTGATTTTCTGGAAGAAACACGTGCAATATCATCACTAAGATTAGCTGCATATCAGAAAAGAGTGGCAAGGTTTTATGATCGAAGAGTGAGGGTACGTCGTCTCAAGGTTGGTGATTTGGTGCTACGAAGGGTGATGCCTCATACCAGAATTGCCAGTCATGGGGTTTTTGGTGCCAATTGGGAAGGACCTTACAGGATCAAGTCTGTGCTTTGGGAAGGAACTTTTCACTTGGAAGATTTGGGTGGCAATCTTATACCAAGAGCTTGGAACGTGGAACATTTGAAGAAGTATTATCAATAAGGAGTGGTTTTGTACCCCCTATGTTATCTATCTAAATAAACTAGAAGAAATAAATTTCCTCCTAGTCTAGGGGGGTAGTGCATGTACATCCCACCTTGGATAGTTGAGATTTTTAATTATTATTTCCCCACAGAGCATTAGCCCTTGGGACCAGTGTGGATTTCACACCGGAGCGCATTATTTATCAAATACTTTGAAGATTTATTTTATTTCTTAAAAATTAAGTTCTTAATTCTGCTTAAATAATGGTGCGCCCTCAGCAATATCATGAGAAGACGCGTCCTTATGTCAAATATTGAACAGGACGCGTCCCCGTAATGATTCGCAAAAAAAAAGGGGAATGTAACTTCACAAGGTTAAGGAATGGTAAGATGCATGAAGAAGGCGCGTCCTCATTGAAATGAAGCGCGCCCTAAGCAAATTAATATTTTTGAAGGAAAAACAGAACAGATATAAACGCAATAAAGGATAAGTCAAGAAGATACCAAACGAAAAACTTCAGTTAAATTACAAGTTGCAAGGCTTAAAAGGAGGGCCTGCACCTCAAGTCAATCAAGCATAGTAAACTTTAAGACGCGTCCTGAGTAGGGCCGTCTACTTTTTTGCCATTTCCTTCAAGGCAAGAATCCTCTTTGGGAGAAGAGTTAGCAGCAGATTTTTCATTATCAAGGGGCATGCCTTCAGAGGACGCGTCCTCCGATTCTGAATCACCATCATTTGTAGGAGATGCCACTTCAAGGCCAAGAAACACCCTTTTTGCCTTGATTGATTTGGCTTCCTCAACTTTGAATTTGGCAATCCATGCCACAGTCTCTTCTCCAAATTTGGTAAAGTCATAATCAGGGTCTTGAGCAAGGAATCCAGATGCATAATTTCTAAAACCTTCCCTGAAAGATGCTCGCTCGATTTTCTTCTTTTCTTCGACCCAACCATTCTTTTTATCCTCACCAAGGTCAGCAATTTATTTTTCACACTTTTGCTTCTCCTCACGCAGCATGTTGAGGGTGGCGTTTAAATCATCATTGACATCCTCTTGGGTTTTTAGTTGTGTTTCATAGAAACTTTTAGTGCGTTTAAGTTCATTCTGCAAATCTTCAATCAAAGCATCTTTCTCCTCGACTTGCTTTGCGAAACTGTCCTTCTCTTTCTCCAGAGACTTTAGGCGCGTCCTGTCTTGTTGAAGAGAGGTTTGTCGGTTCAAGGCAGAAACCAATATTTCAGAGGAGGCCTTGATAATTGCTTCATTTTCAGAAAAAGGATCTCTATTCCTCCACTTAATAATTTCATCATCAGAAACATAGGGAATGGCAAGTGGACTTAAGGCAGCCGAAACCAAGGAAAATGAAGATCCATGCTTGAGCTTCTTTGAGGACGCGTCCTTCGTTGTCCCAGCATCATCAGATTTTTCCTTTCTCTTTCTGTCCTCTTTTTCCAAGTCAATTACAGGTTGGGGTTTCCTGGTTTCAGAAGGAGGCTTCTTTGTGTCTTTCCTATGAGCGCGTGCTTTCGTTCTTTTAGCAACCTTAACAGCAGGAGCAATACCAGATTCAAGACCCCAGCCAGTTGGAAGATCATCCATACCTAAAAAGACATAAGATATAACATTAGGACGCGTCTTTAAAAAATTGTAACCATTTCGGTAATCACAATATGCTGCAAGTTTTAGATATATGCTTAGTATACTTAAAGAATAAAAATTCATGCTACCAGACTTAAAAGGCGCGTCCTCATGAACGTTTTCTTCAATTTCAGTTTCTTCCTCCTCTTCCTCTTCATCAGAATCATAATCCTTAGAGCCTCTGATGGGAACACCTTTCCTAAAACGTTGAAAAGGCACAATGGATCCTACCTCCTCCCTCAAAATCCCCACCCTTTTCAAGTTATCCTCAGTAATTAAGACTTTAAGGTTGAACCTTGATGATGGGAGAGAAGTAATCTTTTCGGCTCATTTTTTAGCTTCTCCAAAAAGTTCCTTTGTGTTTCTGTTGTCTAAGTTTTACAATTTATGAAGATAAAAGTTAGTTTAAGAGAAATCTTTAAGGGCGCGCCCTTAAGGAAAGCTTGAAAGGAATAGATGTATGCTTACTATGGTTGCAGTTGAAGATGACTCTGACTCTCTCAACGTTCCAAAGATAAAAGAACGGTTCCTTCCAATTTTTCTCATTGCTTACTTTTCCACTGGAAAAACCTATTTTATTATGTTTATGTTGAGGAGTCAAAAAGTAATAACCCTTAGAACTCTTCCTGATGGCAAAGAAATAGCTGAATTCTTCCATGTTTGGAGGGGTTGATATTCCTTCATCATGGTATAGTATGAGCAAGGCAAGTGCTAACTTGTATGAGTTTGGCGAAAGTTGGATTGGGGCTATGTCATACCATTGGAGAATATCTTTGAAATATGGATGGAGGGGCGCGCCTACTCCGAGTGACATTAGTTTGGGAGAGGTCACCATTCGCGGAATCCTGAAGGGTTTTGGCCAATTGAAGATATGAGGCCTCATCATAGAAGGAGGACGCGCCCATTGACCTTCCATGCCGTAGTATGTCATACACCATGTAATTTCGGCTATGGATACCGTAGAGGACATTCCAACACAGAATAACTTATTGTTTTGTTTCCTCATTCTCCTTTTATCCGCCTCAGTCAATGAGTATACATATTGTCCCCAATCGAAATCCCTCTCCTCTTCAGTGATTTCAGGATGAATAAATGGGACAGGAGAAGGTTTTGGAGGAGGCAAGCGGTCATCAATATCCGGATATGACCCTTCAGAAGACGCGTCCTCATCATCAGACGTGTTTTCAGAATGGGACGCGCACCCCTCAATAGGAGAAATGATTTTCTTCCATTTTCTTCTTTGCATACTATCTTCTATGTCGTTGTCCATAATCCCTTCTATATCATCAATAACTGGTGTAAATTCATGAGGGCGCGTCCTGTCACGTCGGCTGGTTACTTCGGGGTTTACATCATCAACGTGAGGTAAGGATGAATTGGATTTGGTATTTGAAGACATTCTTTTAGTATTATCTTTGAATGGAGAAGCTCCTTTGAGGAGTTCTATTGCTTGAGTATGAAAAGAAAGGATTGAAGATGAGCTTTGTGCTGGAAAAGAGAGTGAAGGTGGGGAATAAATCCCCAAGCGTTTGTTAAAATCCTTGAAAGGATGAAACGAGGACGTGTCCTTACCCTCCAGCTGAAAAGAAAAAGGAAAAAGATGGTAAGGACGCGTCCTGAAAAGAAAGTATTAAAAAAGAAAGGTATAACCCGTGTCATGGTTAGAACGCATCCTAAATCTACGGGGTCATTCTTAAGTTGTATAAAACGCGTCCCAAATCTACATTCGATAATTGAAGCGGCAGAAACACAATTCAAAATTAACCAACGGCAAGATAAAGATCAAAGTGCTAATAGATACAGATATATACATACACATTTTATCAAGAACATAGAAAAAACTCAACGGTCATATTGCCGATTTGGACTAAATATTCGGTAAATATGAGAAATAATTGTAACAGATCATACCTTTGAAGATGTTGAATGAGAATCGAGAAGAAGAACGGCTAAAAATCGAAGGTTTGAACGGATTTTTGCTCGGAAAAGATGAATTGCGGCAACTAGGGTTTCTTCTAAAAAAAGAGTAAAGTAACAAGTGAAAACGACTTTTAGGTATTTATAGACAAAGACATGCCTGGTGGAAGACAACTGTCAAAGCACGTGCTATCACCTGGTAAAGTCAGGGCGCGTCCTACAGGAAGACGCGCCTTATGCAATAGAAGTTGGGATTTTTTGACGAATAAAGAAATTCAATGTATTGTTTTTAACTTCACACTGAATTGGGGGGTAGTTGTTATAGACAAAATTCGATAATGGGTTTTTAGGTTAGGATCGGGTCAAATATGAATTCAATTATGTTATTTTTGTGATTAGGGTTAAGTTTAATATTAGGGCTTGCCCTCATATAGATAAGGGTGCGCTCCTTTAGGACGTCCACCCCTTCAGGGCGCGCCCTCATGGTAATGACAACTTGATGGATGATTTGACAAAGGATAACAACTATATTGACATGGCATGACATGAAGAGGATTCAAGACTTGTCCTCTTAGGGGAAAGGGTGTGCCCATTTGGCCATCTAACCCCTAAGGACGCGTCCTCTCGGTGTGGACTGACAACTCTACATGAATGGAAGACTTGACGGAGAATAATAACTTCATTTGACACAAGGAAGACTTAGGGCTTGTCCTCATGGGGATGAGGGCGCGCCCTTTAGGCCGTCCACCCCTTGAGGGCACGTCCTCTTGGTTTGAAGTTGCAACTTGATAATGAAGGATGGTTCCTTTGGCTTGGTATTGACAAAATATTGAAGAATTCCCTCCTAGGATGTGCCCTAGGAGGGGGATGTCCGTGACTGAAGGCCTCCTCCTGTATTCAATGGGCGCGCCCTCATTGGGGATGTGGGGTTAATCTTGGTGTGTGCTTTGGGAGCTCTGTTCCTGTACTCAATGGGCGCGTCCTCATTGGGGAACTTTGGAGTAATCCTGCACTTTGCACCCAAACACTTGGGATCACTTGTCCTGCTATCTGGTGGGTGCTTCTCATTCGGGGGACAAGGATGCGTCTAGCATTTAAGGTAAGTCATGGCTATACCTGCGTCTATGAATTAAGGAAATAGCTGGTAATAGATAGGACTAGTCCTCGACGGGGGAAGTTTCCTTATCCATGAAGTCCTGACGTCATAGACGAGCCTTGGGCCTTTGTGACTAGGCCTTATCGTTAGACATTCCTAAAGTGAGCTAAAATTCTAAGTAGGGAAATAGATGGAAGTCCTACCTTCAAGTAAGGAAAGATAAGGAAGACATATGCTTAAGTATGGAAAGAATCCTATACATGGAAGGCAGTGGGAAAAGTCTTACGTCTACACATGGAAAGATAACAGAAGACTTCGGATGGGCTCCGAAGATCAAAGACTAAGCCCATGGAGGAAACTTCCTCCCCAAGAACTACGTTGGCTTGATTCCCTATAAATAGGGATACGTAGGCAAATTATAAGGGGTCGAATGTTGAGAACTCTGAGGCAACCAACAAAAACCCTAAGCAATCTCAGCCACCAATTAAACACAACCACCATACTCCGACGAATTTACCACCTAAGGACCACCATTGTAGATCTTGATTCCGGCGAAGAACCCAAACTTTGTTAATACCAAATTCCTCCGTTAACACCTCCAATTATTTTTTATGTAGATTATCAGTAAGTACGAGGCACAGTTATTTGATAATAATATATGATATTTCTAGCAATTTCTTGAATTGCTTAACATCGGAGAACATGTAAAATAAAAAAAAAATTAAGGTGGCAGAGAAAATATATAAGATACCACTTAAAGATAACTAGCGTAAAAGCCGTACGAGACATGAGCCTATTTATATACTGAAAAAATAATTTCGCATCAATATGTACAAATATCAAAATAATTTTGTAAATTTGGTAAATGATACTCCATATGTCCCTTTCATTTTTATACACTTTTCATTTTGGGATGTCCCTATCATTTCTATACATTCCAAAAATAGTAACTTTTAATAATATAAAACACATTACACTCACTATTTTTCTTCACCATCTCTATTCTATAATAGTGCGTGTTTGGGGTAAATGATAAGTTGATGAATTTTTATAAGTTATACGGGTGTTTGGATAAATTTACTTATAAGTTAGTGAAGAATTTGCTAAATTAAATTTGAAAAAATAATTTTTAAATACAATGATTTCAACACTTGTATTTCAAATTAAAAAAATATTTAAAAACACATATGTAAAAATATAAAATATTAGAAAAATAAATAAATCAAAGAATAAGTTGATAAGTTAAGTAAAATGTTAGTGATTTCTAACATTCAACTTATCAATTTATAAGTTATAAGTTATGAAATAAGTTGAGTACACAAACACCTCTCATAAGCTCTTATCAGCTTATAAGGTATAAATCACCTTGGCCAAACATGCCCATAATTTAAAACACTATTACATTCACTATTTTCCTTCACTATCTCAAATCTATTATTAAATATTGATAGCTCCCACCACTTTACCCAATTTCCATCTAACTTTACTCATTTTTTTGGTCTCCGTGTTCGAACCCAATGTATATTAATCAACGGGACAGAGGGAGTGATATTTTGAATTTATATTATATATGCATAGTATTTATATATATATTTTTCAAATTGAATAAGGTTTCATAAAATTTGGAAAATTTCCTATAAGACAGATTAAATGATTGTTCTTAGTCTTCAATATATTAGTTTAGTTTTAAATGTCGTGAAGTGAATTTTATCAAATTTAAAAGTTCAAGATAATATAAATGATAATTTTTATCATAGTTCTCCGTATATAAAATGAATGTATGTAAACTCATGTGTTGTTAACGAAATAACAGTATATTTGTAATATATATATACTATTATATTAAAGACGAAACATTAAAAGTTTTGTAGTCTGGTCCTGAAAATTTGTAGTTTGGTCACTCAATTCATAGCCGTTAGATATTTCTGATCAAATCGTTGAGAACCGTTAGATAAAATATTAAAATTATTATATATAATATCTTTTCTATTTTTCCTAACTAAAACATCTCATTTTCCAAAAATATCGCAAACAGTTTTATTTAATAAAATAACATAATAAGATTATAATTACTAATAACTAACCCATTACCATTTTTAGCCAAAGTGTATATTCTTTTGTTAGATATAATTGCTGACGTTTGTTTATCAGTGTTTAAGCAACAGGTACTGACCAGAGTTTATCAGAAGCCGGTCAGAGTTTAATTAAACTCTGACAGGGTGAAGAGTTTAAAGGAAGCCGGTCAGAGTTTATTTAAAGTCTGACAAGGTGATAGTTGAATTAGCTGTCGGTGCTGAATTGAAGATTCTAGAAGCAATATATTCTGAAGATGTAAAGAAGCAGAATATATTGATACAGCTAAGGAAACGGAATAGAAGATAAGAAGCAATCCTTAATTGATATCAATTGTATAGCTAATTTGTAGGAATATCAATTAGATAAGGATTGTGTAACTGTGTACTATATAAACACAGATAGGTTATCCCTAGAAGGGATATGTTTTTTGAATATATTATTCTTGTAACCTAGAAGCTCTTTGTGATTCGTTAACATCATAAAGAGAGAAGCTGTTAATATAAATTCAGTTTGTTGATTTACAAACATGTGTTATTAATTGTTATTCTCATACATACTTGATTATATATTGTGTATTCGGCCTAACAATTGGTATCAGAGCCAAGGCTGTTTAATATATACAGTTTTACGATTCAAACACAGTATTAATCATGTCTGAAGAAAATCAAACTGCTCCTAAGGCTGAACAGGTTAAGCCCAATTCTGTGAGTCGATATGAAACAATCAGGGTTCCAATTCTCAGGCCAGTAGAGTATCCGATTTGGAAGGTTAAGATGACCATGTTTCTGGAGGCTACAGATCCAGAATATCTTGACAGAATATATGATGGTCCTCATATGCCAACAAAATTATCCCCTGTAGTTGATGGTCAAGAACAGAAGACTGTTCCAAAGGAAAAGAAAGATATGACTCCTGAGGACATCTCATCGATTGCAAAGGATGCAAAGGTTAGACATCTTCTCCACAGTGCTTTAGATAATGTTATGTCTAACAGAGTAATTGGCTGCAAGACTGCCAAAGAGATATGGGATGCTCTAGAAGTCAGATGCCAAGGAACATGTGCTATCAAGAAGAATAGGAGGACCATACTAACTCAGGAATATGAGCACTTTGATTCAAGACCTAATGAAACCTTGACTGAGACTCATGACAGATTTTGCAAATTATTGAATGATCTGTCTCTGGTTGATAAAGAATATGAGCTTGAAGAGTCAAATCTCAAATTTCTGTTATCTCTACCTGAAAAGTGGGATTTAAAGACAACCACAATAAGAGATAATTATGAACTTGCTGATACAGAACTTGATGAAATCTATGGGTTGTTGAAAACTCATGAACTGGAGATAGAACAAAGGAATAGAAGAATGAGTAAAAAGACAAAATCTGTTGCTCTCAAAGTCGAGGAGAAGCCCATTAAGAAGGAATCATCAAGGAAGAAAGCCAAGGGAAAGGCTTTAGTCATTAAATCTGAGAGTGAGTCATCAAACTCTGATGATGATTCAAACTCTGATGAAGCTTCTGATTCTGAGGATGATGAAGAACAGATGATGCAAATGGCTGCATTGATGGTAAAGACCTTTAAGAAGATGGGATTCAAGAACTTCAAGAAGGGAAAGAGATTCTCAAGGAAAGATTCAAATTCTGAAAGGAGAAGTTTCAGAAAATCTGATGGAAGGGAGACCAAGTCTGGCAAGAAGGATAAATCTGAAATCCAGTGCTACAAGTGTAAGGAGATGGGTCATTATGCCCCAGAGTGCAAGAAAGGCAAAACTGAGAAAGCACTTATCTCTAAAGGCAAAGACTGGGCAGATACTTCAGACTCTGATGATGGAGAAAACTATGCTCTTATGGCAACTGTCAGAGATGAGACTGAATCATCGGAAAATAAGGTACCCCTAACTACTTATGCTTATGATACTAATAATATCTCCGAGTTAAGAGTATATCTGAAAAGTGTTCATGTTAGCTATAGGGATCAGACCTTAGAGAATGAGAGAATTAAAGCTGAGAATCTTAGTCTTAAAGATAGAAACAAGTTTCTTGAAGAAGAACTTGAAAATATGAAGCAGATTCAAAAAGAAAGAGATGATGCTGTTTATGTAGAACAGGAGTTGCTGAAAAGATATAGGCAACTAGAATCTGATTTAGAAAAAGAAAGAAAAATAATCAAAACTTGGACAGATTCTGGAAGAGACACTCATCAAGTGTTTCAGACTGATTCTGTAGGTTTAGGTTATTGTGAAAATGATGAACTTAGGTTTAAAGACAAGGTTAAGGTAAAACCACAACTTAAACCTGTGAAATTTGTTCCAGAAGCCAATAAGTTAAAATCTGTTGTAATAAGGGAAGCTGATATGGAATCAGATGAAGCTTGTGAAAAACAGGAAAATATTATAACAGAAAAACTTATGGAAGTAGAAGCTGTTAGAAAACCAGTAAAAACTTGTGAAAAACAGGTTAATGTTGGCTTGATGACAGGTAAACAGTTCAATCATAAGTTGAAAGAGGTAAAGTCTGCCATGAAACCTAAAGGGTCCAAGAAAAATAGGAATGGAAAAGTAGGCATAAATAACAGAAATAATCATTTGCCTAATGCTGGTGCTTCAAGGAAAACATGTTGCAATTGTGGTAGTTCTAATCATCTTGCTAGATTTTGCACTAAGAACAAACATATTAATTCTTTATCTTCTACATCAGGAATAAAGAATGATTATGTAAGAGTTAAACCACAAACTTTATGCAAACACTGTGGGAGCACTTGGCATTCCATTTATACTTGCAAGAGTTATCATGCTATTTATCACAACTATTATGAGCTAAAACCCAACTTGAAATGGGTTAGAGCAAACTCTGCTAGTGTAAAATCTGACAATGTTAGTTTAAACTCTGATAATACAGATTCCGCTGCAAAAGCTAACACTGTTAAGAAAGACAAAGGATCCAAGCAAGTCTGGATCCTTAAAACTAACACTTAGTGTTTGTTTGTGATTGCAGGGTATAATAGAGAGCACACTTATCTTGGACAGTGGATGCTCAGGACATATGACTGGAAATAAAGCCCTGTTATCAGACTTTAAGGAGAAGGCTGGCCCAAAGGTTTCCTATGGAGATGGCAACATAGGACACACTCTGGGATATGGCAATATCAATCTTGGAAGTGTCATCATTACCAATGTAGCTCTAGTCTCAGGACTCAAGCATAATCTGCTATCTGTGAGTCAAATCTGTGACAGAGGAAACCATGTAGATTTTCATAGTGAATACTGTGAAGTTATCAGTAAATCTACTGGAAAAGTTGTTCTAGTTGGACACAGGCGCAACAACATTTATGAAGCAAGTTTGGTAACAAACTTTGATGGAAAAACAGTGTGTCTGACAGCCAGAATGTCAAATGAAGAGAGTTGGAACTGGCACAAGAAGCTCTCTCATCTCAATTTGAACAACATCAATGAGCTAATAAGAAAGGATCTTGTAAGGGGACTTCCAAAATCAATACTCAGTCTAGATGGCCTATGTGATTCTTGTCAAAAGGCCAAGCAAAGGAAGTCATCTTTCAAGAGCAAATCTGAATCTTCAGTAATGGAACCTTATCATCTTCTACATGTTGATCTCTTTGGACCAGTGAATGTGATGTCCATGGGCAGAAAGAAATATGCTCTAGTAATTGTTGATGAATATACTAGATATACATGGGTGTATTTCTTGTCAAAGAAGGATGAAACTGCTCAAACTCTGATGGATCATGTAAATCTACTGGACAAAGGATCACAGCACAAAGTCAAAATTATAAGGAGTGATAATGGAACTGAATTCAGAAACTCAATCATAGAAGCTTTCTGCAAGGAAAGAGGAGTGAAACAAGAATTTTCTGCACCTGGAACTCCACAGCAAAATGGTGTAGTTGAAAGGAAGAACAGAACTTTAATTGAAGCAGCCAGAACTATGCTTGATGAAGCAAAATTACCAACATACTTCTGGGCAGAAGCTGTTCAAACTGCTTGTTTTACTCAAAATGCAACATTGATCAACAAGCATGGGAAAACACCATATGAGATGGTGAAAAATAAGAAGCCAAATTTGAAATATTTTCATATATTTGGATGCAAATGCTTTGTGTTGAAGACTCATCCTGAACAGTTGACAAAGTTTGAGTTAAAAGCTGATGAAGGAATCTTTGTTGGCTATCCATTGTCAACAAAAGCATTCAGAGTTTATAATCTAAGAACTAAGGTGATCATGGAATCTATACATGTGTCATTTGATGACAAGAAAATAATTGGACTTGAAGACAAGGATGGATATGATCAACTGCGTTTTGAAAATGAAGATCTATTCTCTGATGATATAAACTCTGATGAAGCAGGGTTGACAAACTCTGACGAAGCATACTCTGAACCTCTACTGGTAAATACTGGAGAAACTGGAAATTCTCAAATTGAACAAAATAGAGAATCAGTTGAGGGGGAGCGTGAAGAAGCTCAACAAGACACAGCAAGTGAGTCAGTTGAGGAAACTGATTCAAACTCTGAAAGTTCAAACTCTGAACCATCCAATTCAGGGGGAGCCTCAGATGCTGCAGAAAGTCAACATATGAATCAGGAGAGCATGGATCAAGGGGGAGGATTCAATAATGATGCAAGAAACCACTTACCAACAGCAAGAAAGTGGACACATGCACACACACCTGATCTCATAATTGGAGATCCTGATGCTAGTGTGAGAACTAGAAGTGCAACAAATAATGAGTGTCTGTATCATGCTTTCTTGTCTCAAACAGAACCAAAGAAAGTGGAGGAAGCTCTTCAAGATACTAATTGGATTACAGCAATGCAAGAAGAGTTAAATGAGTTTGAAAGAAATGAAGTCTGGACACTTGTACCTAGACCAAAGAATAGATCAATAGTAGGTACAAAGTGGGTTTTCAGAAACAAGACTGACAGTGAAGGTGTGATTACAAGAAACAAGGCTAGACTTGTGGCAAAAGGTTATTCATAACAGGAAGGAATTGACTATGATGAAACCTTTGCTCCAGTTGAAAGATTGGAGGCCATAAGAATTTTTCTGGCCTATGCTGCACACAAGAAGTTTAAAGTCTTTCAGATGGATGTAAAGAGTGCTTTTCTCAATGGGAAGCTTGAAGAAGAAGTGTTTGTTGAACAACCACCAGGATTTGTAGATTCCAAGCATCCAGATTATGTCTACAGGCTTGACAAGGCATTATATGGACTAAAGCAAGCACCAAGAGCATGGTATGAAACTCTTGCTCAATTTCTTTTAGAAAGTGGGTTCACAAGAGGTACAATTGATAAAACCTTGTTTTATTTCAATTCTGGTGATGATTTGCTTTTAGTTCAAATTTATGTAGATGATATTATTTTTGGATCTACTAATGACAAACTCTGTAAGAAGTTTGCAAAGCTTATGCAATCCAGGTACCAAATGAGCATGATGGGAGAGCTTAGTTATTTTCTAGGCTTACAGGTCAAGCAAACAGATGATGGGATTTTTATCAATCAAGCAAAGTATACCAGAAATCTTCTAAAGAAATTTGGTATGCTTGATAGTTCATCTGCTACAACTCCCATGGCTACAGCAACGAAGCTTGACAAAGACACAGGAGCCTCAGTAGATATGACTAACTACAGAGGAATGATAGGGTCTCTACTGTATCTTACTGCAAGTAGACCTGATATCATGTATGCAACATGTCTTTGTGCAAGATTTCAAGCAGATCCCAGAGAGCCTCATCTAACAGCTGTAAAAAGGATCTTCAAATATCTCAAAGGAACCATAACCCTGGGTTTGTGGTATCCTAGAGAATCAGAGTTTAAGTTAATTGGTTACTCTGATGCAGATTTTGCAGGCTGTAAGATAGACAGAAAAAGTACAAGTGGAAGCTGTCAATTTTTAGGTGACAGATTGGTTTCTTGGTACAGTAAGAAACAGAAATCAATTTCTACATCCACTGCAGAAGCAGAGTATATAGCAGCTGGTAGCTGTTGTGCACAGATTTTATGGATGAAGAATCAATTGCTGGATTATGGGCTAAGGTACTCTAGAATACCTATTTTATATGATAACCAAAGTGCTATTGCTATGACAGGTAATCCAGTACAGCATTCCATGACCAAGCACATCAGCATAATCATTTTATCAGAGAACATGTGGAAGAAGGAAACATTGAGCTTCATTTTGTGTCTACAGACCAACAACTTGCAGATATCTTCACCAAACCTTTGAGTGAAGCTACTTTTACAAGATTGGTAAATGAACTTGGAATGATCTCTGGTTCTGACTAGAGATACGGGTTAGACTCACTTTTTATGTTCATGATTTCTTACATGTGTTAACTGTTATGTGAACTAGCATGTTAAAGTCTGATGGTAAACTCTGTGAAGTGTCAGTCATACTCTGAAAGTAAGCTCTGATGCTAAACTCTGTTAGTCATACTCTGATAGTTACAGTTTAATGTCATACTCTGATTGTAACTTTGTCTGAAACATTTGGACCAATGAAGAAATTTGTATGAAGCATAATTCTCAGTAAGTAATTGTGAATCCTTAAGAGTTGTATAGATTCTGATCTCAATTATGTGCAGTAAGTTAACACAGCATGATACTGTCTCTGTATTTATACCATCTCTTAGTTTATTGATCCTATACACTGAGTCTGTATTAGCTGTTTGCATTTTCTCTCATAAGTTAATTATATTTACTGATGAACAGTCTAAACTCTGATTCTTAATTGAAAAGAATTCACCCTCAAATCAAAAGATGCCAAACAGAGCACAAATTCCTTTGAGATCATGTTGTGCCTAGGAAGATCCAGGAACTTATTGTATGAAATAAGGGCTAAAATCGTTGATTTTTGGTGACTAGTGCCAACCACTGATTACTGGAAAAATAAAGAAACATAAAAAAAATATAAAATAAAAAAAAATAAAAATAAAGAAAGGGGGTGAAAAAAAAAAATTAAAAGATATATCCAAATGAAAGGATATCAGAAAACAGAGTTTAGATATTAAAAAAAAAAAAAATCAGATTTTATGTTATACATGAGAGTTTAGGCAACCAGTTTTTACTACTTTCGTTTGTGGATTTTATGCACTTTGAGATGATCTAAATATTGATTACGGTAAACTCTGCTATTGCACACACATATTTTCACACCTGTACAGATTGAGAAAAGAGTTTATTAACAAAGAAGGACAAATGGTAAACACTGATGTATTGTGTGACATATGCCGAGGTAACTTTGTTTTAATCTCTGATGGTTAAAATAATTTCTTTGTTTCAGACATTTTATAATTTTGAGATTAGGCATTTGTTTTTCGAAAGAGTATGATTTGTGCTGTAATTTTGCATTAAACAGAGAAAAGAAAGAGTATGTTTGATAAGTCCTGATGGTGATTAGTAGCGCTGATGAGTATGTAAGTTTATTGTTTAAAGTGATATCATTTCTTTCACTTTACAGTTACTATGCGATACTGATATGTGAAACAAAAAAAAAATTGGATCTTTCTCATTAATCGATTCAAACTTTGTTTACATTCAGACAAGTTCGTACTCTTGTCTAGCTATTTGTTCGATTAACAGGTTATTATAGCATCTGGGATTTTCAAGGCTTGACAACTCCCTGATGTTGAATCATCATCATCATCCTCTCGAAATCTCTTTCTGGTTTGCAGCTTGCAGGATTCCAAGACGACTGTCTTCTTCGAACCCTTCAAGTAGCTCTGATAAAAGAGCATCATACAAATCTCCACAGCATCATCATCTGCAAGGATGGGCACATCATATGGCCCAGGACGAATGATGTGCACATAGGGATTGGAGATAGGTCCTTCAGCTATCTCATCATCAGCGATGAGACCTTCATCATTCAGGAATGATAAAACAAGAAACTCATCAATGATATAGTTTGCTTGTTGACGCCAGTTTAGATTCAAGAAAGCTTCTACATCTATGAATTCAAAGGTTCCTGCCATTTGATGTATGGTATTTTTTTTCTTGATATGTGTATTGCCTGTTGTTACAATGCTCCAGCTTTTATAGCATCCAACAGGGCAACTGAAAGGTTTTGATTGGCTCGAAGCTCTGGGAACAGTAAAGTGCGGAGTTCCAAGACAGTCATTATTCTTCTGACTGTTGAGCTCCTTCGTACTTTATTATTCTGTTTCTGAGATATTAAATTCGATAATTTTATTATTATTGATTTTTTTTCCATTGAGCGGATATGTGATGACAGGTGTCTCCACGACTGCACGTGTGTATTGGAAGTTGTTCAATACAGCTATTAGCGTATGCACGTTTGACATGTTTCCCACTCACATGATTATAGGAGTAAGACAGTTGTGTATTAATGATTAAAAACTCTTCAGTTTTTAATCTTTAATTTTCTGATAAATACAATACACACATCTTCAGCTAAACTTTTCACATCTTACTCATACACATCTATTATCACACACATATTCCCAAACACCTTTCTACACACAAACTCTGTTAAGCTTTCACATCGATTACTTGTTCTTTCTTCAAAATCTTCTAATGGCAACCACAGCTTTCGTTTCGTCTGGGTTAGAGTTCGTTCCAAACAATTATACCGCACCACTAAACACTGCAAACGCACCAGAAGCATTTCATATGATTCAAAGGTTTCTTGCTCAGTCAGCGATTGGGCGTGCTTTAGTTGAACCAGCCACACTTTCTGGTTTACAAATCAAGGCATTCTGGGAGACAGGGGTTTATGATGATGGTGGTGAAACTGGGAGCCCGTCCATAATCTTTGAGTTTGACGAAACAGAGTATGTTATTACTGCTGGTACTATTCGAGATGCAATGGGGTTTCCTGAATATTCTTCCTATACTATTGGAATGGGTGATGAGGATTTAATCCGAATGATGCGAGAGATTGGCTACTCTGGGCCATTGACAAAGATTGGGCAACTCAAAAGGCCGTTTCTGCGCAAGGAATGGAGTTTCTTCTTCGATTGTATCACCAGGACATTTGGCAAGAAATGCACAAATTGGGATGCTATTCCCACAGACAGTCTGCAAATCGGGTATTCCTTATTATATGATAATCATTTTGATTTTGCACGACTTGTGTTGACTAACTTAGGGGAGAAGATGACCGAGAATAGAGGAGTTGTTTATTTTTCTCGATTCTGTCAGCTTTTGGTTTCTTATTGTGTTGAAGGAGAAAATGTATTTGAGGCAGATGTTTCTTGTTTTAAATTACATAAGAGAGTATTTACTGATCTAGTCAATAAAGACATTAAGAAAGGCAGTGTAGGAGATCTTTTGCTACCTACTTATGTGCAACAGTTTGTGGATGCTCAAGTAAATCCACAACCACAAGCTGAATCTCAACCAGAACCTCCATCAACTTCTGTTAAACCTGCAAGGGGAGGTAGGACCAAGCACATTGGTACTAAACCTGCAAGGAAACCATCTACTGAAGCTGGGGCATCAACACCTGAAGAGCTGCCTCAGAAGACAAGGATAAAGAAAAGAAGAGCCAATAGGGCAAAGTCTGTTGTTGAAACCTCAGAGACTGAAACTGATGAAGAAACTCTTCATCAGAGAAAAAGAAGACTAGTGGCTGCACATCTTTTTGGTGCTGTAAATATAACCATGGACAGAGTCTCTAAGGACACTGAAGCTCCTGCATCAGAGAATGAGGAGATTGTGGCTGAAGCTGTTACTCAAGATACTCCTGAAATTGTTGTTGAGGAGGATATTATAAATGCTGATGAGGACAGAGTGTTTGTAAACACTGAAACTCCTGAAGTGTTTGTTCAGGAGGATGCTGCAAATGCTGAAGCTGTCAATCTAGACAGATTAAATACTGATGCTACTATGGATTTCGATGCTCCTATATCAAAGGCTAATGATGTAGTTGAGGAAGCTGCTACTCATTCTGATAGCAGAGTTTTTGATCGTGAAGCACACACCTCTATCCATTCTGATCATTATACAGAGGGTGTGGAAGCTGATCAAGAAACTGATCAGGTAGAAGAATCTCTAGCCACTCATACTGAAGTTATTTCTTGTGATCTTGACAAAGGTGAGGAGGTTAATCAGATTCAAAGAGAAGCAGAGGTTTTTGCTCAGATTAACTCTGATATTCCTGAAGCTGTTGCAGAAGAGAAAATTGATGAAGCTGCACAGTTTACTGCTGAAAATATTCTTCCTGAAAATGCAGCAGATGATAATGACGAAGCTGGAAATGATGCTGAGGGTTCTCATTCACATCCTAGCATTCAAGTTTCATTGGCTGATGATGTCAATAGTGATGAAAGAATGGAAGTTAATAGACAGACCAATGAACATTTCCAGAATATGTACTACAAAAATTGGGCTGATGCAGATTGCGTTTTCTCAGCACAAAGGGCTGCAGATTTGCTATCTGATTCTGTCAAGAAGATATCCAATACTGATGTACTTACAAGTTTACAGGCAACTGTTGTTCAAGTCAAATCTCTTAATAATAGATTTGATGAGAATCAACAGATGTTTACAAATCTAAGGAATGAATTTTCTCTCAGGGATACAACTTTGAAGCTTGACAGATCATTTTACTCTACACAATTCAAGCAGCAAGCCAAGGATTCTGAGGAAATCAAGAAAAGGCTTGGAAAAGTTGAGGAGAATCAGGCTGAAATGTCTACTCAATTGAATTCTATTTCTAATGCTCTAGAATTGCTGACATCAGTATTACTTTCTGATGATGTCAAAAAGGGGGAGAATGTACCTAAAGACAAATGCAAAGACATTCAAGCTCTGAGACAGAGGGATGATTCTACTGATGGGGGAAGCAAAGGAAATAAATGAAAGGTCATTGCTCAAAGGCAAAGCAGGACTAGAGTAAACTCTGGTAGACAAATAAACTCTGAAAAGATAAACTCTGGTGGACAATCTACTTCAAATCTCAAGAGTTTAGTTGTTTCAACTAATCCATCTACTGATGAAGAGATTGCTGCTAAGATATTCATGAAAGAGCATGGAAAGAATGTAACTATTGAAGATATCCAGGCTGAAGAGCAAATGCTTGCTGAGGAACACAAGAAAAATCTTGAAGCTGGAATCTACAAGAGAAAGGAAATCAAGGCTCCTAGAAAGAAAGAAGTTGGTATTTCTATCAAAGAGAATACTCAACAGAGTGTACAAAATACAAGGAGACCTGTGATTAGAAACTCTGATAAGGGTAAAGGCATAATGATTGAAGAGCCTAACCTAAAGAAGAAAGATATTTCAACCTCTGACATTGCTCAAGTTGAAACAAGATTAGCTAAATCAACCTCTGACGCTGCTCAAGTTGATGTTTCTATTGAAGACATGACAACCTCTGACGTTGCTCAAGTTGTACAGAAATCTACACTACTTCCAGGATTCATCAAATCAAAAATTCTTGAAGACTTAAAGCTTGAAGCTGTAAATTTCTCAGAAACCAGAACAGTATTGGGAAAAGAAGCCTTTGACAAATCTGGACTGGGTTCACACAGAGAGAGAAGAACTAATAACAGATCTCAAGACAAGTTTTCATTGGCAGAATTTGGAGTTGGAATTACTCAAGAAGGTCTTGACAAACTAGAATCTGTACAGATGATTTTTCACAAAGGAATCAAAAAGGAATTCTTGTTATATTTTATGGCTGATGGCAGAGTGTATAGATTTGGTGAATTTGATATCCAGTTAAAACTTTTGGAAGAGCTAGAGTATGTTCTATATCTACTTGAAATAAAGAATAGAAGTACTTATGATGCTGCTCGAGTTTTGAAGGAAAGGATGATGAAATCCAAAGTTTTGAGTGGAGCTGGAGTATCAAGTGCATACATTCCTAAATACAGAGATGCACATGGAAAGTTGGTAGAAATGAAAAGGAATAGTGCTAGGTTCAGAACTGCACTAAATAAAAAGGTTCTTGAGTTCAATCTAGAGTCTGATAAACCTTTTTATATCAGACTTGGCAATGAAATGAACAAAAACAGCATATATTCTTTGAGGGCTGCCATTTATCAAATTGGTGAAGATGAACCAGAGATGAAGGAGCTGAAGAAGATTATGATTGCTGAATTGAATAGAGCTGAGAAGAAACTACTGTTAGATTATATCAGGACTGTGCCTGATATTCAAGAAATCAAGTAAAGTCTGACTGTAAGTTTTTAATATATTTTCTATTCTAAGTCAAATTTAAACTCTGTTTTAAATTAAACTCTGTTATATGTTAAACACTGCATTTGTTAAAAGTTTTTGACATCATCAATTATATGTTTAACTTGTACATTTTATTATGAACAAGTTGGGGGAGATTGTTAGATATAATTGCTGACGTTTGTTTATCAGTGTTTAAGCAACAGGTACTGACCAGAGTTTATCAGAAGCCGGTCAGAGTTTAATTAAACTCTGACAGGGTGAAGAGTTTAAAGGAAGCCGGTCAGAGTTTATTTAAAGTCTGACAAGGTGATAGTTGAATTAGCTGTCGGTGCTGAATTGAAGATTCTAGAAGCAATATATTCTGAAGATGTAAAGAAGCAGAATATATTGATACAGCTAAGGAAACGGAATAGAAGATAAGAAGCAATCCTTAATTGATATCAATTGTATAGCTAATTTGTAGGAATATCAATTAGATAAGGATTGTGTAACTGTGTACTATATAAACACAGATAGGTTATCCCTAGAAGGGATATGTTTTTTGAATATATTATTCTTGTAACCTAGAAGCTCTTTGTGATTCGTTAACATCATAAAGAGAGAAGCTGTTAATATAAATTCAGTTTGTTGATTTACAAACCTGTGTTATTAATTGTTATTCTCATACATACTTGATTATATATTGTGTATTCGGCCTAACATCTTTTTTATATTTTCTAACTAAAATTTCTACTTTTCTAAATAAAATCTCTAATTTTCCAAAAATATCACGAACAGTTCTATTTAATAAAATAAAATAATAATATTATAATTATTAATGACTAACCGATTAGCTTTTTTTTTCCAAAACATTTTTTTTTCTATTTTCTAACTAATATTTCTCCTAACTAAAATCTCAAAAATATCACGGGCTATTCCATTTAGTAGCATAAAATACTAATATTATAAATATATCTCTCTATCTATACTATATTATTAAAGACTAAAAATTGAAAGTTTTGGTACCTATTTTTTGATACGGTACTTGTCTTATTTAATTGTTATAAAAATTATTATAATCATTTACCCTTTCAGTTAAAATACATTACCATTTTTTTCTAAAAAAATCACGGACAATTTCCTTTTCAGCTAAAACATGTTATTTTTTCTATTTCCCTTGCTAAAATCCCTCATTTTTCAAATATATCACGAGCAAACCCTTACTTATTTATTTTAAAACTATTTTAATATTTTTAATTGGAAATTACATTTCCCCTCTTTTTTTAGAAAAATCACGGACAATTACCTTTTTCAGCTAAAACATGTTATATTTTCTATTTTCCTTACTAAAATCCCTCATTTTCCAAATATATCACGGGCAAACCCTTACCTATTTACTTTAAAATCTATTTTAATACTTTTAATTGACAATTATCTTTTTCAACTAAAACATGTCACCTTTTCTATTTTTCTTACTAAAGCCCCTCTTTTTTCAAAAATATCACGGACAGATCGTTACTTTTATAATTTAAAATTCAACGAAAACATGTTACTTTCTATTTTTCTTACTAAAACCCCTCTTTTTCCAAAATATCACGGGCAAACCGTTACTTATTTATTTTAAAGTCCATTTTAATACTTTTAATTATTTAAAAATATTTAACACGACTACTTATTTTTTTAATAAATGAAATTAAAAAAATATAAATAATAAATAATAAAATTAACAATTATTAAAAACAATTTGTGCATCGCACGAGTTTTAAGCTATATTATTAAAGACGAAACATTAAAAGTTTGGTAGTCGGACGGACAGACGGTCGGTACTTAGTGATTTTACTTAATTACCCTTACTTATTTTTTAAAAAAACTATCACTAAATAATAACATTATTTATAACCAATTACTTTTTCAACTAAAATATATTACCTTTTTTTATTTTATTTTCTAACAAAATCCTCTCTTTTTCTAAAAAAAAACACATGCGATTATCTTTTTTTTTTAAAACATGTTACTCTTTCTATTTTTTCTTACTAAAACCCATTATTTTCCAAAAATATAACGGGCAAACCCTTACTTATTTATTTTAAAATCTATTTTAATACTTTTAATTATGAGCACTTTTTCACCTGAAACGTGTTACTTTTTCTATTTTTTCATTTTCAAAAGAAATTATTATTAAATAATAACATTTTTATAACCAACTACCTTTTCAGCTAAAATACATTACCTTTTCTATTTTTTCTAACAAAATCCTTAATTATTTATTTTGAAACCTATTTAAATACTTTTAATTACGGGAACTTACATTTTCAGCTAAAATATGTTACTTTTTCTATTTTTACTTACTAAGACTCCTCCTTTTACAAAAATATCACGGGCAAACAGTTATTAATTTATTTTAAAATCTATTTTAATGCTTTTAATTATTTAAAAAAGTTTAACACGCCTACTTATTTGTTTTAGCAAATGCAAATTAATAGAATAGAAAAACATAAATAATAAAAATAATAATTATTAATAACAATCCGTGCATCGCACGGGTTTTAAGCTAGTATAATATTGGTCACAAATGTACGAATATACTTTAAATACAGCATAAAATTTCTTACTTTTAATTTCGTGTATAAGACATATATAAATTTATATAATTTTAATGAAATAAAAGTATATTTATAAAATATAAAATTGGTTATTCATCTAAGACTAGACAGTGAACACATTACAAAATCTCTTTATTTTATGTAAAAGTCAATCTTGAAGTTGTCTTACTCTTTTCATCAGATGTACATATTTGTACACTTTTAAACTCAATTGTCTATTTTTAGTCTAGTATTAATTATAAAATATCTAAGATCGTAGTTTAAAAATTACACAAATTGAAAAAATTTATATATGCAATTTAGAATCATTTTTTAACACCGCCATAAAATTTTAGTTCATGCGATTTTAATATTTGAATTATAATTGATCTTGTGTTTGATCTTATATGAATCATAATATACCTAAATAATTTAACATCTGTGTAGAGTAATTATTAAGTAATTTAATATTCTTTTTGTCCAAACTCACTTGTATCTATATGTATGAAAGGCATATGTTTAGGCCTATTTGTTTACATCGAGGATTCAACTCAACTTAAACAAGTTTGTAATAAGTAAGTAATAATTCAATTGTCACAGTCACAGGAATCTCAGAAGATCATATCTGTCAGAAGAATACAGATTAAAGTCATCCTACAGACTTGAAGAAATACTACATTGAAAGAAGTTCATTTATTTGATCAAGCCTCAGTGAAGTCTTCAAAGAAGTGGATTTATTAAAGTGACAGAGGTTTCAGATTTGTGACAGCAAATGTACAGGTTACAAAGGTTGAACAACAGTCAAAAACAGACAATGGACCACAGCTTAAAGTCAAGATGAAGAACATACATTGAAGTTAGTCATTTATGAACCAGATAGTGCATCAAATGACAACCTCAGACAATGGATACTCTTCAGCAGTTCAAGTGGTTCAAGATTTGGTTTTGCTATCCTGTGAGAATTTAAATTTTGTTTTAAATTAATTTAACAAATAAATTAAGTAATTAATTTATTGAATAAATTAATTCATCAGAATTAATTTATGAAATAAATTAATTATTAGAATTAATTTAAATTAGAATTAGTATTTAAATTAGAATTTAATTAAAATGAACTGGAATGACTATCCAGGATAGTCATACCGGTAGTCATCCCGGTAGTCATCCAAGTTTATTTTAGTTAATTCTAATTTAATTATCCTAAATTATCATAGTCATGCTAAGCCATTTTGGTAGTCATCCAAGGCATTTTGGATAGTCATTCCAATATTAAATCATAGTCATTCCAGAAAGCAAAAAGAGATGCACGTGCAGATTATATTGTGTCAAGTGGATTACTAAAGGTGATTACCTTTTATAATAAAAAGATAGAGACAGAACAAAAAGATCAAGAACATTACATTCACAAAAGCTTCTGTCAAGAAAAGAAAAGAACTGCTGTGGATCATTTCTTTTACAGTGAATTAATTCTAGAATTATTCTGTTAAATCTAAACCAATAGAATTCATTCACTTGTACTACTTTGACTATCTAGCGGATTTTTATCCCTAGAACGTATCTCAAATTATTAATTATTGTTATATCTTTTTATTACAAAAATAGATAAATTCATGTCGAATTTATTCTAGATTTGTTTTAATTAGTTGGAGATTCAATACTGTAATCAGTACCTCATTTGTAACACCTTTCAAGTTTAATATAAGTTATATTTAACTTGAATTCTGTTTCATTTAATTCCGCCATAATTTGTTCTTAAATTGTTTTATTCTATAAAGAACAAATTCGATAAACCGATATAGTTTGTATTCAACCCCCCCCCCCCCTCTACAAACTTATCAGGACCTAACAATTGGCATCAGAGCCTTTTCTTAAACTCTGAAATTTTTAATTCTTCAAAAATCTCAAAAATGTCTACAACTCAGAAAGTTGGTACTGTCAAAATCCCCATGTTCAGGAAGGAGCATTATCCTACGTGGAAGAAGAAAATGCTCCTGTTTCTTCAAGTTGCTAATGTTAAATATATGTGAGTGCTGAAGAATGGTCCTAAAATCCCTATGATTGTTGAGGGAGAGCAGATAGAGAATGATGTGGTTACTAGAGCTGCTAGGATGTAACCCAAGGACCCCAAGGACTACACTCCTGATGAGAAAGAGGATTCTACACTGGATGCCTGTCTACAGTTGATACTGGTTGATTGTTTGCATCCTATCATGCATAATCATGTCCTAAACTGTGCTACTGCCAAACACATTTGGGACACAATGGAGATAATCAATAAGGGGACAGAGGAAGTCAGAGAGAATAAGCTGGAAATTCTCACCTCTTCTTATGAGCATTTCAGATCAAACCCTAGTGAAGGTATCTCTGAGGTTTTTGAGAGATACAATAAATTGATCAATGATCTGAATCTCAATGGGAAGCACTATACTATCAAGGAAATTAATAAGAAGTTCCTTCTGACACTTCCAATTCATTTGGAGCACAAAATATCTGCTATTAGAGAAGCAAGAGATCTTGGAGAGATTTCTTTGGAAAGACTGTATGGTGTTCTGAAGACCTATGAGCTAGAGCAGATTCAACAGAAGGAGATATATGGAACTGGAAAGATAGTTGGTACTTCTACTGCATTGACAACAGTAGTCCCACAGAAACTGGAAGTGAAGGTTGTTCATCCTTCCAGTTCTAACTTGGATGTTATTGATGCTAAAGTTGGTTTAACATCCATTGATCAATATGGTGGTGACTTCTACTCTTTGGAAGAACTTGATCAGCTAGAGGATGGTGATTTGGCCATGATAGTCAGGAAGTTTGGGAAGTTCAGATTCAAAAGGAATCCCAATCTTAAGTTCAAGCCCAGATTTTAGAGAGGTGGATCTTCCTCTTCAAGTAGCACAAGGGGTGGCTACAAAACTGGAACTGTGGAAAGAAGCACAATCAGGTGCTACAATTGCAATGAGTTGGGTCACTTTGCTACAGAATGTAAAAAAGCCAAAGCAAGTGAGAAGTAACTCATTTGATTCTAGCAAGAAGAATAAGATTGGGAAAGCTTATGTTGCTGAAGGAAAGAGTTGGGATGATACTGATAGTGATGAAGAAGCAGGTGAAATTGGAAACCTTGCTTTAATGGCTAATGAGGCAAGCACTTCATCAACATACATGTTAGAGGTAAAGTTTACTGATACTGAAATGATCTATCATCTCAGTACTACTGTTTCATGTGCACGTAGAGAAAATGATCGAATAATTCTTTTGAACACAACCCTTGAAAAAGAGATAAAAGAATTAAAACTTGTGCATGTTAATCAGGATGAACTAATTGAGAAAATAGCATTTCTTGAGAATAGGGCTAAATGTTATATTCAACTGGAAACCATTCTTAAGGGTCAGATCAGTGAACTTAAAGTCAAGGCTAGTGCTTACTATAACTCTTGTAAGACTGCTAGAGAAATCATCAATAAACAAAGTATTGGTCAGACTGTAGGAATAGGGTATGACTATAATGAGTCTATTGGTGAGTTAAGCATAAATACCCCTAATCGAGTCAGTGCTGAAGAAAGGGGTATACCAGATGTGCTTAAGGGTATTGATAAACCTTTCTTTAGAGAGTCTCAAGCAGGACCTCTGAATGAATACTCTATCATCATTGAAGAGGAGATACGTATGGAGGATCGTGCTTTTGAACTTGCTCAGTCCAACAAGTGTATGTCTGACAAATCAGTCAAAGTTGTTTCAGCAACGGAGACTAAGTCAGACATTCATAAAGTGGATCAAAACAACTGTAGAACCAACATGCCTGCTATTAATCTTTCTCATAAAGCATGTGGTGTGGTAAATTGCATGTCTTGTGCTTTCAATGTTATGTATGCTTATTTTAATAGTAAGCATGTATCTGCTAATAAGACTGCTTCATGTCAACATGTTAATAATAAGAAGCATGTTAGATCTAAGACTACTAGTCCTCCAAAGACTAGAGTGGATCCATTTATCCCTAAGCCTACTCAGAAATGTGTTAAGGCTGGCTATAAATGGAAATGCTCTTTTGTGAAAGAGGTTTATGTAGTTAAGGTTAAAAATGTTGTTTTGCCTGACAAAGGCCAGTTCATTAAGTATGCCGGACCCAATCAAGTTTGGGTTCCGAAGAAGGTCTAATCAATTTGATACTGCAGGGTGTGGAACAGGTAAACCGTGTTATATGGGTTCTTGACAGTGGTTGTTCAAGGCATATGACCGGAGATAGAGCCCTGCTATCAAATGTGGTTGAGAAAGCTAGCCCATGAGTTACCTTTGGAGATAACAACAAGGGTATTACCAGAGGATATGGCTGTTTGAAGTTTGGAAATGTTATCATTCAAGATGTATCTATTGTGGAAGGTCTGAAGTTCAATCTTCTCAGCATCAGTCATTTCTGTGATCGAGGATATGTTGTTTCCTTTGAGAAAGATAGATGTCAGATCCTTCACAAGAAGAATGGAAAGCCTGCTCTTCAAGGAGTAAGGAAAGGTGATTTGTTCATAGCTGATCTGCACTCTGGATCCAAAGATGAAGTTACTTGTTTTTATGCTAAAGCTTCATCATATGAGAGTTGGCTATGGCACAAGAAGATGTCTCACCTTAACTTCAAAACCATGAACTCTTTAGTCAAGAGGGAATTGGTTAGAGGTTTGCCTCAGATGGAATTTACACAGGAAGGACTGTGTGAGGCATGTCAGAAAGGAAAGTCAAAGAAAGCTTCTCACAAGGGCACTGACACATCATCAATAACTGAACCACTTCAGCTACTGCACATGGATTTGTTTGGTCCAGTTAGTGTGATGTCAATGTCAAAGAAACAGTATGCACTTGTGATTGTTGATGACTATTCCAAATATACTTGGGTTTTATTCCTACATTCCAAGGATGAGACCCCACAGATGGTGATTGATCATATAAAGTTGATTGAGCTGGATTCGAGATTCCATGTTAGAGCTATAAGGTCAGATAATGGAACTGAATTCAAGAATGTAGTCCTAAATGACTTTTGTGCAGATAAAGGAATAACAAGACAGTATTCTGCCCCTAGAATTCCTCAACAGAATGGAGTGGTGGAAAGGAAGAATCGTACATTGATTGAAGCTGCTAGGACTATGTTAAGTGAATCAAGACTTCCAATGTACTTTTGGGCTGAAGCAGTGAATACAGCTTGTTATACTCAGAATCGAACTTTAATCAACAAGGACTTAATGAAGACTCTGTATGAGATCATGAACAACAAGAAACCAACTCTTAAATACTTTCATGTATTTGGAGCAAAATGCTTTGTGCTTAAGGATGACAATGTGAAACGTGGCAAGTTTGAGGCCAAGGCACAAGAAGCTATTTTTATTGGTTATTCCAGAAGATCTTACAGGGTGTACTTGATTGATGGTCACCATGTGAAAGAAAGTGTCAATGTAACATTTGATGACACTAAGCTCCCTAGTATCCAAACAGTAGACTCATCTGAGAAACTGAATTTTGATAACTTTCCAAACTCAGATTCAGATGATGAAGCCCCACCTAAGAATGTTGCTGGTAATGACAATAAAAATGATGATAATAATCCTGGTGGTGGTGGAAACATTGGTAACAATGGAGATACCACCAACATTGGAGAAGAATCGTCAAGGCAATCAAGCAACAACTCAGGGGGAGGAAATGAAGGAGCTACTAGTCAGTCACAACACCACAATGAATTTCGAGGTGAATCATCAAGATCAAATCTTCCAAGACAGATTGTATGGAATAGAGCTCATCCCTTTGAGCTGATCATTGGTGATCCAGGTGTTGGAGTTAGAACTAGAAGTGCTACTCAGAATGAATGTCATTATTCAGGGTTTCTATCTGAAATGGAGCCAAAGAAGACTGAGGAAGCACTGATTGATCCAGATTGGGTGATTGCTATGCAAGATGTACTCAATCAATTTGAACAACAGTAAGTCTGGAAGCTGGTACCCAGACCAAAGAACAAGAAAGTAGTTGGTACAAGATGGGTATACAGAAACAAGCTAGATGAGGATGGCATTGTTACAAGGAACAAGGCAAGACTGGTTGCTCAAGGGTATTCACAAGCTGAAGGCATTGATTATGATGAAACCTATGCACCAGTGGCTAGACTTAAGGCCATCAGGATGTTCTTAGCATTTGCAGCTTACTCCAATTTTAAAGTCTATCAAATGGATGTTAAGAGTGCATTCCTGAATGGTGAGCTGGATGAAGAAGTGTATGTGGAACGGCCCCTGGCTTTGAAAATCAGGAGCTGCTGGACTTTGTGTACTTTCTCTTCAAGGCTATCTATGGTCTCAAACAAGCCCCAAGAAAATGGTATGACACTCTCTCTGGTTTTCTTTTAGAAAATGGTTTTGCTAGAGGTATCATAGACAAAACTCTTTTTTCAAAGAAACACAAAAGTAATATGATATTAGTCCAAGTCTATGTGGATGACATCATATTTGGGTCTACTAATGATGATCTCTGTAAGAGATTTGCTAAGCTAATGCAGAGTAAGTTTGAAATGAGTATGATGGGTGAGTTGAAGTTCTTTCTTGGATTACAAGTAAGTCAAAGGTCAAATGGAATATTTATTTGTCAATCCAAGTATCTCAAAGAACTCCCCAAGAAGTATCACATGGAGGATTCAGCATCAGCAAAGACTCCATCTTCAACAGCAGTCAAACTTGGAGCTTCTGACAATTCTATCAAGGTAGATGTTACAAGCTATAGAGGTATGATTGGCTCCTTACTATATCTTACTACAAGTAGACCAGATATTATGTATGCTACATGCTTGTGTGCAAGGTTCCAAGCGGACCCTAAAGATTTACATCTCGTTGCTGTTAAAAGAATCTTGAGATATCTTAAGGGTACACCTAATTTAGGTATCTGGTACCCTAAAGATTCTGGTTTTAATCTTGTTGGATATACAGATTCTGATTATGCAGGTAGTGTTGTTGATAGAAAGAGTACCTCTGGGAGTTGTCAATTCCTAGGAGGTAGATTGATTTCCTGGTATAGCAAGAAACAGCAAACAGTTTCCAATTCAACAGCAGAAGCTGAATATATTACTGCTGGAAGCTGCTGTGCTCAGATCTTATGGATAAGGAATCAATTGAAGGACTATGGCTTTGCATTAGACAAAATTCCCATTTTGTGTAATAATACAAGTGCCATAACAATCTCTAACAACCCTGTTCAGCACTCGAGAACGAAGCACATTGATATCAGGTATCACTTTATTAGAGAGCATGTTATGAATGGAACTGTGGAGTTACACTTTGTACCCACAGGAGAACAGACTGCAGATATATTCACTAAATCTGTTGACGAATCCACATTTACCAGGTTAGTTGGTAAATTGGGTATGTTGAACAGTCTTAGTGATTGATAATGTCTCTGGTAGGTTTGTTCTTATCTAAATCATTTTCTCTTGTTGATATTAGATGTTAAATATTGCCAATCCATGTTTATTGTGTAAAGCTTGTTAATTTAAATATTCTGAATAATTTATTTTCTTTAAAAATATTTTTCTCATATTTTTTAAGTGGAGAAATGTATTTTTATTGAAAATTTATTTATTTAGAATCATTTAAGTTATTTTCAGATTGTAAATATTGTTGTTTGAATTTTTCTGCAGGTTTATATATTTTTATTGCATTTCTATAATATTCTGCAATTTTATTTTGTTTGTGCATAATTTTCTGTTTTATATTGCATTTTCTGTTAAAAATATTAAGTTGTTTAGTTGTTATTTTGCATTTTATATTTAATCTGTGAATATTTTAGTGTGTAATTTTATTCTGAACAGGTTTGTATTTTTACTTAATTTATTCTGTTATTTTTGCTAACAGGTTTTTGTTTTTAATTAAGTTATTTGTAATTCTGTTCTAAGTTGTACTAGCATGACTATCGGAATGACTATCTAATATAGTCATTCCAGTAGTCATTCTAGGATTATTAGATTTTAGTTTGAATTAGAATAGTTTTTTCAGTTTTTATTTCAGTATAAATATTTTGTACTGGAATGACTATCGGTATGACTATCCCATAGTCATTCCAATAGTATTTTAATTATTCATTTTCTTTTTCTAATTAAATGTTGATATTCTTAGTCTTTTTCAGTTTTATACTGGAATGACTATCGGTATGACTACCCGGTAGTCATTCCAGGCTTATTGAGACTGTCTATAAATACTAATCGTACTTAGCATTTTTTTCATTCCTTTCAAACTCTTGTTTTTACAAAGTTTACATTTCTCTTGTTTGGCTTCTTTATTCTCTAAAATAAAGAGGTTCTGTCAATTTTTCTGTGCGCATTATTTTTATTTGGATCAACATATTTTGATTTAATTAATTGATGATATAGTTTTTATTTTTGGAATTTATTCCCGAAATTGAAATTAATCTAAAATTAAATCTATTAATTTGTGTTAAAAATGGCCCAGCAATTTGAAATTGTTCTCACTAATTACCATGGCTATTTTGATCCCCTGAAATGTTCACTTGAACGTTTTAGGCCTTGGATCTCCTTTCTTAATCAACATTCATGTGTTAATTATGCTATATGTTCAAATGTTGACTTGAAAGTTGATCCTTTATATTTACTTTGTTCTACTGCTGTTGTCTCTGATGATTTCTCAACTATCTCTTTCAATATTCAGGACACACAGTACATTATTACTGAGGAAACATTTTGTAATGCCTTGCAGTTTCCTCGGGATAATTTTGACAGCTCCCCACTGAAGAAGAATTAACTAGGTTTTTCATCAGTATTCACTATCAAGGTCCCCTAAATATGGCTAAATTGATCAAGGGGAATCTTGTGTGTGAATGTGATCTATTTTTTGATACTTTGGCTAAGGTCTTTGGCAATTGCACGAAAAATAACTTTCAGAATATTCCTTATCTGTTACAAGTTATTGGTTATGCAATTGTCTTCAACAAAAGACTCAATTATGCCACCTTCTATGGGAAATTGTTGTTAGGAGGGTGTTTAATGCTAGAAAGGAATTTGATAGTGGTAGAAAGATTAAATGTTATTATCCTCGTTTTCTATCACTTGTCCTTAATTCTTTACTTTCTAATGAGCATCAAGAACTGTTCAGGAATGGTCGCTTTTTCATTTCTCCGACCACTGACAGAAAGTTCTATCAAAGATTGCAAACATCCTTCAGGTATAGCAATGTTCCAGTTCTCATATCCAACTACATGACAAACTTCATCAACCTACCATCATTTGAACCACCAGTTCCCGAGCAAAGGATAGTTACATCAGCTGGAACTGAATAAGTCATACAACCACAGGTAAGGACTTCTATCCTTGGTTCTTCTGGTACTGTTTCTGAAACCCAAGAGGTTGATAGGGTTGACCAAGAGTTTGTAGAACCACAAACTCTATCCCCGGTCATAGAGCCAAACACTGAGTCATATCCAAATCAACCTGAACCAAATCTAAATACCAGAAATAGAAATAGTAGTGATTAAGAAACAATGAGTGATCCCGCAGCTCTATCTCCACCTCCAAAGAAAAGAAGAACATATAGGGAGATATCTGTAAGCCCGTCTGTATCCTCCCAACAGGATATGGATTTTGAAATGGCCAATACACAGTCTCTGGAGACATCCTCTCAACAGGGCGAATCTATTGAAGTTCGCCATAGGGCCATGGCATCTTGTACCGAGTCAAGAACACTCCCGTTACTCGCAATGGGAGAAAACATAACTTTAGATGCAACTTAGGACACTTTGTTAGGAGAGCACTTAGGACATGAGACAGTGCCTACCATTGTAACGGTAGAAGTGCCTTCACAGGCATCTGAGGGAAAATCTGATTCTTCGCCAACTCAAATAGAATCATTTTCTCCCCTCACAGAGGGAACATCTCTGGCTCCCTTAAGGGATTTTCCACTCGTAGTTTATACTGGAGAAAGTGGAAGGCAACCTAGTGAATCCAACACTGAAGCAATTCAGTTTCAAATTCAATCAAATTTGGATTTCATTAGGGATTGGGAATTGCGAACTCCCATTGCACCACCACTGACCTCTCTAGAAGGGGCTAGGGTGATTTTTCCTGCAGGTACATCAACTCCAAATATGGATAGACAGCTAGTGGTAAGATCTGAGAGACAAACACAGAGCAATACACAAGCACGTGAGAAGAGTGAAACACCATCGAGAGAAATTGAGATGAGTGCACACAATGACACATATACTGCTTCTTTATTGGCTCAAATAGCTGGTCTACAGAAACAACTTCAAGAAACCCAAGCTGAAAAAGATATTCTCAAGGCACAAGTGGTTGAACGGTCTTCTTCTTCCACCTCTGTAACTAATCAGCTGGGTACTATCAAGGATGAAATTGAAGGATTGAAGACTACTCTACTCCCCAAGATGAATGTTATTCAGGAGTCCCAGGTGTTAGTGGCTTCAGACATCTCTGAGATTATAACTTCAAATGCTGAGATAACAGAGAGTGTCAAGCAGATTGCTTCCATTTCAACTCGGGTGGACTATATTCAGGAGACTGTTGATGAAAATCAGTGGTTCAATGATGAGAGGTTTGCAAGGATTGAAGCAGGGATGCACCATCTGAATGAAGGCATGAAGCATCTTTACAACATGATCAAGAACTCACATCAACCCAATGCTGAACAGAAGAAATTCTTTGAGGGTGATGATGATGATGAGGATAATGATGACAAGGATGAAGGAGGAGAAGGAAGAAGTAGGAAGGAGGATCCTAAGACTGATAAAGTTAAATCCGTAGAGGATTCCTCAACTAAGGGGGAGAAACAAGGAGGAGAAGGAGTGAGAGATCAAGGAGGTGAAGCTCAAGGTTCTGGTTCTGGAAAGGACAAAGGGAAGCAAAAGTTAACTTTTTTTGATGATGTCTACTATCAAGATGAACAGGGAGAGTTTGACAATATTGAATCTGAAGAAACCCCTGAAGATATATTTGGTGAAGTGGAGGTTGAAGGAGAGGCTGACTTTGCTGACTGGGAAGATGAACCTGAAGTGGATCCTGCCTTTGAAGCTGAGCTGTTAAGACAGAAAGCTGATCTGAAGAGAAGAGAGGAGGAAAATGCTAAAGTGTCTGACATCATCTCAAAGCATCTAGTTATCCAAAAATCTGAACATCAAGAAAAGCAACGGCTTCATGATATAAAGGTCAAGGACAGGAAGTTATATGTGAGGCTGAAGCTTGGAGAAGAATGGGATAGAGCTAGAGAGATGTTCTCACATCTGACAGGGTCAGACAATGATGGAAAGTTCTTTAGCATGTTGGAAAGTTACATAAAGGTCAATCCAGACAACTCAATCTATATGAAAGCTCTTCATGCGGAGATTTCAAGAATTACTACTGGATATGACAGAGTCAGAGAGGAGTTGAAGATCTACATCTACACTCATAATGAGGGAACTTTCATAGTTTCTCTCAATCTTCTGAAAGTAGAACTCTCTCCGAGCTTTGGGTTTTCATGACAAAGATTAAAAGATCTTCACCTCTATGTGAGCTGTTACATGATCAGCTTAGAGAGTTTGCCATGAAAGCTAGTCCTCAAGTTGTGGATGTGCCATATGAAGTCAAATTTTATAAAGGAAGGGCACTTCGAACTTGTGGTGTGGATCTCATCTCTTTGAAAGATTATCATGTCAAGCATCTTGTCTATCTGGAGAACATGTTGAGGACAACAGGGTTTGCTACACAAGAAAAGATAGAAGCTGTTGATTTGATTCAAGACTATTGCATTGCCAATATCAAGAGATATCATCAAATGAAGAATAGGCTGAAGAAAGTTACAACTCAACCTGTCAGACCAAGTGGCATTACTTCTGAATCTGATCGTGTTCTGGACAAGGATTTGCTTGAAACTCTTGAAGAAGGAGAGATGATGGATGAAGAAATTTGAAGAAGCCCTATTCTGTAAATGTTAAATGTATAGAGCTTAGGTAAATCAAGATAGGATCAATGTATACACATGTTCAGTCTAGAGGAACATCTATCTTGTATTTATCTTTACTGTTTGAATCTGGAAAATGTTTAATGAAATCCAGAACTTTGTTTACATCGAGGATTCAACTCAACTTAAACAAGTTTGTAATAAGTAAGTAATAATTCAATTGTCACAGTCACAGGAATCTCAAAAGATCATATCTGTCAGAAGAATACAGATTAAAGTCATCCTACAGACTTGAAGAAATACTACATTGAAAGAAGTTCATTTATTTGATCAAGCCTCGGTGAAGTCTTCAAAGAAGTGGATTTATTAAAGTGACAGAGGTTTCAGATTTGTGACAGCAAATGTACAGGTTACAAAGGTTGAACAACAGTCAAAAGCAGACAATGGATCACAGCTTAAAGTCAAGATGAAGAACAGACATTGAAGTTAGTCATTTATGAACCAGACAGTGCATCAAATGACAACCTCAGACAATGGATACTCTTCAGCAGTTCAAGTGGTTCAAGATTTGGTTTTGCTATCCTGTGAGAATTTAAATTCTGTTTTAAATTAATTATTAATTTAGTTATTAAATTAATTCTACAGAATTAATTTAACAAGTAAATTAAGTAATTAATTTATTGAATAAATTAATTCATCAGAATTAATTTATGAAATAAATTAATTATTAGAATTAATTTAAATTAGAATTTCTTAATTAAAATGAACTGGAATGACTATCCAAGATAGTCATCCCGGTAGTCATCCAAGTTTATTTTAGTTAATTCTAATTTAATTATCCTAAATTATCATAGTCATGCTAAGCCATTTTGGTAGTCATCCAAGGCATTTTGGATAGTCATTCCAATATTAAATCATAGTCATTCCAGAAAGCAAAAAGAGATGCACGTGCAGATTATATTGTGTCAAGTGGATTACTAAAGTTGATTACCTTTTATAATAAAAAGACAGAGACAGAACAAAAAGATCAAGAACATTACATTCACAAAAGCTTCTGTCAAGAAAAGAAAAGAACTGTCGTGGATCATTTCTTTTACAGTGAATTAATTCTAGAATTATTCTGTTAAATCTAAACCAATAGAATTCATTCACTTGTACTGCTTTGACTATCTAGCGGGTTTTTATCCCTAGGACGTATCTCAAATTATTAATTATTGTTATATCTTTTTATTACAAAAATAGATAAATTCATGTCGAATTTATTCTAGATTTGTTTTAATTAGTTTGAGATTCAATATTGTAATCAGTACCTCATTTGTAACACCTTTCAAGTTTAATATAAGTTGTATTTAACTTGAATTATGTTTCATTTAATTCCGCCATAATTTGTTCTTAAATTGTTTTATTCTATAAAGAACAAATTCGATAAAACGGTATAGTTTGTATTCAACCCCCCCCCCCCCCCCTCTACAAACTTATCAGGACCTAACAATGTATAATATATGTTCTAAATGTTGGCGATTAACCGCTAGATGATGACTAATCGATCCGAATATGTTAAAATCGGATCGAAAAATCAATTTTTATAAAATTCGATCTAGAAATCATATAATTTGGATTAACTGGGCACAAATTGGTTTAATCGATCGAAAATTGTCTTATTAACTCGATTAAACTGAACAAAGTCAACCCAACCCCTTTTTCGACCAACCAATCCGACAAAGAAAACCCGATAATTAATTGGGTCTAAAAAAATTTCAAACCGATTTAAATGGGTTGCATATCAATTTTATATATTTCGGCCAACCCAACCCAACCCTATTTAAATTACAAATTTTGTTCGATAATTTAAATATATATCTAAATTATTATATGTAACTAATAAGTCATTCTACCGTCGGGCTCTACTTTCTTAGTGTTAAGCTGGAAGAGATGCTTGTTTGGCTCGTTGGGCTTGTAATGCTTGTTTGGCTTTGTCGACCTTGTTGGGCTTGTAATGTTGGTTTGGCTTTGTCGACCTTGTTGGGCTTGTCAGACTTGTTGGGCTATGTTGGCCTTGTTGAGCTTTGCGTGTCTTGTCTGAACTTCATCGGAATTGCCTCCGAGCTCCCTGAAATGGAAATGTCTGCGGGGGGTTATGTCCCCGTAAGCACCTCCGGCGTGAGAATAAGTATCCGGTGGACGGAAAACATAATACAAGTATATAGATAGGTATTAATTTCTAGAGAGAGAAAGTAGAGAGAAGGTAGAACAAAACCTATCAGAAATTGAATGTAGTGAAAGTGTAATGAATGTTGTCCACCACTTAAGTTTGGATAGGTCCAAGGACTTAGTAGGAGCTTTGTCCGAGAGGGCAAGTCGATCCGAGAGGACATTGTTTGATGAGAGAGGACCTTTGTAAAAAATTTGTTGCCCTCCACTTAAGTTTGGATGGGTCCAAGGACTTAAGTAGGAGGTTTGTTTGAGAGGACCAGTTGATCTGGGAGGACCTTGTTGACCCTATAGGGCCTTTGTAAGAAATTTGTTGCCCCCCCCCCCACTTTAGTTTGGATAGGTGTAGGTATTAAGTAGGAGTGTTGTTGGACAAGTTGATCCGGGAGGACCTTGTTGACCCGGGAAGGTCTTTGTAAAAAAAATTGTTGTCCCCTACTTAAGCTTGGATAGGTCCAAAGACTTAAGTATGAGGTTGTCCGAGAGGACAAGTTGATCCGAGAGGACCTTGGTGACCAGTGAAGGCCTTTGTAAAATTATTTGTTGTCCCATACTTAACCTTGGATAGGTCCAGGGACTTAAGTAAGAGGTTTGTCTGAGAGGACATGTTGATCCGAGAGGACCTTGTTGATCCGAGAGGGTCTTTGTAGAAAGTTTGTTGCCTTCCACTTAAGTTTGGATAGGTCCAAAGACTTAAGTAGGATTTGTCCGCGAGGACGATCCGATCCGAGAGGACCTTGATGACCCGAGAGGACCTTTGTAAAAGTTTTCTTTCCCCGCTTAAGCTTGGATAGGTCCAAGGACTTAAGTAGGGGTTTTATCATAGCCTTACATACATTGCATGTTTTGCATACTTTGCGCATCTTGCACACCTTGTGTAGTAACCCGAATTTTCAGGGTTTATTAATATTATTATTTAAATATTTTATTGATTTTCTCAAAAGAGGAGGAATGGTATTATGTTTGTGTTTTATCTAATTTTTTTTTGTGAAAGTTGATTATTTTATCGATATTGTCGAATTGAATTTGTTTTAGAATTTTGGGGATCGAATCGGTATTTTAGTTGCGCCAAATTTTATCCGATATTTTATTCGGGTTCAAAGTTTTATTTTGTTTAAATTATAAAAATATTCCGAAAGTTAGTATTTTTGCATTGTTGGAAGATTTCCAATATTTGGAAATTTTTGGTATCAAAGTGGTATTTTATTAGTACCAAAATTTTACCTGATATCTTATCTGTGCCCCATCAGTATTTGGGTGAGTTATATAAATATTCAAAAATTCAATATTTTTGCAATTCTGTAAAATCCGGGTTTTATAAAAATTTTGTGCATAATTATTTCAATTTTTAGAGTAAATACAATTTTTAATATTTATCCGCTAATTGAGTGGAAGTTATAATTTCGTGCTAAAAATATTTTAGTAGCTGGGAATTATTTTTATATTATCGAGTATATTTGTTTTTGAATTTTTCGTTCGTAAATTATCGTTCAGTACCGGGCAATTTAGCTTTAGGTGCAGTTAGTTGTGTTAATTAAGGGCATCACCTAACCTTATCTCATCTTTATCTAACACACACTCAGTACATACACAACACAACACACACAAAAACTCACTCGGAAACAAAGCAAAAATCAAAAAGAAAATCAAAATGTTTTTTTTTTCTTTCTCCTGTTCTTGAGGATCAAAGCCAATTTGAAGGTGATGTAGGAATCCAAATCCAAAGCTCGAGTACTCAAATCGAAGATCTTGGAGTCTAGTTTCATAATCTACCATCAGATTTCGTGTGGGGTAAAATTCTGAATTTCTATTAATTATTTTATTAAATTCGATTTTATATATATTAAAATTATGAATTTTTGTAAACGTGATTGGTTGCTGATTTTGATGTTACCATCGTGTAGAGTATGTTTTTCTAGTCAATTTCATATATTATATGTTGAATTTAGAGTTCAGTAACGTATAGAAATCGAGGGTTGATTGTCGTGTTCTTCGTGTTCTTCCTGTTCTTGAGAATCAAAACTAATTTTGAAGGTGTTATTGATATCGGATTTTGGAGTTCAAGTAGTCGAATCGAAGCTCTTATGATCTAGTTTCGGAATATGCAATCCGTTTCATCAGAGGATAAAATTTCAATTTTATATAAAGTTTTCTTTATTTCTGGGAAAAAATAAATTAGGGTTCATATTCAAAAATTTGGGGCTTTTTGATTCTGAGTTCGTTCACTTGTTTTGATGGCTGGGATAGCTTTATATGATTGTGTATAATCGTTTTACATGCTTAATTGAGTTGTTCTATCCCGTTTTTATCAAGTTCGTTTTATTTAGAGTTTAATTTTGAGTTGTAAGTTAATTTGTGTGTTGTAATTTTCTAATTGATTATATATGTAAATTGTTGTGTTTTAAATGGTTTTAGAGCACCATTTAAATTTTAGCGTTATTATGATTTAATTAGTGAGTTAAATTATTTTAAATGGGGAATTAGTTTTAGCCTCGTTTATGTACATGTTAAATATGTGGAGTTGTTTTAGTGTTTAGAAATTGATTGTTGGTAATAATTTTAGTTTAGTTTATTTAATTCCCAATTTGGGGGATTTTGTTGAAGTCCATTATTTTATTGAGTATATGTTGTTTATTTACTGTTGAGTATACAAGATGTTTGTTGGTGTTGTACTGTGTTGTTCGTCCTGTGACTGGGGGCGCAACATAGTACATGCAAATTTTGTGGATAGTCCTATTTACGAACGGGTTATGCCGAATTTTTTTAAAATCTATATACTTATTAATTGTATTTTATTATTGGTGTCTCAAAGAGTAATTAGATTTGATTATTTTTAATCGGATTTAGATAATAATGTAATTGATTTAATTGATCAATTAATTGAGTGATTAATTGGTGAATTTTATTAATTAATTATTATTTAATCTCGATTAATTATAAATCAAATTTAATTAATATTTTCAAAAATTGTTTTATTATTTACCCTATTTGATTAATTTCTTGATTTACTGAATTGATTGATTTTGATTAATTCTATTTAATCTAGTGATAGTCAGATTTAAAGTATGAATGATTGTTTAAATCATGTATTCTTTACGTAATTATAAATGTGTGATTAAATGCTATGTACAGTTATATGTTAATGAGTTATATCAGTATGTGATTAAATTGTGTGAACAGGGCTGAGTCTGCTTTTGTAATAGCTTGTTTTTATGTTTCTGAACTTGTTACTTGCTTATTTTTAACGAGCCTTACCATTCTGGAAAAGTCTCGGAATTTTCTACAATTTTGATGTTTTACACTTTTTCATTTGAATTCATCTTTATACTATAAACTATCCATCTTTCTAACTGGTTAAGTATGATTTTTATTTCCGATAGTATGATAATAAGTTTGGTATCGTATAGTGGCATATGAGCTGATAATTGCTATGTGTTTAAATGATATATCGAGTTGAGTATGTTAATTTATAGTTGTTAGTTCAGGTTGATTAAGTTAAGTTATGTAAATATGTTAGTTTGTAACTTGATTCTTGGTTGTTGGTATTAGTTTAAAACATGTGGATTGTTATATAAATAGAGCAGTGTTGCCGGATTTCCGGCAGGACTATTTAATGAATATTATTTGACAATTGTATATGATATGATATGCTAGTTTAAATGCATACGTGAATGAAATATGTTTATGTGTTAAATGTGTAGCTATTAAATTTGTATACTTATAAGAGTTATCGGTCCAATCATGTGCTATGTGTTACGTGAAGCATAGGAAATTATGTGAGTTAGTTATTTGACTTGCTACGTGATAAATGTTGTACGTGATCGCTTATTTTTGGATAAAGTAACTGCAAGTCAAGGCAGAATTATTTTCTTATATGTTTACTGCAAGTCAAGGCAGATGAATGGAGTATGGAATAAATTGTGGATTGTTTGTGGATGATTGGGTTAGAATTTAGATGTTTTTTTTAAAAAACAGGGCAATGTCAACTTTACGAATAAGTCATGCCCAATTTTCTGTAGAAAATACATTCGCTTAAGTTTATAAATATTTATATAAGTAGAGTTGAAGTCTGAATGCTAAAGTACATCTTATATTTAACTAGTGAATAGTTGGGTGGGCACAATCTCGGTAGTGCAGACTCATAGCAACCGCATATGCGCCGGAACCAAGAGTTATCAGAATAGAAAATTGTGATGACATAAGATAGAAGAAGAATAGAATCATATTACTTCGGCTTTATGTAATAGCGAAGGACCAAAGGCAAGTTTACTAACTCGTACGCTTTTGTTCGGAGTATCGTAGCAAGATCCCTTTTCAATTTTCATTTAATTACTTGTTGCATAACCATTTCCTGTTCATATCCTGTGATTGAAACAACCTATTTATTCTAACTTGATAGTTCTATTTTGATTCATAATTCATAACTTGCAGTATCTTGTGATTGCCAGATTTAATCCTGATTCTTTATTATTGAAACCTGATTCATATGTAATTGTTTTTACCTAACCTAGTCTGAGAATCTGAATCAGACATTGAAAGTATTAATTTGAGTTGACCAGGTAGTCGATTGTTCCGACACCTAACCCGAGTACTATATTGGAATTAGAAGTTTTTATTAAAAATGAAATGTTTTAAGGACTGCAGACGCCAGTCAGAGTATCAGTATTATGTAGGCCAAAGTGGCATTGGATCCAGTTTAGTATTTGGACATACCGTAGGGTATGATCCGGAGTTTTAGTGTGACTGATCATCCACTTTAACTCGTTGCGTCACAGTAAAAATCCAATTCTAATTTAAATTTTAACACAATTGTTGTTCATTTTGCCAGTTGAGCTGCTTTTCATACATTGTTATTATCGCATTATTATTTTACCCCCAGTTGAGTTGATTTCCTTCATATATTGCCATTGTTGCATTATTATTTATCCTGTGCGATTATTATCTACTTGCTGAGCTTTTTTTCGCTCATTCTTGCTTGTTACCCTTGATATTTCAGTAAAACGAGAGGATGTCTCCGCTCATACGTGATTGTTTCACCTTTTAAACCTCCAAGTGTAAGGTAGATTGACAATATTTAATTGTGTAACTGTGGAACGAGAAGAGTCAAGATGACGTTGGGAAGATGATTTGATGCAGAGCATTGAGATCTAGTGTAAGGTTATTGTATAAAGTTGATTTCTATTAAATACTATATTGTATAAGATTACTTTGCATGGTATACTTCTTATCGAAGTTATACTAGTGTTATAGAATTTGTGCAAAGAGAATTGTTGCAAAAGGAAGTTAAAGTTTAGTAAATTTTGGATTCTTGTTTCTAGCACTATAGCCTAAAAGATCTTGGTAGAGTTGGGGTCGCAGATGTTATATTTGAATTGATGTAATATTTAACAGGTTATTTTTATTGAGGATTTTCGCGTGACGACCAAATGCCCTGACCCCGGATTTGGGGGCGTCACACCTTGCATGCTTTGCACACTCTACGCACCTTGTAAACACTACGTACCTTGAAGAGTTTAAGCAACATGGTTGAGCCATATTGTTTATGATTTCTGTGTTGTGTGTAATTTTCGCATATTACATAGCTTGTACACCTTGTATTTCGTGTATACCTAGTGCACCTTGCATAACTTGCACTACTTTAATGCATTGTATACCTTGTATATATACCTTGTATACATTGTGCAATTTGCCGTATTTGTATCCATGTACACCTTGCACTACTTGTAAATATTTCGTGTAGTCTTGTCTTCCTTCTAGAGATTATAAATATTGATAGCTAGTGTGTTGACAATTACTTTTCTTTGTTGTTGTGGTGTTTCGCGAGGTAATACATACTTATATGGATACTGACAGTTTTATTGCTTGTTACGTGGGCCAGTTTGTCATGGCTCAAACTCTTGCATACATAACATCATTTGCACACTCTGCGCACCTTGCACACCTTGCATGCTTTGCACACTCTGCGCACCTTGAATAGTTTAAGTTGTATGGTTGCGCCTTGTTGTTTTTTATTTCTGTGTTTTGTGTAGTTTTCGTATCTTATATACCTTGTACACCTTGCATGCTTTGCATCCTCCGTGCGCCTTGAATACTTTAAGTAACATGGCCTTGTTTTTATTTCTGTGTTTTGTGTAGTTTTCGTATCTTATATACCTTGTACACCTTGCATGCTTTGCACACTCTGCGCGCCTTGAATACTTTAAGTAACACGCCCTTGTTTTTATTTCTGTGTTTTGTGTAGTTTTCTTATCTTACATAGCTTGTACACCTTGCATTTCTTGTATGCTTTGTGTGCTTTGAATAATTAACACTACTTGCACGCCTTGTACACATTGCTCAACTTGCACTACTTGTATAACTGGTACTCAGTCCCGAGTAACTTGGCTAACTTGAACATCTGTTTGGTTATTCATGTTCCTTAGATCTCTAGAAACTATGCAAGGAGGATTGGAAGTTGAGTCAATGTTGGCATTACAGACTCGAACATAGTTGGGGTGACTAGGGTCACCAATTTCCAAGATGACAAAGGGTTGCTATTGCGTCGAGCTTCACGTGACACGTCACTTGCTGGAGAGTGAGGAACATTAAGGGCTAAAATGGTGTGCGCATTACAGACCTATACGTAGTTGGGTGACTACAGTCACCAATCTCCGAGATGACAGAGGATTGTTGTTGGGTAAAACTTCACATGATATGTCGCATGCTAAAGAATAGTTTGTGGATGTACTTCTCCTTGACATGGTAAGGATGTTTGTAGATGGGCTTGCCCTTAGATGAGCAAGACAAATCAGATGCCGGTTGAGAGAGCGTGAGGTCCCCTCCTTCTAGCGCCAAATGATAAGTCGTTCTACCGTCAGGCTCTACTTTCTTAGTGTTAAGCTGGAACAAATGCTTGTTTGGCTTGTTGGGCTTGTAATGCTTGTTTGGCTTTGTCGACCTTGTTGGGCTTGTAATGTTGGTTTGGCTTTGTCGACCTTGTTGGGCTTGTCCGGCTCGCTGAGTTATGTTGGCCTTGCTGAGCTTTACGTGTCTTGTCTGAGCTCCATCGAAATTGCCTCCAAGCTCCCTGAAACAAAAATGCTTGCGGGGGGTTATGTCCCCGTAAGCACCTCCGGCGTGAGAATAAGTATCCGGTGGACGGAAAACATAATACAGATATGTAGATAGGTATTAATTTCTAGAGAGAGAAAGTAGAGAGAAGGTAGAGCAAAACCTATCAGAAATTCAATATAGTGAAAGTGTGATGAATGTTGTGAACCCCCTGCAATGAAATGACTAGGGGGTATATATAGGCTCATGTCATGTGTAGTGCACATGACTGAGTGTCCACATGGGGGACAAGAGCTACAAGTTAGGATCTTGGTCGGGGTCAATGTCCACCTTGTGTCAGTTGCATGTTATCCTGACATTGGGACCATGTACTTGTGTCAGCTTTGTTGCAGATATCAGTGTCTTGTCAAAATTTTTACAAAAGCCCTCTCGGGTCAACAAGGTCCTCTCGGATCGACTTGCCCTCTCGGACAAAGCTCGTACTTAAGTCCTTGGACCTATCCAAACTTAAGTGGGGGCAACAAATTTTTTAGGAAGGCCCCTGGGTCAACAAGGTCCTCTCGGATCATCTTGTTCTCTCGGACAAAACTCCTACTTAAGTCCTTGGACCTATCTAAACTTAAGTGGGGGCTACAAATTTTTTAAAAAGGCCCGCTCGGGTCAACAAGGTCCTCTTGGATCGACTTGTCCTCTTGGATAAAGCTCCTACTTAAGTCCTTGGACCTATCCAAACTTAAGTGGGGGGTAACAATTTTTTTATAAAGTCCCTCCCGGATCAACAAAGTCCTCTCAGATCGACTTGTCCTCTCGAACAAAGATACTACTTAAGTCTTTGGACCTATCCAAACTTAAGTGGGGGGGGGGCAACAAATTTTTTACAAAGGCCCTCTCGGGTCAACAAGGTCCTCTCAGATCAACTTGTTCTCTCAAACAAAACTCCTACTTAAGTCCTTGGACCTATCCAAACTTAAGTGGGGGGCAACAAATTTTTTACAAAAACCCTCTCGGGTCAGGAAGGTCCTCTTAGATCGACTTGTTCTCTCAAACAAAACTCCTACTTAAGTCCTTGGACCTATCCAAACTTAATTGGGGGGCAACAAACTTTTTACAAAGACCCTCCCGGGTCAACAAGGTCCTCTCGGATCGACCTGTTCTCTCGGAAAAAACTCTTACTTAAGTCCTTGGATCTATCCAAACTTAAGTGGGGGTCAACAAAATTTTTCCAAAAGCACCTCCAGCTCAAGAAGATACTCTTGAATTTACGTATCCTCTCAAACAAACATCCTACCCACATCCAACACAAATCTTTTACTACTCCTCCATCCCTCTAAAGAGGAATGAAGGAGTGGGGGGCAAATGATAGTGGGTGATTCGTAAAGGGCCAATTCAACTATTAAAATCAAGCCCAAGTCTAAAACAAGGCCTGCAAGGTCCACAAGGCCAACACAGTCCACAATGACTGCAAGGTCCACAATGCATGCAAGGTCCGCAATGTCTGCAAGGTCCACAAAGCCTGTAATGTCCACTAAGCCCATAAGGATTGTACATGACACGTTGCACAACAGAGAAGTACACACCAGACAAAGCTAACAGAGACAAGACATTGATATCTGCAACAAAGCTGACACAAGTACATGGTCCCAACGTCACGATAACATGCAACTAACACAAGGTGGACATTGACCCCCGACCAAGATCCTAACTTGTAGCTCTTGTCCCCCACGTGGACACTCAGTCATGTGCACTGCACATAACATGAGTCTATATATACCCCCTAGTCACTTCATTGCAGGGGGTTCACAACATTCATCACACTTTCACTATATTGAATTTCTGATAGGTTTTGCTCTACCTTCTCTCTACTTTATCTCTCTAGAAATTAATACCTATCTACATATCTGTATTATGTTTTCCGTCCACCGGATACTTATTCTCACGCCGGAGGTGCTTACGGGGACATAACCCCCCGCAAGCATTTTTGTTTCAGGGAGCTTGGAGGCAATTTCGATGGAGCTCAGACAAGACACGTAAAGCTCAGCAATGCCAACATAGCTCAGCGAGCCGGACAAGCCCAACAAGGTCGACAAAGCCAAATAAGCATTACAAACCCAACAAACCAAACAAGCACCTGTTCCAGCATAATACTAAGGAAGTAGAGCCCGACGGTAGAACGACTTATCAGTAACTATACATTATATAATATAGTATATCATCTTATTTATAGATGTGTGCTTACATTTTGTGTTTATACCCTTACGATATAATGTACATAACTAAAATTATAATGTTAATCAGAATAAAATATTAGCACTAAAATCATAAATTATACGTATTTTAGCTTTATTTGAATTTTTGAAATGAGGATATGGGTCATGAATTAATATTTTGTGAGTTGGAATAAAAAATTTCAAACTTGCTTAATTGGATTGGGTTGCAAAAATAACCCCCGTCAACCTGACCCACGAACACGCCTACCTACGATTCCTATTTTTTATAATCCCTTGTATAATTCTAAAATATATAAGTTACGTATAATATGTTAATTATTTTAGATCAAATTTTAATATTATATTTATATATCAATACTTGAATAATTCATGTAAAGCTAATAAGTGTCATAGTATTGTATAAAAATATAAATCGCATAACAATTAACATTTAATCAAAAAAAAAAATAAAGGTGGAATAATAAAATTTGTAAAGAAAATTGAATACATAATTATATATAAAAACTACAAAAACTTAAAAAAATGAAGCTATATAAATAATATAAACTAACATTTTTTATTAAAAAAATTGGATAAACATGTTATATAAATAATATAAAACAACATATTATTTACTCAAAAGTTGAAATAAAAAAAGATAATATTATGAGCGAATATGCTTTATCTAATAATAATTTTAAAATGAACTCAAAACTTAATGTAGCACACTCGATTATGACATGAAACTATTACGAGGAGACCAACATTTCGATTTTCGATGATTACACACAAATTTGACATTTTCTATCTTCATTAATAAAGGGGTGACATGTTTGTAATTTTAAAAATAAAAAAGGTAAAATTGTAATTTCATGAACACTTTTTGAGTTATTTTTGCCTATATAGAAGTAATTTCACAGTCATTTTTGTAATTATATGATAAATAAGGATAAAACTGTAATTTCACTCACAGCCATTTTATTAGTATATTTTATCTTGGTTGACTTTTAGTATATAAAGTAGATGTGTTAGTTTTTTACAACCTTTTGGGTTGATATTAATGGAGGTGCTCTTAAAGCCAGAGTGCCAGACAGCATAAGTCACCACCCATGATTAGGAGGAGTGAAAGCGTTGAAGAGGCACAGAACAATCTGCAAGTTGATTGAAATAAAGTCCTAAATACAAATACAAGTAAGGGCCTCTTTGGCATTTGAAATATAAGCCGATTTATGGCTTATAAACCCGTAAGAGCTTATGAGGGTGTTTGTGTACTCAGTTTATTTGATAACTTATAACTTATAAATTAATAAGTTGAATGTTAGAAATCACTAACGTTTTACTTAACTTATCAACTTATTCTTTGATTTCTTTATTTTTCTAATATTTTATATTTTTACATTTGTGTTTTTAAATATTTTTTTAATTTAAAATACAAGTGTTGAAATCATTGTATTTAAAAATTATTTTTTCAAATTTAATTTAGCAAATTCTTAACTAACTTATAAGTAAATTTATCCAAACACCCGTATAACTTATAAGAATTCATCAACTTATCACTTATATAACACTTACTCATTTTAAGCTATAAGTCAATTTTTTTGTGATACCCCAAACACGCACTAAGACTCAGCAAAATCTATAAGACTTGCTAGTTTTCTATGGGGTTAATTATCTTGTTGGTCATTAAAATGGACCTAAAGTATCAAGTTGGTCACCAAACTGAAAATGGTCTCAATCAGGTCACTAAAGTCGGCTAAAGGTACACTCCGCTAAATAAATAATTTTTTAGATGAAAAATGATTATGTATTAAAAAATATTTAATGTGATATCTGCATGATAGGGTAACATATTCATTTCAGATCATAAAATCGAAGAAATTAACATTAATATTAGTGTTTTCCGTCTAAAAAAATGTAAGTTATCTAATAGAATGTACCTGTAGTAGCTGACTTTAATAACTTGTTTGAGACCGTTTTCAGTTTGATGACCAACTTGATACTTTAAGTCCACTTTAATGACCAATAAGATAATTAACCCGTTTTCTATGTTCCCATGGGCACACAATTAGAGCTTAATTAAAACACATATATAAAACACATAACTAGCTGCTAATATAAGTACAAGTAACAATATGAAACTTGAAAGAAAATGCTGTCAAACTTCTGAAGATAACAAGTACACTTGCAAGTAATAAATTTGGGGTTCATCTTCAACAAAAGATACAAGGGCCTTGTTGAGGTTAAAAAGAACCAACAAAAATTGGGAGGTCAGGGGAATATATATAATAGGGATTTTGACAACAGCAGAAACACAGCAACTACACGAAAAAGATTAAATACAGAATACTTAAATGCCGTTAATGCTCCACACTGTCATTCTATGTATTATACTACAATTCTGTAGATCTCCCCTCCCAAATTGAAAACGACACTTGTTCTGCCATGCTCCATATCTTGCTCGACTTTAACCCTTTTATAATAACTAAATTACGTCCCTGTACATGCTAATAACTTCTCAAGGAAACCTTTACATAATTGCTGCCAAGCCAATAGGGCCTTCGTCATTTCTTGGTTCTGGAGCAGCGACCAAACTGCGAGGCCTGGCTGAAAATGTTAAAACACAAGGATCAGTAACAAAACCAGTGAAAAAACACTTTCTGAAAGATTTTTAAGTGACATAGGCGCCTGTGAATTCACAAACAAACCCTCCAAGTACAGATTGAACTTGCAACGCATGTGGCATTACAAATTAGTCCAACAGACTATATATACTTGTGATAATAGGTAAACCTCATTGAAACATGCTTCTGAACTTTCAAAGTAAATACTATTCCACAATATTTAGATAACTGTTTTTTTTTCTCAACACAATGCGACATCTTTATGTAAATTTTCATCACCAATATACTGTCATGGCTCGTATACGTATAACAACTAATATATATACCTAACACAGTAACTGCCAGAGAAGTATTCAAAGGGACTAATAACAAACACTTCAGTCTTAAATTTTCTTGCCAAGACGCAATAGTAAAAATAAAAAATCCAAAAAACGAAATCACAGATAGAAATATATATACACACACATTAATTAGTTGAGACGGAATAAGAACTAGATGTCAGTGCTAACCCGAAACATTTGTAATCACACCAACACTTTTCGGATTTGCAAGAGCTTTTAGTCTATTTCCTGTAGCTAGCAACAACAAGCTCCTCATATGTTGCTTCTGTTCCTTGGGACTGCTTGTCTTTGCTAAAGCTTCTTCGAAAGCAAGAAGATCTTGGGGTGTAATGCAGGGAAGGGAGAGTAACACCTGTCATATACAGAATATGGTTGCACACAAGTGCAAAGACTATTAAATATTTAAATTGCAATCAAATATATTCACCTTACTACAAATCAAACTACTTAAGAAATTTCACCAACCTGCCTAGGTGCTGGGTCTCTGTCAGACAGATAGACAAAAATTTCACGGCAGAGACCAACAAGCTCAGCGCTGACATTTACATTTGAATCAAATTCTAAACTACTGATTATGGCATAGAACAAATCCTTTGCAACAAATTCACGGAGTTCAGTATTACTAGATGAAACAGCCAACAGAACAATAGATCCACAAAAGGAAGAAACTTTAGTCACAGCTTCACCATCTCCCCACTTAAAGGTGTCTAAAACTATCTGCAGTGCCAGTAAGGCTAGGCCTTTGTGCTTCAAAAGAAAACTGCATTTATCATACAATTTTGTTATTCAGAAAACAGAAAATGCAACTGTCAATTCTTGCCATTAACTGCAATTTAGTATTGAATCGTGCATTAAATATTCTCATAAATAATAAAGCCAGGCATACCCAATCATAGAACTAGAGGAAAATGCATCCAATTCTTTGAGTGCAGAAACTTCCAACCGGTTGACATGCCCAGACTGCTCTACTAAAGGAAGACCGGTATTTAATCCTTGGGAAGCCAAAATCGAGAGGAGTGTACAGATCTCACGAGTTAAGCCTCGCAGGAGCTTTTCCTCCATTACTTCCACTTTTAAGTCAGAATCTGCAGGTATGCCAAGATGATCTGGAACCTTTGCTCTACCTTCCTGTAAAAGACTTGACCATGAGCAGCTAAGAGCCTGCTGCGAGTACAGAAATATTGGATGCAAAAGCTTTTCCAGCCACAACTCCCACATATCTGATGGGCAGCATTTAACTAATGGTATATATATTGAATGAACAAGCTGCCTCATATGCCTGAACTCCATTGATTGTACATTCTCCACTAAAGCCAAAGCTACGAAATTAGCATCCATTGTTTTAAAAAATGAATCCCCAATGGTTGTTGATAAGCCCAGTACATTATACCTAGTTTGAGTAATATATCACGAATTCATCAGAAGTTGGATAACCAAGATGCATATAGAAGAAATGATTTTATGAAGCCTACTCTATAGATATTACTTATAAGAGAATCATCATATATATTCTTTATAATTATTATCATATAATAGCACTTTTGCTATAAAATCACAAAATCGAGTCCGATCAAGCATATCTGTTAACATAAATTACGAACAAGAAACACATTGGTAAACAAGCAATAAAACATATGTTACTTCCTGTGTCCTACCCGAAAGAAAAAATAAATTCTATTTGTATTGCGTTTAAAAAAAATGTTGGGGATTAAGAGCCATATAGGTTATTCCTTCATGACTCACACTGCTCTGCCCAGCATCATAACATTTTTTGACAGCTAAACCAGTAGTCTTTCAGCATTTATATTCTAAAAGAGCACACTAAAACTATAGAACATACCCGCTATCTCTTATTCCTTTCAACCAATTCCGTATATCGGTTTCATTTGACTCTGCAGAGCCTTCTTTATTCATGTCAAATGGAGAACCATCGATAAAATTCAATGCACTCCTGGATGATTTTGGTCCTTCACCGAGGAGACTTGTCCGCTCTACATCACTCATTACCATGGCAGCTTTCATTTCTCCAGGTAAAGATTGAGCGACAGGTGGAGACCATAGAGAATGTATAGCTCGAAGCAGCTGTGAATCGAAACATGTCATGATTAGAATAATTACATTTTCCAAAGGAAACCGGATTAGACAAAACATTTGGAGGATATGTAAGAGTATTTTAGTGACCATTTTCTAGAGAAGCAAACTTACTTTCAAAAGAGGAGGCAGCATCCATGACAGATGAGACACCATAGGATGACCAGGAATATAATTTTCTGATGAAGTGTTCAGTGAACTTGAACTGCCTTTTCTGGCACCACTCCTCTTAAGAGCCTTCTCAAAAAATGTTACAGTGTGGAACAGTGACCACATGAACTTTGTATCAGAACACAAGCGAATCAAACCATTTGGATCAGATAAAAACTCATTTTGCCACTCAATCTGTATCCACTGTTTGCTCAAAGGTTCAAGCAACCACACTAAAACTTCTTGCTGCTGTTGAACCCTGTACCAGAATCAGAAGCATGAAACTGATTAATATAGGATAAATGAAAAAACCACAGATATAAATAAACCCCTTATAAGTAGTTACCCGGCAGCAGACGCCATAATAAGAAATGCTTCCCCTAGCAGATTATGCTCCCCACGAAGTAGACCGCCTTCTTTTTGCAGGTAAGACATTGTATCAGCTATTGCCTATAGAACAATGAAATAAAAGTGCGTGAATATTAAACCAGCTATTAAAAAGAAACTTGTATTAGGACATGGGATTATGTTGATGAATATCATCCTATAGCTAATTCATGGTTTACTAATGTTATATATAATAGATACAAATATGGACAAATAAACATAAAACTAAATTAGATTATGAATTACAATAAAAAAAACCAAGGTCATCTGCATAGAGAGACTACGAGAGTAGGAAAATAAGGTATAAAATTTTCTCATTTACATGGGATAACAAGACTACAGAATCTTTAGAATGAACAGAACTTGAAGCATGATAATTATAAGATTATAGATGATTCTACCATTCAAGAATTACCGCCAAGATTCCTTTTTATACACTAACTGAAAGACAGAAAGCTAGACAAACAATGGAAGATTTAATGAACACAACATTTAATTCCTTTGGTGATTAGACTTTAATTTCTTTTCTTTAATCTAGTCCAAGTTATCTCATGGACTGTTGGGGGACCGCTGTTTCAGGCATTAACAGAGACCAAACAACTATTACTTCAGTGTTCCTGCTTTCTCCATTTTACAGTTCTTATCTTCTTTCCCCCAATTTCCTTCTTTTAGTGAAAATAAAGATATGCGCACAAATATATAGGAGCCGGTTCAAAGAGAAATTTTGCTAAAGGAGAAACTTAGAAACTTTTTTGAACATGTTGAACCTTCACGCTGTGACATTTTTGAAATAAAATAAAAAACTATGCCCTTTTTGCAAGAAAATGAAATGGTGGCATTTTTTGTATATAAGTGAAACTCTTGTAAAAATGGGGCTCAATGCATGTGTAACTAACGTTCAATGCATCTGCTAAATAACAAACATAACGACGTTTTCGTAAATGGCTGGAAATTTCGTATAACTAAGGTTCAAGGCGTAACTAAGGTTGTATCTGAATATTTCAACTTCAGTGAGAAACAAATAATAGATTAAATTCATAATCCTAGACCCTATTTTAGAAACGGTGAACTGCATAGGAAACACACCATTGGCATTGAATATAATTTATTAAACTCAAAACACATACATAAGTAAGGTTCAATCTATAAGGTTTAACATGTTTAAAAAAGTTTCTAAACTTCTATATCAATAAAGTTTCTATTTATTCATCCCCTACACACATATATGGGCAACTCTTACCCGCATTTAAAGAAAAATCTGATTTTTTTAATCCTTGCAATACACAATTAGTATTGAACACAAAGATACACTTCACCTTCATATGAGGAAGAAGGCTTTTCCCAGCAGTTTTGGCAATTCGAATAAATGATGTACATATCTGTAATCTTGCATGGCGAGCCGTACTTGTTGCAGGATCCTGCAGTGTTTGAAAAAGTTAGACTTGCAAAGCCAAGCAAGTTTCTTGTAAATATTACTAATACAAGATGACTACAGTTACAGAACAAACCTTTACAACAAAAGGAAGTGAATTTAGGAGCTCGAACAGCTTATGTACAACACTTCCCACAGCATCAGCATGGTACTTCAAGAAGGGACCCATTGCATCTAAATAGTGCCCAAGTAGTTCCACAAACGTTGGTTCAGTCCATTTCAAAGATAGGAGTTGTTGAAGTAGACCTGGTAGTTCACAGTAATCATAAGTATCAGCTTGGAATTAGAAATCCAAACTCGTTGATATGCATGAGTAAAAATTCAAATAAAGGATTTAGGGATAGCCTAGGGGCAAAGGCTATCCCCCTCCCCCATGACAAGGTCAGGAGTTCGAATCATTTCTCTTACTCCCCTAGACTCAAAGACAAGAAAAGAAAAAAAAAGTTATACCTTCAAATATTCTGCCTAATGAAACTCGCATCTCAGAATCACTATTGCTATAATCAGTTGATCCATCATAAATTACACTTACAACGTTGTCTAGAGCAAATTGTGTGCTTTCCATTACAGCAAAATTCTACAGCAAAAAATTGACAAGGCACATCAATGGATTTTGAATACAGCTACATGTTTAATTTTCAAATACTGATCAAGTTAATAAAGAACTGTAACAAGTAAATCATGATAAGGAAGTACAAAAGACTGGAATCAAACCTGAGCAGTTGGATCAAGTAAAATGGCATTAATGATCATTATAATTTTCTCGGAAACCTTAGTAGCAGCTAGGAGAGGCTTGCTAGAGGCAATTAACCGAATCAACTCTGTCTGTATTGAGAATTTATGAATCAGTACAGAGGGATATAGTCACAAGACATGAATAAGCAGAGTTCATTAACACCTAAAAATCATAAAAGAGATGCAAGCTTAATTTATACTCCCTCCGTCCCATCCATTTCTTTACACTTTCCTTTAATGGATGTCCCTCTCCATTCTTTACATTCCAAAAGTTTCCAAAAAAAGTAAAACTTTATAATATAAAAATTAACTACATCCACTACTTTCTTCCACTACACTCACTTTATACATTAAGTATTGATGGGTCCCTCCACTTAACTCACTTTTCTCCATTATTTTACACTTTTTCTTAACCTCCATGCCCAACTCATTTGTAAAGAAATGAGAGGGATGGAGGCAGCACACACAACTAAAATACACCCTCCCATACACAACCCCACCTAATCCCCTCCGTTTTTAATTTGATTTTTCCCATAAATCGGTGAATGTTTTTTGAAATCCGACTTCATTATATTTTTCTCCATCTCCCTACGATCAATTTGCATACCATATGTGCTATATTTCGAAGCGATTTAAAAAAAAAATATTTAGTTTCTATTTTCTAGTCTAAGAATATATATATATATGTATATATATATATATATGTTGTCACAAATCTACACAAGACAAAAACTTCTAAATTATCAAATGAATATGTTTTATACACCAAAATTATCATAAACAGTTTCGTGGAATTTAAGTGAAACGTCGATCAAAAAGCACAGAAGCGTAAAAGAAAAGACAGACAGATAGTAATGATGTACACCTACAATTTCACAATGTAAGATCAAGAAAGAGTAGCATACAATACTGACAGAAAAGACTACATTATTATTAAAAGCATAGTCATGGAAGACTTACCAGTCTTGAACGGTACTGACTGAATTCTCCTTTTCCCTCAATATCATCACTCCACAGTTCCAGTGCCCCAATACCATGTGCTGTTCCAGAGTGTACTCGTTCTTTCTTGAGCATGCGCTGAAAAGAGATTTCAAGCATAATGCGAAAGATATCTTCATTCAGAAAAGTTAGTATATTCATCTTTCCATCGTCAGCTTGTTTAGAACCAGAGCTCAGACTGTTCAATGAACTGTCCGCAGATGCCTGTTGAATAACTTTTGGCTTGGAAAGTAAGTCGCGTAGCAATGCCTACCATACCAAACAAACATAAAAAATGTTACAAGGACAAAACTACATATTTATTATACTGAACTCCATATTTATTATTAAGGAAAAGAAGCGGAAATTATACCAGCCAAAAGAATAGAGTCTGATAGTGCAGTTCTAGCTTAAAATGTTGAAAATATCCCAGCATCTGAAGAAGAAAAACAAAGGGGAAAAAAGTATGGATGTCCATGGAGTTAAATAAAAATTTAACAAGACATCTTCGAACACAAGCAAAGTTGTACAAATTCACATATGTCTGAAATAATGAGCATTTATATACCTGCTGAAGGTAGAAAGGGATTAGTGTGCTGTCACTACTGATACATTTTAAGTTAAATGTACCCAGGGACGCCATACTCTCACATATATATTCCGCATACTCAAATTCACTTTCATCAACAGTAGCAGCATGAGATTCAGTTTTGCTCAAGAATTCTCTTGACACATTCATCAACACCTGAAAGACACTACTCATTGCAGAGTCAAATTCAGCATCTGCATCAACAGGTCGCTTCCTGCAAACAAGAAATACAAGATTCAGTCACCTTTAGCTGAGATTACCAGACTTTAGATATATTTCCATATACGAATGTTTGATCAGTCCAATAATCTATATTGTACCTTGAGGAGACAAGCTTGAAAAAATCACATGCATGAAGACGAAAGTCAGGCGACGAAAGTAAGAAGCTACAACTGGGAGAAAAAATTGGAAATATTAATGTCAAAATCTCAAATAATAAATAATGCTAAATAAAATAAATAAATTGGTACCCATGAATTATTCCATATTTTGAAAGATCAGGTAGAGGTGCCCAATCCGCATATGCATTGATAGCATTCAGAATAGATGTTACTGCAGCTGCATGCTGTTTGGCAGTGTCCATCTGTTGCCTACCTGCTTCGCTTAAAGCAGCTCCAAAATGCCTTTCTAGTAACTGTCTTGGAAAAAATATAGATATAAGTTTTTGAAAATTCATTCTTAACTACGGATAATAATTGGCCAGGACTTACAGAGTACAATAATGGCAAGATTTCAGGCAATGAATCGGTTAGTCCACGTAACAATAGCCTTCGCCTATCACCTGAGTTAAAATATCATTAGGAACAAAATAACACTGAAAGCTATGAAATTTGATATCTTTCAATGATTCTCTACGCAATATAGAACAAGACAGCAGAATCAAGCATACAGATAACAGTAACTCTTGATCTTAAACTATAAACCTTCCAAGTCTTCATTGTGAACTGTGATATCTTCGGGAAGCCACCTCAAAATAATCGACACCAGTTCAGCCTACAAAAAATTATCCAAAAACATATATATATACAGCTCCATAACTTAATCTAAACAGAATATACATCAGTAAAGATTGAAAACTATTAGATTACTTGGAGAGGACCGCTGGTGGAAAGAGACACTAAAGATGGAAGAAGTTCCTGCCAAAGACTCAGACCTTCTCTCCGGACTATCTGCAGCGAGAATAAATAAATATGTGATTACTTGGGTAAATACTAGCAACTTAGCAAGCACCAACTTTATTAACCAATAATCTAAAAAACCTCAGCAATGAGAGCAGCTGTCTGACTTTTCAAAGCCCAAACTTCACAAGGGCCTGCAACTTCAGTCAACAAACCAATGGCAACATTGGTGAAGTCTCTTCTTTCGGTAGGACTCAGCTCATCCCACCGTAACCGCACTACATGCTACACAAAGCAAAATAAAGATGTAAGACAGCTGAAATCTCAGAAGTTTACTGATCTAAGATGAATCTAAGAATTTATTTAAAGATATTTGCACTATTACATTTAAGAAAAACCAGGAAAATTAGAACTCGTGCAATAATCGATAGCAATTATAGGTATATACATACCTTCATATTTGATTTAATGTCTATTATTTACAATATCTATAAATCTGGGATGGAATTCTTAAAGAGGCTCATGGGACACTCTAAATTGAATAAGTCCTAGGATAGAGTCCTGAAACTATCTTGAAATTGCTATTTATCCGGCGAAACTTTTATTTTTATCTCCCGGTATAACACTAAACACAAAATAATGATTATAATAATAATAATAGTAATAATAATAATAATAATAATAATAATAATAATAAAACAATAAGTGCAGTCAAGTTCCCCCACTATCCCTCAACAGATCTCTCACTGATCATACATAAGCAATATAAAAAGTAAATAGGCACGGAGCATACTTGCATCAATTTTAAGGCATGAATACGAATTTCGGAAGACCAATCCTTTTTAACTAATAAAACAGATGTATTTGCCAAGACACGCACATCGCCAGCTTTTACCTGCAAATATTTAAGAAAAACAAATTAGAAGTATAATATATATATATATATATACATATATATATATATATATTAACTTTGTGATTAGAATGGAAGAAAAAAGAAGTTTGTACATGAGAGTAGAAGACCCCAGAAAAGTCGTGGAGAACAAGAGATCCTCCAACATTAAAGCAAACATATCGAGTGATGAACACCCAGGCATTGTGATGCAACTTATGTATTAAATACCAAAAAGATACAAAAGTCAAGCACGCTCTCCATATGGAATATAGGATCATGATCAGGACTATTATTTAATTTGTCATTTAATCATTGTACTTTATTTGGTCATAAAAATATTACATTTTATGTTAAGTCTAAAAAGAAAATTAGACAAGTGGTAACTCGAATATCTTGCTCGTTTTTGTATTAACAGAGAAAATTTTATGGCAACAGAACTAGCAGGATCACTATGGGAAATTACACCTTAGATGGAAGTATGGAACATTAAGACGCAATTGTTTTTTTAATTATTTTCTTATTTAAGAATGTTTTAAAATTTCTTCCAAGTAACATAAAATAAAGGAGATCAAAGTGACGGAGAGAATATGTGACAATGAGGAAGGGGCAGAATCAAGATAGAGAAAGAAAGTTGAAACTTGAAAGCATATCATTTCAATATTCCTTTCTTGCATAATGTATTCAATCACTCACATTTCATTGCAATTTACATCACTTGAATACTGCTTTAATTGCATGGCATTCAACTTACAGATAGGAGGAAAATATCATATTGTATACCCAAAATTATCTTTTCCAGCACAAATTGAATAAAATAAAATCTGTAAACAAATTAAAGCAGGAGGTCTGGCATTCCTTTTTAGGCCAATGGAGGGAGTACCATCAATTCACCAAATACGAACACATCAGCAACCATGTATCAACACTAATAAAGTTTAACTATACCAATCAAAATCAGTAATTTCATCCTCTGCCTATACATAATATATATATATACACACACACAACATCATTGTTCTAAAAATCGACTTAAGCAGCCAATTAATCACCAGTAAGCCGGTAGGCAAAACACCGCAATTTGTGATAATTGGACATATAGGCTTTTTTTTTAAAAAATTGGAATAAATCAGGAAAAAATTTGGGGGGGGGGGGGGTATAATGGGAAAATTAACTTTAATTTTGACAGAACATTTATGCGTTTATGCGCCACACTTACTTTTTCCAGCATCAGTAATAAATATCAAGTTGACAATTAACACCTATATTAAAATGCATCCGATCATCCAATAACCGCTAGAAGTTAAACCACCCTATCCGATTAACAGCTAGAAGTAAAACTACAGGCCTAGCAATATTTACAACCTCTATATCTGCATAAAAAGCGCGCGAGCGCGAACACAAATATCTAAGCGAATCAGGTCATTTATATAACTTAACTGAAAAGATACCACCACAAGGTCCGCAACAGAACCTCATCATCACTCTAATTTCAACTAAATTATACACACAAAAACAAACCACAACAGTTTTCAATTTCATCTTAATCAACCAAATCACAAATTCAACAAACACATAACATAGTGAAGACATACATACATTTACCGCTACGAGTATAGCAATCTTACAACCTTCACATTTACGTAAAACAAGCACAAACATACACACACATAAGTGAATTAGCTCATTTATATAACTTATCGAAATTAATACCACTAAAACCCAATGATCATCACTCTATCTTCAACTAAATTATAAATACGCAAACAAACCACAACAATCCCTAATTCATCATAATCAACCAATTATAGACACAAAAATTCAACAAATACAACAACAAAAACACAATATAAACATATATATACATTTTACGAAGACGAAAGAACAAGCAGAAGAAGAAAAAGATATACCGATTCGAGATACGAAACAGCAGCTTTACGAGTATCAGGAGGACAGTTCCATTCAAGTACAGCCACTATAGCTTGAGCAACATTTCGTGCTGTGTTGTTTGAATCCTCCATCCTAGGGTTTTAAGAACCTCAATCAAACAAATTATATGTATAGATATAGTGTATTGTATGTATATGTACGGAGATATAGAGAAGACAATAAGCGAGGGTTTGTGCCAGCGATTGTAAAGCAGAAGAGGTGGGGGGTGAGGGTGTTGAGTAGAGCTTTATGTTTTTGGGGTTTTGGACATAAATAGGGGAAAGTTTAATTGTGTGTGGGAGTTTTGTTTACCTATTTTTTTAATATTTAAGAATTGTTTGTTATTATTTTATTTTAGAGAAATTATCAAAAATAATTATTTTTTTAAGTTTTTTTTATGATTTTATTATTTTTTGAAATTATTTGCAAAAATATGTTCCGTAATCAAAGTAATCAGAAAATATTTTCAAAAACATGGTCTGCAATCAAAGCAACTAAATACAACCCGAAAATATTTGCAAAAATCGATCATGTAGAGGTAGTTATTTATAAGTTACTTATGGAACCAATTATGCAACCAAAGACAATTTTAATTATTAAATTTTTATAAGTTACATTTTTTGTTGATTTGATTGATGTCAATTTCAAATATGATTATAAAAGTTATAGACCATATTTTTGCAAATATTTTCAAAAAGATAGTATTTTTGCGAATATGAAAAAGGTAATTTTGCAAAAATCTTTGATGAAGTAATAATTATGTATTTAAAGTACACTAGCTTATAACCCGGATAATGTACAGATTTTAAAAAAAATATTAATAACTATATTAATTCATAAGTTTTTCTTAACATTAATATGTTTTAAATTTCATGTAATATTGCAACATTTAACTTTCCTAGAGTCAATAATATAATTATTTGTTTATTTTCACGTGTTATTAATGAAATTTGAATCTCACATTTATGTTATTAGACATATTAAAGTTTTGTATTGAACGAATCATTTTAATGTTAAACTAGTTTACTAAGCCGCGCTTCGCAGCGGCCATATAATAATTTCTCGAATTTTTTATAAAAAAACAGTCTACAAAAATTATTTTTAAATGAAATAAATAATTATATATCTAACATAAGGTTTCTTTTGGATTTTCCGTATCGTCTTGGTCATTCACGAAAATTCTGAATAAATATAGAAAAATGTAATTGTTTAATATTTTCATTAATATTATGTTGATTATTATTATATTGTTTACTATTTATATTATTTTTTTTCAAAATTTAAATTCCAACTTATATTTTAAAATACATAATATAATATTAATTTTTAATTCTAACATATAATACGTTGCTCCTAATGAACCACTCTCCTTTTAAAGATGTTTTCTCCCAATGAGATGCTCTCTCATAACACATTAATTTAATAAATAAATTACATGATTTTCATATTTGTTTTGTATTCTTGATATATAATACAATACAGTAGTTAAAAAGCTCACCTTTATTTAGCAAAAAAAAAACTCACATTTATAGCCTTGATGATAGTTTTAAAATTTTCTTTTTTAGGAATTTTGGACCAGAACATACATTTAATAATAATAAGATGTACTATATTGAAGAACCATATGAAATTTAAAATAAACACACAAAAAGAGAGAATAAATATACCAAAAATTTTATGAAAATAATATAAAAACTAAATTAAATGACGTAAATCTCTACCTTGTAGTCTGCAGTAGCCTAGTAGGATCTGAGGAGATGAGATTAATTCTTGTGAATCAGAATTGATATGTGCAAAACGTCATCATGTATGCATCCACTTTCTTACTTTGATAATATAACTAATGTCATCGAATTCCTTGTAGTATAACAAAACTTTGATCTCAGTTCCTATATCTTCTTTTGAACAAAAACAATCAAAACCAAGAGTAACTTAGTAAAAGTTTGGGTATGAGAATGTAAATATTCTAAAAGTAAACTCAAATATTAGGTCGATGAAATACGGAACAAAATTTTTTGGACTAAAAATTTGTTTATAAAATCGTCTGAATTCTTAATAAAAGAAAGTTGACATCTTCTTGATTTTTATTATAAATGTAATTAAATTTATAATTATAGGATTATAGATATAATCAATTCACTCTAGAATTTGATTAGATTTATTATTTTTAGAATACTTTTCTTTCATAAGTACTACCTTTTCTACAAATTAGGAATTAAAAAGGGAAATTTCAATTTTAAATAAATTGAATTGTATATTTACTTTCCTCTATCAGTAAAGATTTTAAATGCAAGAAAATTAAATTGTATATTTAGTTTCTTTTAGTAGTAAAGATTTAAAAGGCAAATTGTATATTTAGTTTCCTTTACATTGTAAAGATTTAAAAAACAATTGAGATTTATTTCTAATTTTTGGTATTATTATTTCAAAATTTTAAGAAAAATTAGAAAAATAGATCGAAGCGATTTAATATAAGCAGATTTATAATTTTTAGAACTTGTCTTTTTATAAATACTATATTTTCTACAAATTAGGAATTAAAAAGGGAAATTTCAATTTTTAATATTTAAGATAGATGTGCTCTACAAAAATAGATTAAATTGTATATTTACTTTCCTCCATCAGTAAAGATTTTAAATGCAAGAAATATTAAAATTGTATGTTTACTTTCCTCCATTAGTGAAGATTTAAAGACAAATTGTATATTTAGTTTTCTCTATTAGTAGAGATTTAAACGGTAATTTAGATTTTTTCTAATCTTTATTTTTAGAATACTTGTCTTTCACAAGTACTACCTTTTCTACAAATTAGAAATTAAAAAGGGAAATTTCAATTTTAAATAGATTAAATTGTATATTTACTTTCCTCCATCAGTAAAGATTTTAGATTCAAGAAAATTAAAATTGTATATATAGTTTCTTCTAGTAGTAAATATTTAAAAGACAAATTGTACATTTAGTTTACTTTACTTGTAAAGATTTAAAAAATAATTGAGATTTATTTTTAATCTTTGGTATCATTAATTCAAAATTTTGAGAAAATTAGAAAAATAGATCGATTTATAATTTTTAGTATACTTGTCTTTTGTAAGTACTACATTTTCTACAAATTAGGAATTAAAAATGGAAATTTCAGTTTTTAATATTTAAGATAGAGGTGCTCTATAAAAATAGATTAAATTGTATATTTACTTTCCTCCACCATTAAAGATTTTAAATGTAAGAATATTAAAATTGTATATTTACTTTCCTCAATTAGTGAAAATTTTAAAGTTAAATTATATATTTAGTTTCCTTTATTAGTAGAGATTTAAACGGCAATTGAGACATTTTCTAATCTTTGGTATTATTAATTCAAAAATTTGAGAAAAATAGAAAAATAGATTCAAGCGATTTGAGAGCGCCACCTCACCGCCCTCGTCTTCTCCTTTTGTATATAATATAATTTAATTTTAGTATTATTTATATATTACTCTAATATATTAGAGCAACAAAAACTTGAGAGTATGTTGGTGTCATTAATACGTGCAACAATCATATCCGTACATATGAACTGAAATCCATGCAGTGATATGTTGACGATGCCTTCTTCCAATATCTTAGACAACATTATGCGTATTAAGAGCAATTTAGACCCATGTGATAGTGGTCTATATTTCCTACTTGAAACAACTTTCAGATTTTTGATGCTGTACACAGAGCCTTCCTCTAAAAGATTTTGAACCGAGAGACCAGAATCTTCGGGATCGTAGCATGGATCAAATTTTCCTGTCATACAACATATCTTAGAAAAGTTAATAACATCATACAATTTGACAAACTAATAAGTTATAAGTATATTAATTTATTAACCTTTTCATCGATCAAAATCATGTCAAGACTGATCAGTTCTTCAGTATTTGGATTGACAGATTTCCACATTCTACACACTCGTACTCTTATCATCCAGGTATAGCTGTTGTCGTTCAAAGCATCCAACATGAAGTAGGCCATAGTTGTATTGATTGTAAATATAGTTGTAAAAATTTGAAGCTATGTAAAAAAGTTTCGGTGTAGATTTTTTTTGTTATGAATGGCCTTTAATTTATAGGTGTTTGTAAGGTGAATAACATGGAAATCCGTTATGTTTAAAAGTCAAGAAGTATTATAAAAGAAAAGTTATATAAAGTTTGAAAATAAAAAAAGAAAGTTTTATCAAGATTGAAAATAATAAAAGAGAAAATTGCAATTATTAACATAAGAGCCAACAAATTCGAAAATAATAAGGAAGTTGTAATTTTCTAAATCAAAGAAAGTTCTATCAAGTCCTACAAATTCGAAAATAATAAGGAAAAGTTATATAAAGTTTGAAAATAAAAAAAGAAAGTTTTATCAAGATTGAAAATAGTAAAAGAGAAAATTGCAATTATTAACATAAGAGCCTACAAATTCGAAAATAATAACAAAGTTGTAATTTTTTAAATCAAAGAAAGTTCCATCAAGTCCTACAAATTCGAAAATAATAAGGAAGTTGTAATCTTCTAAATCAAAGAAAGTTCTATCAAATTTGAAAATAATAAAAGAAAATTCTATCAAGCCTACAAATTCGAAAATAATAAGGAAGTTGTAATTTTCTAAATCAAAGAAAATTCTATCAAGTTTGAAAATAATAAAAGAAAGTTCAATCAAACCTACAAATTCGAAAATAATAAGGAAGTTGTAATTTTCTAAATCAAAGAAAGTTCTATCAAATCATACAAATTCGAAAATAATAAGGAAGTTGTAATTTTCTAAATCAAAGAAAGTTCTATCAAGTTTGAAAATAATAAAAGAAAGTTCTATTAAGCCTACAAATTCTAAAATAATAAAAAAGTTGTAATTTTCTAAATTAAAGAAAGTTCTATCAAGTCCTACAAATTAGAAAATAATAAGGAAGTTATAATTTTCTAAATCAAAGAAAGTTCTATCAAGTTTGAAAATAATAAAAGAAAGTTCTATCAAGTTTAAAAATAATAAAAGTGTAATTTTCAATTTTCTTCCTACAAAATCGAAAATAATAAAGGAAGTTGTAATTATTAAAATTAAAAATTGTGAAAAATTGAGAAAATTAGAAAAATAGAACGGAGCGATTCTAGAGCGCCACCTCACCGCCCCCGTCTTCTCCTTTATATAAGTATATATTGATTTGTTGATGAGCTGACACACGGTAATAATTTCATTAAAATTCTTTTACTTTAATTTTATAAATACATATATACAATTAGACTTAAATTTGTTGATGAGATTCGAATTTAATAGTACTTATCTATACTATTATATTAAAAATGAAACATTGAAAGTTTTGTAGTCTGGTTTGAAAGTTTTTGTAATCTGGTCACTCCATTCATAGCCGTTAGATATTTTTGATCAAATCATTGAGAATCGTTAGATAAAATATTAAAATTAGTATATATAGAATATCTTTTCTATTTTTCCTAACTAAAACATCTCATTTTCCAAAAATATCACAACAGTTTCATTTAATAAAATAACAAAATAAGGTTGTAATTGCTAATAAATAACTCATTACCATTTTTAGCCAAAGTATATATTTTTTTTATATTTTCTAACTAAAATTTCTACTTTTCTATTTTTCCTAAATAAAACCTCTAATTTTCCAAAAATATCACGAATAGTTCTATTTAATAAAATAAAATAATATTATTATAATTATTAATGACTAACCGATTAACTTTTTTTTCCAAAACGTATATTTTTTTATATTTTCTAACTAATATTTCTCTTAACTAAAACCTCAAAAATATCATGGGCTATTCTATTTAGTAGCATAAAATACTAATATTATGAATATATCTCTCTATCTATACTATATTATCAAAGACGAAACATTGAAAGTTTTGGTACCTGTTTTTTTGTACCTATTTTTCGATACGATATTTGCCTTATTTAATTGTTTATTTAATTATTATAATCAGTTACTCTTTCAATTAAATTATATTACCATTTTTTTCTTAAAAAATCAGGGGCAATTTACTTTTCAGCTAAAACATGTTACTTTTTCTATTTCCTTTGCTAAAATCCTTCATTTTTCAAATATATCACGAGAAAACCCTTACATATTTACTTTAAAATCTATTTTAATACTTTTATTTGACAATTACAGTTTTCAACTAAAACATGTCACATTTTCTATTTTTCTTACTAAACCCCCTCTTTTTTCAAAAATTTCACGGACAAATCGTTACTTTTATATTTTAAAATTCAACGAAAACACGTTACTTTCTATTTTTATTACTAAAACCCCTCTTTTTACAAAATATCGCGGACAAACCGTTACTTATTTATTTTAAAATTCATTTTAATACTTTTAATTATTTTAAAATGTTTAACACGCCTACTTATTTTTTTTAATAAATGCAATGAATAAAATATAAATAATAAAATTAACAATTATTAAAAACAACCCGTGCATCGTACGAGTTTTAAGCTATATTATTAAAGACGAAACATTAAAAGTTTGGTAGTCGGATAGACGGATGGTCGGTACTTAGTGATTTTACTTAATTAACCTTACTTATTTTTTTAAAAAAAACTATCACTAAATAATAACATTATTTATAACCAATTACCTTTTCAGCTAAAATACATTACCTTTTTTTATTTTTTTTCTTACAAAATCCTCTATTTTTCAAAAAAAAAAACACGGCGATTGGCTTTTTTAACAAAAACATGCTACTCTTTCTATTTTTTCTTACTAAAATCCCTCATTTTCCAAAAATATCACGGGCAAATCCTTACTTATTTATTTTAAAATCTATTTTAATACTTTTAATTATGTTACTTTTTCTATTTTTTCATTTTCTAAAAAAATTATTATTAAATAATAACATTTTTATAACCAACTACCTTTTTAGCTAAAATATATTATCTTTTCTAACAAAATCTTCTCTTTTTCTAAAAAATCATGAGCAATTACCTTTTTCAACTAAAACATGTTACTCTTTCTGATTTTTCTTTACTAAACCCCTCATTTTCCAAAAATATTCCGGACAAATCCTTACCTATTTATTGTGAAGCCTATTTAAATACTTTTAATTAGGGACACTTACCTTTTTAGCTAAAACATGCTACTTTTTCTATTTTTCCTTACTAAGACCCCTCCTTTTCCAAAAATATCATGGGCAAACAGTTATTAATTTATTTTAAAATCTATTTTAATACTTTTAATTATTTAAAAAAGTATAACACGCCTACTTATTTTTTTAGCAAATGCAGATTAATAGAATATTAAAACATAAATAATAAAAATAATAATTATTAATAATAATCTGTGCATCGCACGGGTTTTAAGCTAGTATATATTAACTCCTTATATATAATAAGCGTAAGGGGGATCTTATCCAAAACTTTGGTCGGTCCCTGTACTACCAAAAGTATACGATCCGTTGGATTATAAAACTATAAATATTCAAATCGATGAGGACCGTCAGATATAATATTAAAAATTGTATTTGATTAATAATAGGATAGTATTTAAATACTAAAAGGTGTATTTTGATAATTTAAACCTATTATAAATAGGTTTTCTATATTGAATAGAAATCTTTATGTAAAAATTCGTAATTATCTTTTCTCTTTATTTTATGGATAGTTCCAGTTAGATAATAATTATTAAACCATCATTAAATTAAAGATCATTTTGTAAGCTTCGCGTGGGCTGTAAAATCGTAGCACCAATTTTAATAAATATTTTTTTATTATTGTAGCACCAATTTAATTTTTTTCCCTAATTCTTTGTTTATTTCAATAAAATATTAAAATCAATTTAAGAAAAAATTAAAATCGACGTGGTCCGTGTACGATCAGTATACGACCAAATTAATAATTATATATCGATGAGAATTGTTAGATCTAATATTAAAAAGTGTATCTGATTAATAATAGAAATTTTTTAAGGCCCGTGCCTTGCACGGGTTATAGACTAGTATATATAATTAAACTACCTATATCTCAAGTTTGGTATCAATATTTACGTTCGAATAAAATTTTTAACTTTTTTTTTATCCATTCATTATCCATTTTGAGTTTTGGTATCTATATTTTAGTTTGTAAAATATCCATATTCTTATTTAACCCGTTTTTAATTATAGAATATATATATATATATATATATATATATGAGTTAAGTTCTATGGAGGCCACTTTTTTTGTGGAGACTTGGAGACCACATATGTTCTGCAATCTAAATTTGGCAAAAGAGATCATATTTTGTAATCAAAAATTTGTAAAACGTACTGTTTTGCAAAGTATATTCTATGAAAATTACTATTTCATTGAAAATCTTGAAAATCATGTAAGTTTTGCAAACTAAACATGAATGTTCTACAAACCGAACATGTTTTGCAGAACAATATGTTTTGTTATGTTTTAGTTGCAAAACATATATAATTTTAAAGATTTTAAATGAAAATAGTTATTTTCATAGAACCTAATTTATAAAATATTATATTTTGCTAAATTTAGATTGCAGAACGGGTCTCCAGGTCTCCAAAAAAAGGTGGTCTCCATAGAACTTAACTATATATATATATAAGTATCATTAATATCAACTACTCTTCTTCGGCCTATATTCGAAGGAGATGGTGATTGTATTTGGGTTAATTCTCAACCGAACTCAGTTAAGGTATCAGTTGACGCAGCTGTTTTTGAAGACAAGGATGCAGCAGGGTTAGGTCTGGTAGCTAGAGACGCGGATGGAATGCTCCTTCAAGCAAAGTCGATAGTATGGCCAAGTGCAGGAGTCCCAGTTTTAGCAGAGGCCATGGGGAGGCCTTAAGTTGGATCGATGAATTGTAGTGGACAAAGGTTACGCTGGTGTTTGATTGTTTGGTCGTAATACAAGCGATCAGGAGCAAAACACCAATGAGATCACAGTTCAGAAGCATTATAGAAGAATGCCGGAGCTAACTTCGGCGATTGAACAAAGTTTCTTTGTATCATGTCAAACGATCTGCAAATATGGTTGCCCATCAACTTGCTAGGAAATCATATAATTACCCAGGTCGTAGTTTTGATAGGGACTCAATTCCGAGTTCGGTTAAACATTGTATTGAGTTGGATTTGAATCTTTAATAAAATTCCCAACTTTCTGTCAAAAAAATATCAATCATAGTATTTATAGTAACTTTATTAACAAATAATTGAATCAATATTTTAATTTTGGTAAGTTAATTAATTCATATTATCACAAAATATATACAATAAAATATCTAAATTGGATTAATCTTTGAATATGCATTTATTATAACAGACAAAAACAGTATTTTATTTTATTAAAATGATTTATTTCAACATTGTATTATTTGATTAGTAATGTATAATATTCGATTTATTCAGTTTATCATTTTATTATTATTTATTACAATATTTGTAAAATAAAATTTTTAAATCTCGTATGCGTAGCATGAGTTATAACCTAGTTTTATTAAACAAATAGATATATATAATTAAACTTAAATTTTAATATATAAATAGTACTTCCGTATTATTTGTTGTTTATATATTTAATTTTATAAAAATTTTGTTGTTGTTGTTGTAAATGATATAATTAATGTTTATATTTATTACTCTTATAATCTGTGCAATGCACGAACTTTTTTAAAAATTAATAATTATATTAAATAATGAATTGAATTTTTCTTAATTTTTCATAATTTTAAATTTTTTTAATATGTAATTCTAGTAATACATACTTTTTTAATAATATGTTGATGATGTTGGATCCTTGGACTTTTGAAAAAGAAAATTATCTATAAAAAATTAAAAATATAAAATAATTTCTCGTATTAGTTTTTCTTCTTTTTAAAGTACTACACCGTGATATCAAAATTCTATCTAAGATTCATTTTGTATTTATTGTATTCTAAGATTCATTTTGTACTTATTATAGCATTACTAGCTTATGCCCGAAGCACGATTGCATTTAAATATTTTTATTATTCCAATAATTTTCACATCTCGTGCAATGCATGAATTACTTTTAATATTTTAATATTTATATTTTAATAAAATATTTTAATTATTATAGATTCTTAAAAAAATTGAATCTATTAAAATAGTTTTTATTCAACTTTGAGCCCAAGTAAAGAAAACTAAGTAATAAAACCCGATTTTAATACTTAAATTTTAGTATTGGGCCTTATTATGCATATCTATACTATATTATTAAAGACGAAACATTAAAAGTTTTGGTCGGTCGGTATTTGGGTCGGGCCTATCTATAATTTGGGTCGGGCCTATATATAACCAATTTATTTATAATCAATTGTTTTTTTCAGCTAAAATATATACCTATTTTATCTATTTTTCTAACTAAAACAACCGATCTTCAAAAAATAAAATAGGTAATATATATATAAAATGGTAATATTATTACATATTTATGACTTTATGACTGATTACCTTTTTCAGCTAAAACACGTTATATGTTTTACATTTTCTAACTAAAATAACTCATGTTCTAAACATAACACATGCAAAATAAACATGTAATGGTAATATTGTTATATATAATTATTAATAAATAACCACTTAACCTTTTCAACTAAACACATAACTTTTTTTTATTTTTTCTAACTTAAACAACTAATTTTTCTAAAAGTAACACGAGCAACATATATATAGAAAGGTAACATAATTTTTTATTTTCTAATTTAAACAACTAATTTTCTAAAAGTAAAACGCAACATCAATACTATTATATAATAGACGAAACATTAAAAGTTTGGTTGGTCGGTATGGTACGTTGTGATTTTACTTAATTACCCTTGCTTACTTATATTTTTTAAATAGCTCTATTTAATCAATTAAGTTTTATATTAATTCAAGTTTTTATATTACTTGACAGTACATCTTTAAGACAAAAAAAAAACCCAACCCTCCTTTTCAGTCCCGATCCAAGCGACATTCTCTGTTCAGCGACACCACAAGATTCAACCAATACATGTTCTGTCTTCACCGCCCCGACGACAAATTCAAAACTCCCAAAGTATCCACCATTCAAACCACCCACAATATCCACCACCAGTTTCAGGATCTCCGTTCAAGCTATCAATCCGACCCAATATGTGAGTGTCTTTTATATTTTTAATTGACAACTACACGATTTTGTATGATTTTGTAATTATTTGTTTGATTAATTAATTGAGATTGATAGAGTTGATTTTTTTTTAATTATTTGTTTGATTAACTAATTCAGATTGATATTGGCTATATGTGTGTATGTTCCGATCATAGTTATTTTAGTATTGTGTTAGGGGAAAATTGACAAAACAATTGCAGGAGTATGTTTTGTATTGTAAACTTAAACGATCGTAGTTATAGGCAGCATGTAAACAAAAGTAGAAAAATCATGAGCATTGACAATAGAACTAATAACAAATTTGTAACAAACTAGAGGCTTTTTTACATACCCCGAACCAAGTTGCCCATGTCTGTTCCACCCAAATGCCAGGGAGATTCCGTCATCAGTTACTACTACTGTATGGCTCCTCCCACTCCCTGCTGTAACAATTTTATATCTAGAATACAGCAAAGCAGATCAGAAGAAGAATTTACCACGTTTTTAGATTTGTGTTCAAATATTTTAAGCAAAATCATGACAAGAACATAAGAACAATAAACATTGTAAAACAAAATACGAAAAGGTCAACACAATCCTATAGTCCTATTTATATACAAGGGGTAAAACTACAAAGTATTCAGAATTCAACTAAAACTTAATCTTGCTTTCATTTATAAATGTCCCAAACCTTGAAAGTCTAAGCTACGAAATGCTCTGACCTCAAGCCACAAAAAATGGAAAGAAGAAGATCGACATTATTCTAGAAAACGAAAGGTATAAACTTCCAGACCATATTATCTTTTCTTCCGCATACAAATACATGCTTTATTCACACCCTAACTGCATTGTTACTAAAATTTATGTAGGGACGACAAGATGAGGATCACTTTGTGGGAAAATCAGGCACGTGCGCTTCTTCAGTGCAATGCTGAATATAACAAAACCAATGTCTTTGTCGTTGTCACAGGAACCTCGACCAAAGATCTGCAAGGTAATATATTGACTCATATCAATTGCAAGTTATTCTGAGGTTATCCTTTCAAAAAGCTCTTTTTGTAAATTTTGGTTCCTCGCAGGAGATATTGATTTATGGTCGAGTTATTCAAAGCAATACTTCTTTAACATCGATCACCCAGATGTCGTGGAATTAAAAAAGAATTATAAGATTGAGGAAGATCTAATACCTGCAATTGTGCCCTTCATTAAGACAAAATAGCAAGCTATGGCGCACAATATTGAAAGAGTTAAAATAGCCCAACTATTCGAAGCTACTGTGTCAGATGGTGAAAAGGTGAGTTAAAATATTGCATTAACACTTTAACATATAGTTAAATTTTAAAAACCTTACATATTCCCTTCACATATAAAACAATTAGTATAAAGTCCATTAAATTTGTTGTGCAATGCAGACTGTGTCATTTACATGTAAAGCAACCGTGACTGGAATAAATCTAGAGAAAGGATGGTACTATATTGGATGCAACAAATGCCTCAAAACAATGCCTCTTTCACTAATGTGCGATAGATGTACACAACGCACATCACCTACTCCTATGTTCACGGTCAAAGTAGTAGTCAAGGATTCCACATCACAAACAACCTTCACGCTATTTGAAAAATATGTTAGGATGATAATTAAGGTGTCAACAGAACATTTACTCAACAATGATAAGGTATAATTACTTCTCCAAAATTTTATAAGTTTCGTATCATCAAACTATCCCTAGGCCCTTTCATTAATTATTGCCCATTTATGTCAATCAGAATGCAAGCCAAGATGTTATACCTCCGGTCCTAAATAATATAATGGGGAGAACATATGTGTTCAATTTAACTCTAAATGAGAAAAATACAGTCCAAAAACTTAAAGGCTACACTGTGACTGATGTACTTGAAGAGATTACAAATGAAGACCCCGTACCTGTCGCCCCTGAAACTGTTGATCAAAATCAGGAAATCAATCTGGACAATGCGGAGCAACTAAAAGATGGTATACAGAAAAAAAGAAAGCTACAAATGCAAGAAAAAAATTCATCAATATCGGATGCAACAAAAAAACATAAGCCTGATCTACAAGCAACCGGTGACAATAATAACAACGCTGAAAGCAGCAATCCAACACCACCAGTAGTACCTCATTCGACAACAACAACTGGTAATGATGATGCTCAACATCGTGACAAACGTAAAAAATAGATGCTTTTTGGCATCATTGATTCAGTTCATTTATGATATCATATTAATTAGTAACAAACAAGTACGGTAGGACGTAAATATATTGTGGAGATGTATGTAGTTAATATCAACACTGACCTGATTATGTTTTTTTTTAATTAACTAAATAAAACTTCAATATTATGGATTGTTTACCTTTTGTCTCTTTGGTGTAGCCTTTAAATTTTTAAACATGATTTTAGTGTCCATTATGATAGCCTTATTGTAAATGAGTTGCTTGACTCTGTGATCAAAATGGGCAGTGTTTCGCTTGCGAAAGCACTTACACTTAACTGTCTTTTAGAAGCATCCTGTTCAAATTCCAGCAAATGTTGCTGTTATGTCAAAGTTATAGTTACCAGAGATCCTGATTTGTGATCATATGGTCTTAAGGCTATACCACTCTAACCTTAATCTTCTGTTTGTAATTGAAGAATCCGAGTGATGTTAATACTCTAATAAAGTAAAATTATCCTATTAGTCTCTATATTCTTAAAGGTCTAAAAGATATGATTTAATCTATATCATGGTTTAAAGGTCATCAGATTATTCTTATTGCCTAAATAATAGATACATTCCACTAATAATTGCTGGCATGCAGATTACAAGTTACAAATATATGACAATTTGTATCTTCTCATTTAAAGTATGTAAAAGTTTTCTTTTACTTCCCAAGCCATTCAAAGATTAAAAAATAGTACTTATCAGTGAACATTTTGTGGCGGCACTTCGATGGTAGAGATTGGTTTGATAGGTTAGTATCCAAACACTACTGGTGCAGTCAGTGATTTTGATATTGAAATACTAAACAACCAACATTACTGGACATCTGGAAACAATGTAATGGTAGAGTTTCTGGTTTGGAAGTATGACATGTGGACACAAAAGGTAGTGATCCTGACGGTAGGATAATAACAAGTAAATTTAGTTCCCGAAATTAATCTTTAACTTGAAAATTACAAGATAGGTGTTTGTATTTAGAAAACATTATTTCAATGACATTCATGTACATCATTGTACTCAAATATCTAATGATGCAAAACATCGCGAATGCACCTACAAACTCTCTCGGTTATATTCAAAACCCAACTTCTTTCTAAAAATACTTTAAATTATATTTTATTATTACCAATCAAAAATACTAATCAATTCTAATTAATTAAAAATTCACTTAATTACAAAAAAACATAAGTAAAATATGATATAATGTCAATATAAGTTTTAATATAAGTATACAAAGCTTATATTTATATTTATATTATTATCACAAAATATACTTATAAATTGGACGATTATTTTAATTGAATAAATATTTGTTAAAAGTACGGTAAAAAATTAAAATAAACTACATTTCATTTAAAATTAAATTTTATTGAATACACAGGAGTACTCATGAGTTCAAGTTAATTATTAATTTATTTAAATATATATTTGAAAAGAGGAAACGAGAAAAACATATAGAAAACAAACAACACATAAAAAATCAATAACATTCTCACACAATTAAAAATTAATATTAAACCTCACATATGACGGTCTATACATTACAAATAATCATAAAAATATTGTTAAAAAATTATTAAATAAGAAAATAATAATATTTTCACACAATCACAAAACAATACTAAAATCTCACTTTAAAAAAAATTACATTATAGATAATCAGAGTTAGAATATGATAATATAAACAAAAGTAAAGATATAAGTATACAATGCATAATTTACATTTATATTATTATCAAATGATGATTACCTTAATTATATAAATATATATTTAAAGTAATATGTAAAATTAAAAAAAAATTATTTGATATAGTTTAAATTACATATTTATATTATTATCACAAAATATGTTAATAATTTAAACGGTTAACTTAAAATGACACATTTATTAAAATAATGATATTTTCTAAAACTTATAAGTTTTTTTTGAGATTTGTAATATTAAAGTACTAATTACTAACTTTTCCAAAAAATATAGCATTTTTAAAAGAATTAAAATCTCAAGATTATTAACAATAAGTTTCAAAACTAATGTTAAACAAGTCTGTGCTTTGCACGGGTTATTGACTAGTATATATATAAATGTAATATTTTTTTTAAAAGCAGAAGATATATTAGAATAAAAATCACCGAACAAAGATACACACTACCAGGCCACTAGAACATACTACAGATCATCCAAGCCCCTAGTTAGATATTCCTTTCCATAGCCCACCCAATTACCCTAAACACACATCTTGAAATTCTTGACATAAGAATACTGAGACATCAAACCACTAACTATTGAAACCATGACCTTGCTGACACAACCAGAACCATTTTCTTTATATTCCTTCCTCTTGCACCAAAACCTCCTCTTGCATATCATCTTCATTTTGCAGATCACCCTCCCATACTTCCTGAAATTGAGCACCCACAGGTCCTAGGCCCATGTTATTGTTCCACAGCTCTCGAATTCTACCAAATGGTTGCTCAATTATGACTAGTTATGTCCAATGACAGGCACCATACTAAGCCAAGTACCTTGCAAGATGGTTAGATTCCTGGATAATAGCCCTGACTTCCATTCTCAGGTTTCTGTCAGCCTTTCTTTGTTCTAACTGGTTTACCACATACCTGTGTTCAGGAATGACACCTTCCAAGTCAACAAAAGACCACTCCCAATATGCACCTGCATTATCCGTTTCTAGGATTATGTTATTGTGATTTTCCCAGTAAGCTCTGCAGAGTGTTGTTAACAACACATAAAACTCATTAATCATTTCCTCCTCAATACCTAGAGAGCCTCCAACCATTCGCACAATATGTCCCGTATGGTCCCTGAAAACAAATCCAATGCCTGATATGTTTCCATTCTCGAAAGGCTGATCTGAGAAGAAACCATGGGCATTTATTTTGATGACCCCTTGAGGTGGCATAGTCCACTGAACTCCAGCATCGACCATTATGAAAGAAAGTCTAGAGTAATTTTGAGTATTAAGTTTAGATGAGAGGAAAGGAGTTCTTAAAAGCTGTATTTAAAACACCTGAAGAAGCCTCTAGTCCCACTGCATAATTATCCAAGCGTCTCTAGGGGTCTGATTAAGTGTCTGTTCATATTTCCACTAAAAACGAAATGTGAAAATATAAAACCCCGCTTTGGGCCTTAAGCCCTTATCACCTAAATGCTGCCCTCAACCAAATTTGGTTTTGCCCACAACAATTGCTAAAACCAAAACACGCTTCAATAAAACTAACACCATGCAAAAAGAATTTTGTCCTTCAAAGCACCCTCCTTTGCTAAATTGCCAGCTTCCCAGTTAAGAACTCTATCAATTTTTTTGAATTCCACTTTTGATAACAAAATAAAACTATTTGAATTTTCGAGCTCACTTTGGTCTATTTTGAACTTCGACTGCTGAAAATCCTTCACCAATACGATAGAGTCAGAGTAGATTATACATGATTTGCCCCTCCACTGGCTGGAAACAATCTTGTTGATCAGAAAACATATTGCCCTAAATTCACAATCAGAAGCGGAAGAAGCTAAAACTGGTCCTGAAAAGACAAGGATTAAGTTCCCTTTAGCATCTTTCAAATAACCTCCAATGCCAGCTTGGATCTTGTTTTCCTCAGAAATTTTCCAAGCACCATCGATGAATCCTATTAAGTCTGAATTCGCATTAAATAGACTGGACAATCTCTTTTTTCTTGAACTTAGAATCATCCCTATAGGATTAGTCTTCCAAGTAGGTCCGTCATCTATCAGATTCGCAGCTTGACACCACATTTGTGATCTATATGTGATTAAGAAGTGCAATTCATTTTTTTTTATTCTTGTATTCTGAAAAAATAACTGATTTCTGCACAGCCAAATGGTCTACATAGTTGCCGACCAAGTAATTTCCCAAGCCACCCGAGTACTCGGTCCTTTAAATTTTAATGAGATATTTCTGGCATCTCCAATCTTCACCTCTATATTCCACCAAGAAGAAACAAAACTCCATGCCCATTTAGCCATCTCGCACTTCCAAAACAAATGCATCTGGGATTCTTCATCCCTATTGCACCATTTGCACGCTCTTGACCCTAAAAAGCTTTGTCCTAATCTATTTGCTAGGAAACTAGAGGTGGGGAGAATTTTGTTGAAATAATTCCAAAGAAAAATCTGTACCTTTGGAGGTACTTTGTACTTCCAGATGAAATTCCATGCTACCTTTGTCTCACTCCTATCACTGGCTAACAATTCATAGCTACTTGCTGCAGTATAGTTACCCTCCACAGGTAGCCGAATCAGACTATCTCTATTCCTTTTTAAAGAGATTTTAGAACATATTTCCAGAATTGCATCCACTTGCTCTTGTTCCCATATCCTTAGATATCTTATCCAAAAAACTTCACCATATGCTTCATAACAGTCCAGTAAGTCTTTGTAAACTCTGAAGTTAACACATTTAAGTTTAGAGATTTTATAAAGTCTTGGAAACAAAAGCTTTAGAGTTCCCTGGGAACACCAATAATCCTCCAAAAAAAGAATCTGCTCTCCATCTCCAATCTTCCATTTAAAATTAATTGCATCTAGCCACCCATTCAAACTTGGCATATTGTTTACTTCTACAATGCTTGAGAAACATTCAGAGTGATTAGAAGATTTCAAAACATGAGAAATTGAATCACCCTTAGAGACTCTATATTTAGCTCTCACCCATATGTTCCATCCTTTTTCTCTATCCATTAGCCATTTCCAATGCCACTTACCAAGTAAAGCAACATTCCTCTTATGTACTGAAGACAATCCTAATCCTCCTTTGGCTTTAGGTCTCAAGATTTTATTCCAACTTAAAGCATGAAGTTTCCTTTCATGTTGACCATCACTTCTTTGACCCCAGAAGAACTTTCTCCTAATCTGCTCAATTATTTTACATACCCCTATAGGCATTTTAAAGATGTTGAACCAGTAAATGGGGAGACTATCAAGAGTAGATTTCAGCAAAACCACCCTTCCGGCTTTATTCAACGATGTACATTTCCAGTTTGCCAATTTATGTTCAAACTTTTTAATTAAAGGAGACCAAAATTCCTTCCTTTTGGCAGTGATTCCGAGGGGAGCACCCAGATAAATTAGTGGCCAGGTACCTACTTGACAACCCAGTAAGCTTGCTCCTTCTCTTACTAAATCCTGATTCTTTGAACAAGAGAATAAACAGCTTTTGCTAAAATTAATTTTCAGCCCTGAAAGAATCTGAAAGCATTGTAACATACGCTTCACACTAGCTAGTGATTCCAGGGAGCCTTCAATAAACATAAGTGTATCGTCCGCAAACTGCAGATGTGTGTTGCTCTACATCTTCACTTAGTACTAATCCTTTGAACATACCTGATCCACTCGCTTTTTTGATCATGAGGCTTAAAACTTCTGCCACCAAATTGTATAAAAGTGGAGATAAGGGGTCACCCTGGCGTAGACCCCTTCTAGGTGAAAATTCCTTTGTCGGTGAACCATTAACAAGGATAGAAACTTTCATTGAATGAAGATAGTTTTTTATCCAGGAGGTCCACTTGCTGCCGAAACCTAAAGCTTCCATGAGTTCTAACAGAAAATCCCATTTTACCGAGTCAAACGCTTTTTTGAAATCTAATTTCAATATCAATTCATTCCTATTCTTTGATCTTAAAAACTGAATTGCTTCATTCGCAACTAGAATACTCTCTGAGGCCTGCCTCCCTTTTATGAAAGCAAACTGATTCATGCCCACAATTTTCCCCAAAATCTCACTAAGCCTTAATGCTAATATCTTCGTAAATAGCTTAGAAGTGCTATTTATAAGGCTTATGGGCCTAAAATCAGTAACAAGTTCAGGGGCGCCTTTTTTAGGTATTAAGGCTATAAACGAGGAATTTAAACCTGTCGGAAATATTAAAGAGCTTGTGAAATCCTTGTAACACTTGAAAATACCTGACTTTAGATGTTGCCATAGGAATCTGATACATCCCATGTTGAAGCCGTCTGGACCAGGGGCCTTTTCATTTGCCGACAAACTCAAAGCAAATTCAATATCCTCCATTGATATTTCTCTCTCCAACCACTCCTGTTCTCTTTCTGAAATCAGCCTATCCACCAGATTACCCAATTTAAACAAACTAAGCGATTCTTTTTCTTCGAAAAAATCCTTGAAGTGCTGGTAAAAGGCTTCCTTTAAAGCATTCGGATTCGAGATTCTTTTGTTGCACCATACCAGATTATTGATAGCATTTCTTTTCCTCCTTTTTTGAATAACTTGATGGAAAAATTTGGAGTTTCTGTCACCATTTTTCTGCCAGTTCAATCTGGACTTTTGCCTAAGCATATCATCCCTTAAATCATATAGATGTTCCAATTGCTTCCTTTTCTGAATCAACTCTTTATTAGTTTCACTAACCTGATCATCCTTGTCAAGAATTTCTTCCAATTCCTTTATACTTGTTTCAGTTCTATCCTTTAAATTGAAAGCCCATCCTTTGATTATTTTCTTAACTTCTTTAATTGTCACCTGCACATTGGACTTTAAATCTGCGTTTTGGCACCAGAAAGCTTTAAGAAGATGTTGTAAGGAATCTTCATTAAGCCAACAATTGAAAATCTTCATTGGTTTTGGACCCCAATTGCATGGTCTATGCTTGAAGATTAGCCTTTTATGATCTGATTTTTTCCTATGCATAGCAAACAGACCCCATTCTCCAGCTGCAAACCATTTTTCACAAACTAAGACTCTATCCAGTCTACTTTTTTTTCCAGCAGAACCAATCCAAGTAAACTTGGTATTACTCAGATCAATGTCAAACAAATTTTGATCTTTAATAAAATCATTGAAGCTTTCCATGTCTTTCCTTCTATAGATGCAGTTTAACCTTTCACAATCCCATCTTATACAATTAAAGTCTCCAATGAAACAAATTGGCTCCTGATTGATGGTATTTTTTATGAGGCGGAATTGATCCCAAAGAACTGTTTTCCTACCAACTTGTTGAGGGCCATACACATTAACCACATTAAACCATATTTTGGATTTTTGACATTGAAATTGAATCCATTGTCATCCTTCGTCATGTGCGAAGCCAACTCCCTTGAACAATTCTTTGTCCCAAGAGACCATTAGACCACCCGAGTGTCCTCTAGAATTTTGGATGAACCATCCGTGAGAATCCATATCCCAAATAGAGCTCATAATTTTATCATTCCAAGAATCACACAAAGTTTCCTGAAGACAAATAATGTTAATACTCCTCTCCCTAATTGTATCTCTTATAAATCTCCCCACACTCTTACCTCTTATTCCTCTAATATTCCATGACATGATTGCGACATCCATTAAAAGAATTTGAATACTATAAATTAAGAATTTGCAATATAAAGACTTACAATAAGCCTTTACTTAGCTTATCCACTAAGACCTCACCAGTTTTCTGCACACCAATTGGCATCTCCAATCCAAGGTTTTTTGCACACTCCAATATCAGCTCCGCTTCTTTTTGTGTCTTCTCCTCAGATATCACACCCAGAGCATTCTTAAATTTCTCACCTCTCTCTTTTTGAATACCATTTTTTTTTGCTTTGAAGTACCTCCACAAAATCTCAGTTTGTTGTTACCCAATTCAAAAGGGTTCTTTAGAAGTCTTAACTTCTTTCTTGGCCTACCTCTCTTTGCTCCCATGTTGAGCTTGTCAATGTCTAAACACAGGGATCCCTGAGAGCTTCTTTGCTGGCTTACCATATTGCACCTTGATCCCGCAATCTCACTGGAAATCTCCTAATTGGTATCATTAGTTTCACTACTCTCTTGCGATTTCAAGTTTTGTTTAAATCTTTCAATATCATCAAATTTTCCTAATTCCTTCAGCTCCACAGCACAACATCCCTTATCCACATTTTTATATTCATTTCTCTCCAACTGACCTTGCTGAATTACTGTCTCAGGAAAAGCAGATAGCATAGAATCATGACTCTCAACTACATTTTTTTTCTCAGCCCCCTTTTTTGAGATTTTACCAGTTCCTTTTGCTCTTACTATTACTGGATCATTAGAGTTATCATCAATCCTTTCATTTGATTCTTTTGACCAGGAGTTTGCCACTTCCTTTTCCTGCATATGATCCATTTTATCTTTCATCCTCTCCCTATTTTGTATTTCTTTAAACTTGATCTTGTACTTTTTGCCCTTCACTAACACTGTCATTTCATCCTCTATCTGACTCATTTCACAAGATTGGAGGCATATTAGTGGATTAAAGAAAGCATTGATGTCATCCTTTTGATATGACCATGTTACCCATTCCCCCAATCTTGCACTAAAAGCTTTAAGATTCTCTTCCAACCATGCTAACATTGGCAATCCTGAGCATTCAATCCATACTGTTCTTGGTACTATCATATCTTCTTCTTTAAATTTTCTAATCACAGAGAACAAATGGGACAGATTTTTAAAAGCAAAATCCTTCCATTCCGGAGATTCTTCATTTCTTAGTATAAACTTTCTATCCGAAAGACCAACCACTTTAATGTAGCTGTATCCCATTTCTAACAAACTGTCCTGCAGATTTTCTGGGGTTTCATCAACCCAGGTAACTCCTATCATACTTTGGTATAACCCAAGCTCTATATTCTCATCTGTTTCAGCTTCAATATATTCAAACATTTTTTTTCCAAATTCTTCGTTTTCTTTCAAGGGTCCTTGTATCTTCTCTTCAACAAACTGTTTACTACTACAACCCGATGTGTTTTCTGTCTTGCGATTCTTCACATTCCCCCTTGAAAATTATGACTTTCAAGCTTGCGTCCGTCATTGTTAATTCTCATATAAATCTTTCGAGCGAATCCCCCTTTCTCTTTTGCATTACATATTATTGTTCCTGCTTCCAATTCATTAGTCGTCTTGATGAAGCCTATACGTCTCCCATTTCTGTCCTTTTTTCTTGGAAGAATGATATCCTTTACCTTACCACAGTCTTTGAAAAAGTTCCATATTTCTCTTGCACTAGCTTCTATTGGTACATTAACCATAAATATTGTACTTACCTCCTTACTTTGTCCTCTTGTTACCTTGTTCTTCCCTTGAACAAGCGTCCATTCATTGGTGTTATCCAAAATTTCTCCTTCTTCCCTTGATTTCACAACTTCTGCAAAAGACATATTTGTGGTTAGAACCAAGCTACTCTTCTCTTCATTTGAAACTTTATTCTGGGCTCCTTCTAAACTGTGCTCCTTCTTCAAACTTCTCCAATGGATCTGGTTCAGAGCCTCCGTAATCGCTTGTCTATCCCCATTTCTAAACCTAATTAGGACCTCTTTATCCACAATATCTCCATTTCCCTCTATAAAATCCTTTAATATGATATCTCCATCCCTTCTTTTAGAAGCTTTTCCTTCTGATTTATGAGAACCTCGATCATTCCGATCAAAAATTTGAGTTCCACCATTTGAAATTTGAAATTTCCTACCTCCGGAAGCGTGTATTCTCTCACTTACTCTCTCCATTCTCTAAGCTGGTAAATTTAAATGTAATATGATTTTATATAATTATTAATAAGTAACTAACTGTCTTTGTCTTTTTAAGACATTGTTTGTTTTATATTTTTTAATTGAAACAACCCATATTCGAATTAAAAATAACACGGACAAAATATAGAAATAATGACAATATTATTATATTAAACTTATAAAATCCATGTTTACTATAATTTTTTATAATATTCAATTTAAATAAGATAATTAATAAAAAATTAAAGTAATAGCATATGTTAAAAGAAACTCGGCAAATTACAAGGCATATATTTTTTTATTTGCACTTTAGTCATTCTTAGAGATCAAATAAATACGAACCGTTAGATCTATTATTTAAAAATATTTTTCTATTTTAATATCTAAAATACTACTAAAGATTACGTCAACAATTTATTAAATTCAAATACTTATATTGTTAGATATATAAATCCAATTTATTATATACACATATAAATATATATAACAATTTCATCAAAAAAGATATAATTACAAAAATCTAAATAGAAATAATAAAATATTAAAGAAAACCGTGCATCGTACGGGATATAAGCTAATCTATAATTAAAGACGAAATATTAAAAAATTTGGTCAGTTGGTATTTGGGCCGATTTACGGGCCTATCTATAACCAATTTATTTATCATCAATTACATTTTCCAGTTTAAACAAATTATTTATTTCATATTTTTTTTAAACTAAAACAACTAATCTTCTAAAAATAAAACGGGAAACTTATACATACAATGGTAATATTATTTTATATTTATAACCGATTACCTTTTCCAGCTAAAACATTGTATCTATTTTATATTTTCTAACTAAAACAATTTATCTTTTAAACATAACACATGCAAAATAAATCTATAATGATAATATTGTTATATATAATTATTAATAAATAACCATATTATTTCTTTTATATTTTCTAACTTATACAACTAATTTTCTAAAAGTAACACGGGCAACATATATATAAAAAGGTAATATAATTTTATATAATTATTAATAAGTAACTAATTGACTTTTTAAGGACATTACCTGTTTTATATTACATGCTTCAAATTAAAAAATCACACGGGAAAATATAGAGATGATAATATTATTATATTAAACTTATAAAATCCATGTTTATTATAATTTTTTATAACATTCAATTTAAAGAAGATAATTAATAAAAAGTAAAAGTAATACTATATTAAAAAAAAAACCCGGTACATTGCACTTACACATATTTTGATATTTGCAATTTAGTTACTTTTTAGATTTTTTTTAAGAGCAAATAAATACGAACCGTTAGATCTGTTATTTTAAAATATTTTATATTTTAATATCTAAAATACTACTAAAAGTTACGTCAACAATTTATTAATTAAAAATTTTGTTTTGTTAGATATATAAATCCAATTTATTATATATATATATATATATATATATATATATATTATAATTTCACCAAATTGTATATACTTACTAAAATTTAAATAAAAAATAATAAAATTAAAGAAGACCGTGCATCGCGAATCTTATCCAAAACGTTGATCTCTGTAACGCCAACTGATCGTTGATCTTAAAATGATGAATGATATCTAATATAAAAAAATGTATTTGATTAATATTAGAATTATATTCAAATACTAAAAAGTGTATTTTAATAATATAAACCAAATATGAGTAGATTTTCTAAGTTGAATAGAATTTGAATTGTAAAAATTCGTAATTTGTAAGTTGAATAGAATTGTCAATGTAAAATTCATAACTTTATTTTCTCTTTAGAGTAGATTCAGTTGAATAATAATTTTTAAACCATCACAAAAAATAAAAATTATTTTGTGAGCTTCGCGTGGGCTGTGTACTTTTAGAACTCAAGATAAGTCAAAATATTAAAATGGTTGTCCAAATCTATTAAATAAAATTTACTATTACTTTTAACTCAAAGTTTGGTTATTTCTTTCTCTAAGTTTTTCAATTTTAGATTTTTATTTATTTTAAAGATACCGAAAATTTGGATAAGATAACTTGTATGCGTATTATATATAAGAATAAAATAAATGTAGGAGCGATCTTATCCAGAAATTTGTTCATGTAACATCAAAAGAGGACCATTTTAAGATAGATAGATGATGAATCTAATTATTACAAGGTGTAATAATTTAAATTAAATATAAGTATAAATTGATTAGAATTTTTAATGTAAAAATTTACAAGTTTCTCTTTTCTTCAGTTTCGTGTTTCAGATAGTTCCTTATAGATAATAATTGTTAACCTATCACTAACTTAATTTTTTTTATGTTTCACGTTGGCTATAAATAATTCTAGATATAATTTTGTATTTTGTTCAAATATGATTTTTAGAACACAAATAAAAACGGAAAGAGTAAAACAACATTTAGAAGTTAATAAATATCATTTTATTTAGTTATTTTAGCTCCAATAAAATTAATTTGTTAATAGAAAAGAGTGTTATATTTAATTGATAAACATCTTCTTTAAAAGTTTAAAATTCTATGAATAATATATATATAAAAAATATATTTATATTACTTTGAATTAAAAATATTGACAATATTTCAAGGTTTAAAAGTTTACAGATATTATGAAAATTCGTTAATGAATATAATTTTAAAATTTTTTGAAAAAATCTGTGCATGATATAAGCTAGTATAGTATATATATACTTTATTTAACTGTGACGCCCTCCCAATCTGGGGTCATGATCGGGGAGTCACTACAAACTCTATACAATAAACCCGTAAACAATATAGAATAAACATGCAGACGCGACCCCAACTCTACCCTGGATCTTTAACAATTAATGGTGTGAAACAAGCATCCACTATCTAATTCAGTAATACATAAACATAAGTCTCAAAAGTTATTACAACCATATCTTAAAAGTTCTACGTTCTCTATTAAAAAACACCTTCCAGGTGTGGTCATCACCTACCTGAGCTGGCATCCCAAAAATAACCCTAATAGAAGACTTCCTAGCTGTCTGAAAAGTGCGTACCATCTTCTCGCTTAACTGTGGGTTAGACCAGGGAAAAAGAATGAGCCAAATGCTCAGCAAGTAATAATATAACCAAATAGTTAACCACTGGGGAACAGTTTTCCAATATCAATATGTGTGTCATGGTTATAACAGAATCCATATCAAGGGATTATCAGAACAATGAATTGAATATACAGTTTCAAAGCAGTTTCCAATATCAATATATATGGCATGGTTTTAGCAGGATCCATATCAAGGGATTATCAGAACAATGACATAAATATGCCGGACAATACGGGTGATCAGCCACGTAAAGTCCCCATACCGGACACACAGTCCCTCTGGTCCTTGTATTGGGTCCCAATAGGCACACATTGGCCTTTAGACTAGTCCATCCCTAGTCCATTTATTATAATTAAAAAGTGTTGGACCGGCGTTTCTCGGCCTCTTACGCCTCCAATCTTAGTTATCCGTGGAAACCACAAATCGGAATTTAAATGAGTCTAAACTTTATTCCTTTTTAAAACATGTTCAGGTATAAAGAAGTCCTTTGGAAATCAGATAAGTTCAATCAAAACACTTTGGATTTCTATTAGTGGAATATAGGAAATATTTATCATCGGGTATGTTCTGGTAATGTACTAGAATGAGAGTTAGGTGTATTCACTTTCAGGTATAAAAAGGGAATGCATAAGTGTATGATCAAATTCAGGTTATAGAATCATAGGTCATTAGGTTTCAATTCATGGATATGAACAGTGTATAAGGGTTTAAAGAAAAAGGAACTATACAAAATATGGTATACAGAACAACATGGTATATATGAACAGAGATAAGGGTTATCAATGAACAATAGGTGTTTTCAGAACTAAAAGTCTATCAAGGCAAGATAGCAATTCATATATGTCAAAATGAAACAATGGAATCGAAATACGAAAGCAAGTTTGTATTACTTGCCTTAAGTAGCTAAAAAGGGAAATGAGAAATCACTGGTTCTCCACCTTGGCCTTTCCTTTATCTCTAAGTTCCACTTCCTTGGACTCTACAAAAGAATATATTCTATCTTAGTATGCTCTCTCTAAAATGCTAACCTTTATTCTAAACTACCCAACGCATCCTAAGCGCGTAAACACACAATAGTTATATCACATAACCTTTACAACCATGTAATAGGCAACAACTCATTTAAGCTCACATCGCATTTAAGTACACATAACATACTCACTTTATATAAACATATAAAAATATATAATCTGACTTTCATATCATACCCCACTTGGTATACCCTTAAGTCCACTTGATCATGACAACCATATCACTAACACCTTTACAACAATGTTTTCATCTCAAAAAGAAACAAAAAATCTGCTGCGCATACTTTACGAAAACATTTTTCATAAATCCAAAAGTAGTCAAACAAATACCAATTTTGACAGGCTACTTCCTGATTACTAATACAACTTAGCATAAAAGTTTCAACTTCAGAACACTTTATTTAGATTAAAAATGAACTGTATAAACTAGGTACTGAAGCACAGAAAAATCCCTGCTGCGCAACTTTTAGTAAAACACGCATAACTTTTTATTCGTTAACTCTATCGATACAAGGTTTGCGCGTGCACAAACTAGACTCTAATTAGAACAATTACATCCTAGACTCTCTGTCTAAAGCAACAATTCGCAATTTAGCAAAACAGAACAGGCAGTTTCTGGAAATCCAACATTCTACAACATAAACCTCTAATCACTAACATTCTTATTGCATAACCTATGATACAACTAATCAACAATTCTCAACTCCTTAGGCTGCCACAACACTAATAAATCAGAACCTTAAGGAGGAGTACTCAATTTATGCATTTAAAATCAATTAGCATCAACAATCACTAACACAAGTATTACACCTCTAATCCAAACAAAACCCCAAATCGAAATCTTCAATTTAAAATCAAATATCAAACTTGTATAATCTGAAATTCTTTAACTTAACACAATAATTAACATGCAATCACTACAACCTTGAACTTACACATCAAACATCCAATACAATCAAATTCTCAAATCAATTTCTTGGATAAAAATCGAAATATAGACATGCAATACAATTCCTTTACATGCAACCAAAAACTTAACTAAATACTATTATTAATAAGAGAATCGGACTCAAAAGCATCATCATCGTCCCCGTCGGCTCGCCGGAGCTCATTGCCGACGGCGGCATGATTCGGAGGTGCCCGGAAAATCGGGTTTCCTTCACAAATCTCGCCAATAATAATCGAACAACACACTAAACACAGAATCGTCACATAACCAATGATTTCGGGCTTGGATACAACCGATTCACACAAGAAAATTCTGCATGCAAATCGAATCGCACACCCACAAACACTCGGCCATACACACGCATACACATACACATACGCGCATGTATATATATATATATACATATAATCATCAATATATTTGAGAGAATGAGAGAAAATGAGAGAGAGGATTTACAGAGAAGAAAAATCGAGAGAGAATGGAGAAGAGAAAGTCGAGCGGTGAGTAACAAAAGGGGCAAAACTGATTGTTGAGGGTTTTATAAGCCCAGGGGCAAAACAGTAATTTAACAATTCCAAAATCTGATTTTTTTAATAAAACAAAACCAATAAGTTGCCCTTCTAAAATCCGAAATAAAATAAAAATAATATCTAAAACTCAAAATTTTATTTTTAAAACAGAGAATACGAATTTACAAGCTCACCCCTATTTTTAAAATATTTTAATGATCAAAATTGAATTAAATATGAATTTTCAAAGTTTTGATCACATAAATGACATTTAACTCATAAAATCATTTTTTAAATCCTTAAAGTCAAAACTAAATTCATCCATTAATTTTAGAAACTAATAGAATATAAAAGAAAGGTTGTGAAAAAGATTTCACAATAAAAAGAGTCTCCGATGATTTTATAAAATTCCCGGAAGGTCAAAAAGAACTAATTTTTAATAAGAAATTCATATAAAATGCAATTAAAAGCATACACATATATTTTAATCCATACCATTCACAAAGTAAACATCTAATTATCACATTTTCAAATATCCACCTTTCACACAATATTCACATATCATAGAACTCAAATATTATTAAATATTAATATTGTACAAGCGTTTTTCTGAGTCGTTATAACCTTCCCCCCTTAAAAATATTCTGTCCCCAGAATCTAACCTTATGAAAATAGATGCGGATACTTTTCAAGCATCTCGCTCTCAAGTTCCCAAGTCGATTCTTCAACTTTGGGATTCCTCCACAAAACCTTAACTAGCTTAACAATCTTATTCCTTAATTTCCTATCCATACGATCCTGAATCTCTACAGGTTGTTCTACAAAAGACAAATCAGGTTGAATCTCAAAAGGTTCATATTCGATCACGTGATTTGTATCAGGATTAAATTTCTTAAGCATTGATACATGAAAAACGTTATGAATGTGCTCCATGTGTGGTGGTAGCGCTAACTCATATGCAACTTTTCCAATACGTCTCAGTATCTCAAACGATCCTACGTATCTCGGGCTAAGTTTCCCTTTCTTGCCAAATCTCGTAACTCCTTTCTATGGCGACACTTTTAGCAACACTTGGTCTCCTTCTTCAAAGCTTATATCCTTCCTGTCTTGGTCCGCGTACTTCCGTTGTCTGTCTTGTGCCGTAACTAGTCTTTTCTGAATGATCTCAATCTTTTCCTTCGTTTGTTGTACTAGCTCGGGTCCCAAAACTTTTCGTTCTCCCACTTCTTCCCAATATACAGGCGATCTACATTTCCTTCCATACAAAGCTTCATACGGGGGCATTCCAATGCTTGCGTGATAACTGTTGTTGTACGAAAACTCTACTAACGGCAAATGTTCATCCCAACTTCCTTTAAAATCCAGTGCACAGGCTCTAAGCATGTCTTCAATGGTTTGAATTGTTCGTTCACTCTGGCCATCAGTTTGTGGATGATATGCGGTACTCATCTTAAGCTTGGTACCCAGACATTCTTGAAATTGTCTCCAAAATCGGGAGTTAAACCTTGGGTCACGATCCGACACAATGGTTACTGGAACTCCGTGGCGTGTCACGACTTCCTTCAGATATAGCTGTACTAACCTATCCAATGAGAATCTTTCATTGATTGGGAGAAAATGTGCAGACTTGGTCAGACGGTCTATAATTACCCATATGGCATCATGATTAGCTTTTGTCCTCGGCAGTCCAACAATAAAATCCATGGCAAGATGTTCCTACTTCCATTCAGGAATATCCAATGGCTGCAATAGTCCGCTCGGCTTTTGATGTTCGGCTTTGACTCGTTGACAAGTATAACATTTACTTATCCATTCGGCGATTTCTCTTTTCATATCAGGCCACCAGAAATGTTCCTTCAAATCTCGATACATTTTCGTGCTACCAGGGTGAATTGAGTACTGTGAACTATGAGCTTCCCGCAAGATTTCATTCTTCAATTCTGTCACATTTGGAATCCATATCCTTGTAGAAAATCTCAAAACTCCTTGGTCATCCTTTTGGGTGCAGATCTCTTCACCAGTCAATGTGTTCATCTCTTGGTTCATAACCTCCTCTTGACATCTTCGTATCTTTTCCAACAATTCCGGTTGAAACGTCATAGCGTTGAGAACTTCGTCAGTAACTTCCGAATCATAGACTTCTAGTTTCAACTTCTCAAATTCTTGAAGCAATTCCTTAGGTATAGTTAATACTACAATCATTCGCCACAACATTCGCTTTTCCCGGGTGATAGTTAATACTACAATCATAATCCTTAATTAGCTCCAACCATCTCCGTTGCCTCATGTTCAATTCCTTCTGAGTGAATATATACTTTAAGCTCTTATGATCCGTGTAGATTTCACACTTCTCTCCGTAGAGATAATGTCTCCAAATTTTCAGCGCGAATACGATAGCTGCTAATTCCAAATCATGAGTTGGGTACTTCTGTTCGTGCGGTTTGAGTTGTCGTGAAGCATACGCGATCACTTTTCCATGTTGCATTAAAACACATCCTAATCCTTTGTGTGAAGCATCACTGTAGATAACGAAATTTCCTTGATCATCTCGTAAGACTAACACTGGTGCTGTCACTAATCTTCCTTTCAGCTCTTGGAAACTTTCCTCACATTTCTCAGTCCAAACAAACTTCTCATTCTTCCGAGTCAGTGCAGTTAATGGTGTAGCTATCTTTGAAAAATCTTGAACAAATCTCCGGTAGTATCCAGCTAATCCGAGAAAACTTCTCACTTCAGTAGGGGTCTTTGGTCTTTCCCAATTAACCACAGCTTCAATCTTGGCAGGGTCTACTCTCACTCCTTCTCGACTAATAATGTGACCAAGAAATTGTACTTCCTCCAACCAGAATTCACACTTCGAAAACTTCGCATATAACTTTTCCTTCCTCAAGACTTCCAATGAAATCCTTAGATGTTCTGCATGAGCTTCCGAAGACTTTGAATATATCAGGATGTCATCAATAAATACAATCACAAACTTATCCAAATACGTTCGAAACACTCGGTTCATCAAATCCATAAACACAGCCGGGGCATTAGTTAATCCAAATGGCATCACTAAAAATTCGTAATGTCCATATCTCGTGCGAAAAGCAGTCTTCGAAACGTCTTCAGGCTTGATCTTCAGTTGATGGTATCCAGATCTTAAATCAATCTTTGAGAAATAGGCTGCTCCTTTGAGTTGATCAAATAAATCATCGATTCGCGGTAACGGGTACTTATTCTTTATAGTCAACTGGTTGAGTCCTCGATAATCTATACACAATCTCATACTCCCGTCTTTCTTCTTGACAAATAATACTGGCGCTCCCCACGGCGATATACTAGGCCTTATAACTCCTTTATCCAGAAGATCTTGTAGCTGCGTAGCCAATTCCTTCATTTCTGTCGGTGCCATTCTGTAAGGTGCCTTTGATACTGGTTCCGTTCCAGGTGCCAAATCAATCGTAAATTCTACTTCTCGATCTGTAGGTAATCCGGGTAGTTCGTCAGGAAAAACTTCAGGGAACTCATTTACAACTGGTATCTCCTCCATCTTCAACACTTGCTTCTCCACATCCACAACATGAGCCAAATAAGCTTCACAACCTTGTCGAAGTAGTCGTGTCGTTTGCATTAACGTTAAGAACTTCCTAGTTTGTCTTTGACCTTGAAACACCACTTCTTGATCTTCGTCCACACGCAATCTTACTTGCTTTTTCCTACATTCAATCTGTGCATCGCAATCTACTAACCAAACCATTCCTAGGATAACATCGAATTCTCCATTTTGAACGGTATCAAATCCGCATGAAAAAGATATCCACCGATCTCTATTTTACAGTTAGGACACACTTGGTCTACGGGAACTCTATCCTGGTTAGCCACTTCTATTACTAACGTCCTTTCCAATGGTTGTATCTCACATTGTGTTAGGCCGAATACACAATATATAATCAATATATGTATGAGAATAACAATCAAGAACACAAGTTTGTAAATCAACAAACTGAATTATATTAAATAATTCTCTCTTAGTGATGTTAATGAATCACAAAGAGCTACTAGGTTACAAGAATAATATTTTCAATAATCGCATCCCTTCTAGGGATAACCTATCTGTGTTTATATAATACACAGTTACAATCAATCTCTAATTGATACTCCTACAAATTAGCTATACAATTGTAATCAATTAGAATTGCTTCAGTCCTCTGTCCAGTCTCCTTAGCTGTATCAATATATTCTGCTTCTTTCCATCTTCAGAATATATTGCTTCTAGAATCTTCATAATATGCACCGACAGCTAAATCGACTTTCACCCTGTCAGACTTTAACAAACTCTGACCGGCTTCCATGTAAACTCTGATAAGTACTTCAGACTAAACTCTGAACAATACCTGTTACTTAAACACTGATTAAACAAACATCAGCAATTATATCTAACAATCTCCCCCAACTTGTGCATAATAAAAATGTACAAGTTAAACAGATAATTGATGATGTCAAAACATATAACAAATGCAGTGTTTAATCATAACAGAGTTTAATTTTAACTTAGAACAGAAAACTTTAAAAACTTACAGTCAGACTTTATTTGATTTCTTGAATATCAGGAACAGTTCTGAGATAATCCATGAGAAGTCTTCTTTCAGCCCTTTCCAGCTCTTCAACCATAACTTTCTTCAACTCTCTCAACTCTGGATCAGATTCTCCAGTCTGATAAATTGCAGCTCTCAAAGAATAGATGGAATTTTTCCTCATCTCATTCCCTAGCCTAATAAAATATGGTTTATCAGAGTCTAGATTGAATTCTAAGACTTTAACTCCCAGATCAGTCCTTAGTCTTGCACTGTTTCTTTTCATTTCTACAATCTTTCCATGAGCATCTTTATACTTAGGGATGTAAGCACTTGTAATTTTAGCACCACTGAGAACCTTTGCTCTCATCATCCTTACTCTCAAAACTTCAGCAGCATTTTGAGTCCTTTGATTTCTGACTTTGAGTAGATATAAGACATATTCTAACTCTTCAGCCATTTTCAAATGTATATCATTTTCAACTATTCTGTATACTCTGCCATCAGCCATGAAGTATAACAGAAAGTCCTTCCTAAGTCCCTTATGATGAATTAACTGAACAGACTCTAGCTTGTCAAGGCTCTCTTGAGTAACCCCAACACCAGGTTCTGCCAGTGAAGTTTGATCCATTGGACTGTTATTTATCCTCTTCTCTCTGTGTGAACCTAAACCAGACTTGTCATAAGATTGTTTTCCATGTACTGTCCTGGTTTGAGAAAAATCCACAGGTTCTAATGTAAGAGTTTCAGGAAGTACAGGTCTTAAGAAACCTTTGAGTTGAGTTTGTACAACTTGAGCCTTGTCAGAGGTTGTCACAATTTTAGTAGCAATATCAACATGAGCAACGTCAGAGGTTGATTTGTTTATCCTTGATTCAACTTGAGCAATGTCAGAGGTTGAATAAATCTTCTTTGGTAACTGTTCTTCTTCTACCAGTTTACCTTTTCCTTTGTCATTTCTTGAAATAGTAGGTCTCCTTGAGTATTGCAAACTTTGATCAGAGTTTACATTATCTTTAATAGATATTCCTATCTCTTTTCTCCTTGGAGCTTTACCTTTCTTTGTATAAGTACCAGCTTCCATTTTCTTCTGGTGCTCTTCATTTATCATTTTTAATTCAGCATCATAATCCTCAACTGTTACCTCACCACCATGCTCTTCTAAAAACATTTTAGTAGCAATTTCCTCATCTGTGGTAGGCTTATCAGAGATTATCAAACTTTTGAGTTTTGAACCACTGGCAGAGTTTGCATTTCCCTTACCAGAGTTTGATCTTCTATCAGAGTTTGATCTTCTTGGTAGTCTTCTATCAGAGTTTAATCTTAAACTCTTTCCATCTCCCTTGTTTCCACCATCATTACCATCATCCCTCCGTCTCAGAGTTTGAGTGTCTTTGCATTTGTCACTTGGTACACTCTCCCCCTTTTTGACATCATCAGAAAGTAGTACTGATGTCAGCAACTCAATTGCAGTAGAAATTGAAGTCAGTTGGGCAGACATAGCAGTCTGGTTGTCCTCAATTTGCCCAAGCCTCTTCTGAATTTCATCAGAGTCCTTAGCTTGCTTCTTGAACATAGAATTGTAGTAAGATCTATCATTCTTCAGAGTAAGATCTCTCATACCAACTTCATTCCTCAAAGCAGTGACCTCCTTATGAGACTCATCAAATCTGTTGTGAAGAGATTTAATTTGAATCACAGTGGCCTTTAGATTTGTAATAACATCAGAAGATGAAATGGTTTTGATAGACTGATTAACAAAATCAGCAGCCCTCTGAGCAGAAAAAACACAATCAGCATCTGCCCAGTTCTTGAAGTACATATCTTGAAAGTACTTAGTATTAGCACGATTTGCTTCTCTTATAGTATCAGAGTCTGCATCTTCTAATAATTCAACCTGGATATCAGGATTAAAATGAGCATCTTCACTATCATCAGAATGTACTGCATTGTCTTCTTGATTTTCTTCAGCATCTGGAATATCTTGCTGTACAGCTTCAGGAGTTTCAGAGTTTAGATTTGCAACTAACTCTGCTTCTCTGTGAACAACCTCAACAACCGACTGTTGTAGAGCTTCAAGCAACAAGTCATCATTGTTTTCCACATGAACCTTAAGACTTTCAGAGTTTGTTGGAAAAACCTCTGCTTCAACACAATTCTCTCCTGTAGCTTCATTTAAAATCTTTTCTACTTCTACTGCTGGAACAACCTCAGCTTTCTCAATATTTTCAACAATCTGCTCAGAAGAGACAGATTTTGCTGCCTGATCAACTTCTTCACCCAATTCAGGAATCTGATTTGTGACAGAGAGAATCTCTGTATGAGTTGCCATTGATTCTTCAAGTACCAGAGTGGCTTGATCAGCTGCCACATCCTCAGTGTTACAAACACTGACAGCAGGATGTGCTTCATTAACATTTGCCATTTCAAAATCAGCATTAAAATCTTGTTCAAAAACCTCAGCTTCTGTTTCAGCATTTGCCATATCAGACACAGAGACTGCTTCAACATTTTCAGCATCCTCCTGAACAAAAACTTCAGGAGCTTCAGCAACTTTTGAAAAAACATTCTCAGCACCAAATAAATGTGCTGCTACTAGTCTTCTTTTCCTTTGATGAAGAGTTTCATCATCAGTTTCACTTTCCTCATTAACAGCATCAGACTTTGCCCTGCTGGCCCTTCTTTTCTTTAACTGTTTCTTCTGAGGCATATCAGCAGTGTTTGATACCCCAGCTTCAGTAGTTGGCTTAACAGACTTTGCTGGTTTAAAAGCCCTATGTTTGATTCTTCCACCAGTACGAATTGATTGGGAAGGAGCAGCTTCTGTTCTTACTGGTTCTGGTTGTTGTTCTGCTTGAATAGAGTTAGCCAAAAACTGTTGCACTAACGCAGGTAGCAAAAGATCACCTACATTTCCTTTCTTTACATCCTTATTGATAAGATCAGAAAATACCCTCTTGTGTAATTTAAAACAAGAAACATCTTCTTCAATTACTTGTACTCCTTCAACACAGTAAGAGAATAAAATCTGACAGAATCTGGAAAAATAGACGACTCCTCTATTCTCTGTCATTTTCTCTCCTAGATTATTCAAAACAAGTCGTGCAAAATCAAAATGATTATCATATAAAAGAGAATACCCGATTTGCAGACTGTCTGTGGGAATAGCATCCCAGTTTGTGCATTTCTTTCCAAACGTTCTTGTGATGCAATCAAAGAAGAAGCTCCATTCCTTCCGTAAGAATGGTCGTTTTAACTGTCCAATCTTGTTCAAGGGTCTAGAATACCCAATCTCTCGCATCATCCTTATCAAATCTTCATCACCCATGCCAATAGTATATGATGAAAACTCAGGAAACCCCATTGCAGCACGAATGGTTCCAGCAGTAATCACATACTCTGTTTCTTCATATTCAAAGATTATAGATGGATTCCCAGTTTCACCACCATCATCATACATCCCCGACTCCCAGAACGCCTTGATTTGTAAACCAGAGAGTTTTGCTGGTTCAACTAAAGCACGCCCAATCGCTGACTGAGCAAGAAAATCTTGAATCATATGAAAAGCTTCTGGGGCATTAACAGTATTTAGTGGTGCTGCATAATTGTTTGGAACAAATTCTAACCCAGAAGAAACAAACGCTGTAGTCGCCATTAGTAAGATTTGAAAGAAATCAAAGAAACTGATGCAAAAGCTTCTTAAGAGTTTGTGAGTAGAAAAAGTGTTTGTGAATATGTGTGTGTGAAAAGTTTAGACGTATGTGTGTGTATTGTATAAATATGAAATGCAAAAATTAAAAACTGAACAGTTTTTAATCATTAATACACAACTGTCTTACTCCTTTAATTATGTGAGTGGGACACGTGGCACATATGTAATGACTGACAGCAAGTAATTGACAGTTTCCAATGCGCATGCGCAGTAAAAACAGCAATAATTACCGCCTGTTACACTTTTCTAGGAAATTAACCTCTCTCCTCTGTTTAAAACATTCTTGAGCAACTGTCCAATCATACTCTTTTTAAATTTTCAAAACAAATGTCTTTTCCTCAAAATTATAGTATGTCTGAAACCAACAAAATTTAATTTAATCATCAGAGATTAAAATTAAAGTACCTCGGCGTAGAGTACATAATTCATCAGTGTTTACCAATCCTCCTCCTTTAGAAACAAACTCTTTTCACAATCTGTAAAGATGTGAGTATTTGTGTGTGAATTAGCAGAGTTTACTGAATATGAATATTTAGACCATCTCAAAGTGCATAAAATCCACGAACTAAAGTAATAAAAACTGGTTGCCTAAACTCTCATGTATTACAAAAATATCTGATTTTTATATCTAAACTCTGTATACTGATATCCTTTCATTTGGATATATCTTTTATTTTTCACCCCCTTTATGATTTTTTTTTATTTTTTTTTATATTTTTCCAGTAATCAGTGGTTGACACTAGTCACCAAAAATCAAAGATTTTAGCCCTTATTTCATACAATAAGTTCCTGGATCTTCCTAGGCACAACATGATCTCAAAGGAATTTGTGCTCTTTTTGGCATCTTTTGATTTGAGGGTGAATTATTTACAATTAATAATCAGAGTTTAGACTTTTCATCAGTTAATGCAATTAATTTATGAGAGAAAATGCAAACAGCTAATACAAACTCAGTGTATAGGATCAATAAACTAAGAGATACTATAAATATAGAGACAGTATCATGCTGTGTAAAATTTCTGTACATTCTGTAATCAGAATTTATAATACTTAGAAGGATTCATGATTACTTACTGAAAATCATGCTTCATACATTTTTCTTCATCGGTCAATATGTTTCAGACAATATTACAATCAGAGTATAGCATTAGACTGTAACTATCAGAGTATGACCAACACTTTTATGACTAACAGAGTTTAACATCAGAGTTTACGTTCAGAGTTTAGTACACTGGTACTCATAACAGTTAATACATGCAAGGAATCATGAGCATTAAAAATCAAACATGTATAGTTTTTGAGTCTAACCCGTATCTCTAGTCAAAACCAGAGATCATTCCAAGTTCATTTACCAATCTTGTAAAAGTAGCTTCACTCAAAGGTTTGGTGAAGATATCTGCAAGTTGTTGGTCTGTAGACACAAAATGAAGCTCAATATCTCCTTCTTCCACATGTTCCCTGATAAAATGATACCTTATGCTGATGTGCTTGGTCATGGAATGCTGTACTGGGTTACCTGTCATAGCAATAGCACTTTGGTTATCACAGTAAATAGGTATTTTAGAGTACCTTAACCCATAATCCAGCAACTGATTCTTCATCCACAGAATCTGTGTACAACAGCTACCAGCAGCTATATACTCTGCTTCTGCAGTGGATGTGGAAATTGATTTCTGTTTCTTGCTATACCAAGAGACCAATCTATCACCTAAGAATTGACAGCTTCCACTTGTACTTTTTCTGTCTATCTTACAGCCTGCAAAATCTGCATCAGAGTAACCAATTAGCTTAAACTCTGATTCTCTAGGATACCACAAACCCAAGGTTATGGTTCCTTTGAGATATTTGAAAATCCTTTTTACAGCTGTTAGATGAGGCTCTCTGGGATCTGCTTGAAATCTTGCACAAAGACATGTGGCATACATGATATCAGGTCTACTTGCTGTGAGATACAGAAGAGACCCTATCATGCCTCTATAGGTTGTCATATCCACTGTAGCCCCTGTGTCTTTGTCTAGCTTTGTTGCTGTAGCCATGGGAGTTGTAGCAGATGAACTATCAAGCATACCAAATTTCTTTAGAAGATTTCTGGTATACTTTGCTTGATTGATAAAAATCCCATCATCTGTTTGCTTGACCTGTAAGCCTAGAAAATAACTAAGCTCTCCCATCATGCTCATTTGGTACCTGGACTGCATAAGCTTTGCAAACTTTTTACAAAGTTTGTCATTAGTAGATCCAAAAATAATATCATCTACATAAATTTGAACTAAAAGCAAATCATCACCAGAATTAAAATAAAACAAAGTTTTATCAATTGTACCTCTTGTGAACCCACTTTCTAAAAGAAATTGAGCAAGAGTTTCATACCATGCTCTTGGTGCTTGCTTTAGTCCATATAATGCCTTGTCAAGCTTGTAGACATAATCTGGATGCTTGGAATCTACAAATCCTGGTGGTTGTTCAACAAACACTTCTTCTTCAAGCTTCCCATTGAGAAAAGCACTTTTCACATCCATCTGAAAGACTTTAAACTTCTTGTGTGCAGCATAGGCCAGAAATATTCTTATGGCCTCCAATCTTGCAACTGGAGCAAAGGTTTCATCATAGTCAATTCCTTCCTGTTGTGAATAACCTTTAGCCACAAGTCTAGCCCTGTTTCTTGTAATCACACCTTCACTGTCAGTCTTGTTTCTGAAAACCCACTTTGTACCTACAATTGATCTATTCTTTGGTCTAGGTACAAGTGTCCAGACTTCATTTCTTTCAAATTCATTTAACTCTTCTTGCATTACTGTTATCCAGTTTGCATCTTGAAGAGATTCTGCCACTTTCTTTGGTTCTGTTTGAGACAAGAAAGCATGATACAGACACTCATTATTTGTTGCACTTCTAGTTCTCACACTAGCATCAGGATCTCCAATTATGAGATCAGGTGTGTGTGCCTGTGTCCACTTTCTTGCTGTTGGTAAGTGGTTTCTTGCATTATTATTTGATCCTCCCCCTTGATCCATGCTTTCCTGATTCATATGTTGACTTTCTGCAGCATTTGAGGCTCCCCCTGAATTGGATGACTCAGAGTTTAAACTGTCAGAGTTTGAATCAGTTTCCTCAACTGACTCACTTGCTGTGTCTTGTTGAGCTTCTTCACGCTCCCCCTCAACTGGTTCTCTATTTTGTTCAATTTGAGAATTTCCGGTTTCTCCAGTATTTACCAGTAGAGGTTCAGAGTATGCTTCGTCAGAGTTTGTCAGAACCGCTTCATCAGAGTTTGTCGGTACTGCTTCATCAGAGTTTACATCATCAGAGAATAAACCTTCATTATCAAAACGCAGTTGATCATATTCATCTAAGTCATCAAGTCCAGTTATTTTCTTGTCATCAAATGACACATGTATGGATTCCATGATCACTTTAGTTCTCAGATTGTAAACTCTGAATGCTTTTGTTGACAGTGGATAGCCAACAAAGATTCCTTCATCAGCTTTTAACTCGAACTTAGTCAACTGTTCAGGATGAGTCTTCAACACAAAGCATTTGCATCCAAATATATGAAAATATTTCAAATTTGGCTTCTTATTTTTCACCATCTCATATGGTGTTTTCCCATGCTTGTTGATCAGTGTAGCATTTTGAGTAAAACAAGCAATTTGAACAGCTTCTGCCCAGAAATAAGTTGGCAATTTTGCTTCATCAAGCATAGTTCTGGCTGCTTCAATTAAAGTTCTGTTCTTTCTTTCAACTACACCATTTTGCTATGGAGTTCCAGGTGCAGAAAATTCTTGTTTCACTCCTCTTTCCTTGCAGAAAGCTTCCATGATTGAGTTCCATTATCACTTCTTATAATTTTGACTTTGTGCTGTGATCCTTTGTCCAGTAGATTTACATGATCCATCAGAGTTTGAGCAGTTTCATCCTTCTTTGATAAGAAATACACCCATGTATACCTAGTATATTCATCAACAATTACTAGAGCATATTTCTTTCTGCCCATATACATCACATTCACTGGTCCAAAGAGATCAACATGTAGAAGATGATAAGGTTCCACTACTGAAGATTCAGATTTGCTCTTGAAAGATGATTTCCTTTGCTTGGCCTTTTGACAAGAATCACATAGGCCATCTAAGCTAAGTATTGACTTGGGAAGTCCCCTTACAAGATCCTTTCTTATTAGCTCATTAATGTTGTTCAAATTGAGATGAGAGAGCTTCTTATGCCAGTTCCAACTCTCTTCATTTGACATTCTTGCAGTCAGACACACTGTTTTTCCATTAGAGTTTGTTACCAAACTTGCTTCATAAATGTTGTTGTGCCTGTGTCCAACTAGAACAACTTTTCCAGTAGATTTACTGATAACTTCACAGTGTTCAGTATGAAAATCTACATGGTTTCCTCTATCACAGATTTGACTCACAGATAGCAGATTATGCTTGAGTCCTGAGACTAGAGCTACATTTGTTATGATGACACTTCCAAGATTTATATTGCCATATCCCAGAGTAAGTCCTATGTTGCCATCTCCATAGGATACTTTTGGGCCAGCCTTCTCCTCAAAATCTGATAGCAGGGCTTTATTTCCAGTCATGTGTCCTGAGCATCCACTGTCCAAGATAAGGGTGCTCTCTCTTATGCCCTGCAATCACAACCAATTATACAGAGTTAGTTTTAAGGATCCAGACTTGCTTGGATCCTTTGGCTTTCTTAACATTGTTAGCTTTTGCAGCGGAATCATTATCAACAGAGTTTAAACTAACATTGTCAGACTTTACACTTGCAGAGTTTGCCCTAACCCATTTTAAGTTGGGTTTTAGCTCATAATAGTTATGATAAATAACATGATAACTCTTACAAGTATAAATAGAATGCCAAGTGCTCCCACAGTGTGTGCATAAAGTCTGTGGTTTAACCCTTACATAATCATTCTTTACTCCTGATGTAGAAGGTAAAGAATTAATATCTTTGTTCTTATTGCAAAATCTAGCAAGATGGTTAGAACTACCACAGTTATAACATGTTTTCCTTGGAGCAGCAACAGTAGGCAAATGATTATTTCTTTTATTTATGCCTATCTTTCCATTCCTATTCTTCTTGGACCCTTTTGGTTTCATGGCAGACTTTACCTCTTTGAGCTTATGATTGAACTGTTTTCCTGTCATTAAACCAACATTAACCTGTTTTTCACAGACTTTTACTGGTTTTCTAACAGCTTCTATTTCCATAAGATTTTCTGTTATAATATTTTCCTGTCTTTCACAGGTTTCATCTGATTCCATATCAGCTTCTCTTACTACAACAGATTTTAACTTAGTGGACTCTGGAACAAATTTCACAGGTTTAAGTTGTGGTTTAACCTTAACCTTGTCTTTAAACCTAAGTTCATCATTTTCATAATAGCCTAAACCTACAGAATCTGTCTGAAACACTTGATGAGTGTCTCTTCCAGAGTTTGTCCAAGTCTTGATTATTTTTCTTTCTTTTTCTAGATCAGATTCTAGTTGCCTATATCTTTTGAGCAACTCCTGTTCAACATAAACAGCATCATCTCTTTCTTTTTGAATCTGCTTCATATTTTCAAGTTCTCCTTCAAGAAACTTGTTTCTATCTTTAAGGCTAAGATTCTCAGATTTAATTCTTTCATTCTCTAAAGTCTGATCCCTATAACTAACATGTACGCTTTTCAGATATACTCTTAATTCAGATATATTATCAGTATCATAAGCATAAGTAGTTAGGGGTACCATATTTTCAGATGATTCAGTCTCATCTTTGACAGTTGCCATAAGAGCATAATTTACTCCATCATCAGAGTCTGAAGTATCTGCCCAGTCTTTGCCTTTAGAGATGAGTGCTTTCTCAGATTTGCATTTCTTGCACTCTGGGGCATAGTGACCCATCTCCTTACACTTGTAGCACTGGATTTCAGATTTATCCTTCTTGCCAGACTTGGTCTCCCTTCCATCAGACTTTCTAAAACCTTTCCTTTCAGAGTTTGAATCTTTCCTTGAGAATCTCTTTCCTTTCTTGAAGTTCTTGAATCCCATCTTCTTGAAGGTCTTCACCATCAATGCAGCCATTTGCATCATCTGTTCTTCATCATCCTCAGAGTCAGAAGCTTCATCAGAGTTTGAGTCATCATCAGAGTTTGATGACTCACTTTCAGATTTAATGACTAAAGCTTTTCCCTTGGCTTTCTTCCTTGATGATTCCTTCTTGATGGGTTTCTCCTCAACTTTGAGAGCAACAGATTTTGTCTTCTTACTTGATCTTCTGTTTCTTTGTTCTATTTCCAATTCATGAGTTTTCAGTAACCCATAAATCTCATCAAGTTCAGTTTCAGCAAGTTCATAATTATCTCTTATAGTTGTTGTCTTCAAATCCCATCTTTCAGGTAAAGATAAGAGAAATTTGTGATTTGATTCTTCAAGATCATATTCTTTATCAACTAGAGATAAATCATTCAGCAGTTTATAGAATCTGTCATATGTCTCAGTCAAGGTTTCATTGGTTCTTGAATCAAAGTGCTCATACTCCTGAGTGAGTATTGTTTTCCTGTTCTTCTTTATAGCAGTGGTTCCTTGACACCTGACTTCCAAAGCATCCCAGATTTCTTTTGAAGTTTTGCAACCAATTACTCTGTTAGACATAACATTATCTAAAGCACTGTGGAGAAGATGTCTAACCTTTGCATCTTTTGCAATTGATGAGATGTCCTCAGGAGTCATATCTTTCTTTTCCTTTGGAACAGTCTTTTGTTCTTGACCATCAACAATAGGAGACAATTTAGTCGGCATATGAGGACCATCATAGATTCTGTCAAGATATTCTGGATCTGTAGCCTCCAGAAACATGGTCATCTTCACCTTCCAAATTGGATACTCCACTGGCCTGAGAATTGGAACCCTGATTGTTTCATACCGACTCACAGAATTAGGTTTAACCTGTTCAACCTTGGGAGGAGCTTGATTTTCTTCAGACATGATTATTACTGTGTTTGAATCGTAAAACTGTATATATTAAACAGCCTTGGCTCTGATACCAATTGTTAGGCCGAATACACAATATATAATCAATATATGTATGAGAATAACAATCAAGAACACAAGTTTGTAAATCAACAAACTGAATTATATTAAATAATTCTCTCTTAGTGATGTTAATGAATCACAAAGAGCTACTAGGTTACAAGAATAATATTTTCAATAATCGCATCCCTTCTAGGGATAACCTATCTGTGTTTATATAATACACAGTTACAATTAATCTCTAATTGATACTCCTACAAATTAGCTATACAATTGTAATCAATTAGAATTGCTTCAGTCCTCTGTCCAGTCTCCTTAGCTGTATCAATATATTCTGCTTCTTTCCATCTTCAGAATATATTGCTTCTAGAATCTTCATAATATGCACCGACAGCTAAATCGACTTTCACCCTGTCAGACTTTAACAAACTCTGACCGGCTTCCATGTAAACTCTGATAAGTACTTCAGACTAAACTCTGAACAGTACCTGTTACTTAAACACTGATTAAACAAACATCAGCAATTATATCTAACACATTGCAATTTATCAAGGAATCTTTCAGATATAAAAGATCTAGTTGCTCCAAAATCAATTAACACTTTAGCTTTAACAGAATTCACAGGAAGCGTACCTGCTACCACATCTCTGTCCTGAACTGCTTCATTGATTGACATATTAAAAGTTCTTGCTCGAGGTTGAGATGACTGTGACCGTGTTGGCGGTGCAGTGAGCCTAAGTACATTAGCAGATTGGACCGGTTCCTTACATTCCCGCACAAAATGTCCCGCTTTTCCACACTTGAAACATGTTAGTCCTCCTGGCTTCGAACTTGGACATCCATCAGCATAGTGTCCCTTCTTGTTGCATTTAAAACATGTGATGTTCAACTTGTTACAGATTCCCGAATGTCTTTTACCACACGTCTTGCACTCTGGTATAGTCGGCTTTCCCGTGATAGTTGGCGGCTTTCCTCCTTGAGGTTTCTTGTCTGAACTTCCAAATCCACTCCTCTGTTTCTGAAAATTCCTATCTCCTCCTGATTGATTTCCAAACCTTTTCCTATTCTGAGAACTTCCTTGTCCTTCATCACCTTGGCTTCTTTCAGATCCTCCAAACTTTCGTTTCTTTCCAAATTTCTCCTTTTGAACTAATTCGCTTTCGCCCTCAATGATCATCGCTTTCTGTACTACCGCAGTATAATTTCTCAACTCAAAAGCTGCAACTCTACTCCTTAACCATGGCTTTAATCCGTGTTGAAACTTTCTAGCCTTACTGACATCATCTCCTACGTACCTAGGTGCAAATCTTGCCAATTCAGTAAATTTGGCTTCGTAATCTGCCACACTCATCCCTTCTTGCCTTAATTCTAAGAACTGAACTTCCAACTGATCTTGTAGGTACCTTGGTAAATACTTTTCCTGAAATATTTCCGTAAATCTTTGCCAAGTAATTTCTCCTTCTCCTAGCTTCACAGATTCCCACCAAAAATTAGCTTCTGCCTTCAAGTAGTAACTAGCAAATTCAGTTTTCTGATCTTCCCCAACCTTAACAAAAGTTTTCTCAATGTCGATTAACCATGATTTCGCCTCAACAGGGTTTAGAGTACCTTTGAATTCAGGTGGGTGGACAGCTTGAAATGATTTAAAGGTTGTCAAAGGTTGAACATTTCGTGGTTGTTGTTGAGTCAAGGCAGCAGTTTGTTGTTGGAGTAATTGAAGTATCTGAGTTATAGTTGGGTTTACCGGGTTCTGGGCCTCGGTATCAGTTGTCTGTTGAGTAGAAGCAATAGTCTTTTTCTTAGGTGGCATTTTTCTGATAAGAGATAAGCAATTTATGAAACAATATGCATATATATACCACAATGTAAACTCTTTTTGAAAACGTTTATAAAACTGTATGCAACATAAGAAAATTTAAAACTTTTAGCCATATTGTTAGATAACTTGCTTGTCTCCGTAACAGGGTAAACAGGGTAATCATAGGTATTATAGGATCAGGTTAACAATAAATGGTATAACAGTTTAAAGCAAGGTATAAGAAAAGTACGTGCATAATGTAAAGATATGAGTCAGGTACAATAGATGACAGGGTACATGATCACCCCATAAAGTCATAGCAGAGCCAATGTCAAAGCAGATAATATAATACTGTCTACTAGTACTAGGAAAACGGGAAAACATCCTAACAACTAGTAGTCATCCATGCAAATAATCAATACTAAAACCAATGGGCTCTAACAGATGTCCCACTCTCAGAATCCAACCATCTCTAGTCTCGTCCACCACGAACAGCTCTCAGCTCACACAACATCCAACTAACAATCCTAGTCACTCTCCTGGCCTCCTCTAAAGCATCAACAGTAACGGGTCCCTCAGCTAGGCGCTTTCGCGCAGTCTCCTCTACAGTACGAATCCTATCTTCCCACTCCGCCTCAGTAACATCAACACGACGGTCTGCCTCATCAGACATCTGGTCTACAAGGGCCTGAAGCTCGGCATTCTGTCCGGAAAGGGTCTCTAGGTCTCTAGCAAGGTCTACATGTGCATGAAGAAACATAGGTGCAGGACCTCCCATGACCGAAACACGAGAATCAATAGATGCGGCTCTCCAAGGGATAGTAGTCTGAACAGGTACAGGTGCAAATGGTAGCTCAACGGGCTGAACACTAGGACTACCTATCTCCACTGGATCCTCCTCATGATCAGACAAAGTATGCATAGGGTCAGATGATGTGATAGATGGGTGAGGGGGTGTATCTCCACCACTAATGTCCATCTCCTACGATAACAATATCGATATAGATACTTATATAATAACAGGTTATCTTAATTCTAAAACTCAACTTAAAGGAAGTACTTACGCCTACCGTGGCTACTTAACATCTATCAATCTAATATCCTAACAGATTCCTACTCCTTTCATAACTATCTTAATCATCTTTTATTAATAGGGATCCTAATACTGGCTTGTTTCAGTGACCAAAAACTGACCGCTCTGATACCAACCTGTGACGCCCTCCCAATCTGGGGTCATGATCGGGGAGTCACTACAAACTCTATACAATAAACCCATAAACAATATAGAATAAACATGCAGACGCGACCCCAACTCTACTCTGGATCTTTAACAATTAATGGTGTGAAACAAGCATCCACTATCTAATTCAGTAATACATAAACATAAGTCTCAAAAGTTATTACAACCATATCTTAAAAGTTCTACGTTCTCTATTACAAAACACCTTCCAGGTGTGGTCATCACCTACCTGAGCTGGCATCCCAAAAATAACCCTAATAGAAGACTTCCTAGCTGTCTGAAAAGTGCGTACCATCTTCTCGCTTAACCGTGGGTTAGAACAGGGAAAAAGAATGAGCCAAATGCTCAGCAAGTAATAATATAAACAAATAGTTAACCACTGGGGAACAGTTTTCCAATATCAATATGTGTGTCATGGTTATAACAGAATCCATATCAAGGGATTATCAGAACAATGAATTGAATATACAGTTTCAAAGCAGTTTCCAATATCAATATATATGGCATGGTTTTAGCAGGATCCATATCAAGGGATTATCAGAACAATGACATAAATATGCAATTTCAAAGGGTAAACCAATTTCATTATCAAGATATATGTTTTCAAGAAAAGCATTAAGTAATTTTTGGAGATTTTTCACAACGCACCGGACAATACGGGTGATCAGCCACGTAAAGTCCCCATACCGGACACACAGTCCCTCTGGTCCTTGTATTGGGTCCCAATAGGCACACATTGGCCTTTAGACTAGTCCATCCCTAGTCCATTTATTATAATTAAAAAGTGCTGGACCGGCGTTACTCGGCCTCTTACGCCTCCAATCTTAGGAATCCGTGGAAACCACAAATCGGAATTTAAATGAGTCTAAACTTTATTCCTTTTTAAAACATGTTCAGGTATAAAGAAGTCCTTTGGAAATCAGATAAGTTCAATCAAAACACTTTGGATTTCTATTAGTGGAATATAGGAAATATTTATCATCGGGTATGTTCTGGTAATGTACTAGAATGAGAGTTAGGTGTATTCACTTTCAGGTATAAAAAGGGAATGCATAAGTGTATGATCAAATTCAGGTTATAGAATCATAGGTCATTAGGTTTCAATTCATGGATATGAACAGTGTATAAGGGTTTAAAGAAAAAGGAACTATACAAAATATGGTATACAGAACAACATGGTATATATGAACAGAGATAAGGGTTATCAATGAATAATAGGTGTTTTCAGAACTAAAAGTCTATCAAGGCAAGATAGCAATTTATATATGTCAAAATGAAACAATGGAATCGAAATACGAAAGCAAGTTTGTATTACTTGCCTTAAGTAGCTAAAAAGGGAAATGAGAAATCACTGGTTCTCCACCTTGGCCTTGCCTTTATCTCTAAGTTCCACTTCCTTGGACTCTACAAAAGAATATATTATATCTTAGTATGCTCTCTCTAAAATGCTAACCTTTATTCTAAACTACCCAACGCATCCTAAGCGCGTAAACACACAATAGTTATATCACATAACCTTTACAACCATGTAATAGGCAACAACTCATTTAAGCGCACATCGCATTTAAGTACACATAACATACTCACTTTATATAAACATATAAAAATATATAATCTGACTTTCATATCATACCCCACTTGGTATACCCTTAAGTCCACTTGATCATGCCAACCATATCACTAACACCTTTACAACAATGTTTTCATCTCAAAAAGAAACAAAAAATCTGTTGCGCATATTTTACGAAAACATTTTTCATAAATCCAAAGGTAGTCAAACAAATACCAATTTTGACAGGCTACTTCCTGATTACTAATCCAACTTAGCATAAAAGTTTCAACTTCAGAACACTTTATTTAGATTAAAAAAGAACTGTATAAACTAGGTACTGAAGCACAGAAAAATCCCTGCTGCGCAACTTTTAGTAAAACACGCATAACTTTTTATTCGTTAACTCTATCGATACAAGGTTTGCGCGTGCACAAACTAGACTCTAATTAGAACAATTACATCCTAGACTCTCTGTCTAAAGCAACAATTCGCAATTTAGCAAAACAGAACAGGCAGTTTCTGGAAATCCAACATTCTACAACATAAACCTCTAATCACTAACATTCTTATTGCATGACCTATGATACAACTAATCAACAATTCTCAACTCCTTAGGCTGCCACAACACTAATAAATCAGAACCTTAAGGAGGAGTACTCAATTTATGCATTTAAAATCAATTAGCATCAATAATCACTAACACAAGTACTACACCTCTAATCCAAACAAAACCCCAAATCGAAATCTTCAATTTAAAATCAAATATCAAACTTGTATAATCTGAAATTCTTTAACTTAACACAATAATTAACATGCAATCACTACAACCTTGAACTTACACATCAAACATCCAATACAATCAAATTCTCAAATCAATTTCTTGGATAAAAATCGAAATATAGACATGCAATACAATTCCTTTACATGCAACCAAAAACTTAACTAAATACTATTATTAATAAGAGAATCGGACTCAAAAGCATCATTATCGTCCCCGTCGGCTCGCCGGAGCTCATTGCCGACGGCGGCATGATTCGGAGGTGCCCGAAAAATCGGGTTTCCTTCACAAATCTCGCCAATAATAATCGAACAACACACTAAACACAGAATCGTCACATAACCAATGATTTCGGGCTTGGATACAACCGATTCACACAAGAAAATTCTGCATGCAAATCGAATCGCACACCCACAAACACTCGGCCATACACACGCATACACATACACATACGCGCATATATATATACATATAATCATCAATATATTTGAGAGAATGAGAGAAAATGAGAGAGAGGATTTATAGAGAAGAAAAATCGAGAGAGAATGGAGAAGAGAGAGTCGAGCGGTGAGTAACAAAAGGGGCAAAACTGATTGTTGAGGGTTTTATAAGCCCAGGGGCAAAACAATAATTTAAAAATTCCAAAATCTGATTTTGTTAATAAAACAAAACCAATAAGTTGCCCTTCTAAAATCCGAAATAAAATAAAAATAATATCTAAAAATCAAAATTTTATTTTTAAAACTGAGAATACGAATTTAAAAGCTCACCCCTATTTTTAAAATATTTTTATGATCAAAATTGAATTAAATATGAATTTTCAAAGTTTTGATCACATAAATGACATTTAACTCATAAAATCGTTTTTTAAATCCTTAAAGTCAAAAATAAATTCCTCCATTAATTTTAGAAAATAATAGAATATAAAATAAAGGTTGTGAAAAAGATTTCACAATAAAAAGAGTCTCCGATGATTTTATAAAATTTCCAGAAGGTCAAAAAGAACTAATTTTTAATAAGAAATTCATATAAAATGCAATTTAAAAGCATACACATATATTTTAATCCATACCATTCACCAAGTAAACATCTAATTATCACATTTTCAAATATCCACCTTTCACACAATATTCACATATCATAGAACTCAAATATTATTAAATATTAATATTGTACAAGCGTTTTTCTGAGTCGTTATATTAACGGTCCAACAGAAACAACAAATCAATCTAACTATTATGCAAATAAACAAGAAAAAGATATTAAATAAATTAATGAATATGACGAAGCAATTAAAATAATTCAAATATTATAGTAATAATATTACGATTTAAAGATGTTCACTTTGGTTTTTGTTATGGATTAAAAAACGTACTTGTGTATTTAATGCTAATGTTTAATGAGCTTCGAGCTTTAATGGCTGCACTCGTGTTTCCGGACTAAATTGGTCCTCACAAGATGCCTACGTATCTCAAATCGTTATTGAGAATCAAGCCAAAGACGTAGTTCTTGGTGTTGCCCTCGGGGCTATGGCGGCAGGGGTACACCAAGGACGTAGTGACTTGTATGTCCTTATTTGAGGATGAAGTCTAAAACGTAGTTCTAGGGGTGCCTTTATGGCTTTTTGCGCCTTCGAGGCGTTGTGACGTATGGAGCTGTGCCCAAAACGTAGTTCTGATTGTAGGATCAGGGTCTTTATATAGGCGTCTAGAGCCTAGTATTTATGGTATGTTTAGGAGACTTAGCGAATAAGTCTCCTTTTTGATATTGGATAAACATCGTATTGCTTGCTGAATAAGTCTTTTCCTTGTTGATAAAGGCTATGACTCATTAATTGCCTTTAATTGGGATTCCGGATCCTTCTTCGATAAGATTTCCATAATTTGGGCTCTTTTAATGAGCTGTATATTTTCCCTATTCATTAATTACGAAATTAATGAACAATTAGGGATTTGGGCATTAAATATCAAGCCTTTTCATTGGACCGTCAATTATATTTCTATAATTACTTTTCTGACCATATCATTTGCCCCCCAACTTCTGGGAAAATCTCATCGGGGTTTTCGTAGAAGTTATAGCGTATTTTTCCAAAATTTTCCATTTTAAGGGCATTTTCGACCTCAAATTAGGTCATTTTCGACCAGGAATTCGACCAGGAATCAAGTCTTTTTCGACCAGGAATTCGACCAGGAATGGTCCCAGGTCGAAGGTTTCGACCAGGAATTCCTAGTCATTTTCGACTAGGATCATTCGACCAGGATTTAGCCTTTTTCGACCTCGATTTCCTGGTCATTTTCGACCAGGATTTCCTGGTCACTTTCGACCAGGATCGTTCGACCAGGACTTCCCCTTTTTCGACCTCAATTTTGGTCCCAGGTCGTCTGTTTCGACCTCAATTTCCTGGTCATTTTTGACCAGGATCGTTCGACCAGGATCATGGGTCTTCTCGACCTCGATTGTTTGTGAGGTCGAAGCTGTCGACTTCGATCCACAAGCCATTTTCGACCTCGATGTGACGATCTTGATTCCATATATTTTCGACCAGGATTTTATGATTCCTTGGATTTTATTTTGGTGCGAGGTCGAACAACGCGACCTCGATTTCCAATGTATTTTCGATCTTGTTTGTTCGATCTCAACCCCGTGTCTCTTCGACCTCGTTTTTGGCGTGAAATCGAATGCTTTGTCCTCATTTTCAAAGTCTTTTTCGACTTCGAACCTTAGAGCTCAATCAAGGGTCTTTTCGACCTCATTTTTATAATTTTCGTGCCTTGTTTTTCGGTGCGAAGTCGATGGATACGACCTCGAATCCTTGTGTATTTTCGACTTCGTTCTTTCGACCTCGAATCCTCCTATTTTCGACCTCATTTCGGTGCGAGGTCGAGGGATTCGAGCTTGTTTTATAGTGTATTTTCGACTTGGGTCTTACGACCTCGATTTAAGGTTTTTCGACCTTAAATCTTTAATTTTTTCGCTTTATTTGGGAGCGAGGTCGTTGGATACGACCTCGTTTTCTCATGTAGTTTCGACCTGGGTTGTACGAGTTCAGTCCAAGTTCTTTTCGACCTCAGATTTTTGTTTTTGCCTTTGTTTTATTCCAAGATTCATTCTTTTTCTTGGGCCTTAACTAGTCCATTTTAATTTGGACTTAAATCTTTCCATCCTTGGGCCTTAATGGGCCTTATTTGATTTGGGCTTCGATTTTGCCTGAGACTTTATTTATTTGGGCTTTTGCCTTTGTAATCCATAAATGGATTTTATGGGCCTTACTGGCTATAGACGGTTGCCCTTCCTTAACCGGTAGGGTTTCCAGTCACTTTGTTTATAAAAGAGTGAGATTTCTATTTCATTTCTCACTTCTCACTTTCAACTTTCTAAAATTTCTCTCTAGTCTCAGCTTTTCTCTCTTTTATTCCGTGGTTAGGCGATTCCCGGTGAGTTTTTGTTCGGTGGTGTTCTTGTTTTTCTGGGATCAATCTTCATCCCTTGAAGATTTCTGGGTTTTCATCTTCATCCCTTGAAGATTTCTGGGTTTCTTTGAAGTTTTTTTGGGAATTTCTTTGAAGATTTGAAGATTTGAAGATTTTTCTGGGATTTCTCTTGAAGGTTTGAAGATTTGAAGATGCCTGACAAAGCTGCTCAACGCCTTCAGAAAATGAACAAAGCTTCTAAGAGAGGTATCATCATTCGTTCTCCTCATATGTCACTTCAAGATATGATTTTAGAACGTAGTGATGAATATCCTTCTGTGTCCCACTTAGATTCATTCGATTGTAGTAACAAATTTCACGAAATCGACTTAATTAGGGACTATAACAAGATGTATAGGATTAAGCCCCCCTATAGGTTAGTTCCAGCCGGCCCAGGGGACCGTTCTTGCCATTCGCGTCCTGATGTTGGGATTAACCCTTGCCAACTTCCTCCAAACGCCTGGAGAATCATTATATGTTTCATTGTTCTTTGTTTGAAGAACAATTTTCCTTTATCTGTAGCTTTGTTTAGGAAAATTTTCCAGTTTAAGAATAGTTCGGCAGTTACTTTGGGTTGGGTTTATATCAACCACCGTCCTTCCACTCCCCCCATATTTCACCCCAAATCCATTCCAGATAATAACCCCAAATGGAAAGAGGAGTTTATGTATTTGATTTGGGAAGGAGGGAATTGGGGCACCCTTTTCCGTAGTTCCTTTAGTAGGGTTTCAGATGGTAGCCCTAGTAATATCATCCTGAATGATGAGGAGGCCCATGCATATGCTGAGCTCACAAAGGATGATTATGCCACATTGGCTTGGGTGCTCCTGGACGAGTTCCAGCTTAAGTCCTTGGGACTTTCAAACGTTTCTGATAAGGGTAATTCTCACCTCATATCTTCCTTTATTTATTTAAGATTGACTTATACCAACTGTTTCTTTCCTTGTGTTTTTACAGCTGCGGTCTTTATTAATAAGACCATCGAGCCCGAAGATGGGGAGACAACAAGGATGAAGAGGGCACGTTTGGGAGGGAAGGACTCTCGTGCTTCCAGTGTTCCAGCTTTTATAAGGCCCCATGTGGACCTTACTGATGAGGCCGAGGGGCCTTCCTCGGCCAAGAGTGCAGTTTGGCGCCCCAACTGGGGTCTTAGGAAAAAGGACACTGTGGTGGGAGTGTCCAAGCATGCTGTGGAGTGGTCTTATCACTCTCTGACTCCTTGTGATTACAAGGACTTCGTTTTTAACTCCACTTTGGAGGGTGTGGAGCATGCAGGCTCTCAGGCGATTGCTGCTGTGAGTATTTCTCTCCTTCTTTTCTTTGTAGTTTTTAACATGTTTCAAGTTTCTATCTTGTATTGACTTGCAAATTCTGTGTAGGCTAATGCCAACTTCCAGGGGGCTATCTTTCAAGCCAAGGCTTGGCGCTCATCTTCTGAGGCCAACCAAGGCAAGTTTGAGAAGTCCCAGGAGGAGGTGGGCTCGTTGAAGGCCACCCTGGCTAGGAGGGAGAAGGAGTTAGCCGACTCCCAGGCTGAGCTGGTGTCTTTGAGGAAGGGCAAGGATGACTTTATCGATGAGTACCTTGACTCCAAGGAGTATGAGGACTTGATTGATAAGCATGACGAGCTCCTCTTCCCAGTTCATTATACTAAGGGATGGGATGGCGTTCTTGCTGCTGTGTTGGAGAAGATGCCTGGATCTCTCACCATTTCTGATTTTCCAAGCCCTTACCTTCCTACTCCTCTGGAGTTGGCTTTGGCTGGAGAGGACGACATGGAGGAGGATGACAGGATCTTCGACCTAGATCATACCTCTCCACCCGGTCAGACTGCCGGGGAGGATCATGCTGCCACTCACTCCGGTTCCGTTTTAGGAGAAGATGAGGAGGACGTAGACAATGCAGATTAGATGTAGTTTCTTTTGTAGTTCTTGTTTATGGCCTTTCTTGGCTTGTACCAGTATTGATGTACTTTTGGCCTACGGGCTTAACTTAACTCTTATTTAAGTTTTTATTTATATCTTGTGGCCATTCATGGCTTGTGTTGTTTTCTTGCTTCTTGAATGTTTGTCAACACTCATAGTATATAAGCTTTAAAACATGAAAATGCTGAATTTATTCATAACTTGAAAATGGGATCAACCCTTACATAGTATCCAAGTTTAAGAACTTGGGTTGGTTTTATCAAATCTTATTCATAGTAGTGAGTCCACTTAGGAAACACCTTAAACATAATAAACTTTCAAATTGGAGGCATGCCAAGTCCTTGGCACCTCATGCCCTTCAAGGGTTTCTAGCTTATATGAGCCTCGACCAAATACGTTTTTGACTTGATATGGTCCTTCCCAAATTTGGGGCCAGCTTGCCCTTTTGTCCAACTCCGGATGCTTCAATCTTTCTGAGGACCAAGTCTCCTTGTCGAAAAAACCTTTCTTTAACCCTTAGGTTGTAATAGAAAGATGCCCGTTTCTGATGCTGAACTATCTTGGCATTTTCCTCATCTCTAACTTCATCAATTAGATCTAGAGACAGCCTCAAGCCTTCTTCATTCGTTTCTGGTTCATAAGCCTCAACTCTTGGAGACGTGTGAGTAATCTCCACTGGAACCACTGCCTCAACCCCATATGCCAACAGAAAGGGGGTAGCTCCAGTGGTGACTTTGCAGGTAGTACGATATGCCCAAAGTATGGGGAGCAATTCGTCTACCCAAGTGTTTCTGGAGTGTTCAACTCTTTTCTTCAGTCCATCTAGGATAATTCGATTTGCAACCTCAGCCTGCCCATTTGCTTGAGGATGGGCAACAGAAGTGAAGCGCAACTTGATATCATTTTCATCACAATATTTCTTAAACTCATCGTTGTTAAACTGAGTCCCATTGTCTGTGACCAAGATACGTGGAATCCCGTATCTGCATATCACATTTTCCCAGAAGAAATGCATCACTTGCTTGGTGGTTATCTTGGCTAATGGCTTAGCCTCAATCCACTTGGTGAAGTAGTCGATCGCTACTATCAAGAATTTTCTTTGAGCACTTGCCATTGGAAATGGCCCGAGTATATGCATTCCCCACATAGCAAATGGGATAGGTGAGTTAATGGATGTCATCATCTCTGGTGGTTGCCTAACCACTGGTGCATGTTTCTGGCACCGTTCACATTTCTTCACGTAGCTTTTAGCATCAGCAAGTATGCTTGGCCAATAGAAACCTAGACGAGTGATTTTATGGGCAAGGGCTCTGCCCCCCAAGTGCTGCCCACAAATTCCTTGATGTACTTCCTTCAGGGCCAATTCTGCCTCTTGAGGTCTCAAACATTTCAGATATGGAATGATGAAAGACTTCTTGTATAGGATTCCCTCAATCAGGGTATACCTTAGTGCTCTGACGTATAGCTTTCGTGCTTCTGAAGTGTCATTGGGTAACCACCCAGTTTCCAGACGAGCCTTGATGGGATCTATCCAACAACTAGCAACATCAATGGGTGCTACCAACTTTCCGTTGATGCTTGGGGTCCTCAGGACTTGGAAGTATACACTCTTTGCATAGTTTTCAATTTCAGAAGAAGCAAATTTAGACAAGGCATCAGCCTTCACGTTTTCTTCCCTTGGAATGTGCTCTACATAGCATTCGTCGAACTGAGTCATGATGGCTTTGACAAGTTTCAAGTACTTGGCCATGACTTCATCTCTGGCCTCGAATTCCCCATTCACTTGGGAAACACTAGCCTCGAATCTCCACATACTTTCAGAGTTTTGAACCTCAGGGCTCCAGCCAGTCCTAAACCAGCTATCAGAGCTTCATACTCAGCCTCATTGTTTATCGTTGGGAAGTCAAGTTTTAGTGCATACTCTATGATGAATCCATCAGGACTTTGTAGCACTAAACCGGCTCCACTTGATTTTGTTTTTGATGCTCCATCAAAATAGAGCACCCAACATTCTTTGGAGATTATGTCTTCAACTTCCTTGTCTTCCATTATTGCTTCCTGCCCCCCGACTTCTTGGTTATCAATGGTACATTCAACCATGAAGTCAGCAAGTGCTTGAGCTTTTATGGCCGTTCGAGGCTTATACTTGATGTCGAATTCGCCCAATTCAATGGACCATTTGATCAATCTTCCACTAACTTGAGGGCTATGCAAGATGTTTCTTAGAGGTTGATCAGTCAAGACCTCTATCTTGTGAGCCTGGAAGTACGGGCGTAGCTTTCTTGAGGCCATTATCAAGGCTAAGGCAAACTTCTCTATGGTAGAGTAGTTTATTTCTGCCCCGTGTAGGATCTTGCTCACGTAGTAGATGGGTTTCTGAACCTTTAACTCTTCTTTTACCAAAACAGCTCCCAGGACAGTGTTGGATACTGCCAAGTATAGATAAAGAACCTCCCCTGATTTTGGTTTGGCCAATAGTGGTGGCTCAGCCATGTATTTCTTCAGGGCCTCAAAGGCCTCTTGGCTTTCAGTTGTCCATTCAAAAATTTTCACTTTCTTGAGTGCTTTAAAGAAGGGTAAACACTTTTCTCCTGAATTGGAGATGAATCTTCCCAATGCTGCCACTCTTCCCGTTAATTTCTGGACATCTTTGACAGTCCGTGGTGTCTCCATGTCTAGAATTGCTTTGATTTTGTCGGGATTGGCCTCGATTCCTCTCTTGGAAACCATTAGGCCTAAAAACTTTCCCGAGCCTACACCAAAGGCACACTTAGCTGGATTCAACATCATCTTGTGTTGCCTTAGCACTTCAAATGCCTCTCAGAGGTGCTTAATGTGATCAGCCTTATCGAGGCTCTTGACTAACATGTCATCTACGTAGACCTCCATGGTTTTTCCAATTAGGTGTCCAAAAATTTTGTTCACCAACCTTTGATAGGTTGCCCCTGCATTCTTAAGTCCAAATGCCATGACTAAGAAGCAGAAAACACCAAAGTCAGTGATGAATGATACTTTGGCGATGTCATCCTCATGCATCTTGATTTGATTGTATCCACTGAAGCCATCCATGAAGCTAAGCATCTCGTGCCCAGCTGTAGCATCTATTAATGCATCAATCCTTGGTAAGGGAAAACAATCCTTAGGACATGCATCATTCAAGTCAGTGAAGTCGACGCACATCCTCCATTTTCCGTTAGCCTTTTTTACCATCACGGGGTTAGCCAACCATTCTGGGAATTGAATTTCCTCAATGAACCCAACTTCCAAAAGTTTATTAACTTCCTGTTTAATGGCTTCAAGCCTCTCTGGAGCAAAATTCCTCTTTTTCTGTTTTACCGTCTTCTTTTCAGGATCCATATTCAGTTTGTGAGTTATCAATTGGGGATCAATCCCTGGCATGTCGGCCACTGTCCAAGCAAAAACGTCATTGTTTTCTTGAAGAAAAGACGTGAGTTTGCTCTTCAATGGTTCGGACAGTAGTGCCCCAATATAAGTCACCTTCTCTGGTTCTCCTGGGACTAAGGGAATTGGGACCAAGTCCTCAGCTGGTTTCCCCCTTATGTCCTCATTGTCGCTGATATTCATGTCTTCAATTGGGAGAACTTGCCCCCCGGTTCCATCAGGCCTTAACGCGGCTACATAACAACTTCTAGCCATCTTTTGGTCTCCTCGTTCTTCACCAATCCCATTCCTCGTTGGGAATTTGATTTTTAGATGATAAGATGAGGCAACAGCCTTGAACGCATGAAGACCAGTTCTTCCCAGGATTGCATTGTAGGTTGAAGTCGCTTTTATAACTATGAAGTTCAACATCTGAGTAGACGTATTCATCCCTTGCCCCATAGTCATTGGGAGTTGGATAGTGCCTTCCACTTTTGATTCCACCCCGTTGAATCCGTATATAGGCATATTTGAGGGCGTTAGCTGAGAATCAGTGTAACCCATCTTGATAAAAGCATCGTGGAGCAGGATATCCACTGAAGCTCCATTGTCAACAAGGACTCTCTTTGTTTCGGAGTTGCCTATCACATGTATTATGACAAGAGGATCATCATGGGGGAACTTCACCCCTTCCAAGTCTGAATCGTCAAAACCTATTGACACTTCTGTTCTGGCACGCTTCGGTGCTTTTCCAACCACAGTCATTACCTCTCGGGCATAAGCCTTTCTTGAGTTTCGGGAGGACCCAGCAGCAGTTGGTCCTCTGAATATCATGTTGATAACTGGCCCTCGGGGCTTAGGGTTACGATCTTGGTCGTTGTCCCTTCTGTCGTAATCCTTCCTTTCATAGTTTCCTCTTTGACTCCCTTGATTTCCATCCTTGGTGAATTTGCTGAGTTTTCCTCTTCGTATCAGAAACTCAATCTCATCTTTCAATTGCCTACAATCATCGGTGTCATGACCGACTTCTTTGTGGAACCGACAAAACTGATTTTGGTTCCGTTTGGACAAATCAGCCCTCATTGGCTTTGGCCATTTGATATCTTCTTCCTTGGCCATCTCCATCAGAATTTGACTCCTGGGAGTATTCAATCTTGCATATTCTGTGAATTTTGGCCCAAAATTGTTTCTCTTGGGGGGAGAATCGGAGTTCTTTGATGTTCTGGGGAACTTTTCCTTGACGTCATACTCCTGAGTTTCTTTTCTTTTCTTTGAGTTTCCACTACCACCAGCAGTGGGTTCATACTTTCTCATGCTTTCTTCAGCCTTGATATACTTTCCGGCTCTATCTTGGAGCTTCACCATGCTCTCGGGTGGATGTTTAGCCAACGACCTTTTGAAGTGGTCATCCGTAGTTCCTTGTTGCAGGGCTATCATAGCCACTCTGTCCTCTAAGTCTGGGACTTTCAAAGCCTCTCGAGTGAATCGATTGATGTAGTCCCTTAGGGCTTCATTCTTTCCTTGCTGGATTGGCATGAGTGATGCAGAGCTTTTCTCATGCACCCTTCCACTAATGAACTGATTGATAAAATCTTTGCTTAGTTCTTTGAAAGACCCAATTGAGTTGGGAGGAAGACAGCTATACCAACGTTGGGCCATGCCTGCCAAGGTTTGTGGAAACACCCTACACTTGACCGCATCGTTGGTTGGCTGCAACAGCAGTGCATTGGAGAAGGTCCTTACATGATTTGCGGGATCTCCCGTTCCATCATAGGCTTTGATCGAAGGCATCTTGAATTTTTTGGATATAGCCGTTTTCATGATGTCTTGAGTAAACGGTGGTGTGGGATCATCAGGATCTCCTAGGGGCAACAGAATACTAGGATCACCCCTTGGGGCTTCGGCCCTCTTGGTTCTTCTTGCCGGTGGATCCAAGTTGATTATCGGGATCCCTTCAGTCGTTCGGCCTCGAGATTGAGCGGCCTCTTCCTCAGCAAAGAGTTTTTTGAGCCTTGAAGTCTCTACCTCATGGGCTGCAAGTTTCTCCCTAGTAGTTTGGGGTTGTTCCGATTGGTCTGGGAAGAACGTCTCCTTCTTGGGGCGACATCCTCCCCAGTTGTATAACCCTCATCCTCGGTGTATGGGCCTGAGTAATCTTGAACGAAAGGGGTCTGGCGAGTTTGTTGATTTTGGGGTCCCAGACCTTGAATATAAGGGGGCACATATGCCTCATGGTAGATTGGATTAGTTCCACTACCGCCCGCCATGGGTCGAGGGGGCATGCCATAGCTTGGCATCCCCAAAGTCTGATTCGCGTATTGAGGGAGATCAGTAGTATGGAGTTGAAGGCTTCTCGGTGCATTCATGATGAGTGGAGAAGTCGAGATTGGTTGCTTGTGAACGGTCTCTTGTGGATTAGATCCATGAATGACCATCTGAAGGGGATTCGTCCCTTCAACCGAAATTGGGATTTCCGGTCCTTGAGTGTTGGTGGGGATATTCACCCCTTGAGTGCCAGTAGTCGGCGGTGGTTGATCAGCCTCAGAGGTGATAGGGCGATCCTCAGGAGTTTGAGTATCCCGAGTTGTTCTTCGTGTGTTTGCCATGGTTGATGTTGTCGTCCCACAGATGGCGCCAAATGTTATGGATTAAAAACGAACTTGTGTATTTAATGCTAATGTTTAATGAGCTTCGAGCTTTAATGGCTGCACTCATGTTTCCGGACTAAATTGGTCCTCACAAGATGCCTACGTATCTCAAATCGTTATTGAGAATCAAGCCAAAAACGTAGTTCTTGGTGTTGCCCTCGGGGCTATGGCGGCAGGGGTACACCAAGGACGTAGTGACTTGTATGTCCTTATTTGAGGATGAAGTCTAAAACGTAGTTCTAGGGGTGCCTTTATGGCTTGTTGCGCCTTCGAGGCGTTGTGACGTATGGAGCTGTGCCCAAAACGTAGTTCTGATTGTAGGATCAGGGTATTTATATAGGCGTCTAGAGCCTAGTATTTATGGTATGTTTAGGAGACTTAGCGAATAAGTCTCCTTTTTGATATTGGATAAACATCGTATTGCTTGCTGAATAAGTCTTTTCCTTGTTGATAAAGGCTATAACTCATTAATTACCTTTAATTGGGATTCCGGATCCTGCTTCGATAAGATTTCCATAATTTGGGCTTTTTTAATGAGCTGTATATTTTCCCTATTTATTAATTACGAAATTAATGAACAATTAGGGATTTGGGCATTAAATATCAAACATTTTCATTGGACCGTCAATTATATTTCTATAATTACTTTTCTGACCATATCAGTTTTGCATATTCCAAAATATTGATGTGGGGTGACATTTTTTTTATGGGTATCCCAAATTTCTCTAATCATAAACTATAAGAAATTTATTATAGTTGCAAATATTCGAAGAAGCCCTAATTTTATTTCAAGTAAAGGATATTATTAATATCTACTATATGTAGAACAAAATTATTATAAACCAAATGAGATATATTTGTTCAGTTTCATTAGTTGTTCAACCAAAAAAATAAAGAGGGTTAGATGAGTAAATGAATATAGTTAGATGAGAGGGTTAACATATATTAAAGGTTCGATTTTCATAAATAATATATTGAATATAATTTTTAAGTTTTTAAATTATGTAAGGATCAAATTTCATTAAAGTTATGTAAGATAGATTAGAAATTTCATTCTCGATTTGAAGTATCATAAGTTCTAAAGAGATTTTAAATAAAAATATATAACAAATTTTTTGAAATGCAACGGCGTAGTATTCAAGCAATGGTTAGACATAACTTTGAGTGTTTTCAATGGTGTTGGTTAAAATATTATAAAATAATATTTGTTTAAAATTTGTAGAATGTGTAATATGAGCATGTTTCAATAGTTTGCTATAATAACTGGCCATATTTTAAAAATATTACGTTATTATTTATTTGAAGTTGTTATAAATATGATATATTATTTTAATATGATAATAAATAATGTGCGGTTTTATTACATGTCTATGTGTTCAACAAATATAATCCATATGGACCAAGAATTGTTAAGAGAAATGACCAGTGGATTTTTTTACATATTTTCAATAATTTTCACTTATAGCATGCCATTTAAACGTAAGACATAACTTTTTCAAAATTTTTGAAATAACGGTTCAACACCGCCAAAATAATAAGAATCGTAATATCTTAGAATAAATAAATTATAAAAGTTGAATCTAATAGGTGTATTTGGTTAATAGTAGGATTTTATTCAAATATTAAAACCTGTGTATTTTAATAATTTACACCAAGTTTATGTATTTTTCTAAATTAAATAAATTTTTGGTGTTAAACTTCGTAGCTTTATTTTCTGTTCAGTTTTTGGGTAGTTTTTATAGGGTAATAATTATCAAACCATCACTAAGTTAAAAATTATTTCATAATTTTTGTGTGAGTTTGTAAAATCGTTCAAATACGTCTTTTAGTACTTGATATAAATCCCAAATCGTAAAGTGAAGGTTTGAAGCCCAAATAAATTTAATTATTTATTTTCTACCACGTTTTTCTTTTTTAAGTAAGTTTATAGAGTACTATTCATTGCTTAATAATTCTTGCTATGTGCATAAATCAAATCATAATTTAAAACGATAAATGACAAATTATCATCACTTGTGCTCTTCGCTTTTTCTTATCGAACCATAGAGATTAGTGGATAAGATAAGTTAAATGTATGTTTTTTGAATTATAATATTAATAAAAAAATATATAACTTAAATATTTTGTGATAAAATAAATTATAAACAAAAATTTAATTGTTAGCACATATTACCATTTTAAATAGTGATACTAATTTCAAATGCAAAAAAATGTGTTAAACCATTATTTAATATTTAGATATTAAGTTATACAACACATTATAAATTCGTGAATAATATAATTATAAATATTAAAAAAACATCTGTGAATTGCTCGGGTTATAAATTAGTAATAAATAAAAGAGATAATAATCTAAAAGTATTGCAAATGTTAAGGGCTCGAAACTCATTAACAACATATTTAAATTTAATATTTAAAACTCCAAATATACAAATATAAGTTAAATATTCGAATCAAATCAACAACATATAAAATGTAATATTTATAGCTTCAAAATTAATAACACTATATTAAAATTTTAATATCATCAGTTAAATGTTAATATCTAATACTTATATTATTAGGTTTAAGAACACCAAAAAGATACAAACTTTGATATTACATAATATTTATTTATTGGTCCAAATATATATATATATATATATATATATATATATATATTCGGTTAATAAATACGTATAAAACACATGTGCTTTGAAAATATATTTAAATTTAATATTTTAAATATATTGTATTCTCCCTCTTATACAAATATATATATATATATATAAAAGAATTTTAGGTTGAAATGTAAATAATATTCTTATTTCAGTAATACACTATTTATTTGTGTATTGTTAACACTAATTTAATAAATTTATGAATGAAAAACACACACACACACACATATATATATATATATATATATATATATATATATATATATATATATTATACATCACTAATTAATATAATCATGCAATATAATATGCTATAATAAGAATCGATAAATGTATAGTTAGAATCATTTTCAAAAAGTTGTTAATAAATCACAATAATTAAATTATTATTATTGAATAAAATTTATCTAAGATTAAATAAAATGAATGATGAATTAATAGGTCTGGGCTATTATAAAAACTAGCATAATAGCTCGTGCAAGTCACGGGTTATTTTCTAGTAATGTACGGAAGTGTAGTGTAATATATCAGAATTTTATATATTTTTGATTAATATAATAATAATAATAATAATAATATTTGAATTAGAATTAGAATAAGAAATTGAATTGTTTGTTAACTAGAAAAGAAGAAAAATGAGTAATAATCATGTTTGATTAGTTATTAAAATTATAATAATCGTAGATAAGTCGGGCCTATTTATACACTTATGTTATGTTATAGTCCAAACACACGGATTAATAGAACCTTAAAATATAAGCCGCCTAGGTGAGAAAGAAAAGAAGGAAAAAAAAAGGATTTAGGTGGGAGAAAGATTAACAAGAGAGTTTCCTAGTCAATTTGAGGTACTTTCTTTTGTATCATATGGTTGAGTATAATTTACATCAATTCAAATTGTATATTTATGCCATTAATGTGATGTTTTGCTTTGTTATTCACGTGCCGCTACATCAGTAGCAGTAGTGAGTTTAAGTTTTTTAAGTTTTAATGTATTATATTACGTACATGACACCTATATTGTTTTTATTATTTTAATACATTGTGCATATGGATTTAAAGGTCTTCTACTGAATTTGGGATGTGTTTACATGCTTCAGAGCCATTAATTTCATGAAGCATTAATTTCATGCAGTGATTATTTTAATATAGATTTTGTTAATATATCTTTGGTTATTGTTTGGCTCTGTTCTTTCGTATAAGGCATGAAATTGATTTAAAAAAAAATTATATTTATGGAGTTATGAAATCTTTAATAGGCCCTCTAATTAGTATCACAAATTTATTAAATTACATATGTATTTTGAGTTGTTTAGAGCTATGTTAATTTATATTATAGTAGTAATTAACGTCACATGATCTTTGATTTGTATTCTTTACAGTTTCCGGAGGTGTACACTTGTTTTCTTATTTTAATAATATGTCTCTGTATCTAGCATGGTGCTCTAGGATTAGAAATCAAGTTTGTTTTAATTGTTAAGTTTTGGTTATTAAAGAAGCTAGGTCGGGTAAAGATATTTATATTAAATATTATAGCAAAGTCAGGGACTTGTAAGAATCATAATAGCATTCAGTGTTACTGCTTTGGTTATGGGTCGTAGGCACATTAATATAGAATCAAGTTTATTGTTTGAGCTTATTTTGTTGATGAGCAAGTGTTTTAATAAATAAACTGAATCGTATAAATGAATGTATGCTAATAATAAATTGTATTCTGTAAATATATAGATCAGGGGCCTAGAGTTTAACGGAGTGTTTGCGAATTTCGTTAGTGTTTGAGACTGCTATTTTCGAGGTACAGATTCTCTCCTATTTTATTCAGCGCCATTCCTCTTAGAAATATTTATGTTAAATTCGTTTTAACCTCAAATCTGTTTGTTTGATTTTTAATCATTTTGATTCCGAAAATTTGTTTTGACTTTGAAAAATATTTTAAAATCTGTTTTGAATTATTTAAATATATGTTTCTGTAATTTTCTGATATCGCACATATTTTATATATGTTGGAAATATTAGAAATGTTAGGGTTGACACATTTGGAATGATGATAACAAAATACTCAAGACAAGAATTTGATCATGATACCGAAGCTGATTGTCAGAAAGCTAGTTCACAGAAGCTGATAAATCAGGAAGCTAACTAGAAGACATTTTATCTATCCAAGGTCTAAAAGCCACATCAAATGAATGGAAGATATTCTGTCATCAAGTTAGGAAGCAAGTCAGAAGCAAACCAATAGACATCTAATCAAGCACCAAGTGTTTCAGTGGTAAGCCTGCCTAAACAACTCAATAATGGTGAATCAATAAAGATGACAAGATGTTTTATCTAAGGATGAAGCTAAGTATATCCATTCTACGGATCAAGCTATGAAATCTTATTTCATCTACGGATACAAGCTGAAAACATCATATGCCATCAACGGATAGAAGCTGAGGACATCTTATCTCATCAACGGATAGAAGCTGAGGACATATTATCTCATCTACGGATAAAAGCTGGGGACATCATATCTACGGATAAACGCTGAAGGAAGTTGATCTACAGATACAGCTAAGGATGTCATGTTTTATCTATGGATGTAGTTAAAGAGGTTATGGTCTATCTATGGATGCAGCAAAGAATGTTATGTTCCTTCTATGGATACAGTTATGGAATATTACTTCTACGTGTATTCTGAGATTACCTTTCTACGGATAGTTGACGTAGAATGGTGGTCTACGGATAAGGAAGTAATACACCTACTGATGTTCATCTCATTCAACATAAAATCAAATCTATATAACGGAATCTTTTGAAGGTTTCTTTATTTAACAGGTTGAATGGAGGACAGTCTCATAGATCATCATTACACACCCGTGACTAAGAGATGTTGGATAACGACGCAAAAGATGTATGGAATAGGGAGTCAAAATTGTAAATATTCGAAGGCTCAAATTCCTACAAGTGAAATGTGAAGTCATCTATTGTCTTTTATGTCTCGATGGATAAATAAGAGTTAAGGTCGCTACCTAGAAGTTTACCTTCTAACTGGACACAAAGGAAAAGCTTGACAAGCATGAAGACCTATTTGAAATACTACATGTTCACTTATCTCAGCTAATAGTGACTTGACAGTCGGGTAACCAAGGAAAGGTCGCTTTCATGCAGATGTCACATGGCCTTGGAAGCTAGGTCAATTGCATGGACTTAGTAATTTTTGAAGAGAGCAGCACACTCAATCAGAAAATGGAGAGCACCCTTTATTCCATTGATTAGAATTTGCCTATTTCTAGCATTATTAGACCTTATTGTTTATTCGAGGTTTCAGATTTTCGTATTTATCGGTTTGAAATGTTTTGGAGGATAAATAATATTTTGGAGATTATTAGACTTATTTAATCATTATTTAGAAATTATTTAGTGCTCTATTTGCAAGTTTGTGGTTTAATAAGTAGCCCCTCATTTAATTATAGACGTGGGTGTTACATGTAGAGTACTTGGGATTGGAGAATTATGAATGTACATGTTTTGCTTGAAAATGAAATGTATGAGCTCCTAATCAATCAATTTTAAATGTATGAACCAAATAAAATGCAATCGGGAGCACCCATTACTTAGTGAATGTTTAGGTTATCGGGTGATGGTAGATTGTGCCATGTTTGCCCATTTTACTCTTTCACTGACATTTTGAGGCTTCGACAATGCTGGTGATCACACATATTTTGGTTGCAAGTGGTCCGTGGCCGATGTTCTCATTACCTCGAATGAACCTTTAGTTCTTTTGATAACACAAAATTGTTGTGAATTCGGCACTGTCATAGCATTTTGAGGTTGCACCATGTGTGAAATTGGGATGGTATAAGTCAAACATGCTATGTATATATTTTTACATGCATTTATGCATTGATATCAGATGGGATTTTATGGTACTACCTTATTTCCTTATTTTCTCGTCATCGACCGTAAGGGAAAACTCCGAAAAGCTGTGCTAGTTCCCTAGTCAGCTAGTCTGACTTATAGATTTAGCAGTGGAGCATGTTGCATCTTCTAGTGTCATTATCATCGATCTGGCAAAGTAAAGTCTCAGTTACCGACCAACCGACCGACCAAACTTTTAATGTTTCGTCTTTAATAATATAGTATAAATTGATTGTTTTGTTATTTATTAATTAGACCGAAAATCAGAAAACCAAAAACCAGAAAACCAAAACTTTTAATGTTTCGGTTATTATATAATAATATAGATAGATAAGCTAATGCTCTATGAAAAACACTCTTGTATAAAGAACAATAAAGAACATTATAGAATTATACATGAAATTGCATTTAGATTCTAATTTTCACACTAAAAAAAGGTTTTTTTTATCAATAAAAATAGAATTATCAAAAAATTAGGATCAAATATAACATGATTACACATAATTTTTGTTTCTATACCGTATTCTACATTAAATTCAATACGTTAAGCTTAATTGGTATAAAGTTTTGTGATTCTAATCTTAACAAATCAATTTTTATGAAACATAACGTGTTATGAGGGTGTTATTTATTATTCTTATAAGTGTTATTCCTAAAATGAAACCCCATATATATGTATATAGGGTCTTGATCATGTGAGAACCCCCACTATTTTGAGATATGAGATCTAATCTCAGCCCTTCATTTAATTTAATCATAATCACCCAATTGAATTATATACATACACATATGTATGTATCATCTTCATCATCCCTTTCAACCACCATCTTCGACCAAACTCCGGCACCAGATTCCGGTTAACCTTCGTTCTTTTTTGATTATCCACATAAATCCAGATCTGTTCCCAACATTATCATCATTTAATGTTCGTTGCAACATCATTGATGTCACTTGTTAGGAATATGTTGTTCTTGATGATAAACATAAAACACTTAGTAGAATTTGTGTAAAGTCATTTTGTAGCTGTCAACGAAATGGCATGCTTTGCAGCATTCCGTTGACAGGAAGCTCATCAACGAAATGAGTGATGTAGCAAGTGCACTGTACAATACTTCACAGTTTGATATGCATTTTGTTGTATGTATTAGATAGGTTTTCTAAGTCATGTTGACTAAATGATAGATAGGCAAAATAGGTTGGTTAATTGTAAATATGTTGTGCCTTGTAATTTTGCCTAAATGAAGACATGTCAACGGAATGAAGTTTACTCATCAACGAAATGGAGAATAAAGCTATCAACGAAACACATCTCCCTGTTATCAACGAATCATTATTGCTTTTCTGAATAGTTGACAAAGTGATAGTGATAGTTTACTGAACAGATCTAAAGGTGATGTGGAAGTGTACTTTGCATTGGAAACCATTAAAATGGACATGGGGAATAAGGAAACATCCCAGTTTCCAATTGGGCTTTTGGGAGTGATCATAATAAGCATGAAGACAAAAGCAAGGATCTCCAAGGACCACTGGACAAAGGGATGAAAAGCAAACTATTGGCGGTTACCTTTAGTGTACTTTAGTGTAGCCAAAAATAGCTTTGTAAACTTGGGAATATATAACCAAGTGTAGCAGTTAAAATAAGAGTAAGAGAAGAAAAACAAATAGATTGTATTAGCTATCTTTGAGAGCATACTTCTCTACATTCTTGTAACTGAGCAGCTGTGTACATTTTGTATCACAGATTATTTCCGCAATAAAAATCACTTCAGTTGGAACATCAAACAATCCAACTGAAATTATTTATGTGCTTGTGATTTTTACTTTAAGTTCAGTTTTATTTGTAAGTTGTTTTTAAGTTTAAGAAATATCAAGAATTGTATTCAACCCCCCTTCTACAATTCTGTTAGGTCATTTGGGATTAACAATTGGTATTAGAGCAAGCTTCTAACATACAAGAAGTTTAAAGATCAAGACCAAAACAGTAACCATGGTGAAGAAGGATGCAGGAGTAAAGATACCAGTTCTTGATAAGGACAATTACTTTCACTGGAAAGTAAAGATGCACTTACATCTCATGTCTATGGATGAGAGGTATGTAGACTGCATTGAGAAAGGTCCACACGTTCCCATGAAGTTTGCATCTAGAGTTGGAGTGCCAGATGATGCTCCTGATGTGGAAATTCCAAAACTTGTCTCAGAATGGACTATTGAAGATCTTGCAGAAATCCATAAAGATAAGAGAACCATGAACATTCTGTTTAATGGTTTGGAGCAAGAGATGTTTGACAATGTCATCAACTGTACAACCTCCAAAGAAGTATGGGACACTGTTAGAACTCTCTGTGAAGGAACTGAGCAAGTTAGGGAAAACAAAATGCAGCTCCTTATACAACAATATGAGCATTTTCATTTTAAAGCTGTTGAAACCCTAAATGACACGTTTAGTAGGTTTCAAAAGCTTTTGAATGGATTAAAGTTGTATGGGAGGATCTATCAAACCAAGGATTCAAACCTTAAATTTCTTAGAGATCTTCCAAAAGAATGGAAGCCTATGACTGTTTCTCTCAGAAACACTCAAGAGTACAAAGACTACACTCTTGAAAGGCTTTATGGAACCTTGAAGACATATGAGTTGGAAATGGAGCAAGATGAAGAAATTGAAAAGGTACAAAAGAAGGGTGGATCTATTGCATTGATTGCATCTGTGAACCAACTGGAAGATGACAATGAAGAAGCTGCAAAGGCCACAACTAGTCGAGCTAGTTGTAGGAGTAATGTTAGCAAGGGTAAAGGCAAGATGACAGAAGAAGAAGAATCAGAACCAGCCAACTTGGATGACTTAGATGAGATTGATGAACACATTGCTTTTCTGTCAAGAAAATTCTCTAAGTTCAAATTCAAGAGAAACTCAGAAGCAAAGCCACCAAGGAGAGACTTTCAACCTAACAAAAGTAACTGGATTGAAAAGTCTAAATCTAAATGTTTCAATTGTGGAATGCTTGGTCACTTTGCTGGAGACTGCTGAAAGCCCAAGATTGAGAAGGGCAACAGGAAATTTGAGCATGTTGATTATAAAAAGAAATACTTTGAACTTCTCAAGCAAAAAGAAAAGGCTTTCATGTCTCAGGAGTATGATTGGGCTGGTAATGGTGAAGATTCTGATGATGAAGTTGAGTATGTCAACTTGGCTCTTATGGCTAACAATCATGAGCAGGAAGCAAGCTCCTCAAGCAACCAGGTAACAATTACTAATCTTTCTGAGCTTTCTAAAGAGGAATGCGATAGTGCAGTAAATGAAATGTCTACTGTATTATATAATTTGCGTGTTACTCTTAAATCACTTACCAAAGAGAATTCAAGAATAAAAGAGACTAATTTGCTCTTAAGTGATAGGAATGCAATGTTAGAAGCACAACTCATTGATTTTGAGAAAATGAGGTGTGTAAGTAGGGATGCTAAGAAGGAACTTGAGAACGTGTTAGAAAGGGAAGAAATTCTTAAGGCACAACTTGAAATAGAACAAAGTGTGATTGCTAAATGGAAAGATGCCAGGAATGTTGCTACCAACATCATTAATGTTCAAGGTATGGAATCTTTCTGTGAACAATCATGGAAAAAGAACAAAGAGAAGCTAGGGTATGTTGGTGAAACCTTAGAATCAGAAACAGAGTCAACAAACAACAATGATCATTTGTTGAAGGTTGATATGTCAACGGAATGCAATGTTTCGTTGACGGATGAACCATCAACCGATCAGGCTGTTTCGTTGACAGAGAAAAGAAAAGATGAACTCACTAGACTTAATAATAAGTATGGTCCTGTCACCAAGAACTTTGTTCAAGGTGAGTCTAGTAAATCAAAGAAAGTTGAGAAGCCTATTGAGAGAGCTAATGTAGGTCACTTGTCCAACAAGCAATTGAAAGATAAGTTAGAGAATGTTCAAGTTGAGGCTAAGGGAAATAAAAAGAATAACAGGAATGGAAAAGTAGGGATTAACAAACACAACAATTACACACCTGATAAATATGCTCCTAGAAAGACATGTGTTAATTGTGGAAGTGTTAGTCATTTATCTACTAACTGCAAATCTGTTAAGAAGACTGCCAAAGTGAAAATGTCTAAGCCTGCTATGAATGGTTCTATGCCTATAATACCTGTTATGCCTAACATGTTTGCTCCATATGCACAATTTCAAAATCCATATGCCAGCATGCCATTTGTGCCTAATCCATACATGAATATGTTTAATGTGCCACAAATGCCATGGAATATGAATAACATGTTTGTTCCTCCAACTATGCATGCTGTGAATGAAAATGTGAACAACCCTCAGAAATCAACACCAAGGATAAAGATTGATTTAAATCAATCTGAGCCCAAGGTGAAAAATGATATAAAAGGAAAAGCAAAGGCTAACAAAACAGGACCCAAGGAAACTTGTGTACCAAAATCAACTTGATTTGGTTTTATTGTGTGCAGGGAGACAAAAGGAATCTTTGGTACTTGGATAGTGGTTGTTCAAGACACATGACTGGTGATTCTACCCCGCTCACAGAGTTTCAGGAAAGAGCTGGCCCTTGTATTGCTTTTGGAGATGACAGCAAAGGCTACACTAAAGGATATGGCTTGATTTCAAAAGAGAATGTCATCATAGATGAGGTTGCATTGGTGGATGGTCTTAAGCACAATTTGCTTAGTATCAGCCAACTTTGTGACAAAGGATTTTTAGTTACTTTTTCTAAAGAAGCCTGTGTTGTTTCTAAAGGAGGAAACAACAATGTGGTAATGACTGGATTCAGAAGAGGGAATGTGTACATTGCTGACTTTAGTAGCACAAGTCCAGAAACCATCACTTGTCTTTTCAGCAAGCAAGGATGAAAGTTGGCTATGGCACAAGAAATTATCTCATCTGAATTTTAAAGTTATGAATGATTTGGTGAGGAAGGATCTTGCTAGAGGAATTCCACAGGTGGAGTTTTCCAAGGATGGTTTGTGTGATGCTTGTCAAAAAGGGAAACAAAAGAAGGCATCATTCAAAAGCAAGACAGAGTCATCAATTGTCCATCAGCTTGAGTTGCTTCATATGGATTTGTTTGGCCCTGTAAATGTCATGTCTATTTCAAAGAAGAAATATTGTCTTGTGATTGTTGATGATTTTTCTAGATTTACATGGACTTTCTTTTTGCACTCCAAAGATGAGGCAAGTGAAATCATTATCAATCACATCAAGATGGTAAACAATCATCCTGACTTGAAAGTAAGAAGGATTAGGAGTGACAATGGGACAGAATTCAAGAATTCAAGCATGAAGGTGTTCTGTGAAGAAAATGGTATTTTGCATGAGTTTTCAGCAGCAAGGACACCACAGCAAAATGTTGTAGTTGAAAGGAAAAACAGAACACTTATTGAAGCTGCAAGGACAATGCTAGATGAATCAAAGTTACCAACTTATTTTTGGGCTGAGGCAGTTAATACAACTTGCTTCACTCAAAATATTTCTTTGATTAATCAGGCCAAAGGAATGACCCCTTATCAGCTACTCAAAAGAAAGAAGCCACTATTGGATTTTCTTCATGTCTTTGGATGCAAGTGCTTTGTTCTGAGAAATCAAGCTGAGCATTTGGGGAAATTTGAAGCAAAGGCAGATGAAGCAATATTTGTGGGATATGCAGCATGGAAAGCTTACAGAGTCTATAATCTCAGAACCAACATTGTTATGGAATCTGTACATGTTGTTTTTGATGATCTCAAAATTCAAGGTCTCTGTGATGAAGGTTTCCATGAAAGTCTTTCTTTTGAGAATGAGGAAGGAGATCAAGTGAATCATGTTAAGGCTACTGAGAAACAGCCTAAAGTTGTTGTATCTAGCACAGATGAAAGCAGCAGTGAAGATGAAATTGCTGCATTAAGATTGAAAAGAATAGCTGCTAGCAGACCAAACGGTCATTTCGTTGATAGTCAAAATGAGCGTTTCGTTGACAGCCAAAATGGTCATACCGTTGACAGCCAAAATGGTCATACCGTTGACAGTCATAGAAATGCTTCTAGAAGTGATCAATTGGGGACAACAAACTCAGGGGGAGTTTCTCAAGGACAAATGTCCAATCAAGGCAATCATGATCATGAAGCTACCTCTTCAAGAGCAAATCTACCTCCCTCAAGGAAATGGACTAAAGATCATCCCTTTGAACTTATATAGGTAATGTTACTTCAAAAGTCCAAACTAGAAGAGCAACTCAAGAAGAATGTCTATATAGCAGCTTTCTGTCTCAAGATGAGCCAAAGAAAGTTGAGGATGCACTTCTAGATCCAGATTGGGTTTTAGCTATGCAAGAGGAGCTAAACCAATTTGAGAGGAACAATGTTTGGAAGCTGGTGCCCAAGCCTAAAGACAGGAGTGTCATAGGCACAAAATGGGTGTTCAGAAACAAGATGGATGAAAATGGCATAGTCACAAAGAACAAAGCTAGATTGGTTGCAAAAGGCTATTCACAGGAAGAAGGAATTGATTTTGATGAAACCTTTGCTCCTGTCGCTAGACTAGAAGCAATAAGGATTTTCCTAGCCTATGCAGCCCATGCCAATTTCAAAGTCTATCAAATGGATGTGAAGATTGCTTTTCTGAATGGGGAATTGGAAGAGGAGGTGTATGTAAGTCAACCTCCTGGTTTTGAAGATGATGATTTTCCAGAATATGTATACTTCCTCCTCAAAGCACTCTATGGTTTGAAACAAGCACCTAGAGCCTGGTATGACACACTTTCACAGTTCCTCCTTGAGAATCACTTCACTAGAGGTACTGTAGATAAAACTCTTTTTCACAGGGTTGTGAATGGCTCTACTATACTTGTTCAAATTTATGTAGATGACATAATCTTTGGGTCTACAGATGTGAAACTTTGTCAAAAGTTTGCCAAGCTTATGCAAAGTAAATATGAAATGAGCATGATGGGAGAATTAACTTACTTTCTTGGTCTTCAAGTGAAGCAAGTTAATGAAGGCATTTTCATTAGTCAAACAAAATATATTCATGATTTATTAAAGAAGTTTAACTTAATGGAATGCTCTCCTGCCAAAACTCCCATGCCTACTGCCACCAAACTTGAATTGAATACTAAGGAAAAATCTGTGGACATTTCAGGTTACAGAGGCATGGTAGGCTCACTTTTATATTAAACAGCTAGTAGACCTGATATTATGTTTGCTACATGTCTATGTGCTAGATTTCAAGCTGATCCTAGGGAATCCCATTTAGTTGCTATTAAAAGAATTTTCAGATATCTTAAAGGAACACCAAACCTTGGCATTTGGTATCCTAGAGAATCTGGCTTTGAACTAATTGGTTATTCAGATGCAGATTTTGCAGGATGTAAAATTGACAGGAAAAGCACAACAGGCACCTGTCAATTCTTAGGAAACAAGCTTGTCTCATGGTTCAGCAAGAAACAAAACTCAGTTTCTACTTCCACAGCTGAGGCTGAGTATATTGCAGCTGGAAGTTGTTGTGCACAGATTTTATGGATGAAAAATCAACTACTTGATTATGGAATAAGAGTTGAGAAAATTCCTATTTTCTGTGACAACACTAGTGCCATTGCCATTACTGAAAATCCAGTGCAGCACTCAAGGACCAAGCACATTGACATCAAGTACCATTTCATTAGAGAACATGTTATGAATGGTACTGTGGAGTTACATTTTGTTCCAAGTGAACAACAACTTGCAGACATCTTTACCAAGCCACTTGACGAATCAACATTCTCAAGATTAGTAAGTGAGCTAGGTATGCTAAATTTCTCTTAATTATTTTTGAGATATTTGCAAGTTACAATGTAGCCAAAAATTTGCTATGTTTTTCTGTGAATTAATTTTCTCAGGAAAAAGTGAAATTTTGTCTAAGTCAAAATTACTATGTCAACGAAACACACCATTTCGTTGACAGTCTTAGCATTTTTCTGGGTGTTTCGTTGATAGCTCTTTTATATCAACGAAACGCAGCTTTATCAACGAAATAGACGGGACCTTAAACGCCCAAATCTGATTCGTTGATATAGCGCTTTTAATCTGAACCGTTGAGATTTGACACGTCTTTTACAACGATCTATGCATACACCCCTGTAAGTATAAATCATGGTAATTCTTTAAAAGTAACGGTTATATTTTTTAAGCCAATCCAGTAATTATTGGACTCTTTTTCTCAGAATTTTTGGGGGAGTATTTAAGAAATTCTAATTTCTTTAATTTCTTTTTACCTGTTCTCAAAAATTCCAATGGCTTTTCTCTCTTCTTCTCTCTAACAAGCAATTTAGTTCGAAGCTTTTCTTCACACAACAATGGCACCCATAGTCAAGCTTATGTCAGCAGGAGGGTTCATTTATGAAAAGAACAACTCAATTCCATTTGTTGTCAAGGAGAGTCCAAACTATATCTTTTTCAAGATGATGGACTTCATGAAGAACTACAAGTTGAGCTATGCAATGTTTCACTCAACTCCTCTCTATAATGAGATAATCGAGGAGATTTGGACCTCATGCGAGTATAGTGGAACAAACTGCACACTACAATTCACCATCCAAGGTAAAGAGTACATAGTTAATTCTGATGTATTGCAAGCATGTCTACATATTCCTGAAAATAATTGTAATGCTTTGCCTACAAATACTGAAATGGTTAACTTGCTAAACTCCATAAACTACTCTTTGCCTACTGATAATCTGGGTAGAATAATTAGGAGAGGATTGGTTAGAGAATATAGTTATTTAGCTGATGCATTTATCAAGGTATTTTCTGGTAAGATTAGCAATTTTGATGCATTGACCAATTCTATATTAATTCTATTTACCATGCTCCTAACTGATAGATATTACAGCTTTAGCACCCAACTTATGTATGAAATTGGTGCTAAGTTGGGTGATAAGGCTAATAGGAAAAAGAATATCTATTATGCTAGGTTTCTGATGATGTTGGCTAATCATGTTAGTCCAACACCATTAGTTATCTCTAACCCTGTTTCCAAGTTTGAGTGTTTTGTGCAAGAGAAAAGGGTTCTGACAGATATACTGAGACTTAACCACAATGGTGATGTCCCAATGGTGTATTTGCCCATCATTGAGGTAACCTCTTCTAACCCTGTTAGTATAGTTGCTACTTCTATTATTTCACCCACCAATGTTGCTATGGAGTCTGTAGCTGTGTCCCAACAGGCTCCTGCCCAAGCATCAAAACCTAAATCAAAGAAATCCTCAAAGCCAACATCAGGTGCTTCTCAAAAGGCACCTGTTGCAAAAACTACTTCACAACCAAAGGGGAGTGATTCAGGAGTTGTGAGAGGTGAGGGAAGGGGTGAAAATCAAGGAAACCCTAAGAATAAGGAAGGAAAGCAGAGTGAAATCCAGCCAAGCCCCATTGCGTCTTCCCAACAAGGCACAATGAGTAAAATGGATTTAAACACAAGTCTAGTTGCATCCTCCCAAAAGGATGTGATTATTGAAACAAGCTATCCTCCAAGAGCACACTCCAAAAGGGTAAGGGACACTTCAAGCCCACAGTCTACATTTTCCCAATACCGAAGGAGAGTGAAACAAAAATCCAAGGGAACACAGGGTGCACACACTCTGGAAGCAACACTTCCAGTTTCACAAATTCAGTTTGATGTAACCCCTATCATTACTCTGGGGTTACAGTCCCATTCTCTAAACATCAACCTTGAACTATCTCCATCAAATTCACCAACTCAATCTTTAGATGTGGACATGATCCATTCATCTATTCCTGATTCTCCAACTCTAATCTTGGAGAAGCCCCACTCTGAAGCTGGTGGTCATCACTTACTAAGTGATTTGTTGGGTCATCAACCAACTTTTTTTGAAGTTGCAAGAGGATCTGTGGACCAATCTCTAAAATCAATCACCACAGATTCTATTGTAATTTCACTTTCTCAAAGTGCTTTATTGACTTCATCAACGAAACAGCCTCTTTCGTTGACAAGTGTTTCTCCATCAATGGTATCCATACCGTTGACAGTTCAAACTACCATTCCGTTGATAGGTCATTCTACACCCCTTATTGAAAATCAAGTTGTTTCCACAACTAGTGTAGATGACCTGGTGGTAGTTGAGACACTTTTAGGTTTGAGAGGGAGTGAAATTGAGAGGCTGGCTTGCATCCAGGCAAAAGGAGAGACTGAGAGTGAGAAGCTGGATATTTCTTCCAGCCAGGCAAAAGGAGAGATTGAGAGTACCACCTTAGTAGGTGAAGGTGAGGGTGTGAGAGGTGTGAGCCATGGGGAGCCCATGATGCAAGAAAATAGTGGAGAGAGAGAAGGGACTACAGGAGTGATAAGGGAGGAGGCAGCCATTGCTAGTGAGTTAATGAGGGTCAGTGAGGGAGAAAGGGAACTTACCTTCCAAGAGCATTATCAACAAACTCTGGATAGTATTTCCCTGGATCTTGAGACCTTTACTCATCCTATGCCAGCCTATCAAGTTATGGCTCAACAGGGCAATGTGGAGGTAGAAAGGTCACTCAACTTAATTCATACTACTGCATCAATGCAAAGAGCAAAGGATGCCCTGACCAATCTATCTCCAACAGCTGCAGCAAGTGGAGACTTTAATTTTTTGATGATGAGGACAACTTTGGTGACAATCTACAGGTGGCCACCACTACACAGACTGGGACTTCTGTGGTGCCTCCTACACCAAACTGGCTTTCTCAGGATATGCATGGTAGATGCAACTTGGATGCTGCTATCACAAGGCAGTACAATGAGGCATATCTAGCTCATGAGTCTGCAGAGGCAAGGGACAAGAAATTCTACAAGGCCATAATGGATTCTCTGGAAATTCAAAGGCTACAAATGTTGCAGACAAGGATTGAGGCTACAGAAATCAAGGATTCAATTAGCAACCTTAGGGATGCTACTGACAGGAGGCTAGATGAAAAGCTTCCTCTTCACACTGTCTCCAAGATGTCAAGGTTTTTCACCAAGGAACTTGAAGTGTCCTCATCTTTGAAAACTCTCTCCTCTAGAGTGGACAAAGTTGAGGCTACACTTTCTCACATGCAGAAGGAACAGGAGAAGCAAACTCAGCTACTCACCCAGCTTCTGGTAGCTCAAGGAATCCCTATCATCTCACTTGATGATAACAAAAAGGGGGAGAAAACTAAGGAGCTAGAGAAATCTAGAGAGCTTGATATACAAATCACAAAGGTTTTGGTCCCAGCCATCTCCTTACCAGAAGAGCCATTAGCAATGGGGGAGTTTGGAAAGAAGAAAAATGTAAGACCCCAGATTTTGGGTAGAATTAAAACTTTTATTATATGTTGATGTAAATATGGATAGTGGCAATGACTTTGAGAATTAAGCTATGAAATGAATATGAATTTCGGTTTTCAAACATTTTGAGAATAGTAAGAATGGACTGAACATATAGATAAGAATAATCTCTCTGGAGAATAAGAATACAATATTCCAAGGAAGAAAAATATTTTTATGTCATCCAAATCGATATCTGGTATACATCCGACAACTCCGTAAACAAGATAGCGTGTGCCCGAGAAATCACTAGAACATTTCTAAGTGCAAGAGGTAAAGAGAAATAAACCAGGAATATTGGAGCGGATATTGATCCAAAGGATTATAGAAAAACCACTGATGAATAGTAACTTTTCCATTTAAAAAGTTTTTCAGACCACCCTATATACGGGACGATATAATAAACTTTCAAGGGCGTATTAGCGATCTACGATGTAAATGAAGGAATGCAAAAGTTGTCAGAATCGGAAAAATAGCATTTCTGTTTTCTCCGAAATTTCACCAATAACGGACGGATTAATAATTATTTGAGAATAATTGAGGATTTAAGTTATCAATTCCATGGATATGGATTTAATAAAAGAATTAGAGATATTAAGAACAAATACGATAAACTACTTCGATAGAACACTTAAGAAACCCTGCGAACATTCTACGCGATTAAACGGAGACGGAACAACGAAACACTTACGAGATTAAATATAGACATGGAAGTAACATGTAACAAGATTAATTCGAGGAATGCAACATTTGGATCATCAGTGTGAAAGGAAACAAAACAATAAAGCAAACCAGTAAAGCTACTTTATTCAGATGCGTGCATGTGCGACACGTGCCCCTGTGACAAGCCAAAACTTGATGACTCACCATTTTGGCTAACAAAATATCATCTTTTCCACCAAAAGTCACCAAGGCAAAAGCAAGAACAACTCCCCATTTTCAAGAACAAAAATATTCGGCCCTTTTAAGAAGAACAATTATACATTTTTCAAAGATCAACTTCCAAGCATCCATAATTCATGTTCTTGGATTCAAAAGCTTCCATATTTCACAACTAAGGTATTCTCTAAATCCTAGAACCATCCATTAAGGTTATCATGTTCAAATCCTTGATTAAAGATGAGGATGAATAGTGAAATGAATAGTGATTTCAAGAACTAACTTTTGATTCTTGATTTCTTTTGTTGATTCAAGCTATCTTAAGGTTATATAAGGACTATACAAGGCTTATTAAGATCGTATACACTCCAAGGAAGGTATAATCTCTTGAAACCCTTAGTTATAATATGATTTATATGGGTAGTTTTGAGTATACTTTAGTTGGTATAATCATAAGGATGATTGAGTGGTTTTAGCGGAGGTTTGATGAAAGTTTGATGTTGTTTTGATGTTAAGCAAGTAGATGTTGGTTTTGACTGATTTGTGATGATTATGAATTAGTAATGATGTTGAGGATTTGACTTGGTGATTTGGTTTGGATTGATCTTGTAAGTTTATGATTAAACTTTGGAATCGTTAAAACATAGCCGTTATAATGCCCGATTTTCCCTAGCTCTGTTTTGTCTGTGATGTTCGGACATAAGGACTTCTGTCCAGAGTCACCACTTCCTAGTATTGTGTAGGTCTTGTTTCAAGGTTCGTTTTGGTATAAAGATCATGTTAATCGGATTTACGGTTTAGGAGAAACGAGTGTTTTAGTTAAAGGTGTTTCGAGAAACCGGACTATACCACTTAGCCAACTTTGAGGCAATCACTAAACCCCTTAACGGACTTATTGGAATGTGAAACTTTGTGATAACATGCTAGGTATGTCTAGGAAGACCCTCGAGAAGATTTCGTGTTAAAAGGATTTAACCTCTATTTTATAAAAATGTTCAAGTCGAGCGTACGCGAGAAGAGTCTTAAGGAGTCGACTTGAAAACATGTTTTAGCCTAAGTAAAGTATGTACTTGGTGTCTTAAAAGTGTTAAGTGATTAATCTCGGATATTTTGACTATGTATAGATCGCCGGATTGACTCGAGGCACACTACCCCTACCTCACCACCAGGCAAGTTTTCTAAACCTATTCTACTGTTGTTGTGATAATAACTGTTTTCAATTATGATATGCGATTGCGATATATATAAATTGCATACTTGTTTTCGAATTGCTATGTATAGCAATACTTGAGGTTATGACTTGAAGTTGGGGCTTATAAGTTAGATATGGGATATCAGCTATAAGCCAGGGCTTTATATTTGCCCTAGGATAAGGGCGTGTGATTTTCTTGAAAGATCAGTAGTGATTATATTTTGTATATGATAAAGGTTATTTTCCGATAAAGATATCGGGTACTGTCATTCGGGGATTAATTATTTACTTAAAGAATATTATTTATATTCATTTGAGGATTATTGACTTAAAGAATATTAATTATATTCATTTGAGGATTATTGACTTTAAGAATATTACTTTTGAATATTCATTAAGGATTATTTATTTAATGAATATTATTTTCAAATATTCATTTAAGGATTATTTATTTAATGAATATTATTTTCAAATATTCATTTAAGGATTATTTATTTAATGAATATTATTTTCAAATATTCATTTGAAGTTTACTTATTTAGTAAATATTATTAATTATTTTCAAATCAAAAAGAGGTTCCCAAAACAATGTTTTTCCATTTAAATCTGTCTTTTAAAGGGGATTTAAATGCTCGCTCAACTATCAAAAATATGGGAAACCTGATTTAAGTGACTACTACTCTTTTTAAACTCTCAATTCAAAAACTGTCAAGGGACAGATATTTTTCGGAACAATGTAATTGCTGCAAGTCAAATATTGTGTTACCACCTCAACGATCGAGGGGTAAATTCATGGAACAAGTCGATATCCATTAACAAGCATAGCTTGGGAAATATTGGGGAATCTTCCTTTCCAACCTAGATATAACTACTTAGTGGAGTCGTATCAACAAGTATTACACTTGGGGAAAGGAGGACGACCTTTACGTTTCAGAGTCATGGATTTCATCTGAACTAGGAGTGGTGTAAGTGGTCCAGTTGCGATAGACCCATCCAACTTTTATGGCCCCAAATGGGCCGGGAGGTCACTGAAAGGCGGTAGACAAAGTCAGCCCGTCGTGATTCTTCCATCTACATGTAGAAAACTATTTGAGCGGTGCGACCTGCTACTGATCATAGCAAGGTTAGGCACAGCGGGCGCGGTAGCAACTCCAATATTAGTTCATCATCCAATTTGGATATTCCTGCAACATGTATTGGGAAGAAAAAACCAATCATGTTGGCAGGGGGTCGAAAGTACTTGAAAATGAAGTGACATTAACTTCACGCAACTTCAGCTTTTATTTTATGAAGTATGACTCTGATGAAACCTGATTAAGGATATATACGTATAAGTGGAATTTGGGTTACGGAGACATTATATTGATTTTCCTTGTAACGTCACCCTTTATATCATACTAGTTTCTTATCCGTTTAAGGCTTATCATGTGGTTGCAAGGATATTATTGAACTGTTATTTGTTATAAACTATTTTTGGTGGGCTTTATTGCTCACCCTTGCTTTATTTATGATATCACAACAACAGCTAGAGCAGATGGCCCGCAACAGTCACACCCTGCGAAAGCGGGTAGCAGTCGTCAGAGATTTACCCGTTGATGTCGTAGCCGCCATAGCTGAGGTAGTAACCACCAGTGTTTTAAGCTTCAGCTTTTATGTACCAGACTTATTTATATTATGATCAATGTAATCAACGGCAAGAACTTTTAAATGCACTCTGTAATCTTTTGGGTTTGTAATAACTTATAACTTGTGGATCATATGACTAGATACTTATTCCAATTTCATCTCTGGGACTATAACTTGTTGTGTGTGCGGTGTTGTTATTGTGGGGTCACAGCATGTGGTTTAATTATTTTGATTCAAGTGCAAGTATTATTGATGGGAATTGAGACCGTAACGACCGGATCCCCGACCCCGGATCTGGGGCTGTTACAGAAATGGTATCAGAGAAATAGAGTTATAAACCCCCAGAGATGATGCGACGTACAATAATAAATTCACCAAGATAATAAGAACTCTTGCCAAGTTCGATTAAAACCCTTACGGGAACTTTAATATCATGATAGTAACATAGTTCGTTATTGTGTAGGTGAGCGATATCTCTGACCCTGAGGCTTATGAGAGACAGCACGACGAGGACTTGCTTAGGACTTCAGATCCATACTATGAGGATATTGAGGAGGACCCGAAGGAGGACCTGGAGGAGGACCCGGAGGAGGTCCAGGTAGATGCGGATACCGAGGTTATTGAGGATTCTGATGAGGAGGATCCAGAGGAGGATCAGACCCTAGCGGATACTGAGGATATGGAGGGGGATGCTGAGGACCAGACTCCACTTCCTACTGAGAGAGCCCCTACCCCTCCACCACTGCCCTTGAGCCCTTACCTTGATGATCATGAGGAGCCTACCCGAGCCACAGCAGGCAGAGGCTGCACCACCAGCCGAGCCGGTTACCCCACCCCATGTTCCATTAGAGGGGATACCAGTGTGTGTGCACAACTGGACCGTGAGCAGAGTTCAGTCAGATTTGGTGGTAGCTGAGGCTAGACTAGCAGAGTCCCGGATGCAGCTAGCAGCAGAGAGGGATGCCAGGATGGTACGCCAGGGCGGCGGGAGGTCTGTGCCCCCTCGGGTTGCCCGGAGGGCGATGACTCGTATTGAGCTGAGGGCACGGATGAGGATTCGAGCTTTGCCTACTGATGGCAATGGCAGGATATCCCGGGTTGATGCTGAGGAGATCTTTCGCATAGCCATGGCGAGGGTGAGGGCGTGGCACCGCACCAGTGGCTGATTTCAGAGTTGGTGATATGGTAGTCTAGTCTTCTAGTCACGTACGGACATAGTAGTGCCGATTTTTGGTGGGATTGTTCCATTGTATATGTTATCCCTTTCTGACTAGAAGGATAGACCATGTATTTCACTTTTGACTAGATGTTGGTAGAACAGTTGTACTTATAAACTGTTGATGTTGACCCAGACTTTGTATCTTCGGTACTATGTATATATTTGTTTCCTTTCAGTTGAATCCAGTCTTGTTATGACTCGATCACGAGTTTACTATTATTGTCTGCACCATATGATAGAATTGCGATAAAATATAGAACTGCGGAAGTCTACTTCCAATTATGTAACGACTGTATAAAGAAATCTGTAACCAAGTGAATGAGCCTAATGTAAATTTTCCAAATTTTCAGTAAGATGCCTCCACGAAGAATGAGGACTAGGGCTAACTCCCAGGAATCTGAGGATCAAGAGAGCCATAACCAAAATAGGGAAGACCCTGAAAATGAGGAAGAAGTAGATGAAGATTATAATGAGCAGGACGACTCCCAGTATGGAGAGGAAGATGAACCCTTTTTCACTGCGGAATTTGAGGATGAAAGAGAGGAGATTGAAGGGGAACAAGAAATAGAGAACCAGGGTGGAGACCCCATGGGTCAGTTTATGAATCTACTTAGGCAAAATTTGGACCGTTATCCCCAACCACCCCAAGGGAACAACAGTACCATAGCAAACTCTTTTAGGGCTTTTAAGTCACTCAAGCCCCCAGAATTCCAAGGATCAGCTGACCCAGTAGAGGCAAGAGCCTGGATAAAGGAGATGGAAAAGTCCTTCGAGATTTTGAGTATTGAGGAGGCACAGAAGACCGTTTTTGCCACTTACCTTTTAAAGGGAGAGGCCAACTATTGGTGGGAGGCCAAGAAGAACATGGAGACGGACGCTATCATAACTTGGGAAAGGTTTAAGCAATTGTTTCTAGAGAAGTATTTCCCAAGGTTTATGAAGACTCAAATGGAGCTCAAGTTTTTGGAACTAAAGCAGAATAATTTGACAGTGGCTGACTATGAGGCAAAGTTTACCGAGCTATCAAGGTTTGTGCCAGAATTTGTAGATACCGAAGAGAAGAAAGCTAATAGGTTTCAACAGGGATTGAAGCAGTGGATTCAGAATCGCGTAGCAGTTTTGGAGATTACAGACTATGCCACATTGGTGCAAAAGGCTTCAATTGTGGAGGCAGGGAGTGATCAGATGCATAAGGAAAGAGAAAAAGGGGGGATAAAAAGGAAACATGCAAGTGTGGGTGGAGGTTTTGCAGGAGGAAACCCCCAAAATAGGTTTAACCGCGGAGCAGTCTCCCTACCTGAGAGGAATACGGGGTTCAAGCGACCCGTGAGCACAAGCGTAAACCAGGGCGGTAACCCATCAGGAGTGTCCCGCTCCTACCAGTCTCGACCTCCATTACCAGCATGTACAACTTGTGGAAGGAAACATCTCGGTGTGTGCAAGCAGGAACCGGTAATCTGTTTTAAGTGTGGACGGGGGGGCCATTATGCTCAGAATTGTACCGTAGCTAACCCTAGCGTCAGCAGACACCTCACTTGTTTCCAGTGTGGACGTCAAGGTCATATGAGGAAGGATTGCCCCATGAACCGACCCGCAGCATCAGGGACAAGCAAGGCTGCCTCCAACAAACCACCAACCACTAGGACTTTCAACATGACAGTGCACGATGCCGTGAGAAACACGGATGTGATAGCAGGTACCTTTTCTCTAAATTCAGCAAGCGCAAATGTTTTATTTGATTCTGGAGCGACTAAATCGTTTATATCGAGGGATTTTGCGCATAAATTGAGACTTAAAGCCCAACCATTAAAGGATTCCCTACAAGTAGAGATAGCTAACCACGAAATAGTCCCAGTTAATCAGGTTCACCCCAACTGCAAATTGGAAATAAGGGAACAGTCTTTTTGTGTGGATTTGATTCCTTTTAAACTAGGAGAATTTGATGTCATTTTGGGGATGGATTGGTTGTCTCGCAATAACGTGCAGATAGATTGTAAAGGGAAGAAGGTTAGATTGAATACCCCAGGAAAGAAGGAAATAGTGTTTAGGGGGATGAAACATACACAGAAATTTCTAACCATGGCGCAGACCAAAAGATTGTTACGAAAGGGAAATGAGGCTTACTTAGCATATGTCGTAGACACCCAAAAAGAGGTACCTAGATTACAGGACATCCCAGTAGTCAATGACTTCGAAGATGTGTTTCACAAGATCTTCCAGGATTACCACCCGATAGGGTAATTGAATTTGCTATTGAATTAGCCCCGGGGACGGCGCCAGTTTCGAAGGCCCCGTACCGGTTAGCCCCAGTAGAAATGAAAGAGCTAGCTACCCAGTTACAAGAACTGTTGAAGAAGGGAATGATAAGACCCAGTGTGTCACCATGGGGGGCACCAGTGTTGTTTGTTAAGAAGAAGGATGGGAGTATGAGGTTATGCATCGACTACCGAGAGTTGAACAAGCTAACTATAAAGAATAAGTACCCATTGCCCAGAATAGACGATTTGTTTGACCAGCTAAAGGATGCTGTGTACTTCTCTAAGATTGACTTGAGAACCGGATATCACCAATTAAAGATTAAACCCGAAGATATTCCAAAGACTGCATTCCGTACCAGATATGGACATTATGAGTTCTTGGTGATGTCATTTGGACTAACCAATGCCCCAGCAGCTTTCATGGATTTAATGAATAGGGTGTTCAAGAAGTATTTGGACGAGTTTGTTATAGTTTTCATAGATGATATTCTTATCTACTCAAAGACAGAGGCAGAACACGCAGAACATTTGAGGATAACCCTAGAAATACTCAGGAAGGAACAATTGTATGCCAAATTCGCAAAGTGTGAATTCTGGCGAAATGAGGTTCAGTTTTTAGGACATGTGATCAATAAGGAGGGAGTGTTGGTTGACCCCTCCAAGATAGAGGCAGTTTCAAATTGGGAACGACCAACCACACCAACAGAGGTGAGAAGTTTCATAGGATTAGCAGGGTATTATAGAAGATTCGTTAAGGATTTTGCGAAGATCGCAGCCCCGTTAACCCGACTTACCCGAAAAACTGAGAAGCTTGAATGGACGGAAAAGTGCGAGAGTAGTTTCCAAGAGTTAAAGAAGAGGTTGGTGACTGCCCCTGTGTTGGCATTACCAGATGGAAAAGGAGATTTTGTGATTTACAGTGATGCTTCGCATAAAGGATTAGGGTGCGTGCTGATGCAGCACGGTAAGGTAATCGCGTATGCGTCGAGGCAATTGAAGGAATATGAAATTCGATATCCTACTCATGATCTAGAACTAGCGGCAGTAGTTTTCTCTTTAAAGATTTGGAGGCACTACTTGTATGGAGAGAAGTGCGAGATTTACACTGACCATAAGAGCCTCAAGTATATTTTCACCCAGAAGGAGCTTAACATGCGCCAGAGAAGGTGGTTAGAGTTGATTAAGGATTATGACTGTGAAATTCTTTATCACCCCGGGAAAGCCAATGTGGTGGCTGATGCCCTTAGTAGGAAAGAGAGACTCAAGACGATAATGTCGTCGGAAGAGCTGATTAGAGAATTCGAAAAGATGGAAATAGAAGTGAAAGTGACCAGAGACGGTACCGAAAAGCTGTTTGAGATTTCACTACAGCCAGAGTTGTTAGAAAAGATAAGAAGGTGTCAAGAAAGAATGATGCGTGAAGACAGACAGTCAATGACCGGAGAGGAGATCCACAGTATTGAGGATGATAAAGGAATAATGAGGCACACTTACCGAATTTGGGTTCCGAATGTTCGAGAACTAAAGGACGAGATTTTGCACGAGAGTCACAGTTCTAGGTATTCAATTCACCCAGGAAGCACCAAGATGTATGGAGATTTGAAACAATACTACTGGTGGCCTAACATGAAAAAGGACGTAGCAGAGTGGGTAAGCAGATGCTTGACCTGCCAACGAGTGAAAGCGGAACACCAAAGGCCCAGTGGACTTTTACGACCCTTAGAGATTCCCGAATGGAAATGGGAACATCTAGCCATGGATTTCGTAGTGGGTTTACCAAGGACCAAGGCCAATCACGATGCCATATGGGTAATCATAGACCGATTAATGAAGTCAGCCCACTTTCTTCCGATCAACGAAAGGTACACCGTCGACAGACTAGTGGATATTTATTTGAAAGAGATAGTGGTACGACACGGAGTCCCAGTCGCCATAGTATCTGACCGAGATCCCAGATTTAACTCCAGATTTTGGAGGAGCTTCCAAGAATGTGTAGGAACCCGACTGAACATGAGTACTGCCTATCACCCCCAAACAGACGGACAAAGTGAAAGGACCATCCAAACGCTAGAAGATATGTTAAGAGTCTGTGCTATAGACTTTAAAGGAAGTTGGGATGATCATCTACCACTGATTGAGTTCTCCTACAACAATAGTTTTCATTCAAGCATAGGAATGCCGCCTTACGAGGCCCTTTATGGAAGAAGATGTCGATCTCCCTTGTATTGGGATGAAGTTGGAGAGCGAAAGATGCTTGGGCCCGAAGTGGTCCAACGGACTAAGGACATAGTAGATCTAATCAGAGGACGACTGGTAGCAGCCCAAGATAGACAAAAGAAGTATGCTGATTTGGCCCGGAAGGACAAGGAATATGAAGTGGGAGACCTAGTGTTCTTAAAGGTATCTCCTTGGAAAGGTTTGATGAGGTTTGGAAAGAAAGGGAAGCTGAGTCCTAGATACATTGGACCATTTGAGATCTTAAGACGTATTGGAAACTTAGCATATGAGCTAGCATTACCCCCAAACCTGCAACAAGTGCATAATGTGTTTCATGTTTCAATGTTGAGTAAGTACAACCCGGATGCTAAGCACATAGTGGAATATGAACAAGTAGACATGCAGCCAGACCTAACCTATGTGGAGCAACCAGTGTAAATCATAGATCAAAAGGAACAAGTGCTCCGAAACAAGGTCATCAAGCTAGTCAGGGTTTTGTGGCAGAACCATAATGTGGAAGAATCAACTTGGGAACTAGAAAGTGCTATGCTAGAAAAGTACCCCCATTTGTTTTCAAACTGATTCCGGGACGGAATCCTTTTAAGGAGGGGAGACTGTAAGACCCCAGATTTTGGGTAGAATTAAAACTTTTATTATATGTTGATGTAAATATGGATAGTGGCAATGACTTTGAGAATTAAGCTATGAAATGAATATGAATTTCGGTTTTCAAACATTTTGAGAATAGTAAGAATGGACTGAACATATAGATAAGAATAATCTCTCTGGAGAATAAGAATACAATTTTCCAAGGAAGAAAAATATTTTTATGTCATCCAAATCGATATCTGGTATACATCCGACAACTCCGTAAACAAGATAGCGTGTGCCCGAGAAAGCACTAGAACATTTCTAAGTGCAAGAGGTAAAGAGAAATAAACCAGGAATATTGGAGCGGATATTGATCCAAAGGATTATAGAAAAACCACTGATGAATAGTAACTTTTCCATTTAAAAAGTTTTTCAGACCACCCTATATACGGGACGATATAATAAACTTTCAAGGGCGTATTAGTGATCTACGATGTAAATGAAGGAATGCAAAAGCTGTCAGAATCGAAAAAATAGCATTTCTGTTTTCTCCGAAATTTCACCAATAACGGACGGATTAATAATTATTTGAGAATAATTGAGGATTTAAGTTATCAATTCCATGGATATGGATTTAATAAAAGAATTAGAGATATTAAGAACAAATACGATAAACTACTTCGATAGAACACTTAAGAAACCCTGCGAACATTCTACGCGATTAAACGGAGACGGAACAACGAAACACTTACGAGATTAAATATAGACATGGAAGTAACATGTAAAAAGATTAATTCGAGGAATGCAACATTTGGATCATCAGTGTGAAAGGAAACAAAACAATAAAGCAAACCAGTAAAGCTACTTTATTCAGATGCGTGCATGTGCGACACGTGCCCCTGTGACAAGCCAAAACTTGATGACTCACCATTTTGGCTAACAAAATATTATCTTTTCCACCAAAAGTCACCAAGGCAAAAGCAAGAACAACTCCCCATTTTCAAGAACAAAAATATTCGGCCCTTTTAAGAAGAACAATTATACATTTTTCAAAGATCAACTTCCAAGCATCCATAATTCATGTTCTTGGATTCAAAAGCTTCCATATTTCACAACTAAGGTATTCTCTAAATCCTAGAACCATCCATTAAGGTTATCATGTTCAAATCCTTGATTAAAGATGAGGATGAATAGTGAAATGAATAGTGATTTCAAGAACTAACTTTTGATTCTTGATTTCTTTTGTTGATTCAAGCTATCTTAAGGTTATATAAGGACTATACAAGGCTTATTAAGATCGTATACACTCCAAGGAAGGTATAATCTCTTGAAACCCTTAGTTATAATATGATTTATATGGTTAGTTTTGAGTATACTTTAGTTGGTATAATCATAAGGATGATTGAGTGGTTTTAGCGGAGGTTTGATGAAAGTTTGATGTTGTTTTGATGATAAGCAAGTAGATGTTGGTTTTGACTGATTTGTGATGATTATGAATTAGTAATGATGTTGAGGATTTGACTTGGTGATTTGGTTTGGATTGATCTTGTAAGTTTATGATTAAACTTTGGAATCGTTAAAACATAGCCGTTATAATGCCCGATTTTCCCTAGCTCTGTTTTGTCTGTGATGTTCGGACATAAGGACTTCTGTCCAGAGTCACCACTTCCTAGTATTGTGTAGGTCTTGTTTCAAGGTTCGTTTTGGTATAAAGATCATGTGAATCGGATTTACGGTTTAGGAGAAACGAGTGTTTTAGTTAAAGATGTTTCGAGAAACCGGACTATACCACTTAGCCAACTTTGAGGCAATGACTAAACCCCTTAACGGACTTATTGGAATGTGAAACTTTGTGATAACATGGTAGGTATGTCTAGGAAGACCCTCGAGAAGATTTCGTGTTAAAAGGATTTAACCTCTATTTTATAAAAATGTTCAAGTCGAGCGTACGCGAGAAGAGTCTTAAGGAGTCGACTTGAAAACATGTTTTAGCCTAAGTAAAGTATGTACTTGGTGTCTTAAAAGTGTTAAGTGATTAATCTCGGATATTTTGACTATGTATAGATCGCCGGATTGACTCGAGGCACACTACCCCTACCTCACCACCAGGCAAGTTTTCTAAACCTATTCTACTGTTGTTGTGATAATAACTGTTTTCAATTATGATATGCGATTGCGATATATATAAATTGCATACTTGTTTTCGAATTGCTATGTATAGCAATACTTGAGGTTATGACTTGAAGTTGGGGCTTATAAGTTAGATATGGGATATCAGCTATAAGCCAGGGTTTTATATTTGCCCTAGGATAAGGGCGTGTGATTTTCTTGAAAGATCAGTAGTGATTATATTTTGTATATGATAAAGGTTATTTTCCGATAAAGATATCGGGTACTGTCATTCGGGGATTAATTATTTACTTAAAGAATATTATTTATATTCATTTGAGGATTATTGACTTAAAGAATATTAATTATATTCATTTGAGGATTATTGACTTTAAGAATATTACTTTTGAATATTCATTAAGGATTATTTATTTAATGAATATTATTTTCAAATATTCATTTGAAGTTTACTTATTTAGTAAATATTATTAATTATTTTCAAATCAAAAAGAGGTTCCCAAAACAATGTTTTTCCATTTAAATCTGTCTTTTAAAGGAGATTTAAATGCTCGCTCAACTATCAAAAATATGGGAAACCTGATTTAAGTGACTACTACTCTTTTTAAACTCTCAATTCAAAAACTGTCAAGGGACAGATATTTTTCGGAACAATGTAATTGCTGCAAGTCAAATATTGTGTTACCACCTCAACGATCGAGGGGTAAATTCATGGAACAAGTCGATATCCATTAACAAGCATAGCTTGGGAAATATTGGGGAATCTTCCTTTCCAACCTAGATATAACTACTTAGTGGAGTCGTATCAACAAGTATTACACTTGGGGAAAGGAGGACGACCTTTACGTTTCAGAGTCATGGATTTCATCTGAACTAGGAGTGGTGTAAGTGGTCCAGTTGCGATAGACCCATCCAACTTTTATGGCCCCAAATGGGCCGGGAGGTCACTGAAAGGCGGTAGACAAAGTCAGGCCGTCGTGATTCTTCCATCTACATGTAGAAAACTATTTGAGCGGTGCGACCTGCTACTGATCATAGCAAGGTTAGGCACAGCGAGCGCGGTAGCAACTCCAATATTAGTTCATCATCCAATTTGGATATTCCTGCAACATGTATTGGGAAGAAAAAACCAATCATGTTGGCAGGGGGTCGAAAGTACTTGAAAATGAAGTGACATTAAATTCACGCAACTTCAGCTTTTATTTTATGAAGTATGACTCTGATGAAACTTGATTAAGGATATATACGTATAAGTGGAATTTGGGTTACGGAGACATTATATTGATTTTCCTTGTAACGTCACCCTTTATATCATACTAGTTTCTTATCCGTTTAAGGCTTATCATGTGGTTGCAAGGATATTATTGAACTGTTATTTGTTATAAACTATTTTTGGTGGGCTTTATTGCTCACCCTTGCTTTATTTATGATATCACAACAACAGCTAGAGCAAATGGCCCGCAACAGTCACACCCTGCGAAAGCGGGTAGCAGTCGTCAGAGATTTACCCGTTGATGTCGTAGCCGCCATAGCTGAGGTAGTAACCACCAGTGTTTTAAGCTTCAGCTTTTATGTACCAGACTTATTTATATTATGATCAATGTAATCAACGACAAGAACTTTTAAATGCACTCTGTAATCTTTTGGGTTTGTAATAACTTATAACTTGTGGATCATATGACTAGATACTTATTCCAATTTCATCTCTGGGACTATAACTTGTTGTGTGTGTGGTGTTGTTATTGTGGGGTCACAGCATGTGGTTTAATTATTTTGATTCAAGTGCAAGTATTATTGATGGGAATTGAGACCGTAACGACCGGATCCCCGACCCCGGATCTGGGGCTGTTACAAAAAAGGATGGTATTGACCTGATCCAGGAAGCCTCAATGAGGATGAAACTTGCAGAACAGATTAAGGATCACTGGTCAAATATAGAAGCAAGAGTCAAGAAGTTAGCTGACACTGCAAAGGCATCAACGGTTCAAGCTACTTCAATACCACCATCAACAAATGCAATGGTGATAGTACAAATGGAGCCACAGTTCAAGAGTTCTTATGCTATAGAGCCCCTTCAGCATGGAATCCTTCAAGATTCAAGAAATGAGAAAGGCCAATCTTCATGCTTTAGGAATGTGGATGCAAGAGGGATATCTCCAATATCACCTGTCAAACCCAAAGGCAAGAACATTGAAAGGATATTTTATCCTCCACCAAAGCCAGATGAGTTCAAAGTCTTAGGGAAGCTGATCATTGAGAGCAAGGAAAACAATCATCCAAGCATAAGGAATCAAAGGGCCATCATCTACAGGGACAACAAGGAAATCTGCATTTGGGTTGGTCACCCAAATTTTGCTAAGGCCAAAGCTGAAGAATCTGAAAGGGCAGCAATGCAAGCACTGGCAGTTGCTCAAGCACTTGAAGATGAAGAAACCTTACAGGAAGAAAAGGCCAAGGATGGAGCTAAGGAAGCTGAAAAATCAAGGAAAAGTGTAAGGCAACCAAAGGCTAGAGCTAAAAGGAATCTGGACTTTGATAAAGAGGATTCTCAGGACACTGCTCAAGCCTCTTCCACAACAAGTGCACATCAAATTTCTGTTGATCTACCTCATGAAGGAAAATTGGCATGTGATCCTGCACATCCTGTCAACTTTCATGATCAACCAATCATGCCAAAAGAGGAGCCTATTGAATTTGATGAAGCCTATTTTCCAAGGTTCCTATTTGAAAAGGATCAGCCAATAAAGTCAAAGAAAAGGGCTGTCAAGGCAAAGCCAGTATTTGTGAGAAAGCCACAACCTCAGAAACCCCCTGCAAATCCAGAGGACTGCATGTACATTGCTGACATTAGGGAAGAATCTAGCTTACATCTTGATTTAGACAACCTGGTGGAAGTAAGGGGCATTGCAGCTTCTCAAAAGTTGCCTGAAAGACTAGTTTTCACATTCAAGGGTGGTAGAGAACAAGTGTGGCCTCTCTACAGAATTTTAGGAGAAGACTACCAAACACTACTCACAGTGTTTAGATGCTTGAAGAAGGACTTTGGCTTCACCAAAACAGCCAAGTCTGAGGTGGTCTCCAAAATATGTCAGATAAAGGCTAGTTGGAACAAGCCTGAGGCTCTTCCCAGGATGCTTAGAGTGCCCTCAACAGGAAAGAAGATCCATCTTCAACCTTACTGGATGATGGAATTTAAGGACAAGGACAACTGTAGAAGATTCTTCAGGATGGAAGACCAGCTGGATAAGGCATCTAATCAAACTCTAAAGTTTATGCAATCCATGCTTGGTGATCAAGATGAGGAAGAGAATATCTTTTACAGAAGGCTACAGGTCCAAATTGAGGAAAACAACTCTAAGAGAGGGAAGAAGACTATGCCACAAAGAAGACCAAGATGAATCATTTGCTCACTCTAGAGGAGCACTTCTAGGCATAAGTCTTGTAAGTCTTGTATTTTGTTCAAAATATTATGAAGCTTAATGCATTTTCTACTTTTGTAATTTATAATGTATCTGAGTGTTTTTGTTATCATCGAGTCTCTTGATTTATGGCTGTTATTCTATCAGTCATAAATTGGGGGAGATTGTTAGGAATATGTTGTTCTTGATGATAAACATAAAACACTTAGTAGAATTTGTGTAAAGTCATTTTGTAGCTGTCAACGAAATGGCATGCTTTGCAGCATTCCGTTGACAGGAAGCTCATCAACGAAATGAGTGATGTAGCAAGTGCACTGTACAATACTTCACAGTTTGATATGCATTTTGTTGTATGTATTAGATAGGTTTTCTAAGTCATGTTGACTAAATGATAGATATGCAAAATAGGTTGGTTAATTGTAAATATGTTGTGCCTTGTAATTTTGCCTAAGTGAAGACATGTCAACGGAATGAAGTTTACTCATCAACGAAATGGAGAATAAAGCTATCAACGAAACACATCTCCCTGCTATCAACGAATCATTATTGCTTTTCTGAATAGTTGACAAAGTGATAGTGACAGTTTACTGAACAGATCTAAAGGTGATGTGGAAGTGTACTTTGCATTGGAAACCATTAAAATGGACATGGGAATAAGGAAACATCCCAGTTTCCAATTGGGCTTTTGGGAGTGATCATAATAAGCATGAAGACAAAAGCAAGGATCTCCAAGGACCACTGGACAAAGGGATGAAAAGCAAACTATTGGCGGTTACCTTTAGTGTACTTTAGTGTAGCCAAAAATAGCTTTGTAAACTTGGGAATATATAACCAAGTGTAGCAGTTAAAATAAGAGTAAGAGAAGAAAAACAAATAGATTGTATTAGCTATCTTTGAGAGCATACTTCTCTACATTCTTGTAACTGAGCAGCTGTGTACATTTTGTATCACAGATTATTTCCGCAATAAAAATCACTTCAGTTGGATCATCAAACAATCCAACTGAAATTATTTATGTGCTTGTGATTTTTACTTTAAGTTCAGTTTTATTTGTAAGTTGTTTTTAAGTTTAAGAAATATCAAGAATTGTATTCAACCCCCCCTTCTACAATTCTGTTAGGTCATTTGGGATTAACATCACTCATTCTTCAAATCGAAGATGAATTAAAGCTCCGATCATCGAAAAACATGTTAGAATCTTTAGATTTGACTTTTACTTGTGATTATCTTTCAAATTTTAGTGATTTTTGCATTATGGTGATGATTTATTGTGTGTATAGTATGGTGGCGAGTTGTGCTAGTGGTAATCAATAATTATAACGATGGTGATTATTGGTAGCGAGGGTGGTGATTACTGGTTGCTGCTTTAAAAAAAGTAGTGATTTGTGGTGGATTTTGGTGGTTCGGAGGTGGTGCTGAAGTGATGGTCTAAGGTGGCTATTTGCAGGTGATGTTAATGGTGGTCGTGGCGGCACTAATGGTGGCCGGTGAGAATGGTAGTATGAAGATTATTATTTTATTGTGGTGATTACTGGTGACAGGGGTGGTGATTAGTGATTGTTGTATTAAAAACGTGATGATTATGTGTTGAATTTTGGTGTTTACTAGTGACAACGGTGGCCGGAGTTAATGGTGGCTGTTAGATATGAATATCACGGAGAAACTAAACAGAGGGGGGGGGGGGGTGAATGGATAGTTTGAAAGATTTTCGTTTTCTTGAAACTAAAAAGCTATAAAAGATTGTGGTGTATGAAAATGCGGAATAAAATAAATAGAACACACACAATCACTTGAATCTACTTTGTATTAGGTAAATCAAATACCACAGCTTCCAAAATTTCACAAGTGAAATCCTGGCTTCTAAACAAGAACAATGTTTTCTTACAGAGAAAAGAGTGCTTGAATATTTCTATGTGTATCTCTCTTACAACTAATAATAGGGTGTGCACAATATATATCTCCTATACAAACTGGTGCATACTCCTATTTACACAGTTACCCCTAACTGTAACTTCAACTTGTCCTGCCATAAGAAGTTAACTGTGTCAGGAAGGACCACTTGCTTTCTGTAGTCTTTCCCGTTTCTGTAGCTGCTTGTCTCTAATCTTTCTCTCTAAGTTTTGCTGTAGATTTGCCATCTGTCTTTGGACCACCTTACCGTAACAGATGCTTCAGTATTTGTCTCCTTTGAATTTTGGTTATGTACCTTGATTTGTCTTGTTATAATCGGCTAAGTGTTGACATCGTGAACTCCAGCATATTCCTGATTCTGTGACTTGTCGACATAGAGCATTCTTGACTTTTCTATATGAGGACTTTGCTATATTACTATTTCAGGAGTATGCGATATAGGCTTCTTGAGGACTTCACGACATAGCCTATTTGAGGACTTCGCGATATAGCCTTATTGAGGACTTCGCGATATAGCCTTTTTGAGGACTTCACGATCTAGTACATTTTGACTTTGCGATCTCAACACTTCACGACATCAGCCTTGAGGACTTCACAACATAGTTCATTTTGGACTATGCGATCTTAGTACTTCACGACATGGAAATTTAGGACTTCACGATATAGCTCATTCCGACTTCACGATATAGGGACTTAGACAAATTTCTGCAACTTATTTCTTCAAGGCCTTATTCACTCCAATCCTGCTACATGAACAATTTGAACTTCTTCCAGGATAATTATTCCATGGCCTATGTACAATCTAGGTGCAAGAAACTTACTAAGCTCATTATAACTTTGAGCATACAGAATAAAGCTAAATACATGAAAACAAGACAAGTACAATGGAGACCTATACTATATCCCAGTGAAAGAATTCACTAGGTCATGTAGAGTGACATAGTCACAATGTGTAGGCTTGTTAATAGTGGTATTCAGACATGCCTTGAGCCTAACAATCTCCCCCAAATTGTGAGTAAGAAACTTAGGCACAATTTCATGTCTGATAACAAGCCTAACTTAAATAAAAGGAATTAAATTTCAGAGAGAATAACAGATGAACATTATGAACAGGATTTGATTACAAACAGAAAATGAAAGCTTACAGATTATCTTTGTTGCTGAACAAATTCAGTTTCCATTTGCTTTTCCAGATAGTCATCATAAACTTTCTTCTTTCTCATTTCTTCCTTTCTGTTCATTTCTGAAATGGCTGCCAGAATTTCATCTCTTGCAATTAATTCTTCTATGAGATGAGAGTGTTGTAAATCTTCAACAGCAGCTTTTAGGGCACTTTCCACATAGGATTCCACAAACTCCATCCTTATTTTGCTTATTCCTCCATTTTTATTTTTGTACTCCACAACATAAGGATTTTGTTTCACTTTGCACAGCCCTTTCTTCCTCAACTCTTTAGCCTTCTCTTCCATTTCTGCCATCTCTTTATCTTTCTGAATTTTCTTCTCTTCATTTGACTTCCTCAGATTTTCTTTATAATCAGAGTGCATCTTCAAAAACCTGGCAATTTCAATCTTCCATAATCTTTCTTCTTTTTCTTCAAAGTTCAACAATGCATTTATTCTTTCAAGTTCATATGTTGGAAAATATTGCCAGCTCCCTGTCTTCATCTCTTTCTCCCTTCCATCAGTGTATTTGATCTCTAGATGATTTTGTTTCACTTTGACTTCAAAGATTCTTTGAGCTCTCAGAAATGCTAAGGCATCTTCATCATAGTCTTCATCTAGAGGAAGCACCTTAATCCCAACAACATTTGTGATCACTCCATTTCTCTTTGTTATCCTTGTTCTTTTAGCTACACTTTTGAGTTTGCAGTGTTTAACTTGAGGTAGCTTTCCAGAACAAGGAGATTTTGTCTTCAGTGCCACATCATTTGGAAGTAATCTCAATCCTTTTCCCTTGACCCACTATAACACTCCACTAGTTGTGGTCTTGTGGAAGTGTCGTTTTGATTTTGTTGTAGTGGCTTTACTTCTCTTCAGTGGAAAATCAGGTTCAGAAGTCTTGGATTTTGATTTTGGAGGATCATTACTAACAGTACCCACCCTAGACTTAGAGTCTTGTCTTGTATTGTTGAGTTCTTTGATTTTTGACTTTGAGTAGGTACAACACATATTCTAGCTCTTCCTTAATCTTCAACTCAATGTCAGCTTCTCCAACTCTGTATACTCTTCCATCAGTTTTGAAGTATAACAGAAAGTCCTTTTTCAATCCTCTATGATATATTAACTGAACAGACTCCAAAGTATCAAGATTTTCTTGAGTCACACCAACACCAGGTTCAGCTAATGATGTATGATCCATAGGACTATTATTCACCCTCTTCTCTCTGTGAGATCCTAAACCAGATCTATCTCGAGATTCCTTGCCCATGATGGTTCTGCTTTGAAAAATATTTACAGTTCCAGGATTCAGAGTATGTTGAACTGTGATTGGTCTTCCAAATGTCCTTTGAAGTTGAGAAGATAACTGAGTCTGTACAACTTGAGTAGTATCAGTGGTTGTCACAGCTTCCAATGATTTGTCAACTTGAGCATTGTCAGAGGTTGATCGAGCTTTCTTCAGTACTTGTTCTTCTTCTACCAACTTTCCTTTGCCTTTATCAAGACTAGCTTTAATTGGTCTCCTTGCATACTCTAAACTCTGTTGAGAATCTATATTATCTTTGATAACAATCCCTTTTTCTTTTGGCCTTGAAACTCTCACAGGCTTCTTGATCTTTCCAGACACCAATTTCTTCTTATGCTCTTCAGCCATCATCTTTTCTTCAGCTTGAATATCTTCAACTGTTGCATTTGCACCATGCTCTTCCAAAAACAACTGAGCTGCAATCTCTTCATCAGTGATTGGTTGAGAAGTAAGCAGTAAACTTCTAGCTTTTGAAGATGACTGAGCTTCAGTGTTTGTTCTCCCAGAGTTTTTCTTAGCAGAGTTTGATCTCAGTCTCCCTTGCTCTTGATATGATTTTGACCTTAACTCTGTTTCCTTTGCACCACCATCACCAGTATCATCCTTTTTGCTCAGAGTTTGAGATTTCTTGCATTTGTCCTTAAATACTCTCTCCCCCTTTTTGACATCATCTGGAATCAACACAGATGTGAGCAATTCAAGTGAAGCAGCTATGGTATCAAGCTTGTCAGACATTACATTTTGATTTTCTTCAACTTTGCTCAGCCTGTTTCTTAAAGACTCCTGATCTTTAAATAAAGAAACATACAAGGATTTATCCTGTTTCAAAGACATTTCCCTTGCAGCCACTTCATTTCTCAACCCAGTAACAGCCTTCTGAGCATCATCAAAACGATTATGAAGAGACTTGACTTGAACTATAGTAGCTTTGAGATGTGTGAGAAGCTCAGGATTGGTGATATTTGCAGCAGACTTTGTCACAAAATCAGCTACCCTCTGATCAGGAAAAATGCACTCATGACTTGACCAATTTGCAAAGTACATATCCTGATAATGAGTTTCAGCATCATGGTGAGATGTACCACCAAACTCAGTCACTTTAGGATTTTGGTGAACATAAACCCTTGGAGAAGATGAGGAATCAGCTGCGTCATCAGACTTTGCTAAAGATTCTGCACTTAGAGAATTAGGAACATTCTCAGCAACATTTTCCTGTGCAGCTTCATTTGCAATATCTTCAGAGTTTAAATTCTCAAAAAATTTCTCATTTGCTTGATCAGCCTCAACAATAGGCTCTACAGCAGCTTCTTGAACAGTCTCTGCAGCATCTTCAAGAACAGCCTTTGTTGTCTGATCAACCTCCTCACCCTTTTCAAGAACCTGGTGAGTAACAGAGCATACCTCTGTGTGAGTAGCCATAGACTCATCAAGAATCACAGTAGGTTGATCAGCTGCAGCCACATCCTCTGTCTCATTAATACTATCAAACTCTTCAAGAGTTACAGAGGGATGTGCTTCAACATTCTCCTCTATCTCCATTTCCAGTGGCTCAGGTTGTTCAACATTCATATCAGCCATCTCATCAATATTTGCTCTGGCTTCATCAGGCACAGTAGCATCCTTAGAAATAATTTCTGGAGCTTCAGAGTTTGTAGATTCTTGAACCAATTCATCAAATGAATAGTCAGCTACCAGCTTCCTCCTTTTGGTCTGTAAGGGCTCATCAACATCAGAGTGTGGTCTGTTTGCCCTTTTCTTTATTCTTGAAGTACCAACAGACTTTGGTAACTCAGAAGTTGGTTTAGCAGCCTTAACAGCTTTAAAAGCTCTGTGCTTAGTTCTACCTCCAGCTTTTGGTCTTTGGGATGTGGATTGAGGAAGATCAGTGTTTAATGGTTGTGGTTGAGGTTGTGGTTGTAGAAACTGTTGGACTATCTCAGGAAGTAATAAGTCACCAACATTCCCTTTCTTAACATCCTTGTTGGTCAAATCAGAAAATATCCTCTTATGCAACTTAAAAGAGGGAATCACATCATCCTCAGCAACTTCAACCCCAGGAACACAAGCAGAAAATATCAACTGACAAAAGCGAGCAAAGTACACTACACTTCTATTTTCTGACATTTTCTCTCCTATATTTTGCAGTACTAGTCTAGCAAAATCAAAATTATTACCATAGAGAAGAGAATACCCGATTTGCAGACTATCAATAGGAATAGCATCCCAATTTGTGCACTTCTTGCCGAACGCTCGAGTAATGTAGTCAAAGAAAAAGCTCCATTCCTTCCTCAAAAGCGGTCGCTTCAACTGACCTATCCTTGCCAGTGACCCACTGTAACCAATTACTCTCATCATTCTATGTAGCTCAGCATCACCAACAGAGATTGTGTATGCATTAAAATCTTCAAAACCCAAAGCATCACGAACAGTGCCTGGAGTAACCACAAACTCTTGCTCTTGAAACTCAAAAACAATCGAAGGAGTCCCAGACTCTCCTCCATCATCATAGACGTCTGTCTCCCAGAAAACCTTGATTTGCGATCCAGAAAGTTTCGCAGGTTCAACAAGAGCTTGCCCAATAGCAGACTGTGCAAGAAAGTTTTGGAACAAATGAAACGCCTCCGGTACGTTCTCATTATTCAATGGTGCTGTATAATTGTTAGGAACAAACTCTAATCCAACAGAGTGAAAAACAGTGGTTGCCATTAGAAACAGATTCGAAAATAATCAAAGAATAAGCTTTGAAAGGTGTTTGAAAAATCGATGCAGAAAAGTGTTTGTGAAAATGTGTGTGTGACAATATCTGTGAATGGAATAAGTCTTTAAAGAATACGAACGTTGTGTGTATAGTGATTAAGTAAAAATTAAAACTGAAGAGTTTTAATCATTAAGACACACAACTGGCTTACTCGTGAAGTGTGTGAGTGGGACAGGTGTCACACATGCAGTAACTGCCAGCACTAACTGCCAGCAGTAACGTGGTAGTTTTCAACACGCATGCGCAGTAAAAACAGGCAATAATTACTGCTATTTTCTAGACACGTTTCATCCTTTTCAAAACTCATACAAACCGTTGTCAATCATACTCTCTATTTTCAAAAAAAATAATGTTCCTCAAAAATGTGAAATGTCTGAAACACATTTATTTATTTTAATCAACAGAGATTAAAGATAAATTACCTCGGTGTAGAGTACACATTTCATCAGTGTTTATCAATTCTCCAACATCATTAATAAACTCTTTTCTCAAAGTGCACAGTTGTGAGTATTTGTGTGTGGATAGCAGAGTTTACTGAATATAAATATTTAGAGCATCTCAAAGTGCATAAAATCCACAAAGTAAATCAGTAAAAACTGGTTGCCCAAACTCTCATATGTAAAACAAAACCTGATGGCATCTAAACTCTGTACATATTTTTTTTATTTGTATAAGTATCTATATATATATTGTGTTCACCCCCTGTCTAATTTTTTTTTTTTTTGCTTTTCTTTTCCAGTAATCAGAGGTTGGCACTAGTCACCAAAAATTAAGAAATTTTAGCCCTTATCTTAACAGTAAGTTCCTGGATCGTTCTAAACAATTAACTAGTCACCAAAAGTTTAAATTTTAGCCCTTACCAACAGAGTAAGTTCCTGGTTCTTCCTAGCCTCTTGACTAGTCACCAAAAATTTAAACTTTAGCCCTTACTGAAACAGCAAGTTCCTGGATCTTCCTAGCTAATTGAGTAGTCACCAAAAATTTCAAATTTTAGCCCTTATTGACACAATAAGTTCCTGGGTCTTCCTAGGCACAACATGATCTCAAAGGAATTTGTACATGTTTATACATCTTTTGCTTGGGGGTGAAGTAGCAGCAACTATTTATAAGAGTTTAGACTGACATCATTTAACACATATACTTTATGAGAGAAAGTGCAAACAGCTAATACATATTCAATGTTTAGGACCAATAAACTAAGAGATACTATAAATATAGAGACAGTATCTTGCTGTGTAAATTTTCTGCACACATTTGAGATCAGATCATATATAACTCAGAAGGATTCATGATTACTTACTGAGAATCATGGTTCATACTATTTTCTTCATCGGTGTTTATGTTTCAGACAATACCACAATCAGAGATTAACATTAGAGTTTAACCAACAGAGTATGCTAACAGAGTTTAACAACATGATTTGCATGACAGTTAACATATGCATAGAAACATGAGCAACAAATCACAGAAGAGTAAATTTTGAGTCCAACCAGTATCTCTAGTCGAAACCAGAGATCATTCCTAGTTCATTTACCAGTCTTGTAAATGTAGCTTCACTCAATGGCTTGGTGAAGATATCTGCAAGCTGTTGATCTGTAGACACAAAATGAAGCTCAATATTTCCTTCCTCCACATATTCCCTGATAAAGTGATACCTTATGCTGATGTGCTTGGTCATGGAGTGCTGTACTGGATTTCCTGTCATAGCAATAGCACTTTGATTATCACAGAGTATAGGTATTTTAGAGTACCTTAACCCATAATCCAGCAGTTGATTCTTCATCCACAGAATCTGTGCACAACAGCTACCAGCAGCAATATACTCTGCTTCTGCAGTGGATGTGGAAATTGATTTCTGTTTCTTGCTGTACCAAGAAACTAGTCTGTCACCTAGAAATTGACAGCTTCCACTGGTGCTCTTTCTGTCAATCTTACAACCTGCAAAGTCTACATCAGAGTAACCAATAAGCTTAAACTCTGATTCTCTAGGATACCACAAACCCAAGGTTATGGTTCCTTTGAGATATTTGAAAATCCTCTTCACAGCTGTTAGATGAGGCTCTCTGGGATCTGCTTGAAATCTTGCATAAAGACAGGTTGCATACATGATGTCTGGTCTACTTGCAGTCAGATAAAGAAGAGACCCTATCATGCCTCTGTAGTTTGTCATATCTACTGAAGCTCCTGTGTCTTTGTCTAGCTTGGTTGCAGTTGCCATAGGAGTTGTTGCAGATGAACTATCAACCATACCAAATTTCTTGAGAAGATTTCTGGTATATTTTGCTTGATTGATAAAAATCCCATCATCTGTTTGCTTTACCTGCAAGCCTAGAAAATAACTAAGCTCTCCCATCATGCTCATTTGGTACCTGGACTGCATAAGCTTGGCAAACTTCTTACAGAGTTTATCATTAGTAGACCCAAAGATTATATCATCCACATAGATTTGAACTAAAAGCAAATCATTACCAGAATTGAAAGAGAACAAGGTTTTATCAATTGTACCTCTAGTGAACCCACTCTCTAAAAGAATTTGAGCCAGAGTTTCATACCATGCTCTAGGTGCCTGCTTTAGTCCATAAAGTGCTTTGTCAAGCCTGTAGACATAATCTGGGTGCTTGGGGTCCACAAACCCTGGTGGTTGTTCAACAAACACTTCTTCTTCAAGTTTCCCATTGAGAAAAGCACTCTTCACATCCATCTGAAAGACTTTAAACTTCTTGTGAGCAGCATATGCTAGAAAAATCCTTATGGCTTCCAACCTTGCAACTGGAGCAAAGGTTTCATCATAGTCAATTCCTTCCAACCAACAACAGATCTGTTTTTGGGTCTTGGTACAAGTGTCCAGACTTCATTTCTCTCAAACTCATTCAACTCCTCCTGCATTGCTGTTATCCAGTTAGCATCTTTAAGAGCTTCATCCACTTTATTAGGCTCTGTTTGAGACAGGAATGCATGAAATAGACATTCATTTGTTGTAGCACTTCTTGTTCTCACACTTGCATCTGGATCTCCAATAATCAGATCAGGTGTATGAGCCTGTGTCCTTCTTGCTGTAGGTAAGTGGCTTCTTTCATCATTATTGGATCCTCCCCCTTGATCCATGCTCTCCTGATTTTCTTGTTGACCATCTTGATTATCTGAGGCTCCCCCTGAATTGGACTGCTCAGTGTTTGAACTTTCAGAGTTTGAGCCAGATTTTGTGTCAGATTCTTCAGCTGACTCACTTTAAGAATGTGAGTCATCATGTTGAGGTGTTCTCGAAGTATCTTCTTGTTCCCCCTCAACTGGTTCTCTATTCTGTTCTGTCAGAGAAACTTCCTCAGTGTTTACCAGTAGAGGTTCAGAGTATGCTTCAACAGAGTTTGTTGGATAGGCTTCATCAGAGTTTACGTCATCAGAGTTTAGATCTTCATTTTCAAAGCGTAGTTGATCATGATTTTCTTCATCTTCAAGTCCAGTTATTTTCTTGTCATCAAATGACACATGTATTGATTCCATGATCACTTTAGTTCTCAGATTATAGACTCTGAATGCTTTAGTCGACAGTGGATATCCAACAAAAATTCCTTCATCAGCTTTTAACTCAAACTTGGTCAACTGTTCAGGATGAGTTTTCAACACAAAGCATTTGCACCCGAAAATATTTCAGGTTTGGTTTCTTTTTCTTCACCATCTCATATGGTGTTTTCCCATGCTTGTTGATCAGTGTAACATTTTGAGTAAAACAAGCAGTTTGAACAGCTTCTACCCAGAAATAAGTTGGCAATTTTGCTTCATCAAGCATTGTTCTGGCAGCTTCGATTAAAGTTCTGTTCTTTCTTTCAACTACACCATTCTGCTGTGGAGTCCCTGGTGCAGAAAATTCTTGCTTCACTCCTCTTTCCTTGAAAAATTCTTCCATTGTTGCATTTCTGAATTCAGTACCATTATCACCCCTGATAATTTTTACTTTATACTGTGATCCTTTGTCCAGTAGCTTTACATGTTCCATCAGAGTTAAGGCAGTTTCATCCTTCTTTGCTAGAAAGTACACCCAGGTGTATCTAGTGTACTCATCAACAATGACTAAAGCATATTTCTTTCTGCCAAGAGACATTACATTCACTGGACCAAATAGATCAACATGTAGAAGATGATAAGGATCCACAACTGAAGATTCAGACTCACTCTTGAAAGATGACTTCCTTTGCTTGGCCTTTTGACAAGAATCACACAGACCATTTAAGCTGAGTATAGATTTTGGAAGTCCCCTTACAAGATCTTTTCAAATCAACTCATTGATGTTGTTCAGATTTAGATGAGAGAGCTTCTTATGCCATTTCCAGCTCTCTTCACTAGACATCTTTGCAGACAGACACACAGATTTTCCTTCAGAGTTTGTTACCAAACTTGCTTGATAGATATTATTGCGTCTGTGTCCAACTAAAACAACTTTCCCTGTAGATTTTCTAACAACCTCACAGTATTCAGGTTAAAAATCTACATGATAACCTCTGTCACAGATTTGACTCACAGATAGCAGATCATGCTTGAGTCCTGGGACAAGAGCTACATTTGTGATGATGACACTTCCAAGATTAATATTACCATATCCCAGAGTACGTCCTATGTTGCCATCTCCATAGGAAACTTTTGGGCCAGCCTTCTCCTCATAATCTGATAGCAGGGCTTTATTTCCAGTCATGTGCCCTGAACATCCACTGTCCAAGACTAGGGTGCTTTCCCTTATGCCCTGCAATCACAAACAATTACTGAGAGTTAGTTTTAAGGATCCAGACTTGCTTGGATCCTTTGGCTTTCTTAACATTGTTAGCTTTTGCAGCGGAATTCTTATCAACAGAGTTTAAGCTAACAGTATCAGAGTTTACACTTGCAGAATCAACTTTAACCCATTTCAAATTGGGCTTCAACTCATAATAGTTGTGATAAATAGCATGATAATTCTTGCAAGTATAAATAGAATGCCAAGTACTCCCACAGTGAGTGCATAAAGTTTGTGGTCTAACCCTAACATAATCATTCTTTACTCCAGACTTGGAGGGTAAAGAATTAACGTCTTTGTTCTTCCTGCAGAAACTTGCAAGATGGTTAGTACTACCACAATTATGACATGTTTTTCTAGGAGCATCGGTAATAGGCAAATGATTATTACTTTTATTAATGCCTACTTTTCCATTTCTGTTCTTCCTGGACACTTTCTGTTTCTTGACAGACTTTACCTCTTTGAGCTTATACTTGAATTGTTTCTCTATCATTAAACCAACATTAACCTGTTTAACGCAAGTTTTTACTGGTTCTTCCTTAACAGTTTCTGTCTCAACTACAGAGTTTAGCTTACTGGAATCAGGAACAAATTTCATAGGTGGAAGATGTGTTCTAACTTTAACTTTATCTTTAAACCTAAGTTCATCTTCCTCACAGTAACCTAACCCAACTGTATCTGTTTGAAACACTTGATGTGTGTCTTTTCCAGAGTTTGTCCAGGTTTTAATTATCTTCCTCTCTTTTTCCAATTCAGATTCTAGTTGCCTAAATCTCTTAAGCAACTCATGTTCAACATAAACATCATCATCTCTTTCCTTTTGAACTTGTTGCATGTTAACAAGTTCTTCTTCAAGAAATTTATTTCTCTCTTTAAGCTTTAAATTCTCAGATTTAATTCTTTCATTTTCTAAAGTCTGATCTCTGTAACTAACATGTATGCTTTTAAGATAAATTCTCAATTCAGATATATTATCAATATCATAAGCATAAGTTGTTTGGGGTACCTTGTTTTCAGATGATTCAGATTCATCTTCAACAGTTGCCATGAGAGCATAGTTGACTCCCTCATCTGAGTCTGAAGTGTCTACCCAGTCTCTCCCTTTAGTGATGAGTGCTTTTCCAAATTTTCCTTTCTTGCACTCTGGAGCATAGTGACCCATCTCTTTACACTTGTAGCACTAGATCTCAGACTTGTCTTTCTTCCATATTTGGTATCCCTTCCTTCAGACTTTCTGAAACTCTTCCTTTCAGAGTTTGAATCTCTCCTAGAGAATCTCTTTCCTTTCTTGAAGTTCTTGAAACCCATCTTCTTGAAGGTCTTCACCATCAAAGCAGCCATTTGCATCATCTGTTCTTCATCATCCTCGGATTCAGATGATTCAACAGTGTTTGAGTCATCATCAGTGTTTGATGACTCACTTTCAGAGTTTATGACCAAAGCCTTTCCCTTAGCTTTCTTCTTTGATGTCTCTTTCTTAAGAAGCTTTTCTTCAACTTTAAGAGCAACAGATTTTGTCTTCTTACCAGATCTTCTGTTTCTTTGTTCTATCTCAAGTTCATGAGTTTTAAGCAACCCATAGATTTCATCAAGTTCTGTATCTGCAAGCTCATAATTATCTCTTATTGTTGTTGCCTTTAAATCCCATCTTTCAGGTAGAGATAGAAGAAACTTGAGATTAGACTCTTCAAGATCATATTCTTTATCAACCAGAGATAAATCATTCAACAGTTTACAGAATCTGGCATATGTCTCAGTCAAAGTTTCATCAGGTCTCGAGTCAAAGTGTTCATACTCCTGTGTAAGTATAGTCTTCCTGTTCTTCTTTATAGCACTTGTTCATTGACATCTGACTTCTAAAGCATCCCAAATTTCTTTGGCAGTTTTGCAACCAATAACTCTGTTAGACATGACATTATCTAAGGCACTATGGAGAAGATGTCTAACTTTTGCATCCTTTGCAATTGATGAGATGTCTTCAGGAGTCAAATCTTTCTTTTCCTTTGGAATAGTCTGTTGTTTTTCACCAGCAACAACAGGAGACAGTTTAGTCGGCTTATGAGGACCATCATAGATTCTATCAAGGTATTCTGGATCTGTGGCTTCCAGAAACATGGTCATCTTTACCTTCCATATTGGATATTCTGTTGGTCTGAGAATTGGAACCCTAATCGTCTCATATCGACTCACAGAAGTTGGTTGAACCTTTTCAGAATTAGAACCTGCTTGGATATTTTCAGCCATGATTATACTTGTGTTTGGATCAAAGAAAACTGTATATATTAAACAGCCTAGGCTCTGATACCAATTTTTAGGCCGAATACACAATATATAATCAAATATGTATGAGAATAACAATAAGAACACTGTTTATGAATAATAAACTATATGGAATTAATAACTCCTCTCTCGGTGATGTAAAATATCACAGAGAGCTGCTAGGTTACAAGAATAATATTTCAAGTATTCGCATCCCTTTCAGGGTTAACCTATCTGTGTTTTTATATAGTACACAGGTACTTACAATCTTTAATTGATATTCCTATAAATCAGCTATACAATTAATATCCATTAAGAATTGCTTCTGTCTTCTGTTCCGTTTCCTTAGCCATCACGATATCTCTTTGCTTCTTTCCTTCTTCAAAGTATATCGCTTCTAGAATCTTCATTGAGTATAACACCGATAGCTAAGTAAACTCTGACTGTCAGAGTTTAACAAACTCTGACCAGTCTTCCAGCTAAACTCTGATATTTACCTGATACTTTAAACACTGATAAACAAACATCAGCAATTATATCTAACATAATGTGTGAAACTTTTGATTTTATAGTAGAAACACTATTTCTATATTTTATTATTTCATATTGTTATGTGTAGGATGTGATACTACTGTAGAAACATAAATTTATGAGTCAGAAGCATAAATTTATGAGTCAGAAGCATAAATTTATGTGTTAGAGGCATAATTTTATTTTTGTAGTTTTTGATTCTATAGTAGAAACATTATTTATTTATAAGTTCTACAACAGAAACATAATTTATAAGTTCTTTTTTGGAATTTTTGTGTAATGAAATAGTTTTATAGTAGAATAAATCTGATTTCATCTATTTCATGTATGTGTTTTGTGTTTTATAGTAGAAGCATACTTAATCTGATTTTTTGTCATATGTGTGCTTTCTGTATATGTATTAGTTAAGGTTATACACTAAAATTAGGTTATACACTAGAATCAAATGACAATTCTATACATCGATTTGAGTAGATCTCATTTTTAACAATGCAAATTTTTATGTGGAGTTACAGTTCCACAATTTTTAGTAGATTTGATTAACTAATAGATTTAGGGTTTTGAGATGAAATTTTATTCATCAGAGTAAGATGTGAATCGTGAAACTCAATGGGTTTTGATGATGACACTATCAACAATTTGTTTGTGTTTATAGGTGTAAAACAACAAACTATATTGTCATATGTACTAACTTGGTTTTACAGGATTTCTAAACAGCAAGCCATTAGTGCTGGACAGAGTCAGTTTGGCAAGCCAACTTCACATGTTCAATATCAAAACAGCAAGCTGACAGGGAAGGACAACAAGCTGACATTGACTCACCAAAAGCTGTTCTAAGTCATTTTTTATCTTGAAGATTTCTTGGAGATTGCTTAAGGATATCAGAGATTGGCTAGGATTATATATGTAAGAACTCTATTATATAATATATAGTTTATATAATTAATAGAGCTCAAATCAAGTTGAAAATATGTTCCTATTTTATGGGGATTATGATCTACCTTTCCTTATCCACTCAAAACAGATTTTACTGTATCTCTACCATATCTAAACATTTCCAAAACCGCCAAGATTTGTTCATATCTTTTTATAGTTGATGGAAATTCAAATCTCATATATATACAATCGTATATATCTCAAAATTGAGTTATTAGAAGTTTCAAATCTTTTTAAATTTTCAAATACTAATTTTCTAACTAATATAGTTGTTAGAGAATATTTTGTGCAATCAAATATTATACTTGCACCAAACCTTCAGCTAGCCGTTGTGTGTTTTTCATACATATACGCTTACAATATTTCTTGTAAGTAACCAAGCAAAAGACAACGCACAAAGTTTGAGACTTGTATACCCATGTTTTTATCATCTCTCTCAAACACTAAACACATAAACTCTGAGCTTTATTGTTATATATGCTTATATTATACAAGCGAGTTTATAGCTTGAGTTGTAATACTCGAACATCTTATTTTCGATTGTATTGTTCAGTTGTAATTTCTGTAACACCCCCAGATCCGGGGTCGGAGATCCGGGTTGTCACGCCCTCAATTCCAACAATAATACCTGTACTAGCTCAACAAATCCAATAATACAACACCAAAAAGACCCCAATCTCTTACATACACCAGTCATAGCTTTAGAAACGAGTCACATAAGTAACATTAGTTATTACAACCAAATTACTATCCAGGATCTCATACTATTAATCACAACCTCTACCTGAAGTTATATTAACAGCTAATCATAATTTACTAAGGTGCAACTATACAAACTATACTTGTACACAAGTCTCACTAATAGCAGCTGAACCCATGCAACTTACTTCTGCATTAACCATTCTGAATTGGACTACCTCAAGGTTGAATCTTCCACTTCCCTTTTCTTGTAGTATGGAATAACTAACTATGTTCTCCCTTTACTGAAAGTTAATATAAAGTAAAGCAATAATGAGCAAAAGAATGCTCAACAAATATCCCATAATAAAATAAATATTTTCACAACTATGAAGTCTGAAATCCAATAACCTTTATTGCTATAACAACCAAAACCTTTAAAATATAACATTTGAGTTAAAATACCATAAAGTTCAAAATATTGTACGAGGAATAATAAGATTTCACAATATCTGAAATAACATATGGTTCGAGATACTATATAAGAAGTCTAAACACTTCCCACCAAAATATATAATCTGCAACTGATAATAATAACTTTAAACATTCTGTAAAGTTTAGAAATCCTTTGCTAGCAACATCATAGACAAAGGTTCAAAGTACAACTTTTAAATTGAAGTTATCGGGTAGTTCACTGTAAAATATCAGTTCTGAACAATTCACAAACACTGCCAACATTACGGTAACTAAGCTCATAGGCCTTCGTTATAATGTTGCAGACAAAATTCCAAACGGGAAGATGGGGGCTATACCGGATGACACCACGATACACGATTATCAGTCGCTGTATCGCAAAATAACACTTTCTCTACTAGTAGAAGGATGATTTCCTATTTGGTTATCACCCTGGCCGCATTCGGGCCCTTTATGCTATTCGGGCACCTATTTCATTGCCGAGCATAAAGTCATACTTTTCGGGAACCTATTTCATTACCGAGCATGACTTCATACTTTTCGGGCACCTATTTCATTGCCGAACACGAATTAAATTCCAGTCCCCTGATGAAAATCAATGAAACGGGAAACGAAAGTTAATCCTGTTTCCCCAAGTATGTGATACTTGTCAAGTTTTGAAAACATTTCTTGGCCTACTTACTTCCAAAATCTTGGAGGAAGTAAGTCACCATGTGGATCAACCTTAGTTGACATATTTTTGTTCGGATAGATTTCTCTTTAAATGATTACGACTAGTGTAATATCCGTGATTTTTTTTTTATATATATAAATGATATACTTGGTGTAAAATATTTTGTGTGGAATAATTTGAAGATTAATAAGTTACGGTTATTAGGTGATTATGTGTTATTTGGTGAGTCGAAAGCCCCTTTAAAATATTTCATCATTTGAAGTCTTATTCAATTTTGAGCCCCGTTTTGAAAATTCAAGGGCCCCGTTAAAATTTGTACATCATTATTATCCCTTCGTCTTTCGAATTCGAATCGTTATCAAAGGAACTATTCGTATCATTTCATCCCTATCTATTTGATATTGTCAGTGTAATTCGTTTTGTTCAAAAAGGGAAAGATTGTTCCAAACCCTAATTGTCCAGGGTGACGGATATGTAGTTTATATCAATATTTCATCTGTTATAGCCCCAGTATTCTTGAGCATTAGTTATATAATGATATGTATTGATTTGGATAACTATCAGTCTTTGTAGATAGTTATCTCCTCGTAAAACGTATTTTTAACCTAATTAGGGTTTTTAAACGATCCAGTGGATCTATATCGATCCAAAAATTTTGTTTGGGGTATGATTTTTCCAAAAATATAAAAAGACGAATCGTACCTTAAACCTCACATAATCTATATTTCATAATCTCGAAAAAGTAAAAATCCCCGAACCGTGTTCTTCGTGTTCTTGAATAATCAAATCAACTTTTGAGGGTGTTATTGAAATCAGAAATTGAAGTTCAAATACTCAAAACAAAGATCTTGAGCTCTAGTTTCAGAATCTTCCAACCTCATCATCATCTGGTAATTTTTCGATTTTTTATGAATTTTACAATTTTCGAATTAAATTAGGGTTTATGTTCGAATTGGGGATTTTCATTCTGTTGATTCTCCGTTCAATTGGTTGCTTCTAACATGTTCCTAGGGTTCTAATTAGCAGGAATCCATGTTTTAATTTCATGTTTATGTTCGATTTTTACGGGTTTGATTTTCGGGCTCTGACCCGAATTCTTCTTTTGAACAGTCCGTTCTTGTTGTTGATCTGACATGAATTCTGATAGAGGGCTTTCATTGTGTGAGTTGTAAGTTTCATTTTAACATAAAGAACGTAGAGTTTCATGTACAAAATTTGTAGATCGGAAAATTTGTTTAAGGTCAACGGAAAATAGTCGGGTTTGGAGTTCCGGTGATGTTTTTGGTTTGTTTTTGATCGGAATGTATTGGTATGGTTATTTGGAATGTTTTGGTATCAAAAGCCCTAAATTTGGTCGTGTTTTTGGCTCGCCGGATTCTGGAAATGTCGCTGGATTCTGGAAAAATTCCGGCTGTTCTTGGCGACCCGTTTTCTGACCCGGTTTCAATCTTCAAAACCCTAATTCATTTTCAGAAAATTGTTTTTGAATTTTATTTTTAAAAGTAATTCGAAAATAGTTTAAAATCTTTAAAAATTCATATTTTAATTTTAAAAATATATTTTTAATTCACAAAAATTCTGAAAAATTATATTTATTATTTTAAATTCGAAAATTGATTAAACTTAATTATTTTAATTATTTTTAAATAATAATTAGTTTATTTAATTGATTGATTAATTCTTTTAATCAGTTAATTCTAAAAAATTAATTATTAATTAGATTTAATTAATTAAAAATTCAGTTTAATTATTTTCAAACTTGTTTTATTATTTAAAAATATTTTGAGCATTTAAAGAGTGTCAATTAATTTTATGAATTGATTTATTTGCATTTAAATACTTATATTGGGTTTAAAAATCCGATTTTTGATTTAAAAATTTGTTTGCGACTTATTTAAATTCAAATGAGTCTCGAATATTGTTTTAAAAATATTTATAAGCACTATATGGTTTATATAAAGTGGAATAATGTGTTTAGTGTCCGTAAACGTCTTATAAAAAGAATAGAGTATGAGTCTGTGTATCGGAAAAATAGGTCGGGCGTTCGATAAATCTTGAAATTGGCCCGATAGGCTGTTTAGACTTAAAAATGATTAGGAGTTTATATTGAGGATAGAATAAATGATGGGATGTACTAATATGAGTTATGTATTATAGAATCGAGTTCCCGAAGCAAGGGAAATGAGAAGGTAGAATAGCAACGGTAGAATTTGACTACGTCGAACCAGGCAAGTGTCTATTTCTTTCGCAAATCCTTGAGTAATCTTACTCTGAGTTATTATATGCATGTTGTCATCAAACCAATACCAATGATTCAATTCTTATCCTGTATCAGAACCGATAACATTGTTTCCATGAAAAATTCCTGATTTCTTTGATTATTCACAATCTTGTTGAATATTGAGAATCCTCACCTTTGATTCACTTGCGTACATTATAACCTTGTTTATTTTTCCTTGAAACAGATGTGTTGCTTCTATGAAACCATCCCGAACTTGTTTCACGAACCTTACTTGGTCTTGATCAGTTGAAGCTCTTTTGCAATTCGTTATACTATTTCACCCTTGTTGTGATTGATTGTTAGATGAAGCTTTTGTTATTGTCATTCTATTTTGTTCTTGTTGTGATTATTGTTGAAAACTGTATTGCTTATGTGCTGTAATAGAATTGGAAATGTTTTTGAAAATAAGGACCAGATTTATGGTCGATGATAATTAAGGCCAGGATGGCCAAGGATCCAGTGGAGGGCATTGCTATAAGCAGGCCCGGGGTTGATGCGTGGCTGGCCAGCAGCTCAACCTTTGATTTGAATGAGATAAATAAAAATCCAATTCTAATCTGTTTTCTTCAGAAGAGGTTGATATAATCATGCATTGTGCATTGATTCAAATTCTTGTGATTTCTTTTCATTATGAAACTGCATTGGATATATTTATGATGTTTGCTGAGCACTTTTGGCTCACTCTTGCTTGTTGTTTTCTAACCCTATTCCAGTGAAGCGAGAGTATGAGTCAACACAACATGACTGATAGTTCACCGATAGCTAGGAGAGCTCCTCGAGTGGTTGTCATTGGTAGGTTAGTTGTTTGTTTTGTATTATTAGACTAGATGTCTAGCTCTGGACTTAAGTTGTGATGTAATAACTCTGATAAAACTGGTTTGTATTAATAAAAGATTGTAGAAACTTGTGTTCAATGCCATAATCTGGATGCAGTCTTGGATAAGGGGTATTTATGATATTATTATATTATGCATGTGTTATATTCAGGTATGTTGACTTTCGTTGGTCGAGTGACTCCCCAAATCTGTACCCCGGATTTGGAGGGCGCCACAGGTTGGTATCAGAGAAACAGGTTATGGCATTTGAAACAAGTTAGGATTTAGGGTCCAGGATAACATAGAGGGTTAGGAATTCACCTAATGGTCATAGAAGGTCGATTATAAATCCTATGCGTAGTAATCAAGTATGGTTATAATTGCAACCACCTAGCTCTAGTTCAGATTCAGATCCGTCAGAGCACCCGATAGAGGAGAGACTTGTACCAGATGAGAGAGCAGGACCGTCGAGACCAACACTACCTCAGTCTGGACCTATAGTGGTCAGGAGAGATCCTATACCTTGTCCCGTTCCACTTCGACGCGTACCCGCAGCACCGCGATCTCAGGCTTCAGTTTCCGGACCTTTGTTCCAGATCTCTGAGCCACCAGTTCCACATCACCGTTATCAGAGGATGAGAGAGGAGAGGGACTACTTTCATAGACAGGCATTAGAGATGCGTGGGATGCGTTCAACGGAGGCAGGTGTAGCTAGAGATAGAGATAGATTCAGAGATCAGGTAGGAGAGATACGGATGAGACTCAAGGTTGTGAGGACATTGGTAGAGACGAGGTTGCATGGACTAGCTACTAGCGGAGAGGGAGAGACTACAGCAGGAGTGAGAGAGGTTTTGGATTTTGCGATGAGGGAGATTGGAGAGATTGTCGGACCAGCACTATGGGAGATTAGAGACGATTATCCGTGAGCGGGATTGGGTGAGATTAGATGTTATGTGGATGGATGAACTTTCAGTCAGATAGTACATAGATGCATATGATAGTATCAGCAGTGCACCAGGCTTATAGTATCGCCTTGGATTGTTGTTGTATTTTTGTTGTTGTACTGTTGATCGGCAGTTATAGTTCAGCTATAACATATTTTACTTTTGAAAGAGTTCTATGCTTGTATCGAATCTTATTATATATAATCACTACCTTTGTAGAACAGTCATTCTTTCTTTGTCATTTTACGTCAACACCATGATTGCCATTCTACTTATTTCCACAATTGTTTTTTTCATATATATTTGGAAACTTGTAACCGTCGCGGTACCATTTGGCGATTCGTAGCCCTTGATTCTAACAACCATATTCTTTTCCATTTATAAATTGTTTGATTAAATCAGTTATTGTTTATTCATCAGCAATATGCCACCTAGACGCAACAGACGTGCAAATAGTTCCGCTGACCGAGAAGGTCAACAAAATACACCCCCGACGGGTCATTTAGATCAGATTGTAATACAACTTTTGAACACCCTTACTCAACAAACTACTGCGTTAGCACAACAACAACAACAGATTCAACAGCAGTTGCTACAGCAGCAACAACATCAGCAGCAGCAGCAGCATCAGCAACAACAGCATCAGCAGCAGCAGCACCAGCAGGTATTACCCGTGGTTACGTTTAAATCTTTTCAAGCAGCAAAACCTCCAGAGTTTAAGGGATCCGCTGATCCAGTTGAGGCAAAGGCATGGTTGATGGAAATGGAGAAAGCTTTTACGTTGATAGAGGTAACGGAAACTAGTAAGGCTTTAGAACCAGAAGGGTTAGTCACGTGGGAGAGATTTACAGAATTGTTCTTAGAGAAGTATTTTCCTGATTATATGCAAGATCAAATGGAGTTGAAATTTCTAGAACTAAAGCAGGGTAGTATGACTGTTTCTCAATATGAGACCAAGTTTACTGAGTTGTCTAGGTTTGTTCCGACATATGTGGATACGGAGAAGAAGAAGGCCAAGAGGTTCCAACAGGGACTGAGGTCATGGATTCGTAGTAAGTTAGCAGTTTTGGAACTAGATACATATGCAGCCGTAGTACAGAAGGCAATGATTGCGGAAGGAGAGAGTGATTCATACATAAGAGAGAAAGAGAATAAGAAAAGAAAGATAGGGGCATCTGATAAGGTACAGCCACAAGGAGATCTTCAGGGTCATTCAAACAAGAAACCAGGATTCCAGATGGGTAGAGGTTCAAATTTCAAGAAGACAGATACCGGGGATGCAGGACCAATCAATGTTCCATCCAACAACGATCAGCAAGTAGTTTCCAGACCTCCACTGCCAGAATGTAAGACATGCGGGAAAAGACACCCTGAAGTATGCCACAAATTGAGTATTACATGTTTTAATTGCAACCAGAAGGGTCATTATTCCAGGGATTGCAAGACAGGTGTTGTGTGTTATCGATGCAAGAAACCAGGTCATACGATTAAGGATTGCCGGGCACCAGTACTCGTGAACAACATGATTCGAGCGATAGAGGCACCTCCGGCTGTCAATGATCAGCCGCTAGCCAGAACTTATAGCATGACGATGAGGGAAGCAATTAGTGACACTGATGTGATGGCAGGTACACTTCTAATGAATTCAGGAGCTACTAAGTCGTTTATTTCTGAGACGTTGCACGTAATTCAATTTGTTTAATGAAACCTTTAAATGGAGTGTTAAGCATGGAGATGACTAACCGAAATCGTATACCGGTCAGTTTATGTTGTCCCTGTTGCGAAGTTGAGATTCTAGGAAATCGTTTTTATGTCAAAGTGTTACCCTTTAAGTTGGGAGGATTTGATGTGACCTTAGGAATGGATTGGCTAATTGAGTATGTTGTGCGCCTTGATAAGACTGTAGCATTACTTAAAGTTTTGTGGAGAAGTTGTAAGGTAGGAGAATGTATTTGGAAATTAGAGAGTGTTGTGATAGGGGAGTATCCCCAGTTGTTTCCTCGATTAGATTCTGAGGACAGAATCCTATGAAGGGGGGAAGGATTTAATATCCGTGAATTTTTTTTTATTTTATATATATATAAATGATATATTTGGTGTAAAATATTTCGTGTGGAATAATTTGAAGATTAATAAGTTACGGTTATTAAGTGATTATGTGTTATTTGGTGAGTCGAAAGCCCCTTTCAAATATTTCGTCATTTGAAGTCTTATTCAATTTTGAGCCCCGTTTTTAAAATTCAAGGGCCCCGTTAAAATTTTGTACATCATTATTATCCCTTCGTCTTTCGAATTTGAATCGTTATCAAAGGAACTATTCGTATCATTTCATCCCTATCCATTTGATATTGTCAGTGTAATTCGTTTTGTTCAAAAAGGGAAAGATTGTTCCAAACCCTAATTGTCCAGGGTGACAGATATGTCATTTATATCAATATTTCATCTATTATAGCCCCAGTATTCTTGAGCATTAGTTATATAATGATATGTATTGATTTGGATAACTATCAGTCTTTGTAGATAGTTATCTTCTCGTAAAACGTATTTTTAACCTAATTAGGGTTTTTAAACGATCTAGTGGATCTATATCGATCCAAAAATGTTATTTGGGGTATTATTTTTCCAAAAATATAAAAAGACGAATCGTACCTTAAACCTCACATAATCTATATTTCATAATCTCGAAAAAGTAAAAATCCCCGAACCGTGTTCTTCGTGTTCTTGAATAATCAAATCAACTTTTGAGGGTGTTATTGAAATCAGAAATTGAAGTTCAAATACTCAAAACAAAGATCTTGAGCTCTAGTTTCAGAATCTTCCAACCTCATCATCATCTGGTAATTTTTCGATTTATTATGAATTTTACAATTTTCGAATTAAATTAGGGTTTATGTTCGAATTGGGGATTTTCATTCTGTTGATTCTCCGTTCAATTGGTTGCTTCTAACATGTTCCTAGGGTTCTAATTAGAAGGAATCCATGTTTTAATTTCATGTTTATGTTCGATTTTTACGGGTTTGATTTTCGGGTTTTGACCCGAATTCTATTTTTGAACCGTCCGTTCTTGTTGTTGATCTGACATGAATTCTGATAGAGGGCTTTCATTGTGTGAGTTGTAAGCTTCATTTTAACATAAAGAACGTAGAGTTTCATGTACAAAATTTGTAGATCGGAAAATTTGTTTAAGGTCACCGGAAAATAGTCGGGTTTGGAGTTCCGGTGATGTTTTTGGTTTGTTTTTGATCGGAATGTATTGGTATGGTTATTTGGAATGTTTTGGTATCAAAAGCCCTAAATTTGGTCGTGTTTTTGGCTCGCCGGATTCTGGAAATGTCGCCGGATTCTGGAAGAATTCCGGTTGTTCTTGGCGACCCGTTTCTGTTCTTGGCGACCCGTTTTCTGACCCGGTTTCAATCTTCAAAACCCTAATTCATTTTCAGAAAACTGTTTTTGAATTTTATTTTTAAAAGTAATTCGAAAATAGTTTAAAATCTTTAAAAATTCATATTTTAATTTTGAAAATATATTTTTAATTCAGAAAAATTCTGGAAAATTATATTTATTATTTTAAATTCGAAAATTGATTAAACTTAATTATTTTAATTATTTTTAAATAATAATTAGTTTATTTAATTGATTGATTAATTCCTTTAATCAGTTAATTCTTAAAAATTAATTATTAATTAGATTTAATTAATTAAAAATTCAGTTTAATTATTTTCAAACCTGTTTTATTATTTAAATATAGTTTGAGCATTTAAAGAGTGTCAATTAATTTTATTAATTGATTTATTTGCATTTAAATACTTATATTGGGCTTAAAAATCCGATTTTTGATTTAAAAATTTGTTTGTGACTTATTTAAATTCTAATAAGTCTCGAATATTGTTTTAAAAATATTTATAATCACTATATGGTTTATATAAAGTGGAATAATGTGTTTAGTGTCCGTAAACGTCTTATAAAAAGAATAGAGTATGAGTCTGTCTATCAGAAAAATAGGTCGGGCGTTCGATAAATCTCGAAATTGGCCCGATAGGCTGTTTAGACTTAAAAATGATTATGAGTTTATATTGAGGATAGAATAAATGATGGGATGTACTAATATGAGTTATGTATTATAGAATCGAGTTCCCGAAGCAAGGGAAAGGAGAAGGTAGAATAGCAACGGTAGAATTTGACTACGTCGAACCAGGCAAGTATCTATTTCTTTCGCAAATCCTTGAGTAATCTTACTCAGAGTTATTATATGCATGTTGTCATCAAACCAATACCAATGATTCAATTCTTATCCTGTATCAGAACCGATAACATTGTTTCCATGAAAAATTCCTGATTTCTTTGATTATTCACAATCTTGTTGAATATTGAGAATCCTCACCTTTGATTCACTTGCGTACATTATAACCTTGTTTATTTTTCCTTGAAACAGATGTGTTGCTTCTATGAAACCATCCCGAACTTGTTTCATGAACCTTATTTGGTCTTGATCAGTTGAAGCTCTTTTGCAATTCGTTATACTATTTCACCCTTGTTGTGATTGATTGTCAGATGAAGCTTTTGTTATTGTCATTCTATTTTGTTCTTGTTGTGATTACTGTTGAAGCCTGTATTGCTTATGTGCTGTAATAGAATTGGAAATGTTTTTGAAAATAAGGACCAGATTTATGGTCGATGATAATTAAGGTCAGGATGGCCAAGGATCCAGTGGAGGGCATTGCTATAAGCAGGCCCGGGGTTGATGCGTGGCTGGCCAGCAGCTCAACCTTTGATTTGAATGAGATAAATAAAAATCCAATTCTAATCTGTTTTCTTCAGAAGAGGTTGATATAATCATGCATTGTGCATTGATTCAAATTCTTGTGATTTCTTTTCATTATGAAACTGCATTGGATATATTTATGATGTTTGCTGAGCACTTTTGGCTCACTCTTGCTTGTTGTTTTCTAACCCTATTCCAGTGAAGCGAGAGTATGAGTCGGCACATCATGACTGATAGTTCACCGGCAGCTAGGAGAGCTCCTCGAGTGGTTGTCATTGGCAGGGTAGTTGTTTGTTCTGTATTATTAGACTAGATGTCTAGCTCTGGACTTAAGTTGTGATGTAATAACTCTGATAAAACTGGTTTGTATTAATAAAAGATTGTAGAAACTTGTGTTCAATGCCATAATCTGGATGCGGTCTTGGATAAGGGGTATTTTATGATATTATTATATTATGCATGTGTTATATTCAGGTATGTTGAGTTTCGTTGGTCGAGTGACTCCCCAAATCTGTACCCCGGATTTGGAGGGCGCCACAACCAGGGAGTCAAACTGTTTGAAAATCTTTAAGGGTATTCCCAGCCCGTTTGAGTGCTCAGCGAATATTTAAATCATCATTTAAGATAGATTTAAATTAAAAAATATTTGGGAATCCCTACTTTAATTAAAATAAATTTTATAAAGGTCAAAAATATTATTCATAATTATTAAAGGTCAAAGGTAACTTTTAAATAATATAATCATTTTTAAATTGATTAAAATAATATAATAAATATTCAACTAATATCAATTAAATAATAATCATAAGCTCAATTCTTGAAACGATTCGAAAATATTTCCTAAAAAGAGCGAATGAAACTCTACGCGATTCTCATCATGAATAGTAACTATTCTCTATTCGTCCTAACAATCGAATAATTAATTAAAATGGTTCGACCATGAATCTTGGAATATAAATGGGATTTATATACTCTCATTTGTGTCGCTTTGTTCTGTTATTGCTTTAATCTCGTTGAACGCTCGCAGGGATTTCTTAAGTGTTTTATCAAAGTAGTTTACCATAAACGTTCTTGATATCTTAATACCTTTGTTAAATCCATATCCATGGAATTGATAAAATAAAATCCTCCAATTTATTTAAATAATGATTAATCCTTCAGTATCTCGTGGAATCTCGGAGAAAACATAAAATGCTATTATTCTGATTATGGCAGCTTTTGCATTCACTCATTTACATAGTAGAACGCTAATACGACTTCGAAAGTTCATTGTCCTGGCCCGTACATAGGGTGTTGTGATAAATTTCTAAAAAATCAAAATCACTATTCATCAGGGTCTTATATAATAAAAAAATATATCAGGGTTTTTAATAAGTACAAAATTTCGGGATATTACAGTCTCCCCTCCTTAAAAGGATTCTATCCTGGAATCTAAGAAAATAGCCGAGGGTACTCTTCCAATATAACAATCTCCAGTTCCCAGGTTGACTCTCCAACCCTCTGATTCCATCATAACACTTTTACTAGCGCTATAGCTTTGTCCCTCAACACTTACTTACTCTGGTCTATAATCACTACCGGGTGCTCTATATAAGATAATTCTGGTTGTACTCCTATGCGTTCATATTCTATCACATTCTTGGTCATCTGTGCTGAACTCTTGTATCATCGACACGCGAAATACATCGTGGACTTGTTGCGATTCAAGAGGCAATGTCAATTCGCACGAAACTTTCCCCTATATGCTTCAAGACTTCGAAAGGTCAAATGAGTCTCGGGCTTAGCTTTCCCCTTCTTACTGAACGTCATTGATTCTAGTTATGGAGATACTTTCAGTAACACGAAGTCTCCCGCCTCGTACTTTTTATCTCTCTCAGCTTGATCGACATACATGTGTTGCCTGTCTTCAGCCGCTACCACTTGCTTTCGAATGATGTATAGTCCCCTTTGTTCATTGAACCAGCTCGGGTCCTGATAACTTTCGTTTGTTGGCTTCTTTCTACCGTAGGGGAGATGTATGCTTCTTTTCATAACTAACTTCATACGGGGCATCCCCACGCTCGTACAATAATTATTGATACATGAAATTTCTATCAACGATAAGTGATCAATCTAACTACCCTTGAAATCCAAGGACAAGCGCTTAACGTAACTTCGATTGTCTGAATAGTTCTTTTGGTCGGTCCGTCTGTCTACAGATCCTAAGTAGTGCTCATGTTCAATCTTGTTGTCAAACACTTTTAAAAACTCTTCTCAATATCTGGAATTAAACCTTGGGTCCCTATCTGACACAATTGCTACTGAAACTCCATGTCGCACCACTATCTTTTCCATATCAATATTTATAAACCTTTTTATTGAAGATCTCTCATTGATGAGGACAATCATAGTAGACTTATTCAATCAATCAATTATAACCCAACTAACGTCATGGTTCGATTTGGTCCTTGGTAATCCTACCACAAAATCCATTACAATAACTTACATTCCCATCCTGGAATCTCTACGGCTGTGATAGTCCACTAAGTCTCTGCTTTCATTCTCTGACATGTCTAGCATTTACTTAATAATCAATCATATACTTCTTTATATCCGGCCACCAATAATATTCTCTTAAATCTCTACATAATCTTAACTTCAAACTTCATCCTTTCAATTTCTCTTATTAGTCATCCCGAAGAAATTTGCATCTTTAATCTCTTTTTCCTATTTAAAATGTCGGCCACCATATTGGCCTTTCCTTAGTGATAGTGAATTTCACACTCAAAGTCTTTGATCAGTTCCAACTATAATCTCTACCTCGCGTCACTCGTTTATATGTAAAGATATACTAAAGGCTATTGTGGTAAAAAAAATCCACATTTCTCCATAAAGTTAAAGTCTCCAAATTTTCAGTGTGAACATAATCGTGGCTAACTCCAAGTCAGGTGTAGGATATCTTATCTCATGCTGCTTAAGTTTCTTAGACGCATAACTATAATTAATAAAGTCCCCTCTATCATCAGGTATTTCTAACAACGGGGTTGTTACTAACTTCTACTTCAATCCTTTAAACTCTATTAATTCAATCCACGGGTAAATAAAAATATCGTCTATGAATACAATAATCAATTTGTCCAGAAACTTTATCCTCTAAATCCATAAGGCTTCTGATGCATTAGTCCGTCCAAACGACATCATCCGAAAATTCAAAATTCATAATGTTCATATCGGTGCGAAATGCCATCTTTGGCACATCACTTTAGGAAATCTAAAGTGGGTGATTCTCTATCCTCAAATCTATCTACACCTCATAGTTGATCAATCGGTCCATACCAAAATTTCATCGAGTCCTCCTAACTTGAAGGGAATTAAATCTATATATAACTTTCGCCTCAAATCTCAACCTCACGTTGTGGCCTAATCAACATTCACCATAATAATTACATACTTTTCTATCTTTATTGCTAGGGCTTCTTAGGAATTCTACATACCTAACTCCCTCGTTGTTCCTCAAACTCTATTTTCTTTATACTCCTTTCCTTCTCAGCCATCTTGTTTCCATTCTCTACTACAGTCATTTCATGACCCAATGCAGCATAATCAGTTATTTCAAACACTCTGTCTTCCTGAATTCGCCTCATACGAAACGAACCTTGACAATTTTCGTAGCTTTGATTCATAATTTATCGTACTCATTTAATTTTATTTTTGTTCTAAAACTTCAACACTATATCTCTTTCCAAATACTAAGGAAAATACTTGCATGATTCCAATAATATTTCAAGTAACATAATATTTTATAAAAACTTTGTAAGAATTCTCATCGAGTGGGCGACCTTGTTAGGTCTCAATCAATTTATCCTTTAGAAATTTCATCATCACAATTCACTGCATATAAAATGCGTTGTGAACTCACTTAAATAAATTCGACCGAAAGTTGAACTGAGTGAAACAATGACTAGTCCATTTCAAGAAACATTAATAACTAGCTGAACGAAATTTGCTAGTTCGATTAGTTTGGGAAACAACATCTAGCTAGGATGATTAGCTAGATTTTCATCATATCGTTAAAATTTCAACTAGTTAGAACAATTAACTAGTCACGCATATACAATTAGCCAGTTTCAATCTACTAGTACAAAATCTCAACATCGTAGCCAAAGAAAGAAGAAAAACAAAATTTTGACTACTCAGATAACGAATTGAAAGGAAGAGTAAATAAGTTTGGGACGAACAAGGTAATTATAACCTTTGAATAGAATATAAGCTCTGAATAGAAAGTTCTTGGTATCGGATCAATCGATAACCTCCCATCAAACATTTCTCATTAGTGAAACGGTCCACCTAAAGGTGTCTCCGTACATATACTTTATCAAATCCTTCAAAAGAATTGAATTCGGAATACCAATATCAAAGTGATATCCTTTCTACGATTTCAACCCCTAATGTACAAATCTCATCTTGAATAAAAGAAAAGAATTCACGAGGAATCTCTGAAATATATATCATCTATGTTTTAAACAAATAGTTAGATATTTATGAACTCGACTGAGGAGTCCAAGTATGAAAGAAGAAATCGAATATCAAGATAATCGTTAAAGAATATTCGTCAAATAATTAAGGAAACATTAATTGAACATTCCTTAGATAATTGAAAGAATAAAGAAAAAAAATATAGACCTAGAAGGATGGATGAATAATGGTTCCCTCTTCCGGTCGTCCTAGAGCACGAACAAAGCGCTCCGGTGAGTAATGGTAACTTAATTCTGCATATTTAAACCTTAAAGGTAATGAGAGGAGAAAAGAAAAGAAATAAAATGAATATAGCAGTTGTTGGTTGCATCCCAAGTTTCAAGTAAGAAACTGGAAGGGCTAAATGACATGAACTATTCAAGGTAACACGGGCATGAACAGTTTCAGATTGAGTAGTGCACCAGCAAGTAGATACCAAAAAGTCAATGGTCATCATAAGTGTTGGTCCTCGTGTATTGCAGAAGGGGGGGATGAATGCAATACTGATAAAATTCAATCTCAGTTTCAACAACCAAAACTAAGATTTAATGTTATCAATAATATGTATGCATTCACAAACAGTATGATCGAGAAGACAGGATTCACAAAATAAATGTTTTATTTATTTTGCAAAGTGTTGCTACAACCTCAAGAGAGAATTCTTGAGCTTCGGTTTTTCTTCAAGACACTTGCTTGTCTTTGTTACATCTTCTAGAATGAATTAATAGTCTAGGTATAAAACTAATCCTATCACTGTCAACACGGGTCTGTGGAGCTGCTGTCATTATCAAGTGGCAGCTTCTTACAAAGTGTCTACCCATGTGACTTTCCTAAATTGCTAACAATGTCAGATATACATTACAAAGAAAGCAACCTAGATTCATTCTATTTCTAGGTAAAACAATTTAGCAAATAGAGACTTGACCTTGCTCTTGAATTGATTCGCTTTTGTTTGCAGTGCTTGAAGCTTCTGTCATAGTCTTGCAGACTTGGTGCAGCTTAGGGATACTGCAACACGCCTGTTTCTTGAACATTGAAACTGTCACGGGGTTTGACTGAGAAAGATACCTAGAACAAGGATCTTTCTCGAGACAGTTACTTTTGCCGCAAAGCTTGCTGTCACAGGAATGTGCTTTTGGTGACAGTAAGAGTTCCCCGCATAGTGTGCTGTCGAGGTTTCCAAACTTGCTGTCGAGGGCTAAAGTTGCTGTCGCGTAGTCTTCCGCCAATGTTGCTGTCAGAGTGAATATGCTATCTTGACTCGCAACATTCTGTCTTCTTGTAATCTTACTGTCAATGTTTATGACAGTAACCTTTATTCATGCTGTCATCTAATATGCATTCTTTGAGGCTTGAACACAGAAAGTGAACTTCTTCCAAATTACACAATTAAACTAACATTGCATACTGATTACAAGAACATACTTTGGCTGTGACAGTATGTTCTACTTAATTAAAAAACTAAGTCTATACAAAGTTAAGTTGTTCCTATGCTATCACCCATAAATCCCAACAATCTCCCCCAATTTGTTTTTATGGACAATAACAACAAATTTACAATATATGTTGACAACTTAACTAACAAGATCAGAATGGATTTAGAATGTTTACTTAGCTTGAGATTTCCTCTTCTGTCTTGTTACTTCCTCTCTTCTGAGAGCTTCTACCAAGCAGCCTCTTAGACCTTCTACAAGAGAGATTTCAGCAAGTGTGACTGCAGCATCTTCTATTTCTTCAATGATCTTCTTGATAGTAGGAGAAATAAGAGAACTAGCATCCCTGAGATTCAACCATTGCTCTTGATCAAATGGATAGTTTCTGAAGTGGAGTTCTTCATGAATGAGCTTGAATCTACTTCCACGATAAGCATTGAGAGACATCCTCCTTTGCTTGTCCAGCTTTGAATCTTCTCCTTTTCTCCTTTCCAATAATTCCTCTATCTTGTCAGAACAGATCTGCTCCAGGGGATGAATTGATCCAGCAACCATATACTGTAAATCCTTCAGAATAGTTGTTTTTAGCTTGTGCAAGCTGCAAACATAGATTTCTTCTTTTAGATGCCTGATTCTTAAGGGATTTTCTGTTAGTCCTTGTGTATTGCAGAAGGGGGGGGATGAATGCAATACTGATAAAATTCAATCTAAATTTCAACAACTCAAATCAAGATTAAACGTTATCAGCAATATATGCAATCACGAACAGTATTTAGTAAGAACAAGATTCACAAAATAAATGTTTTTTTTATTTTGCAAAGTGTTGCTACAACCTCAAGAAAGAATTCTCGAGCTTCGGGTTTTCTTCAAAGACACTTGCTTGTCTTCGTTTCTATTCTAGAATGAGTTGATAGAAGGTATAGGACTAACCCTATCACTATCAGTCACGGGTTTGTGAAGCTGCTGTCACTGTCAAGTGGCAGCTTCTTACAGATTGTCTTACCCATGTGACTTTCCTAAATTGCTAACATGTCAGATATACATTACAAAGAAAGCAACCTAGATTCATTCTATTTCCAGCTAAACCAATTCAGCAGATAAAGACTTGACCTTGCTCTTGAATTGATTCGCTTTTGATTTGTAGTGCCTTGAAGCTTCTGTCGTAGTCTTGCAGACTTGGTGCAGCTTAGGGATGCTGCATCACGCCTGTTTCTTGAACATTTAAACTGTCACGGGATTTGACTGAGAAAGATACCTAGCATAAGGATCTTTATTGAGACAGTTACTTTTGCCGCAAAGCTTGCTGTCACAGGAATGATCTTTTGGTGACAGTATGAGTTCCCCGCATAGAGTGCTGTCGAGGATCCCAAACTTGCTATCGAGGGCAATAGTTGCTGTCGCGTAGTCTTCCGCCAATGTTGCTGTCAGAGTGAATATGCTGTCGTGACTTGCAACATTCTGTCTTCTTGTAATCTTACTGTCACAGCTTTAGGACAGTAACCTTTATTCATGTTGTCATCTAAAAAGCATTCTTTGAGGCTTGAACACATAAGTGAACTTCTTTCAAACAATACAACTAGAATAACATTACATACTGATTACAAGAACATACTTTGGCTATGACAGTATGTTCTACTTAATTTAAAAAATTAAGTACAATCAAAGTTAAGATGTTTCTATGCTATCACCCATAAATCCCAACAATCTCCCCCAATTTGTTTTTATGGAAAATAACAGCAAATTTACAATATGTGCTGACAACTTAACTAACAAGATCAGAATTCAAGAATTTTCACTTAGCTTGAGATTTCCTCTTCTGTCTTGCTGCATCCTCTCTTTTGAGAGCTTCTGCCAAGCAGCTTCTTAGACTTTCTACAAGAGAAATTTCAGCAGCAGACACTGCATCATCCTCTACTTCATCAATGATCTTCTTTATGGAAGGGGATATGAGAGAGCTAACATCCCTGAGATTCAGCCATTGCTCTATATCATATGGATAGGTTCTGAAATGAAGTTCTTCATTAATGAGCTTGAATCTTCTTCCAGGATAAGCATTGAGAGACTTCCTTCTTTGCTTGTCCAGCTTTGAGTCTTCTCCTTTTCTCCCTTCCAATAACTTCTCTATCTCATCAGAACAAATCTGTTCCAAGGGATGAATTGAACCAGCTACCATATACTGTAAATCCTTCAGAGTGGATGTTTTAAGCTTATGCAAGCTGCAAACATAGATTTCTTCTTTTAGGAACTTGACTCTTAGGGGATTTTCCAGCATATATGGTTGATAATTTGGAGCTTCACTTTCTGCCTTGTTAGAGGCCTTGTGAATTTCTAGTAATTCAGCTTCCTTCTTATCAAGTTCTGTCTGAGCTTGAGAATATGCAGAAGATTCAGGTCCTTTGCTTGGCTTGGGTTGCCCTTCCTGAGTTGGTTGGGCTTGCCCTTCTTCTGTGGGTGAGTCATCAAACTCATAGTACCAGTGGTATGGTATAGGAGAGGCTGGGAGATCAGTAAGAATATCAGCATCATCAAAATCTGCAAAGTTATAGCCAAATTTCTGATAAAATTCAGCATCCCTATCTGCCTGATATTTTAGAACATGTTCCATGACAGCCTCTGAAACATTATCATAGCTCTCCAGCAACTCTACCATTCTTTCCAGGTAGAAGAAATCAATTCTTCTTTTATCTATGGTTGATGTGCTGTTCTTGGTTGATGTGGCTACCAGATTGAAGTCCTTGTCAATCTTGGCAGACCTTGATTCTTCCCACCAAAGAATATACTCAGAGGCCTCTTGATTTGCATCCAGCTTAACCTCAACACTCTTAATCTCTTTTGATTTCATTTGTTGAATCTTAAGACTGTTGGGAGGAATTGATTGAATTGGCTTCCTTAGATTTCTGCCAAATCCAGTGGCCTTTTCCTTTCCTGAGTATTTGTGCTTTCCTGCAGGTTTCTGTCTAGAAAACCATGCCTTAGCATTAGCTTTCAGTCTCTTGGGCTTGACAGCAGCTTTGGTTTTATCCTTGACAGAACCTTCCTTGACAGTATCCTTGTCGACAGCATCTTCCAAGACAGCATCTTCTATGACAGTATCTTTGTCGACAGTACCTTTGGTGACAGCATCTTTTTCAGCATTTATGCAATCAATAGCACATCTAAGAATGCTTGCCTCCAAAGCTTCCAGTATTCTTGACTCCTCTTCATCTGTTGCACCAGCATCTTTCTTTTCCTGGCTAGGAGTTTCTTCATTGCCTTCATTCTGAGATAGAATACCAGTATTCCCAGAATTACTTCCACCAGCATTTCCAGCATTTCCAGAAGCTTCACCACCTCCATCCTCACCATCTTCATCATCATCATCATCATCATGGGGAGGAATGTTATAGAAGCAGCTACCACCTTGATCATTTCTTTTGGCATTGGCTCTAGTGATTAGCTCCTTTATTCTAGCTCCCAGTGCCTTGTCTCTCAACACCAGCATTTTGTAGATTTCTTGAACAGCATGAACTCTTCCTGGATTGGCATTTGAACTGAGTATTCCATCTAGTACCTTCAGAATTGACTTGGTTTCCATTTTGGATGGGCTACCAATATTCATGTAGCTATTCCTCCTTGTGCCATCCTTAGTTTTAGATCTGTAGAAAACACATGGTGGATTTGAGTAGACTTCAGGTAGCTTCTGCATGATCAGGTTCTGGATTTGCATATCCAATATTTCATTGAATGGTGTTTGAGTTGCCCAGATCTTTCCCTTCAAAGCACACAACACCTTTGCTGGCAGACTCTGCAATAGCTGCATTGTGATGAAGTAAGATATGCCAGAAGTTAGATAAATACTTACAGCCCATCTTTTGTCATCATTCACCATTACACTGACACTGATAATTTGTTCCTTTAACAGAGTTGTGGTGTTGGTTGGACGGTTGCTAGGAGCATTCATTGCTTCTTCCACCAAACTGCTAAACTTACTGTCATGGTTGTGTAATGTGCTCTCCCTGTAATCCACCATCAAGACATTGGCTTCCTCTTGATCATACTCAGTACCATTGGACCAAGTAGTTCCTTTATGGATGGATTCAGGCAGTTTCCCTTTACCTTTCCCAAGTTTGTTTTGTTCCTCCATTTCTCTCCATTTCTTGTGTAGAGCAGTTTCTTGAGTTTCTTGAATAGGTTCTCTAATCACCACAGGAGGCAAGATTGGATGTCTAGATGCAGGTCTTCTTTGCAATGCATCTTGAGTTTCCTTTGACATTAACACCCTTTCTCCATCCATTTCCACTTCAACAGGCTTTTCAGCTTTGTCCTGTGGTTTTGCACTGCTTGTTTTGACTTGCTCCCCCTTAGACATTGCTTTCCTTTTAGCTCCCCCTCTGGTCTCCACAGCTACAGGCTCCCCCTGAGTTCCACCTGATTCTTGAATAGGCAAAGATTCTGATCTTGCTACCTTCTCCCCCTTAGTTGAGTTGGCAGCTACCAGGTCAGTAAAGAACTGAATAGAGAGTTGAGTAGCAGCAAAACCATCAACCACCAGTTGAGAGAGAGAGTCCAGTTTGGAGTCCAAAGTAAGACACTGTCCTTCAAGAGCTGCAATCCTGTCACCAAAAGTAGCAGAAGGGCCACCAGACCTTAACCTTCTTGGAGGGGAAGGAAAAGACAGGGGCTTGGAGGCTATGGGGGTTCTCACACTCTCAGGGTGTTTTTGAGTGATCTCATCACCCCTCACAGTTTGACTCTCAAGGCCTAGTGCCTGAATAATGTGGGCTCCCTCAATAGCTCTCCGGACATGCTCAAGTCCCTCTCCTTTTGCCAGCTCATTTGGCTGCCTCTCATTTTTATGCTCACCTCTCTTTTCTTTTATCTCTCTTTTCTTTTGCACACCCTCACTCAACCTAGATGCATGGGTATGAGCAGTACTAACATGCATGGAAGGGGAAGATTTAGAATGTACCTTTAGGAGTTTGGCAAGAGGTAGGTCATCATCAGAGGCATCCTCAACAAGTACAGCATCAAAATTAGGCTGGGAGGGCTTGACAGCATCTGTGGGAGGTGGAGTGACAGTATGTTCTGTAGTGACAGTATCTTTCTCTCCACCTTTGACAGTAGCTTTGCCCAGGACAGTAGCATCCCCAGTGTCTTTGACAGCAACAGAGGCTGTGACAGCATCTTCCTGAAGGTAAGATGCTCCTTGGAGGTCAGACAAAGTGTTGGCTGTTTCATTTTCTGACAAAATACCACTTTGCCCTAGCTCAGTGTTTGGAGGAGTGGTGTCCATCTCACTTTGAGAAATGGGTTCTTGTGGACCACTAGATGGGGGCTCATCCATGATTGGAGATGGATGATCAAAACCTGAAGGGTTGGGACTGTCCCCTTCTCTAGGTTGTGGAGAAGAAACAAAAGAATGTGTAGGGAAGGAAGAAGGTGAAAGTGTAGTAGAGAGTGGGGGCTGATTCACAGATGGAACATGTGAACCATCAATAGGAGTAGAGAAACCCTCACTGTGCCCTAACTCACTGTGTGTTTCTTCAAGTGGGGGTATCTCAGGTTGGGAACCATGAGTTTGTGCAGACTCTGTACAGGGTGCCTTGGGAGACAGGCCAATTTCAATAGAAGCACCTTGTTGAGAAGGCACATCTAGGGAGGAGTTTATTTCCCTGGTTTCCTCTACAGTCTTTTGGGAGACTGCAGGGTGGCTGACAGTGGTTTTGGTCCTCCTAGCTCTCTTCTTCTTAGGCTCAGGGGGAACCACTGTGGGTTCTTCGTGACTACCTTCCTTATTTGCTGCACTAGGTGCAGTGTCTCCCTCTTGACTAACAGAGCTACCACCAACATCAGCTTCTAAGGATCTTTTTCTGGATTCTTGCAAGGCTTCTCTTTGGGCTTTGGGAAGTCTAGAGGGCCTAGGCTGAGTGTATGGTGTTGAATGCGGGTTAGCTGAATTTGGGTCTAATCCAGCTTCATCCTCAAGAGAAAAAGAATCATAACCAGTGGGTAATGGATAATCAAGGTTGGTCACTTGATCAACCATGTGCTGAGTGAAGCAAAGTGGAATATGTGCATTTAGATCCTGTGAAGATAACAGTGTGTGTGTGTTCTTTTTCAAGACAGAGCAAACCTCTAGACGAGGGGCATCATTATTAAAGTCACAGAAAGTATTGATACACATCATAAGAAAGCGAGGGTAGTGTGATACCTTCTTACCTATGGCAGCTCTGAGTTGTGCCATGAGGAGAGCTCCAACATTCACCTTGTATCCATGGACAAGAGAATGTGTCAGTTTCTTGATGTAGGAAGGTATCCCATTCCAGCCTGTGGACTTGGTAGAGAACACCTTGACCATTGCATCAAATATCATGCTCCACTCCTTCCTTAGATACTTCCTGTCCATTTCACCAGACGGGTACCACTTGGTTGTTCCCTCTTCGAGAATAGGGCCTGCATACCCAATCTTCAAGAAGAGCTTCTTCAGAGTGTCATCATTAGCAAGTGGAGCAAAGTGTTGTCCTTCTTCCAGTGTAATTCCAAGAGCAGTATTGATGACCTCAGCTGTGAGAATGTATTGTTGCCCATTTATCTTGAATTCAATAGCTGGGGTTTCACCCACAATGAGAGCAACAGCAGTTCGCCAAAATTCCTCAAGTTTGTCTAGGTCGAGATATGGAGTTGAGGTAATGGCTGAACGAAGATAGGACTTGTTCAAGAAAAACACCAGTCCTTTGAAATCTTCACCAGCATCATTTGGGGAAAAGATGCCAGCAAAGTTTGTTTGAGAGAGAGTCTATTTGGGGGCCATGGAGATTTCAAGAAAAGAAGAAAGTGAGAAAGTAGCTTTTTGCTTGAGGAAAAGTATTTTGCCTTGAGTTTTGTGAGAGTGATATGTCTGAGTAACTGGAGAATAAATATGGGTTTCTCAAACGTTTGCTCAAAAAGTGGAGTTAAAGGACGTGTCTTAACCCACTCTCTTAACACGTGAGTTACTGCCCGTTATTCACTGTCAATCGTGGGGTGAATATCCAATTACAACGGTCCACTATTGTTGACAGTAACCTGTGCGCTAGAAACAATCTGTCAGTAAGAAGTGGTGGTGATAGTAGGTTTTGCGCGACAGCAACTATTGCGCAAAAACTTGCTGTCACCGTTAAGCATATGAATGACAGTGTCCTTTACAAGTCTTGACAGAAAGTCTTTTCCTGCTGTCAAGAAGGTTGCTGTCAAGAAACACATGACAGTATCCTTCTTAACGACAGTAACTTCGATTAGGAAATGGTTCTGTCATGAACTTATTAGAATGCTTGATTCATACACTTAACTAAATATTGACAAATTATTGATTTAGCAATGTAATCTTTTGAACACAGATATTAAGCAATTAACACAGACAAATCATAAACTCAATAACCACATAAACAGGAACTTTTATTATTATTAATAAAATCATTAAAATTGAACATTGAGTACATCATTCTATGATTTTATCAACTAGTTCTAAGACTTCTTCCTTAATCTCTTCTTCAGAGTGGCCTTCTTTTTCAAGAAGTGCCTGAAGCTCCTTCTCTTCTTCCACAGCCTTGGCTTCTTCTTCCTTAGCCTTGGCCTCCTTTTCCTCGTCTATCTCATCCATGGCGTCCAACAACATTTCAAAGAGCTCGTCGATCTCTTCATTGTCGGGTTCACTATCACACTTCTTTAGACCAACTTCAATTCCTACTTTGTTTTCCATTATTTACTTTAAAACTGAGAGCAGACTGGTGAAACCTAAGGTTAATTTATAGGCAAAACCGTCTAAGGATTAAAGTCTAATGGTCAACAGTTAGAGTACCCATACAACTACCACAAAAGTAATTAATGGTCGTGTCCTCCTTTAATCCTACAGATTAATGCAAAAGAGTGTGAAAGTCCAATGGAACAGATTTTTAACTCTCAAACTTAACAGATAACCACATTAAAGTCATACACGGTTTAAAAGTATGAGACTGGCACAAAAATACTGACATGAGAAGTCAAATCAACACATGCTGTCACATAACAGACATAAACCAAGTAGACAGTAACTTCTCTTGACAGCAGGTTTGAAGTTGCTGTCATGAGCTTCAATAAGAATTGAAAATTTAGAAACCTTAGTAAATTAACATACCAGATTCAGCATTCCCAATTCACTTACCAACCTGTTGAAGGTTGCTTCATCCAATGGCTTAGTGAAGATGTCAGCAAGTTGCTTGTCAGTTGGGACATAAATCAGCTTCACAGTTCCTTGTTCAACATGCTCTCTGATAAAGTGATGTCTTATATCAATGTGCTTTGTCCTAGAGTGTTGAACCGGATTGTCTGAGATGGCTATGGCACTAGTGTTGTCACAGTAAATAGGAATTTCTCTTAACACTAGACCATAATCTAGAAGTTGACTTTTCATCCATAGAATTTGTGCACAGCAACTGCCTGCAGCAATGTACTCAGCTTCTGCAGTTGAGGTAGAAACTGAATGCTGCTTCTTGCTAAACCATGAGACCAATCTTCCACCAAGAAATTGACAGCTACCAGTAGTACTCTTTCTGTCAATCTTGCATCCAGCATAGTCTGAGTCTGAGTAACCAATTAGATCAAATCCAGTATTCTTAGGATACCAAAGGCCTAGGTTAGGAGTGCCTTTTAAGTATCTAAAGATTCTCTTGATGGCTACCAAGTGTGACTCCTTTGGATCACTTTGAAACCTTGCACAAAGACATGTAGCAAACATGATATCAGGTCTGCTAGCAGTTAGGTATAGGAGGGATCCTACCATGCCTCTATAAGTGCTTGAGTCAACTTTCTTTCCTTTAGGATCAAGATCCAGACTAGTTGCTGTGGACATTGGTGTTCTTGCAGGAGATGAATCTTCCAAGTTGAACTTTTTGAGAAGTTCCTTGATATACTTAGCTTGACTTATGAAGATTCCATCAGTTTGTTGAAGAATTTGTAACCCTAGAAAGAATGACAATTCTCCCATCATGCTCATCTCATATTTGTTACTCATGAGATGGGAAAACTTCTCACACAGCTTCTCATTTGTAGAACCAAAAATGATATCATCCACATAGATTTGTACCAGAATGATGTCCTTGCCATGATGCTTGTAGAAAAGTGTCTTGTCCACAACTCCTCTGGTAAACTGGTTTTCCAGAAGAAAGGTGGAAAGTGTGTCATACCATGCCCTGGGTGCTTGCTTTAGTCCATACAAAGCTTTGAAGAGTTTGTACACAAAGTTATGCATGTTAGCATCCTCAAACCCTGGTGGCTGTTCCACATACACTTCTTCTTCCAGCTCTCCATTTAGAAAGGCACTTTTGACATCCATCTGAAATACTTTGAAGTTGCAGTGTGCAGCATAAGCTAGAAAGATTCTTATAGCTTCAAGTCTGGCAACAGGAGCAAATGTCTCATCATAATCTATTCCCTCCTGTTGACAGTAACCTTTAGCCACTAGCCTTGCTTTGTTCCTTGTCACCAATCCATTTTCATCAAGTTTGTTTCTGAAAACCCATTTGGTCTCAATAACTGACTTTCCCTTAGGTCTTGGAACCAATTTCCATACATTGTTTCTTTCAAACTGATTTAGCTCTTCTTGCATGGCTATCACCCAGTCAGAATCCAACAATGCTTCATCAATTGTCTTGGGTTCCATTTGTGACAGGAAGCATGAGAACATGCTGTCAGCAGAGACTTTGTTCCTTGTCCTCACTCCAGAATTAGGATCACCAATTATAAGGTCATTTGTGTGATCCTTGGTCCACCTGGTGATTCTGGGCAAGCTACTTGATTGAACAGGAACATTTGCTTCAGCTTGTTGAGTTGAATGCTCATCAATACCATTGTCTCCACCATGTTCTTCATTGTCTCCAGTGTCAACACTGTTCTGAATGTTAGATGTTATGGTGTGTGATTGAGCTGGAGTTTGATTGACAGTAGTGGTGTTGACAGCATCTTTGTCAACTTCAACAATTTGGGTGAAGCTAGGTTCTTCATCTACAATCTCCTCAGCTTCCAGGTATCCTTGATTCTCAAATCTGAATGCCTGCATCTTTCCTTCTTCATGCAGTCCTGGAAACTTGGTTTCATCAAATGTGACATTAACACTTTCTTCAATAATCCTGTGTTCCATAACATAAACTCTGTAGGCAATCCTTTCTGTGCTGTAACCCATGAATAATCCTTCAAAAGCCTTGGTGTCAAATTTTCCTTTCTTCTCATGGTTGTCTTTCATCATAAAGCATTTGCTCCCAAACACATGAAAATATTTGACAGTAGGTTTCTTTCCAGTTAACAGACAGTAAGGTGTACTTGCATGAGTTTTGTTGATCATGGTTCTGTTCTGAGTATAACAGGCTGTGTTGATAGCTTCAGCCCAGAAATATGTTGGCAACTTAGCATCATGCAACATAGTTCTAGCTGCTTCAATGAGAGTCCTGTTCTTTCTTTCTACAACTCCATTCTGCTGTGGAGTTCTTGCAGCAGAGAATTGTTGTACAATTCCTTCATCTTTACAGAAATTTCCAAGTGTGGCATTTCTGAATTCTGTACCATTGTCACTCCTCAAGATTTGAACTTTTGAGTTTGGGGTTCTATCAAGAACTCTGACTTGATCAATAATCACTTGAGCAGCTTCATCTTTGGATTCAAGAAATTTCACCCAAGTGTACCTTGAGTAATCATCCACCATTACTAAGGCATACCTCTTTCTGGCCATTGATGGTACATTGACTGGTCCAAAGAGGTCCATGTGAATTAACTTGAGTGCTTCTGTGTTGGTGTTTACTTGCTTGGACTTGTGCACAGCTCTTCTCAGTTTGCCCATTTGACAATCTTCACATAGTCCTTCTTGACAGAATTCCTGTTGGGGCAAACCTCTCACTAACTCCTTCTTCATCAGAATATTCATTGTCTTGAAGTTGAGATGTGAGAGCTTCCTGTGCCAAAGCATACTGTCACCAACAGTAGCTTTACTGTAAAAACAATAAACTTTATCCTTCTTTGTTGAGCTTAGATCAGCAACAAACAAGCTTCCTTTTCTGACCCCTTTTAGAGAGAGGCTTCCATCCTTCTTGTGATAGATGTTGCACACCATCATGTCAAAGTCAACCTTAAATCCTCTGTCACTGAATTGGCTGACACTGAGTAGGTTGTGCTTCAATCCATCCACAAGAGCAATATCTTCAATGACAACATTTCCAATTTCCAGACAGCCATATCCCACTGTGTAACCCTTGCTGTTGTCTCCAAAGGTTATGATTGGGCCAGCTTTCTCTACATAATGTGATAGCAGGGCTTTATCACCTGTCATGTGTCTTGAGCAATCACTGTCAATTATCCACATGACCTGATTTTTCTTCTTACCCTGCAAAACAGAATGTTTCTAAGTTGCATATGGTACCCAATCTTTGTTGGGTCCTGCAGTTTTAGTGTTTCCTGAGTTTCTTTCAGTCACAGAAGTTTCTCCTGTTTGAATTCTCTTTTCACCCACTTAGGTTTAGAATTGGACTTGGTCCTTTTCTTAGTGGATGAAGCCTTTTTGCTGTTGCCAGCAGGCTCAGAAGTCTCAACAGTGTTTAGGTATGAGCATTTTTCAGTAGAGAGAACAGGTAAGTTAAAGCATGTACTCATGGCAGTGATTTTGCATGGCATACAATCAATGTTATTACAGACACTCATAGTTCTATGCATAAGGGGGGTTCTGTGTAAGTTACCATTGAGTTCAGTTGCATTGATCTTATCCTCAATTGGTTTCTTACAAACATGTGTTAAGTGATGTGTAGATCCACAGTTATTGCATAGTTTCCTAGAAGCACCTCCAACATTAGTGTATCCATTTCCTTTATTGACACCTACCTTACCATTCCTGTTTCTAGACTTGGGAGTTACTGGATTGACAGTATGTTCAGAAGTTGCTGTCGAACTATCCTTGACAGTATCTTTTATTCCTACTGTCTTGACAGAAGGTTTGAGAGTTACTGTCTTGGAATCATTCTTGACAGTATCTTTGAAAGATTCTGTCTTGCCAATCGTGACAGCATCCTTTGAACTTACTGTCTGATTGCTTGGTAAGTTTACTGTCTTGGGGATTGTGACAGTATCCTTTCCTTCCTTGAATGTGCTGTCAACACCTTCATCCTCATCAATAATTTCTTGTTTGATGAGCATGGCTTCTTCATCAAACTCAATTTCAGCAGCTTTGAAAATAGGAGTTTTAACTTTCTTGAGAATGGTGGGTTTGACAGCAGCTATTCCAGGACAATCTTGAATCACAGTTTCCTTTCCAGGTCTTCTACCATAAGAAAAACCTATACCAACAGACTGATTTTCTGTATGCTTATCATTGTAATCCTGAACTATCTTTGATGAGTTTCTATAGGCCTTAATCTTAAATTCATTTTCAGCAATCTCATTCCTCAGGAATTCCTCAACCTCCTTAGCACATTTTAATTCATTTTTAAGTTTAGCATTCTCTTGAGCTAAAGAGCCTAGTGAACTGGTTTTGAGAAAAAGAGAATCATTTTCAGACTGAAGTGTTTCATTTAGCTTACTTAGTCTAGAGATTTCCTCATTAGCAGCAGATAAGCTAGTATAGACATTGAACATTTCAGCACTTAAGTCTTTAATGGTTTTCTTATACTCATCAGTAGACATATCAAGTAAGACAAGTGAAGGTACCTGACTTGAAGGTGTTGATGCTACCTCATCAGTGCTAGCCATGAGAGCTAGGTTAACATATTCTTCCTCTTCTTCATCATCAGAATCATCCCAACACTTTCCTTCAGCCACATAGGCTCTACCTTGATTTTTCTTAGAGTATCCACCAGTTCCTTTCTCATATCTTTGAACCTGTTTGGGTCTTTTGCATTCAGTAGCAAAATGACCAGGTTCTCCACAGTTGTAACATTTGAACTTTGATCTATCCACAAATCCAGTTTTGTATCCTCCTTTGGTTGAACTTCCCACAGCAGCCTTTGATGAGCTTCCTTTGCTGAACTTGGATGCTTGGCCTTGAGGCTTGTATGACCTATCCTTCTTGAACCTAAAGTTCTTGAACTTCTTGGCCATGTAAGCCATAGTAGGGTTGTCCATGCTTTCCAGTTCCTCCATTGTGTAGAAGTCTTCATCTTCCACATCTTTAAGCTGTAGTACCACTTTCTCATCATCTTCAACCACCTCTTCTATCTTCAAGGTTTGTGTTGGGGTTGATTGTGTGATCTGTAGTACTTCACTTGGCTGTGTGATCCTTGGCACATGTGCTACTAGGGCACTTGACATATTAGCCATCTTGTTCCTTGTTCCACTTTGTATGGCTCTCTTTTGAAAGAGTTCGAGTTCATAAGATTTCAGAATACCATAAAGTGTCTCAAAGGTTATAGTGTTGAGATCTCTTCCTTCTCGTATGGCTGTTGTCTTGTGTTCAAGGTGATCAGGCAGTATGAGCAGGAACTTGACATTTAATTCTTTTCTGTCATAGTACTTGCCATGTATCTGTAATTCAGTTAAGAGCTTACTGAACCTTTCGAACATGGAGGTTAAGTCTTCACCAGGCTTGGCCATGAATGCCTCATATTGAGATATTAGAATTTGCCTTTGGTTGCCCTTAACCTCTTCACTTCCTTCACAGAGTAAGGCTAACCTGATCCACATCTCCTTGGCTGATGTGCAGCTTATTACACTTCCACACATGGCTTTATCCAGCGTGAGAGAATCGAGCAAGATAAGTTGCAAATGATCATCTAGCACCATTTTCTCCTTTTCAGGTTCCAAGATTTCTGAGGGATCTTTGGGAACCCAATGTGCAAGAATAATCTCACCATTTACTGTTGTGGCTTCAATTTCCTTTCTTGGAATGAAAAGGACCATTCTCGAGTATACCTGGGTATAGTGGATTTGCAGCTTTGATAAACAACAAGATTTTTCTTTTCCAAATGCTGTAGTTCTCTTTATCAAAAGCTGGGATCTTGATACTGTTTGATTTCTGCATTTTCTCCGGGATCTCAGATATGTATGTTAATCTGAAAGCTCTGATACCAGTTGTTAGTCCTTGTGTATTGCAGAAGGGGGGGGGGGGATGAATGCAATACTGATAAAATTCAATCTAAATTTCAACAACTCAAATCAAGATTAAACGTTATCAGCAATATATGCAATCACGAACAGTATTTAGTAAGAACAAGATTCACAAAATAAATGTTTTTTTTATTTTGCAAAGTGTTGCTACAACCTCAAGAAAGAATTCTCGAGCTTCGGGTTTTCTTCAAAGACACTTGCTTGTCTTCGTTTCTATTCTAGAATGAGTTGATAGAAGGTATAGGACTAACCCTATCACTATCAGTCACGGGTTTGTGAAGCTGCTGTCACTGTCAAGTGGCAGCTTCTTACAGATTGTCTTACCCATGTGACTTTCCTAAATTGCTAACATGTCAGATATACATTACAAAGAAAGCAACCTAGATTCATTCTATTTCCAGCTAAACCAATTCAGCAGATAAAGACTTGACCTTGCTCTTGAATTGATTCGCTTTTGATTTGTAGTGCCTTGAAGCTTCTGTCGTAGTCTTGCAGACTTGGTGCAGCTTAGGGATGCTGCATCACGCCTGTTTCTTGAACATTTAAACTGTCACGGGATTTGACTGAGAAAGATACCTAGCATAAGGATCTTTATTAAGACAGTTACTTTTGCCGCAAAGCTTGCTGTCACAGGAATGATCTTTTGGTGACAGTATGAGTTCCCCGCATAGAGTGCTGTCGAGGATCCCAAACTTGCTGTCGAGGGCAATAGTTGCTGTCGCGTAGTCTTCCGCCAATGTTGCTGTCAGAGTGAATATGCTGTCGTGACTTGCAACATTCTGTCTTCTTGTAATCTTACTGTCACAGCTTTAGGACAGTAACCTTTATTCATGTTGTCATCCAAAAAGCATTCTTTGAGGCTTGAACACATAAGTGAACTTCTTTCAAACAATACAACTAGAATAACATTACATACTGATTACAAGAACATACTTTGGCTATGACAGTATGTTCTACTTAATTTAAAAAATTAAGTACAATCAAAGTTAAGATGTTTCTATGCTATCACCCATAAATCCCAACATTTTCCAGCATACATGTTTGATAATTTGGAGCTTCACTTTCTGCCTTGTTGGCAGTCTTGCATCTTTCCAGGAGTTCAGCTTCCTTCTTATCAAGTTCTGACTGATATTGAGCGTATTGAGAAGAGTCAGGTCTTTTGCTTGGCTTGGGTTGCCCTTCCTCTGTGGGTTGGGTTTTCCTTTCTTCTATGGGTGAATCATCAAACTCATAGTACCAGTGATATGGTATAGGAGAAGCTGGTAAATCAGTTGAAATATCAGCATCATCAAAATCTGCAAAGTTGTAGCCAAATTTCTGATAGAATTCAGCATCCCTATCAGCTTGATATTTCAGAATATGTTCCATAACAGACTCTGGAACATTTTCATAGCTCTCCAGCAACTCTACAATTCTTTCCAGGTAGAAGAAGTCAATTCTTCTTTAGCTAAGGTTGATATCCTACCACTGGTTGATGTGGAGACCATATTGAAATCCTTATCAACCTTGGTAGATCTTGATTCTTCCCACCACAGAATGTACTCAGTGACCTCTTGATTTGCATCCATCTTGACCTCAACACTCTTGATTCCTCTAGATTGCATTTGTTGTATCTTAAGACTGTTGGGAGGAATGGATTGAATTGGCTTCTTAAGATTCTTGCCAAATCCAGTGGCCTTTTCCTTTCCTGAGTACTTGTGCTTTCCTTCAGGTTTCTGTCTAGAAAACCATGCTCTTGCTTTGGCTTTCAGTCTTATGGGCTTGACAGTAGCTTTGGCTTCATCCTTGACAGAACCTTTCTTGACAGTACCTTTGTCGACAGTATCTTTCATGACAGCATCTTCTATGACAGTATCCTTGTCGACAGTACCTTTGGTGACAGCATCTTTTTCTGCATTTGTAACAATTCTAAATTTCGACTTAAATATTTTAATGAAACGTACATTTTATTGTTAGGTGTTTATTATGTGCAATAATTGTTATGTGCTTAGAATTGTGAATTATTCACTTTGTGAGTAATTAGTTAATTTCGTATCTGGTTTCTAAATTTTATTTAAGTGCTCTGTAAATTTATTTAAGTCATATAATAATTATAATAAATTTAGAGTATGCTAAATTATTTAATTAAGTAGCATAAAATATTTCTTAGCATTATTTATATTTTAATTTAGTTTTAAACTCATGATTTAAATTTTTATAGCCACTTCATTATTTTAATTAATTATTTTGAGAGATGCTACACCTTCTAGATTATTTATTTTCAATAGGTAATTTATTTATTTACCTAGTGAATGGTAAGATTCTATTTAAAATTTATTTTTGGGATTTAAAAGACATTTTATTTGATTATTCTTTGTAAATGTAATTTTATTTAACTAATCTACAAAAGTTATTTGTAGAATAATATTTCTATGGGATCTAGAAATGGGATTATGAATTTACATGAAAGCCCTTGATTTTTATCATGTTAGTATTTTATTTAATTGGACATTTTTGTCATTTAATAATTAAATAACTAAAAAGTGTTTACTTTTACATTACTTTAACTCCCCTATAAAAACCCCTACCCACCCCCCATCGGCTCCCCAACCCGTTCTCTCTCTTCTTCTTCTTCTTCTCTCCCCAACACCCATTTCTCTCTCTTGTTCTTCATCTCTTACAAAATCAAAACCACCATAACTTGTGTTTCTCTCACCCAAATTACAAGTGTGAGTAACCAAAACACTCCTCTCTCAAATCTCTACAACCCTCTTGTACTAATTTCGAGTTTTATCATGATTTCAAAATTTGGGATTTTTGGATTTAAGGGTCTTTATGCATAAAGCTTACATGCAAAGGTCGATTGTGTGTATTTAGGGTCATTCTCGATGAGACCCATTGTTTTGGGCTCATCCGAGAAGAAACCCGACCATGGCAATGATCCTTGTGAGCCATGGTCTTGATTTTTGTGTTTAAAAGTTGAACTCAAGTTCATTTTGTTGATGCATGTCACTAATTTTATGATCCATGATGATTTTGATTAAAGTTTGTTAGTGGGTTTCGATTTTTATTTATTATGTATGTTGTATGTGATGTGGATAGTAAGAATTTGAAATATTATAAGTTGCATGTTAGTTTAAAAGAAAGTATGATTTTATTTTGTTTATAGATGTTAGTTGCAATTAAAACATTTGTTGTTTGAACTTTGCCTTGAGGTTGAAATGATTGTGGTTTGAAGGATGGGAGTTAAGGTGGAAGGAGGATAGTTAAAAAGAGAAAGAGAGGGAGAGAGAGGCCGGGAGAGAAAGAGGCCGAGAGAGGGAGACAGAGGCCGAGAGGGAGAGAGAGGCCGAGAGAGAGAGAGGCCGAGAGAGAGAGAGACAGGGAGAGAGATGAAGTTAGAAGGGAAGGATTTGATTTAAAAACTTTGAGTTTGGAAGTGTGATTTTCAAGATGTATAAATAGGTGTGTGTATTTTCAAAATGAATAGGTGTGTGTAGTTTCAAAATGTATTCATAGGTGTGTATTTTCAAAATAAATAGGTGTGTGTATTTTCAAAATAAGTAGGTGGGTGTATTTTCAAAGAGTGTCCATAAGTATGTATTTTCAAAATATATGGTGTATGTGAGGGGGTGAGTGATTAAAAGAGTGATTTTCAAGGTGTGCGTGAGGATAAAAATGTAGACTTAGGTAATGTGTGTTTTCGCAAAGGTTGTGTAACTTGAGATTAGTGTATGTGTGTGTGTGCGTATTCTTTTAAAATGTGTTCACCATTGGGTTCTTGTGTGAGTGTACTTGTTCGTGTGTGTGATTAGGTGTTAGTGTAGTGGGAGAGTGAGAAAAAGGAGAAAGGCCGAGAGGCCATGAAGAGAGGAAGAAAGAAAAGAGGAAGTGTTGAGGGTAGTGTGGTAATGTCATAATTTTATTTATCTTAAGTGGTATACATGGTCCCTTCTATGCTAATTGTTTAGTTGAACTTTAATTGAGATAGGTTGTCGTCAATGGAATAAGTATGTGGTATAATTCTTGAGGTACGTATACATGGCTTATATGATTAAGTGTTAAGGATGTCATGTGATGTTAAGTGACTACATGATTAATGTTAATTGAGTCGTTAAAGTATTATGTGCTTCCTAAGTGATTACTTGGTTAAATATATATATAAGAATATATGATTGTATAACGATGGGGTAGAAATACTTAGAGATACGTAAACAAAGATGAGGTACTAAGAATTAGAGGCTAAGACAGTATTATATTCTTGTATAGGTTCCAGTAGAAGGCTAGGCAAAGAGCCAGTGGAAGTGAAGTTGGAACCCTGAGATTCAGATACTGAGATATTGTCTACTTAAGGCAAGTATACGTTAAACTCTTACTTGTCCTTTAAATTATTATTATGCAATCAATTTCCATACTACGTTATTGTATCCCTTTTCACCTTACCCTTTTTATAAAACCTACAATTGTTCCTTTAACCTTGTTTTGTCCATATGAGCCTTTTTCCTTGACTTATACCTCGTTGGCCTCTGTTAACTTTTGAATACCCGGAGCATACTTATTCCTTTGTCCACTTATTTACCATGCCTTTCAATTGTTCATTCTTTAAGCCCCTGCAATAAAATCTTGAAATAGTTTATGCCCTGAAATGAATATCGGAAATGTTAAAAGCCTCTTGTTCATTTAATCCTTTTGTTTGAATTACTCATGAATGGAACAAACTTTGGCCGTGGCGGCGGTCCTGGTTACTTATGTATGTATTTTTAGGCCAATGTGTGCCTATGGATCCTGAATGTTAGGACCTTGTGAAAACATGGTCTGGAGCTTTATGTGGCTGAGCACCCATATAGCTCGTACCGTCTTACTGGAAGTTCCAATTCCATTCCTTAAATCTTTCCCTTTGAATAGAGATGTATATCTTGAAACTATTGATTTCCAGTTGGTTACCAGTTAATTACCATTTGATTACCAGTTAATTACCATTTGATTACCAGTTAATTACCATTTGATTACCAGTTGATTTCCATTTAATTACCATTTGATCACTAATGGATTTCTAGTTACATATGTTGTTGATTATACTTGCTGAGCATTCTTTGGCTCATTTTCTTGTTTTTACCTTAACCTTTCAGTGAAGTCAGAAGATGGTCCGTACATTCCGCACTGCTAGGAAGTCTTTTGCTAGAGAGTTTGCTGCTAGGAGCGGCCCGTGGTTTCGGTTCCCGACCCATGCACAGGTTTTAGATGCTTAAGTACTTTTGGTTTCCTAATAGACTTAAGACATTTGGTTTAAGTTGTAATATTTAAATCGTTTAGACTTGTAAAACTTAATTAGTAACTCATTTAAATGTTGGAACTTAGATATGTTGTTTCATACTTCGACCTGGTAGCGATCTTGGCTTGGGGTATGGTTTCCATTTATTAGATGCATGCCTAGGTTGTATGTTATATTATGTTATAATATGTAATGTTCGTGGCACTGGTTTAGGGGTGTCACAGGTTTTCTATCAGAGATACAGGTTGAAGTCTCTGAAACAACGTAGGAAAATTGAACATAGGATAGGAATTATAGATCACTAAATATAGGAATTAGCTATAAGTCATACTAAGTTAGATAGATTATCAAGGATAGGATTTATCACTTAAGGATAGGTTAGATAAAGGTTATCACCTAGGTAGGATTTTATTATTAGCGCAGTAACTATTATTATATATGTGTTACGTTATTATTGCAGTACCCGGATGCTAGTGTAGATGAGTCAGAGAGACGCCGTAGGAGAGGAGGATCCCCAGATACCCCACTTGAGGTTGATTCTGATGCTGAGACCGATCCATTTGATGATTCATCCTTTGATGACTCTGATGAGTCTGAGACTGAGCTAGTGTTCCAGCCACCTCCCCGAGTTGCTAGATCACCGTCACCACCTGTTGTTTCCCCATCAGTTTTGCATGGAGTTCCTGTTCATCCATCCAGCCACACTAGTGTTCCGCATAGCGTCTATGTGTTGCTAGCTCGTCAGAGTGATACTCTCTTTGGACGGGATTCGGAGGTCCGTGCTTTGGTCGACTCCTTAGTGGGTGGAGCCCCTGCACCATCTCCTTCTTCAGGGTTAGGTGTTAGACTCCAGTCATTAGTGGATGTGACTAACCGTGGACTTCGTGGACTTGAGACTTGCGCCGACAGGGATAGAGGTTTTGATGAGATTGTCAGGATGGTTCGTTTCTTGTTGACTAGGATAGCTAGGACTTTGGCAGGAGAGGGTTCGACCGCCGATGACTAGATATGGTTTCTGATGCTGCTGTGAGGTTACCATAGTTGTTTAGTGGCAGACCTATTTACTTTATGTTATGATTAGCTGTTGGGTGGCATGGCCATCGTATTAGACATTATTTATGGGTTGTACTATTATCGTTGACTCTTTTATTCGTACTGTTGGTGACTGTTTATCAGTCAATGGTTTATTTATGTGATTTCCTTTTTATCGTACCCATACATACCTCTATATATCGACATCCTGTTTACATTCCCGTACCATATTGCTTATATACTGCCAAATTTCGATATTATAGAACTGTATAATCAACTATTTTCCTCTTATCAGTAAGATGCCTCCAAGAAGAAATACCCGTACCAGAAACCAGAACCCGCCAGAGGGGCAAGACAACCCCAACATGGCTGAAATGATGGAACTTCTCCGACAACAAACAGCTGCCCTTACCCAACAACAACAACTACTTCAACAACAGTTTCAGCAACAACCACAACAAAATCAACCACCACCTGCACAGACTGTAACCTTCAAGACTTTCCAAGGTGTTAAACCCCCAGAATTTGAAGGTACCACTAACCCAATTGCAGCCAAAACTTGGTTAAAAGAAATAGAAAAATCTTTTGCCTTAGTGAATGTTGGAGCTGACCAGAAGACGATATTCGCTAGTTACTTGTTGAAGGGAGAAGCTACTTATTGGTGGGAATCTGTTAGCGCTTTAGAAGGAATTACTGTGATATCATGGGATAGGTTCACCGAGTTGTTCTTAGACAAGTACTTTCCAAGGTACATTCAAAATCAGATGGAGTTGAAATTTTTCGAACTTAGGCAAGAAAACTTGAGCGTCGTAGAATACGAGAAGAAATTTACGGAGTTAGCAAGATTTGTACCCGAGTATGTGAATACTGAGGAAAAGAAAGCTAAGAGATTTCAGCAAGGACTTAAACCGTGGATCCGCAGTAGAGTGGCAGTTTTTGAATTAAACACATATGCGGGAGTGGTTCAGAAGGCACGTATTGTGGAGAGCGAGAGTGAGTACTCCCAGAAGGAAAAAGAAAGCAAGAAAAGGAAGACAGGTCTGTTAGATCAAGGACAAGGAAGTTTCCAAAACAAGGACAGAAAGTTTGGATTTCAGCAGAACAGAGGAGCACCCTTTCGAAGGCAAGAAGGGGGAAATTTGAACCCAGGGAATCGCCCACAGAACCACCCACAAAACCGACCACAGAATACCGAGCAACCAAGATTACCAAGACCTCCAATAATGGAATGCAAGACTTGTGGGAGGAAGCACGCCGGAGTTTGTAACAAACCTAGCATGGTGTGCTATAGATGCAACCAGAAGGGCCACTTTGCTAACGAATGCCGCAACCCGAGACCGAACGTCACGTGTAACAAGTGTGGAAAGGTCGGACACATTGCTAGGGAATGTAAGACTCCAGTTCAAAGTGGGAATTTGTTAAGGCTAACAGCGCCTCCTCCGCCTAATCAGGCTCAAGCAAGGACTTTCAATTTGAATATCAGAGATGCAGTTCAGAACCCAGATGTAGTTGCAGGTACGCTTTTCGTCAACGCCATAAGTGCCAACGTGTTAATTGATTCTGGTGCTACTAGGTCTTTCATTTCTAAGGAATTCGCTGCTAAATTGAATTGTGAAACTCAAGTATTAAACAAGTCCTTAGATATTGTGATAGCTAATCAAGATCGCATACCCGTAAATCAAATTTGCCCCAGTTGTGAGATAGATATCTCTGGAACTCTCTTTCTTGTGGATTTGATACCCTTCAAGTTAGGAGAATTTGATGTAATCCTAGGAATGGATTGGTTGGCCAAAAATGAAGCACAGATCGATTGTAGGAATAAGAAAATGACTCTGCGAACTCCGACTGGCGACACCGTAGTATTTAAGGGTCAGAAACAGACCAAGACCTTTCTCACCATCATTCAGACGAAGAGATTGCTACGACAAGGTTGTGAAGCCTATCTTGCACACGTGGTAGATACAAGGAAAGAAACACTAGGTATGGGAGAGATCCCAGTGGTCAATGAGTTTCCCGACGTATTCCCAGAAGAACTTCCAGGATTACCCCCTGACAGGCAATTGGAATTCGCCATCGAATTAATACCCGGCGCGAAACCAGTTTCGAAAGCTCCTTATAGAATGGCACCCATAGAAATGAAGGAATTGGCAACCCAACTGCAAGAACTTTTGGATAAAGGCATCGTAAGGCCAAGTGTTTCCCCGTGGGGCGCACCTGTGTTATTTGTAAAGAAGAAGGATGGAAGTATGAGGTTATGCATCGACTATCGAGAATTGAACAAGTTGACAATCAAGAATAAGTACCCTCTTCCCAGGATAGACGACTTGTTTGACCAACTGAAAGGAGCATCATATTTTTCCAAGATCGACTTAAGATCCGGATATCATCAGCTGAAGATCAAACCCGAAGACATATCAAAAACAGCCTCCAGAACAAGGTATGGACACTATGAATTCTTAGTGATGTCTTTTGGATTAACTAATGCACCTGCTGCTTTTATGGACTTAATGAACCGAGTCTTCAAGAAGTATTTGGACAAGTTCGTGATCGTATTCATTGATGACATACTGATATATTCTAAAACGGAAGTAGAACATGTTGAACATTTGAGGATAGCTCTGGATATCTTGAGAAAGGAGAAGCTGTACGCAAAGTTCTCTAAGTGTGAGTTTTGGATGAAAGAAGTGCAGTTTCTCGGGCACATAGTCAGTAGTGAAGGAGTAAGAGTGGATCCAGCCAAGATAGAAGCAGTGGTAAATTGGGAAAGACCAAGAACCCCAACAGAAGTAAGAAGTTTCATGGGATTAGCCGGATACTACCGACGATTTGTTAAGGACTTCTCCAAGATAGCCACACCTTTGACTCAGCTTACCAGAAAGAATCAGAAGTTTGAATGGAGTGATAAGTGTGAAAAGAGTTTTTCAAGAACTAAAGAAAAGATTGGTGACTGCACCTGTTTTAGCACTACCTGACGACCAAGGAAACTTTGTGATTTACAGTGATGCTTCGCATAAAGGATTGGGATGCGTATTGATGCAACGTGACAAGGTGATATCGTATGCTTCTAGACAATTAAAACCCCATGAGCAAAAGTATCCCACACATGACTTGGAACTAGCTGCTATAGTGTTTGCGCTAAAGATTTGGAGACACTACCTCTATGGAGAAAAATGCGAGATTTTCACCGACCATAAGAGCCTAAAGTACATCTTTACCCAAAAGGAATTGAACATGAGACAAAGAAGATGGTTAGAATTGATCAAGGACTACGATTGCACCATCAATTATCACCCGGGCAAAGCGAACGTGGTAGCGGATGCGTTAAGCCGAAAAGAAAGGTTGAACATGTTGACCATGACCAAGGAGTTGTCTAAAGAATTTGAGAAGTTGAACTTAGAAGTTTATGCCCCAGGATCTACCAGTGAGATGCTTTACACCATGACATTCCAACCAGAACTATTGGAGAAGATTAGAATATGCCAAGAAGAAGTGATGAACCATGAGGTCAATGATTTGACCGGAGAAGAATTGTGCACGCAAAAAGATGATAAGGGAATTTTGAGATTTTCTTCAAGAATTTGGATACCCAATGTGACAGAACTGAAAAGCGAGATTTTGCACGAGGCTCACAACTCGAAGTATTCAATTCATCCCGGAAGCACTAAGATGTACCATGACTTAAAGGAAAACTTTTGGTGGCCTGACATGAAATGAGAAATTGCAGAATGGATTAGTAAATGTTACGCTTGTCAAAGAGTCAAAGCAGAACATCAGAGACCGAGCGGATTGCTACAACCACTAGAGATTCCCGAATGGAAGTGGGAACACATTGCGATGGACTTCATCGTAGGATTACCGAGAACTAAATCGAATCACGCCGCTATTTGGGTTATCGTGGATAGGCTGACGAAATCAGCTCACTTCCTTCCGATCAACGAAAGATTCTCAATGGATAAGCTCGTTCAATTGTACCTGAAAGAGATAGTGGTACGCCATGGAGTTCCCGTGTCTATTGTATCAGACAGAGATCCCCGATTCAACTCAATGTTTTGAAGACAATTTCAAGAATGCTTAGGGACTCAACTAAAGATGAGCACAGCTTACCACCCACAGACTGACGGTCAAAGCGAAAGAACCATTCAAACAATTGAGGACATGCTAAGGGTCTGTGACCTGGATTTTGAAGGTAGTTGGGACGAACATTTGCCTCTAGTAGAGTTCTCGTACAACAACAGTTACCACGCCAGTATCAGAATGCCTCCCTACGAAGCTTTGTATGGAAGAAAATGTCGATCGCCAATATGTTGGGACGAAGTTGGAGAACGCAAGATATTTGGACCAGAATTGATTCAGCAAACGAAAGAAACTGTGGAACTCATCCAGAAGAGATTGATAACTGCTCAAGATAGACAAAGGAAGTACGCAGATCCAACCAGAAAGAATGTAGATTTTGAAGTAGGTGAACCCGTGTTACTAAAGGTGTCACCATGGAAAGGTTTGACTAGATTCGGAAAGAGAGGAAAGCTTAGTCCGAGATTTGTCGGCCCTTTTGAAATTCTAAGACGTATAGGGAAAGTTGCGTATGAACTAGATTTACCACCCCATATGCAGCACATCCACAATGTATTCCATGTTTCGATGCTCAAGAAGTATCATCCTGATTCCAAGCATGTAGTTGAGTATGAACCGGTAGAAATTCAGACAGATTTGTCCTATGTAGAGCAACCAATCGAGATATTAGATCGTAGAGAGAAAGTACTTAGAAATAAAACAGTTGTATTACTGAAAGTATTATGGAGGAACCCCAAGGTTGAAGAATCAACTTGGGAGTTAGAAAGCGAAATGTTAGAAAAGTACCCTCAGCTGTTTACGTAATAGATTCTGAGGATAGAATCCTTTTCGGGGGGGGGGGGGGGGGGGATGATGTAACAATTCTAAATTTCGACTTAAATATTTTAATGAAACGTACATTTTATTGTTAGGTGTTTATTATGTGCAATAATTGTTATGTGCTTAGAATTGTGAATTATTCACTTTGTGAGTAATTAGTTAATTTCGTATCTGGTTTCTAAATTTTATTTAAGTGCTCTGTAAATTTATTTAAGTCATATAATAATTATAATAAATTTAGAGTATGCTAAATTATTTAATTAAGTAGCATAAAATATTTCTTAGCATTATTTATATTTTAATTTAGTTTTAAACTCATGATTTAAATTTTTATAACCACTTCATTATTTTAATTAATTATTTTGAGAGATGCTACACCTTCTAGATTATTTATTTTCAATAGGTAATTTATTAATTTACCTAGTGAATGGTAAGATTCTATTTAAAATTTATTTTTGGTATTTAAAAGACATTTTATTTGATTATTCTTTGTAAATGTAATTTTATTTAACTAATCTACAAAAGTTATTTGTAGAATAATATTTCTATGGGATCTAGAAATGGGATTATGAATTTACATGAAAGCCCTTGATTTTTATCATGTTAGTATTTTATTTAATTGGACATTTTTGTCATTTAATAATTAAATAACTAAAAAGTGTTTACTTTTACATTACTTTAACTCCCCTATAAAAACCCCTACCCACCCCCCATCGGCTCCCCCACCCCGTTCTCTTTCTTCTTCTTCTTCTCTCCCCAACACCCATTTCTCTCTCTTGTTCTTCATCTCTTACAAAATCAAAACCACCATAACTTGTGTTTCTCTCACCCAAATTACAAGTGTGAGTAACCAAAACACTCCTCTCTCAAATCTCTACAACCCTCTTGTACTAATTTCGAGTTTTATCATGATTTGAAAATTTGGAATTTTTGGATTTAAGGGTCTTTATGCATAAAGCTTACATGTGAAGGTCGATTGTGTGTATTTAGGGTCATTCTCGATGAGACCCATTGTTTTGGGCTCATCCGAGAAGAAACCCGACCATGGCAATGATCCTTGTGAGCCATGGTCTTGATTTTTGTGTTTAAAAGTTGAACTCAAGTTCATTTTGTTGATGCATGTCACTAATTTTATGATCCATGATGATTTTGATTAAAGTTTGTTAGTGGGTTTCGATTTTTATTTATTATGTATGTTGTATGTGATGTGGATAGTAAGAATTTGAAATATTATAAGTTGCATGTTAGTTTAAAAGAAAGTATGATTTTATTTTGTTTATAGATGTTAGTTGCAATTAAAACATTTGTTGTTTGAACTTTGGCTTGAGGTTGAAATGATTGTGGTTTGAAGGATGGGAGTTAAGGTGGAAGGAGGATAGTTAAAAAGAGAAAGAGAGGGAGAGAGAGGTCGAGAGAGGGAGAGAGAGGCCGAGAGAGAGAGAGAGAGGGAGAGAGAGGCCGAGAGAGAGAGAGAGGGAGAGAGATAAAGTTAGAAGGGAAGGATTTGATTTAAAAACTTTGAGTTTGGAAGTGTGATTTTCAAGATGTATATATAGGTGTGTGTATTTTCAAAATGAATAGGTGTGTGTAGTTTCAAAATGTATTCATAGGTGTGTATTTTCAAAATAAATAGGTGTGTGTATTTTCAAAATAAGTAGGTGGGTGTATTTTCAAAGAGTGTCCATAAGTATGTATTTTCAAAATATATGGTGTATGTGAGGGGGTGAGTGATTAAAAGAGTGATTTTCAAGGTGTGCGTGAGGATAAAAATGTAGACTTAGGTAATGTGTGTTTTCGCAAAGGTTGTGTAACTTGAGATTAGTGTATGTGTGTGTGTGCGTATTCTTTTAAAATGTGTTCACCATTGGGTTCTTGTGTGAGTGTACTTGTTCGTGTGTGTGATTAGGTGTTACTGTAGTGAGAGAGTGAGAAAAAGGAGAAAGGCCGAGAGGCCATGAAGAGAGGAAGAAAGAAAAGAGGAAGTGTTGAGGGTAGTGTGGTAATGTCATAATTTTATTTATCTTAAGTGGTATACATGGTCCCTTCTATGCTAATTGTTTAGTTGAACTTTAATTGAGATAGGTTGTCGTCAATGGAATAAGTATGTGGTATAATTCTTGAGGTACGTATACATGGCTTATATGATTAAGTGTTAAGGATGTCATGTGATGTTAAGTGACTACATGATTAATGTTAATTGAGTCGATAAAGTATTAGGTGCTTCCTAAGTGATTACTTGGTTAAATATATATATAAGAATATATGATTGTATAACGATGGGGTAGAAATACTTAGAGATACGTAAACAAAGCTGAGGTACTAAGAATTAGAGGCTAAGACAGTATTATATTCTTGTATAGGTTCCAGTAGAAGGCTAGGCAAAGAGCCAGTGGAAGTGAAGTTGGAACCCTGAGATTCAGATACTGAGATATTGTCTACTTAAGGCAAGTATACGTTAAACTCTTACTTGTCCTTTAAATTATTATTATGCAATCAATTTCCATACTACGTTATTGTATCCCTTTTCACCTTACCCTTTTTATAAAACCTACAATTGTTCCTTTAACCTTGCTTTGTCCATATGAGCCTTTTTCCTTGACTTATATCTCGTTGGCCTTTGTTAACTTTTGAATACCCGGAGCATACTTATTCCTTTGTCCACTTATTTACCATGCCTTTCAATTGTTCATTCTTTAAGCCCCTGCAATAAAATCTTGAAATAGTTTATGCCCTGAAATGAATATCGGAAATGTTAAAAGCCTCTTGTTCATTTAATCCTTTTGTTTGAATTACTCATGAATGGAACAAACTTTGGCCGTGGCGGCGGTCCTGGTTACTTATGTATGTATTTTTAGGCCAATGTGTGCCTATGGATCCTGAATGTTAGGTCCTTGTGAAAACATGGTCTGGAGCTTTATGTGGCTGATCACCCATATAGCTCGTACCGTCGTACTGGAAGTTCCAATTCCATTCCTTAAATCTTTCCCTTTGAATAGAGATGTATATCTTGAAACTATTGATTTCCAGTTGGTTACCAGTTAATTACCATTTGATTACCAGTTAATTACCATTTGATTACCAGTTAATTACCATTTGATTACCAGTTGATTTCCATTTAATTACCATTTGATCACTAATGGATTTCTAGTTACATATGTTGTTGATTATACTTGCTGAGCATTCTTTGGCTCATTTTCTTGTTTTTACCTTAACCTTTCAGTGAAGTCAGAAGATGGTCCGTACATTCCGCACTGCTAGGAAGTCTTTTGCTAGAGAGTTTGCTGCTAGGAGCGGCCCGTGGTTTGGGTTCCCGACCCATGCACATGTTTTAGATGCTTAAGTACTTTTGGTTTCCTAATAGACTTAAGACATTTGGTTTAAGTTGTAATATTTAAATCGTTTAGACTTGTAAAACTTAATTAGTAACTCATTTAAATGTTGGAACTTAGATATGTTGTTTCATACTTCGACCTGGTAGCGATCTTGGCTTGGTGTATGGTTTCCATTTATTAGATGCATGCCTAGGTTGTATGTTATATTATGTTATAATATGTAATGTTTGTGGGACTGGTTTGGGGGTGTCACAGGATTTATGCAATCAATAGCACATCTAAGAATGCTTGCCTCCAAAGTTTCCAGTATTCTTGGCTCCTCTTCATCTGTTGCACCAGCATCTTTCTTTTCTTGACTAGGAGTTTCTTTATTGCCTTCATTCTGAGATTGAATACTAGTATTCCCAGAATTACTTCCACCAGCATTTCCAGCATTTCCAGCATTTCCAGAAGCTTCACCACCTCCAACCTCATCATCATCATCATCCTGAGGAGGAATGTCATAGAGACAGCTTCCACCTTGATCATTTCTTTTGGCATTGGCTCTAGAGATTAGTTCCTTCACTCTAGCTCCCAGTGCCTTGTCTCTCAACACCGGCATTTTGTAGATCTCTTGAACAGCATAAACTCTTCCTGGATTGGCATTTGAACTGAGTATTCCATCTAACACTTTCAGAATTGACTTGGTTTCCATTCTGGATGGGCTAACCAAATTCATGAAGATGTTCCTTCTTGTGCCATCCTTAGTTTTAGATCTGTAGAAAACACTTGGTGGATTTGTGTAGACTTCAGGTAGCTTTTGTGTGATCAGGTTCTGGATTTGCATATCCAATATTTCATTGAATGGTGTTTGAGTTGCCCTGATCTTTCCCTTCAAAGCACACAACACCTTTGCTGGCAGACTCTGCAATAACTGAATTGTGATGAAATAAGATATGCCAGAAGTGAAATAGATACTTACATCCCATCTTTTCTCATCATTCACCATTACACTGACACTGGTGATTTGATCCTTTAACAGTTTTATGGTGTTGGTTGGACGGTTGCTTGGAGCATTCATTGCTTCTTCCACCAAACTGCTAAATTCACTGTCATGATTGTGTAATGTGCTCTCCCTATAATCCACCATTAGAGTATTGGCTTCTTCTTGATCATACTCAGTACCATTGGACCAAGTATTTCCTTTATGGATGGATTCAGGCAGTTTCCCTTTACCTTTCCCAATCTTATTCTGTTCCTCCATTTCTCTCCATCTTCTTTGTAGAGCAGATTCTTGAGTTGCTGGAGTTGGCTCTCTGATTATCACAGGAGGTAGAATTGGATGTCTAGATGCAGGTCTTCTTTGCATTGCATCTTGAGTTGCCTTAGACATCAGTACTCTTTCTCCATCCAAGTCAACTTCAACAAGCTCTTCAGCTTTATCCTTTAGTTGTCCACTGCTTGGTTTGACTTGCTCCCCCTTAGACATTGCTTTCCCCTTAGCTCCCCCTTTGGTCTTCACAGCTACTGGCTCCCCCTGAGTTCCACCTGATTCCTGAATAGATATTGATTCTGATCTTGCTACCTTCTCCCCCTTAGTTGAGTTGGCAGCTACTAGGTCAGTGAGGAACTGGATAGAGAGCTGAGTAGCAGCAAAACCATCAACCATCAGTTGAGAGAGAGAGAGTCCATCTTGGAGTTCAAAGTAGCACACTGTCCTTCCAGAGCTGCAATCCTGTTACCAAAAGTAGCAGAGGGGCCACCAGACCTTAACCTTCTTGGAGGGGAAGGAAAAGAAAGGGGCTTGGAGGCTATGGGGGTTCTCACACTCTCAGGGTGTTTTTGAGTGATCTCATCACCCCTCACAGATTGACTCTCAAGGCCTAATGCCTGAATAGTGTGGGCTCCCTCAAAGTCTCTCTGGACATGCTCAAGTCCCTCTCCTTTTGCCAGCACATTTGGCTGCCTCTCATTTTTATGCTCACCTCTCTGTTCTTTTATCTCTCTTTTCTTTTGCACACCCTCACTCAACCTAGATGCATGGGTATGAGCAGTACTAACATGCATGGAAGGAGAAGATTTAAAATATACCTTTAAGAGTTTGGCAAGAGGTAGATCATCATCAGAGGCATCCTCAATGAGTACAGCTTCAAAATCAGGCTGAGAGGACTGGACAATATCTTTGGCATGAATGTTACTGTCAGTTGGAGTCTGGACAGCATGTTCTGGCATGACAACAACTTTGGGAGGTGGAGTGACAGTAGGTTCTGTAGTGACGGTATCTTTCTCTCCACCCATGACAACAGCTGTGTCCAGGACAGCAACATTGCCAGTGTCTTTGACAGCAATAGAGGCTGTGACATCATCTTCTTGAATGTAAGATGCTCCTTGGAGTTCAGACAAAGTGTTGGCTGTTTCATTTTTTGACAAACGACCACTTTGCCCTGGCTCAGTATTTGGAGGAGTGGTGTCCATTTCACTTTGAGAAATGGGTTCTTTTGGACCACTAGATGGGGGTTCATCCATGATTGGAGATAGATGATCAAAACCTGAAGGGTTGGGACTGTCCCCTTCTCTAGGTTGTGGAGAAGAAACAAAAGAATGTGTAGGGAAGGAAGAAGGTGAAAGTGTAGCAGAGAGTGGGGGCTGATTCATAGGAGAAACATGTGGATCATCAAAAGGAATAGAGAAATCCTCACTGTGCCCTAACTCACTGTGTGTTTCTTCAAGTGGAGGTTCCTCAGGTTGTGAACCATGAGTTTGTGCAGACTCTGTACAGGGTGCCTTGGGAGACAGGCCAATTTCAATAGATGCACCTTGTTGAGAAGGCACATCTAGGGAGGTGTTTGAATCCCTTTCAGTAACCACAGTTTGTTGAGAAACTGCAGCTTGGTTAACAGTGGTTTTTGTCCTCCTAGCTCTCTTCTTCTTAGGCTCAGGGGGAACCACTGGGGGTTCTGTTTGACTAGCCTCCTTATTTGTTGCACTAGGTGCAGTGTCTCCCTCTTGACTCACAGAGCTACCACCAACATCAGCTTCTAAAGGCCATTTTCTGGATTCTTGCAAGGCTTCTCTTTGGGCTTTGCAACGTCTAGAGGGCCTAGGCTGAGTGTATGGTGTTGAATGTGGGTTAACTGAATTTGGGTCTAATTCAGTTTCATTCTCAAGAGTGAAAGAGTCATAACCAGATGGTAATGGTAAATCAAGGTTGGTCACTTGATCAACCATGTGCTGAGTGAAACAAAGTGGAATATGTGCATTGAGATTCTGTGAAGATAACAGTGTGTGTGTGTTTTCTTTTTCAAAACTGAGCAAGCCTCTAAACGAGGGGCAGCATCATTAAAATCACAGAATGAATTAATGCACATCATAAGGAAGCGAGGGTAGATTGATACCTTCTTACCTATGGCAGCCCTGAGGTGTGCCATGAGGAGAGCTCCAACATTCACCTTGTATCCATGGACAAGAGAATGTGTCAGTTTCTTGATGTAGGAGGGTATTCCATTCCATCCTATGGACTTGGTAGAGAACACCTTGACCATCACATCAAGTATCATGCTCCACTCCTTTCTCAGATGCTTCCTATCCATTTCACCAGACGGATACCATTTTGTAGTCCCCTCTTCGAGAATAGGGCATGCATACCCAATCTTCAAGAAGAGCTTCTTTAGAGTGTCATCATTGGCAAGTTCAGCAAATTGGTGTCCTGCTTCAAGTGTAATTCCAAGAGCAGTGTTGATGACCTCAGCTGTAAGAGTGTATTGTTGCCCAGAGATTGTGAATTGAATACCCGGGTTCTCACCCTCAGTTTGAGCAACAGCAGTTCGCCAAAACGCCTCAATTCTGTCTAAGTCGAGAATGGGGGTTGAGGTGATGGCAGAACCGAGATAGGACTTGTTCAAGAAAAACACGAGTCCTTTGAAACCTTCACCAGCATCATTTGGGGAAAAGATGCCAACAAAGTTTGTTTGAGAGAGAGTCTGTTTGGATGCCATGGAGATTTCAAGAAAAGAAGAAAGTAAGAAAGTGGCTTTTTGCTTGAAGAAAAGTATATTGCCTTGAGTTCGATGAGAGTGATATGTCTGAGTAACTGGGGAATAAATAGAGGTATCTCAAACGTTGTGCACAAAAAAGTGGAATTAAAGAACGTGTCTTAACCCACTCTTATAACACGTCAATTACTGCCTGTTATTCACTGACCAACGTGGGATAAATATCCAATTTCAACGGTCCACTATTGTTGACAGTAACCTGTGCGCTAGAAACAATCTGTCAGTAATAAGAGGTGGTGACAGTAGGTTTTGCGCGACAACAACTATTGCGCAAAAACTTGCTGTCACCGTTAAGCATATGAATGACAGTATCCTTTACAAGTCTTGACAGAAAGTCTTTCCCTGCTGTCAAGAAGGTTGCTGTCAAGAAAAACACGACAGTATTCTTCTTAACGACAGTAACTTCGATTGAGAATTGGTTCTGTCATGAACTTATTAGAATGCTTTATTCATACACTTAACTTAATATTGACAAATTATGGATTTAGCAATGTAATCTTTTGAACACAGATAGCAATTAACACAGACAAATCATAAACACAAGAACAAGAACTTTGATTATTATTGATAAAATCATTAAAAATAGAACATTGAGTACATTATTCTATGATTTTATCAACTAGTTCTAAAAGCTCTTCCTTAATCTCTTCTTCAGAGCGACCTTCTTCTTCAAGAAGTGCCTGAAGCTCCTTCTCTTCTTCCTGAGCCTTGGCCTCCTCTTCCTGTTCCTTTTCCTCATCTATCTCATCCATGGCGTCCAACAGCATCTCGAAGAGTTCATCAATCTCTTCACTGTCGGGTTCACTATCGCACCGTTTTAGCCCTACTTCAATTCCTACTTTGTTTTCCATTATTTACTTTAAAACTGAGAGCAGACTGGTGAAACCTAAGGTTAATTTATAGGCAAAACCGTCTAAGGATTAAAGTCTAATGGTCAACAGTTAGAGTACCCATACAACTACCACAAAAGTAATTAATGGTCATGTCCTCCTTTAATCCTACAGATTAATGCAAAACGGTGTGAAAGTCCAATGGAACAGATTTTTATCTCTCAAACTTAACAAGTAACCACATTAATGTCATACACGGTCTAAAAGTATGAGACTGGCACAAAATACTGACATGAAAAGTCAAATCAACACATGCTGTCACATATCAGACATAGACCAAGTAGACAGTAACTTCTCTTGACAGCAGGTTTGAAGTTGCTGTCATGAGCTTCAAAAGAGAATTTGGAAATATAGAAAACTGAGTAAATCAACATACCAGATTCAGCATTCCCAATTCACTTACCAACCTGTTGAAGGTTGCTTCATCCAATGGCTTAGTGAAGATGTCAGCAAGTTGCTTGTCAGTTGGGACATAGATCAGCTTCACAGTTCCTTGTTCAACATGCTCTCTGATAAAGTGATGTCTTATATCAATGTGCTTTGTCCTAGAGTGTTGAACTGGATTGTCTGAAATGGCTATGGCACTAGTGTTGTCACAGTAGATAGGAATGTCTCTTAACACTAGACCATAATCTAGAAGTTGATTCTTCATCCATAGAATTTGTGCACAGCAACTGCTTGCAGCAATATACTCAGCTTCTGCAGTTGAGGTAGAAACTGAATGCTGCTTCTTGCTAAACCATGAGACCAATCTTCCACCAAGAAATTGACAGCTACCAGTAGTACTCTTTCTGTCAATCTTGCATCCAGCATAGTCTGAGTCTGAGTAACCAATCAGATCAAATCCAGTATTCTTAGGATACCAAAGACCTAGATTAGGAGTGCCTTTTAAGTATCTAAAGATTCTCTTGATGGCTACTAAGTGCGACTCTTTTGGATCACTTTGAAACCTTGCACAGAGACATGTAGCAAACATGATGTTAGGTCTGCTAGCAGTTAGATATAGGAGAGATCCTACCATGCCTCTATATATGCTTGAGTCAACTTTCTTTCCTTTAGAATCAAGATCCAGACTAGTTGACGTGGACATTGGTGTCTTTGCAGGTGATGAATCTTCCAAGTTGAACTTTCTGAGAAGTTCCTTGATGTATTTAGCTTGACATATAAAGATTCCATCAGGTTGTTGAAGAATTTGTAATCCCAGAAAGAATGACAATTCTCCCATCATACTCATCTCATATTTGTTACTCATGAGAGAGGAAAACTTCTCACACAGCTTCTCATTTGTAGAACCAAAAATGATGTCATCCACATAGATTTGTACCAGAATGATGTCCTTGCCATGGTGTTTGTAGAAAAGTGTCTTGTCCACAACTCCTCAAGTAAACTGATTTTCCAAAAGAAAAGTGGAAAGTATGTCATACCAAGCCCTGGGTGCTTGCTTTAGTCCATACAAAGCTTTGAAGAGTTTGTATACAAAATCATACATTTCAGCATCCTCAAACCCTGGTGGCTGTTCAACATACACTTCTTCTTCCAACTCTCCATTTAGGAAGGAACTTTTGACATCCATCTGAAATACTTTGAAGTTGCAGTGTGCAGCATAGGCTAGAAAGATTCTTATAGCTTCAAGTCTTGTAACAGGTGCAAATGTCTCATCATAATCTATTCCTTCCTGTTGACAGTAACCTTTAGCCACTAGCCTTGCTTTGTTTCTTGTCACTGATCCATTTTCATCAAGCTTGTTTCTGAAAACCAATTTGGTCTCAATGACTGACTTTCCCTTAGGTCTTGGAACCAGCTTCCATACATTGTTCCTTTCAAACTGATTTAGCTCTTCTTGCATGGCTATCACCCAGTCAGAATCCAACAATGCTTCATCAGTTGTCTTGGGTTCCATTTGAGACAAGAAGCATGAAAACATGCTGTCAGCAGAGACTTTGTTCCTTGTCCTCACACCAGAAGTAGGGTCACCAATGATAAGGTCATTTGTGTGATCCTTGTTCCACTTGGTGATTCTGGGCAAGCTACTTGATTGTACAGGAACAGTTGCTTCAGTTTGTTGAGTTGAATGCTCACCAATCCCATTGTCTTCACCATGTTCTTCATTGTCTCCGGAGTCACCACTGTTATGAATGTTTGAGGTTATGGTCTGTGACTGAGCTGGAGTTTGGTTGACAGGAGTGGTATTGACAATATCTTTATCAACTTCAACAATTTGAGTGAAGCTAGGTTCTTCATCAACAATTTCCTCATCTTCCAAGTATCCTTGATTCTTAAATCTAAATGTCTGCATCTTTCCTTCTTCATGCAGTCCTGGAAACTTGGTTTCATCAAATGTGACATTTACACTTTCTTCAATAATCCTGTGTTCCATAACATAAACTCTGTAGGCAGTCCTTTCTGTACTGTAACCCATGAATAATCCTTCAAATGCCTTAGTGTCAAATTTTCCTTTCTTCTCATGGTTATCCTTCATCATGAAGCATTTGCTCCCAAACACATGAAAATATTTGACAGTAGGTTTCTTTCTAGTTAGCAGACAGTAAGGTGTACTTGCATGAGTTTTGTTAATCATGGTTCTGTTTTGAGTATAACAAGTTGTGTTGATAGCTTCAGCCCAGAAATATGTTGGCAGTTTGGCGTCATGCAACATAGTTCTAGCTGCTTCAATGAGAGTCCTGTTCTTTCTTTCTACAACTCCATTCTGCTGTGGAGTCCTTGCAGCAGAGAATTGTTGTACAATTCCTTCATCTTTACAGAAATTTCCAAGTGTGGCATTTCTGAATTCAGTACCATTGTCACTCCTCAAGATTTGAACTTTTGAGTTTGGAGTTCTATCAAGAACTCTGACTTGATCAATAATCACTTGAGCAGCTTCATCTTTGGATTCAAGAAACTTCACCCAAGTGTACCTTGAGTAATCATCCACCATTACTAAGGCATATCTCTTTTTGGCCATAGATGGTACATTGACTGGTCCAAAAAGATCCATATGAATCAACTTGAGTGCTTCTATGTTGGTGTTCATCTGCTTGGACTTGTGCACAGCTCTCCTTAGTTTGCCCATCTGACAATCTTCACACAGTCCTTCTTGACAGAATTCCTGTTGGGGCAAACCTCTCACTAACTCTTTCTTCATCAAAATATTCATTGTTTTGAAGTTGAGATGTGAAAGCTTCCTATGCCAAAGCATACTGTCACCAACAGTTGCTTTACTGTAGAAACAGTAAACTTTATCCTTCTTTGTTGAGTTTAAGTCAGCAACAAACAAGCTTCCTTTCCTAACCCCTTTTAGAGAGAGGCTACTATCCTTCTTGTGATAGATGTTACACAGCATCATATCAAAATCAACCTTGAATCCCCTGTCACTGAATTGGCTGACACTGAGTAGATTATGCTTCAATCCATCCACAAGAGCAATATCTTCAATGACAACATTTCCAATTTCCAGACAGCCATATCCCACTGTGTAACCCTTGCTGTTGTCTCCAAAGGTTATGATTGGGCCAGCTTTCTCTACATAGTGTGATAGCAGGGCTTTATCACCTGTCATGTGTCTTGAGCAACCACTGTCAATGATCCACATGACTTGATCTTTCTTCTTGCCTTGCAAAACAGAATGTATTTAAGATGCATATGGTACCCAATCCTTGTTGGGTCCTGCAGTTTTAGTGTCTCCTGAGTTTCTTCCAGTCATAAAATCACAAGCATCATCAATGATCTCCTGTTTGACTTCTCTTTTCACCCACTTAGGTTTAGAATTGGACTTGATCCTTTTCTTAGTGGATGAGGCCTTCTTGCTGTTGCCAGCAGGCTCAGAAGTCTCAACAGTGTGCATGTATGAACATTTTTCAGTAGTGAGAATAGGTAAGTTAAAGCATGTACTCATGGCAGTGATCTTGCATGGCATACATTCAATGTTATTACAGACACTCATAGTTCTATGCATAAGGGGGTTCTGTGTAAATTACCATTGAGTTCAGTAGCATTGATCTTATCCTCAATTGGCTTAATACAAACATGTGTTAAATGATGTGAAGATCCATAGTTATTGCATAGTTTCCTAGAAGCACCTCCAACATTAGTGTATCCATTTCCTTTATTGACACCTACCTTACCATTCCTATTCTTAGACTTGGGAGTTACTGGATTGACAGTGTGTTTAGAAGTTGCTGTCGAACTTTCCTTGACAGTACCTTTTATTCCAACTGTCTTGACAGAAGGTTTGGAAGCTACTGTCTTGGAACCATTCTTGACAGCATCTTTGGAAGATACTGTCTTGCCAACTGTGACAGCATCTTTTGAACTTGCTGTCTGATTGCTTGGTAAGTTTACTGTCTTGGGGATCGTGACAGTATCCTTTCCATCATTGAATGTGCTGTCAACACCTTCATCCTCATCAAGAATTTCTTGTTTGATGAGCATGGCTTCTTCATCAAACTCAATTTCTGCAGCTTTGAAAATAGGAGTTTTAACCTTCTTGAGAATGGTGGGTTTGACAGCAGCATCTCCAGAACAATCTTGAATCACAGTTTCCTTTCCAGGTCTCCTACCATATGAAAAACCTATGCCAACAGTTTGATTTTCTGTATGCTTATCATTGTAATCCTGAACTATCTTAGATGAGTTTTTATAAGCCTTAATCTTGAATTCATTTTCAGCAATCTCATTTCTCAGGAATTCCTCAACTTCTTTAGCACATTTCAATTCATTTTTAAGTTTTGCATTCTCCTGAGCTAAAGAGTCTAGTGAACTGGTTTTGAGAACAAGAGATTCATTTTCAGACTTTAGAGTTTCATTTAGCTTACTCAGCCTAGTGATTTCCTCATTAGCAGCAGATAAGCTAGTATAGACATTGAACATTCCAGCACTTAAGTCTTTAATGGTTTTCTTATACTCATCAATGGACATATCAAGTAAGACAAGTGAGGGTACCTGACTTGAAGATGTTGATGTTACTTCATCAGTGCTAGCCATGAGAGCTAGGTTGACATATTCTTCTTCATCTTCATCATCAGACTCATCCCAACACTTTCCTTCAGCCACATAGGCTCTACCTTGATTCTTCTTAGAGTATCCACCAGTTCCTTTCTCAAACCTCTGAACCTGTTTGGGTCTTTTGCATTCAGTAGCAAAATGACCAGGTTCACCACAGTTGTAACACTTGAATTTAGATCTATCCACAAATCCAGTCTTGTATCCTCCTTTGAATGAGCTTCCCACAGCAGCCTTTGATGAGCTTCCCTTGGTGAACTTGGATGCTTGGCCTTGGGGCCTGAATGACTTATCCTTCTTGAACCTAAAGTTCTTGAACTTTTTAGCCATGTAGGCCATAGTAGGATTGTCCATGCTTTCCAGTTCCTCCATTGTGTAGAAGTCTTCATCTTCCACATCCTTGAGCTGTAGTACTACTTTCTAATCATCTTCAACAACCTCTTCTATCTTCAAGGATTGTACAGGGGTTGGTTGTGTGATTTGTAGTACTTCACTTGGTTGTGTGATCCTTGGCACTTGTGCTACTAGGGCACTTGACATATTAGCCATCTTGTTCCTTGTTCCACTTTGTATGGCTCTCTTTTGAAAGAGTTCAAGTTCATAAGATTTCAGAATGCCATAAAGTGTCTCAAAGGTTATATTGTTGAGATCTCTTCCTTCTCGTATGGCTGTTGTATTGTGTTCAAGGTGATCAGGCAGTGTAAGCAAGAACTTGACATTTAATTCTTTTCTGTCATAGTACTTGCCATGTATCTGTAGTTCAGTTAAGAGCTTACTGAACCTTTCAAACATGGAAGTTAAGTCTTCACCAGGCTTGGCCATGAATGCCTCATATTGTGATATCAGTATTTGCCTTTGATTGCCCTTAACTTCTTCACTTCCTTCACATAGTAAAGCTAACCTGATCCACATCTCCTTGGCAGATGTGCAGCTTATCACACCTCCACACATGGCTTTATCCAACGTGAGAGAATCGAGCAAGATGCGTTGCAAGTGATCATCTAGTACTATTTTCTCCTTCTCAGGTTCCAAAAATTCGGAGGGATCTTTGGGAACCCAATGTGCAGGAATGACTTCACCATTTACTGTTGTGGCTTCAATTTCCTTCCTTGGAATGAAAGGACCATTCTCGAGAATACCTGGGTATAGTGGATTCTCAGCTTTGATAAACAACAAGATCTTTCTTTTCCAAATGTTGTAGTTCTCTTTATCAAAAGCTGGGATCTTGATACTGTTTGATTTCTGCATTGTCGTCTTGATCACAGATATGTATGTTAATCTGATCGCTCTGATACCAGTTGTTGGTCCTCGTGTATTGCAGAAGGGGGGGGGGATAAATGCAATACTGATAAAATTCAATCTCAGTTTCAACAACCAAAACTAAGATTTAATGTTATCAATAATATGTATGCATTCACAAACAGTATGATCGAGAAGATAGGATTCACAAAATAAATGTTTTATTTATTTTGCAAAGTGTTGCTACAACCTCAAGAGAGAATTCTTGAGCTTCGGTTTTTATTCAAGACACTTGCTTGTCTTTGTTACATCTTCTAGAATGAATTAATAGTCTAGGTATAAAACTAATCCTATCACTGTCAACACGGGTCTGTGAAGCTGCTGTCATTATCAAGTGGCAGCTTCTTACAAAGTGTCTACCCATGTGACTTTCCTAAATTTCTAACAATGTCAGATATACATTACAAAGAAAGCAACCTAGATTCATTCTATTTCTAGCTAAAACAATTCAGCAAATAGAGACTTGACCTTGCTCTTGAATTGATTCGCTTTTGTTTGCAGTGCTTGAAGCTTCTGTCGTAGTCTTGCAGACTTGGTGCAGCTTAGGGATACTGCAACACGCCTGTTTCTTGAACATTGAAACTGTCACGGGGTTTGACTGAGAAAGATACCTAGAACAAGGATCTTTCTCGAGACAGTTACTTTTGCCGCAAAGCTTGCTGTCACAGGAATGTGCTTTTGGTGACAGTAAGAGTTCCCCGCATAGTGTGCTGTCGAGGTTTCCAAACTTGCTGTCGAGGGCTAAAGTTGCTGTCGCGTAGTCTTCCGCCAATGTTGCTGTCAGAATGAATATGCTGTCTTGACTCGCAACATTCTGTCTTCTTGTAATCTTACTGTCAATTCTTATGACAGTAACCTTTATTCATGCTGTCATCTAATATGCATTCTTTGAGGCTTGAACACAGAAAGTGAACTTCTTCCAAATTACACAATTAAACTAACATTGCATATTGATTACAAGAACATACTTTGGCTGTGACAGTATGTTCTACTTAAATTAAAAAATTAAGTCTATACAAAGTTAAGTTGTTCCTATGCTATCACCCATAAATCCCAACAATAAGTTCTAACATTGCCAGTACGAGGATGATCACCTCTCCTCACCTTCATAATATAGGATACTAACTAAATGGTCTCTCAAAATCATATCAAAGTTATTTAATATCTTGGGGGTCCATAAACACATTTGTCATTTCCCTATAGTTATCCAATATTGGTGTCTCCCACGGTCGAATTGATATGTCCACCGAAGATGGAGGTCTACTAGTTTAATATTTACGCAGTCTCTAATAAGAGTTGTATCGAAAGAATCCAATTCCAGACTCAAGGTCCTTCCTCCAGGTAGGTTCTGAGATCGCCATAGTTCTCGTTGCAACCATATGCACTTCATTAAAGTCATGCCATCAATTTCCAACATTCTTGATCGCTGAGTTGAATCATCATGGCCCGCCATATGAGCATACTCATGACGTCGTCTAGCGCACTCGTCTTACGATAACGTTCTCGTGATATATATACAAAATCTTCCTCGAGGGCCACAAAATTCTCAATGGCGTAGTAGACACTATCTCTGGTAGAGTCATCGCTCGCGGGGAATTGAAACCTCATAACAATAAATGCCTTTGACTAATCCGGTAACTAAGTAACCTTAATCGCGTAAAAAGTTTAAACATCTTGGTTCTCAAATATGTCGCCTCCTCAAGGGCAAACTATGAAGGACTATATATGGGTAACAAGTTTTGTTCTAGTCATGTCAACCATGGCTATACCGCCTCTATCAAAATTGCTTTTGAGACTCTACTCGACGTCTTATATCAATATCCTCGATAAATCATACACAATTATAACTCCCTTCTCATCATCCTGATGACCTCTAAAGATTCTATCGGTCCTACTATAAGACCTCAAGTAAACATTCCAATCTTAAGTTTCTCAATGGTACTACATTCGGTACTCCAATAACGAACTCTATATGAGTCCTTACGTTAATATTTTATTTAGACATAACTCTTAAGACTCTCGTCTCTGAGTACTATAACTTATAGCTCTAAATACCATTTCTATAACACCCCCAGATCCAGGGTCAGAGATCCGGGTTGTCACGCCCTCAATTCCAACAATAATACCTGTACTAGCTCAACAAATCCAATAATACAACACCAAAAAGACCCCAATCTCTTACACACACCAGTTATAGATTTAGAAACGAGTCACATGAGTAACATTAATTATTACAACCAAATGTCCTATCCAGGATCTCATACTATTAATCACAACCTCTACCTGAAGTTATATTAACAGCTAATCATAATTTACTAAGGTGCAGCTATACAAACTATAATTGTACACAAGACTCACTAATAGCAGCTGAACCCATGCAACTTACTTCTGCATTAACCATTCTGAATTGGACTACCTCAAGGTTAAATCTTCCAATTCCCTTTTCTTGTAGTACGGAATAACTGACTATGTTCTCCCTTTCCTGAAAGTTAATATAAAGTAAAGCAAGAATGAGAGAAAGAATGCTCAGCAAGTATCCCATAATAAAATAAATATTTTCACAACTATGAAGTCCGAAATCCAATAACATTTGTTGGTATAACAACCAAAACCTTTAAAATATAACATTTGAGTTAAAATACCATACAATTCAAAATACTGTACGAGGAATAGTAAGATTTCACAATATCTGAAAATAACATATAGTTCGAGATACTATATAAGAAGTCTAAACACTTCCCACCAAAATATATAATCTGCAACTGATAATAATAACTTTAAACATTCTGTAAAGTTTTGACAACTTTTGCATTCACTCATTTACATAGTATAACGCTAATACGACTTCGAAAGTTCATTGTCCTGGCCCGTACATAGGGTGGTCTGATAAATTTCTAAAACAGAAAAATCACTATTCATCAGGGTCTTATATAATAAAACAAATATCAGGGTATTTAATAAGTACAAAATTTCGGGTTATTACATTGGTGTTGTTGGATAAGTGAGCTTCTGAAACAAGGGTTCAGGGAACTAGAGGCTAGAGAAGTCTATACTTGGGAAGTGTAGGGCTTAGAGAGCAAAGGGTTCGAGGAACAGGACATTTCAGCAAGCCATTTGTCAGCAACAGGGAATTGAGGGAGATATATTATTGTATCTTGTAATTGGTTTATTTCGTTGATCAATAATATATTCTCTTACCGGGTTGGTAAGGGACCAGGACGTAGACCATAGGATTATGGGTCGAACCTGGCTAAAAGTTTATTGTGTTCTTTATATTTCTGTAACTTACTTACTGTCTTGCATATTGTTATAATCAACGTGTTGTTTGTACAATCAGCGTGCCATTTGTGTCTGCATTAGTAACAATCAGCGTGCCATTTAAGTCTGCACAAATTGAACTCAGTAAGCCATTCCTGGTAAAACTTAAAATTGATCATAGTTAGCCATTTACCCCTCTAGGTGTGCATTTTCAAATCGCATTTCATTTATTTAGGTTAATTGATGCTAGAAATTCATATTGCATGATGTTTTCACGATTAAGTAAGACATATATTTGTGTTCTATAGTAGAATCCTATATGACTTATATACATGTATTCAGTATGTTTAAATTTAAACATGTCTATTATTTTGTTCTATAGTAGAGTCAAACATTCTTGTGTAGAATTAACTAACTGTTAATCAAATGTATATATGTGCTCTATAGTAGAATCAAATAGAAATTATATAATGTATTTTATAAATCCAATTTGTAATCATGTGTATTTTTATGTTCTAGAGTATAATCAAAATTTGACTTAATTATATTCTATACTAGAATCAAAATTTAAGTTAATTATAAGTTATCTCGTTATTAGTTTTTAACGTAATTATATTTTGCAGTATAATCATAATTATATTTTAAACATGTCAATTTTTGTGTTCTATAGTAAAATCAAACGTTCTTGTGTAGAATTAACAAAAATCATGCGTGTTTTTGTGTTTCTAGTAGATTTAATTTTCAATTAAGTGTATACATGTGTTATAAAGTAGAATCAAATAGAAGTTGTATAGTGCATTTTGTAGATCCAACTAGTAATCATGTGTATTTTTTTGTTCTAGAGTTTAACTAAAATATAAACTGAATATTTTCTATGTAATAATCAAAAAATTTAGTTAATTGCAATATATCTGGTTATTAGTTTTTAAAATAATTATATTCCATAGTAGAATAAAAAATTTCATCTCTAACTGCAAGGCATACTTGAAAAATAAAGTATGTTTGATATTGTGTTAGTGTTATAGGTTACTTTAACAAGCAACGATAAAGAGACTTCAAAAACGTGGAGTAAACAATATATTATTAAGCAATTCTAATTTGTAGAGTGTTTAATTTCTTGATATCTAAATCTGCACATGTATTTAAATCTAACTTATAAATTTGGTTTTTGACAGAAGCTTTCCAAATGTCAACTACATCCACATCTAATGCTCATTTGGTTGTTGACATTTGGCCAGTCTGTCTAACTTATGCTGGTTTCAGAAGCGTGTCAAGTATTTGGTTAATTGGTTTCACTACAAGTTTACTGATGTCTCATTCCTCGCCAACCTGCTACAAGTTTGATGATGTCTCATTCCTCGGCAACCTGTTTAGAGATCTATTATTTTGTTTGGGTGTTGGTGTCCATCATTTGTTCTTGGTTTTATCTGGATTCAGTTTTCGATTAGTTTACTAAGGTTTTGTGTTAACTAAGAGTTTAGAGTTTATCTTGTGTTTTCAAAAGTGCGACTATAGTTTTGTTTCTTCTTGTATGGACTTTTGTCGTGCTAGTTGATCTATGTAGTTGGTCTTGTATTTATACAGACGAACTTCTGGTGATATTTCTATTTTATTTTGGGGTTTTCCAGTAAGTAAGTCAGAGACCTTTGTTTAAATGTATTAGGTTGTTGTTGTTCCTTTTTTAATTTATCTTCGAGAGTTATTTTATTTTTGGGAGCCCTCGTGTCCGTGTATCGAGTTTATTTTTGATGAATTAATACTCCCGGAGTCTTCTATGGAATACTCCTATATATAACCTTATTTATTTCCCAAGTTAGTTTAGAGAATCTATATTATATGTGTAGCTTTTATTCTAGACTCTCGAAATATAAGAGTTGTCGTTTCTTGGCCACGGATAGCTACAATGTATCTCTTATCTCTAGTTTCCCTTATACTTTCCTGTCACTGATTTTCAAACTGAATTTTTTAAAATGTCATACTAATTCTTATGCACCACAATTACTACATAGAATTCATCCACAATATTTGTGTGTCAAATGTGTCAAATATACTTGGCTATAATGAAAGTGTTTTAACCATAGAAGTACATACCTATATAGTAGTTCAGCTATAATGATCTCCAAAGTTCTCAATCAGAAAAGTGTACTGTGGTGCTCATTGATATGTTCCACTTTTGAACTTTAATAAATCTTAACATTATGTTTTTAAATATACATTCAAATCCCAACTAGACAGATTTTCAAATTAATTACCCTACAGTTGAATGAAAATGTGCTTACCACACTAACTGGACATTTTTTGTTAAATAACTGAACTAGTATTACAAGATAATGATAAATTTATCCATAATTAAACTTTTTCTCTTATAAATTTTTACATGACAACATACACACACTGTGATATCATTGTGCTAATGCGCTCCCAAAATTTAATGTTTGGAAGTAATAAGATTACAATCAAATTGTAATATTAAATTATAAAACCTTGATTTTTAGTTTTTTTTTTTGCTAAATAGATCGTAAAATGTGCTTTGACTTCTTCAAACCCTCCTTATAAACAGTTAGAGTTCAAGCTCGATTCTCGATTTTCACCTTCACTTGATCAAATTTACCATTTGTAGGAAGCCTGAACTTCCTCATTAATCTCACAACTCCTCTCAATGTGGTTCAAACTTTATTTTCTCATATTGCTCATGTTTTCTCTCTTTGGTTATCTGTAGCACTCGATCTTCTAACACCTTAATCACTTCCTTCTTAAGGCCATACACGTTTGCGTTGAGCAAGTGGACTTATAAAGTATCCTGCAAATATTGTTTAGACATCATTACATAGGAAGAACATACCATACAAGTACACTCACAAGTAAGTTTTTTTCATTAAAAAACACCGAATCATGTAAGCATCGGTGATACTCAATAATGATGCACAAACAACGCTTTATATTTGATCACTGGAGTAAAAAATGAAACTATCATATTGTACTTATATATATGTTGTATTATGAAAAAATGCAGCGGCAACAGTAACAGATGTAACACCTAGCACGCATGAGAATGGGCTTTAAACTAGGGATGAATACATTAATTCTTGACATGGCTGCCCCGACTCGGTGTTCGTCTTCCCTGATCCGCTAAAGCTCTACCACGCATACAACTCTCCTCACATAAAGGAACTATTACTTAGCGATCTTCAAACATATTTATGCTATTCCACAATCCAAATTATACATTTCTAGTAAGTTTGTAATCTGCAAGAACTTATTCTTATTTTTTACATTATCGAATTGCTACATTGTATACTTAAAATATGATCATTTTCTTGTAATATAAGAATCTGGAACTTTGTTACAAAATGACAGCTTATTATTAATAAGACAATCTACAAACGTTACACGGCGATAAAAATTCAATCAACTCCAAGGAAAATGAAGATGCCTATTTTCTAGATTTATGTACTATAAAACAAACATAATATATAATGACATTACATCCACTAAAATAATACAATTTTGGTAATAATTATAAAGTTAAGTCTTAAAATTTTATCTAATATAAGTCTCATTATTTTTAATTCTACCGTAGAAATTATGATTCTCAAGTAGAATCAGAAATCCTACCTAAAACTCTACAATTTTGTCAAAAATAAAGACCAGTTCTGTTTCTAGAAAAAACAATTTATACATCAAAATTCTATAGTATAATCAAAATTTCCATGGTAAAATTATCTAATTCAACTCATTATTTATGTTAGATATAATTGCTGACGTTTGTTCAAGAGTGTTTAAAGTACCAGGTACATATCAGAGTTTATATAGAAGCCAGTCAGAGTTTGATAAAGTCTGACTGGGTGAAGAGTCTACATGGAAGCCGGTCAGAGTTTGTTAAAGTCTGACAGGGTGATAGTTGACTTAGCTGTCGGTGCAAAGATAAAGATTCTAGAAGCAATATATTCTGAAGATGGAAAGAAGCAGAATATATTGATACAGCTAAGGAGACTGGACAGAAGACTGAAGCAATCCTTAATTGATAATAATTGTATAGCTAATTTATAGGAGTATCAATTAGATAAGGATTGTGTAACTGTGTACTATATAAACACAGATAGGTTATCCCTAGAAGGGACGCGAACATTGAATATATTATTCTTGTAACCTAGTAGCTCTTTGTGATTCATTAACATCACTAAGAGAGAAACTGTTAATATAATTACAGTTTGTTGATTTATAAAAAGTGTTCTTGATTGTTATTCTCATATACATACTTGATTATATTGTGTATTCGGCCTAACAATTGGTATCAGAGCCAAGGCTGTGTAATATATACAGTTTTACGATTCAAACACAGTAATAATCATGTCTGAAGAAAATCAAACTGCTCCCAAGGCTGAACAGGTTAAGCCTAATTCTGTGAGTCGATATGAAACAATCAGGGTTCCAATACTCAGGCCAGTAGAGTATCCAATTTGGAAGGTGAAGATGACCATGTTTCTGGAGGCTACAGATCCAGAATACCTTGACAGAATCTATGATGGTCCTCATATGCCGACTAAATTGTCCCCTGTTGTTGATGGTCAAGAACAAAAGACTGTTCCAAAGGAAAAGAAAGATATGACTCCTGAGGACATCTCATCAATTGCAAAAGATGCAAAGGTTAGACATCTTCTCCACAGTGCTTTAGATAATGTTATGTCTAACAGAGTAATTGGCTGCAAAACTGCCAAAGAGATATGGGATGCTTTAGAAGTCAGATGCCAGGGAACAGGTGCTATTAAGAAGAACAGAAAGACAATACTCACACAGGAGTATGAGCACTTTGATTCAAGACCTAATGAAACCTTGACTGAGACTTATGACAGATTTTGCAAACTATTGAATGATCTGTCTCTGGTTGATAAAGAATATGAGCTTGAAGAGTCTAATCTCAAGTTTCTGTTATCTCTACCTGAAAAGTGGGATTTAAAGACAACCACAATAAGAGATAATTATGAGCTTGCTGATACAGATCTTGATGAAATCTATGGATTGTTAAAAACTCATGAACTGGAGATAGAAAAAGGAATAGAAGATTAAGCAAAAAGACAAAATCTGTTGCTCTCAAAGTTGAGGAGAAGCCCATCAAGAAGGAATCATCAAGGAAGAAAGCCAAGGGAAAGGCTTTAGTCATTAAATCTGAAAGTGAGTCATCAAACTCTGATGATGACTCAAACTCTGATGAAGCTTCTGACTCTGAGGATGATGAAGAACAGATGATGCAAATGGCTGCATTGATGGTGAAAACCTTCAAGAAGATGGGATTCAAGAACTTTAAGAAAGGGAAGAGATTCTCAAGGAAAGATTCAAATTCTGAAAGGAAAGGTTTTAGAAAGTCTGATGGAAGGGAGACCAAGTCTGGCAAGAAGGATAAATCTGAAATCCAGTGCTACAAGTGTAAGGAGATGGGTCACTATGCTCCAGAGTGCAAGAAAGGCAAAACTGAGAAAGCACTCATCTCTAAAGGCAAAGACTGGGCAGATACTTCAGACTCTGATGATGGAGTAAATTATGCTCTAATGGCAACTGTCAGAGATGAGACTGAATCATCTGAAAATAAGGTACCCCTAACTACTTATGCTTATGATACTGATAATATATCTGAGTTAAGAGTATATCTGAAAAGTGTACATGTTAGTTATAGGGATCAGACTTTAGAGAATGAGAGAATTAAATCTGAGAATCTTAGTCTTAAAGATAGAAACAAGTTTCTTGAAGGAGAACTTGAAAATATGAAGCAGATTCAAAAAGAAAGAGATGATGTTGTTTATGTTGAACAGGAGTTGCTCAAAAGATATAAGCAATTAGAATCTGATCTAGAAAAAGAAAGAAAAATAATCAAGACTTGGACAGACTCTGGAAGAGACACTCATCAAGTGTTTCAGACAGATTCTGTAGGTTTAGGCTATTGTGAAAATGATGAACTTAGGTTTAAAGACAAGGTTAAGGTTAAACCACAACTTAAACCTGTGATATTTGTTCCAGAAGCCAATAAGTTAAAATCTGTTGTAATAAGAGAAGCTGATATGGAATCAGATGAAGCCTGTGAAAGACAGGAAAATATTATAACAGAAAAACTTATGGAGTTAGAAGCTGTTAGAAAGCCAGTAAAAACTTGTGAAAAACAGGTTAATGTTGGTTTAATGACAGGAAAACAGTTCAATCATAAGCTAAAAGAGGTAAAATCTGCCATGAAACCAAAAGGGTCCAAGAAGAATAGGAATGGAAAGATAGGCATAAATAAAAGAAATAATCACTTGCCTACTACTGGTGCTCCAAGGAAAACATGTTATAATTGTGGTAGTTCTAATCATCTTGCTAATTACTGCACAAAGAATAAAAATATCAATTCTTTACCTTCTACATCAGGGGTAAAGAATGATTATGTTAGGGTTAGACCACAGACTTTATGCACACACTGTGGGAGCACTTGGCATTCCATTTATACTTGCAAGAGTTATCATGCTATTTATCACAACTATTATGAGCCAAAACCCAACTTGAAATGGGTTAGGGCAAACTCTGCAAGTGTAAAGTCTGACAATGTTAGTTTAAACTCTGTTGATAGTGATTCCGCTGCAAAAGCTAACACTGTTAAGAAAGACAAAGGATCCAAGCAAGTCTGGGTCCTTAAAACTAACACTTAGTGTTTGTTTGTGATTGCAGGGTATAAAAGAGAGCACACTTATCTTGGACAGTGGATGCTCAGGACATATGACTGGAAATAAGGCCCTGCTATCAGACTTTAAGGAGAAGGCTGGCCCAAAGGTTTCTTATGGTGATGGCAACATAGGACACACTCTGGGATATGGCAATATTAATCTTGGAAGTGTCATCATCACAAATGTAGCTCTAGTCTCAGGACTCAAGCATAATCTGCTATCTGTGAGTCAAATCTGTGACAGAGGAAACCATGTAGATTTTCATACTGAATACTGTGAAGTTATCAGTAAATCTACTGGAAAAGTTGTTCTAGTTGGACACAGGCGCAACAACATTTATGAAGCAAGTTTGGTAACAAACTCTGATGGAAAAACAGTGTGTCTGACTGCAAGAATGTCAAATGAAGAGAGTTGGAATTGGCATAAGAAGCTCTCTCATCTCAATTTGAACAACATAAATGAGCTTATAAGAAAGGATCTTGTAAGGGGACTTCCAAAATCAATACTCAGTCTAGATGGCCTATGTGATTCTTGTCAAAAGGCAAAGCAAAGGAAGTCATCTTTCAAGAGCAAATCTGAATCTTCAGTAGTGGAACCTTATCATCTTCTACATGTTGATCTCTTTGGACCAGTGAATGTGATGTCTATGGGCAGAAAGAAATATGCTCTAGTAATTGTTGATGAATATACTAGATATACATGGGTGTATTTCTTATCAAAGAAGGATGAAACTGCTCAAACTCTGATGGATCATGTAAATCTACTGGACAAAGGATCACAGCACAAAGTCAAAATTATAAGGAGTGATAATGGAACTGAATTCAGAAACTTAATCATGGAATCTTTCTGCAAGGAAAGAGGAGTGAAACAAGAATTTTCTGCACCTGGAACTCCACAGCAAAATGGTGTAGTTGAAAGAAAGAACAGAACTCTAATCGAAGCTGCTAGAACTATGCTTGATGAAGCAAAATTACCAACTTATTTCTGGGCAGAAGCTATTCAAACTGCTTGTTTTACTCAAAATGCAACATTGATCAACAAGCATGGGAAAACACCATATGAGATGGTGAAAAATAAGAAGCCAAATTTGAAATATTTTCATATATTTGGATGCAAATGTTTTGTGTTGAAGACTCATCCTGAACAGTTGACCAAGTTCGAGTTAAAAGCTGATGAAGGAATCTTTGTTGGTTATCCATTGTCAACAAAAGCATTCAGAGTCTACAATCTGAGAACTAAAGTGATCATGGAATCCATACATGTGTCATTTGATGACAAGAAAATAACTGGACTTGATGACTTAGATGGATATGATCAACTGCGTTTTGAAAATGAAGGTTTATTCTCTGATGATGTAAACTCTGATGAAGCAGTACCGACAAACTCTGATGAAGCGGTTCTGATAAACTCTGACGAAGCATACTCTGAACCTCTACTGATAAATACTGGAGAAGCTGGAAATTCTCAAATTGAACAAAATAGAGAATCAGTTGAGGGGGAGCGTGAAGAAGCTCAACAAGACACAGAAAATGAGTCAGTTGAGGAAACTGATTCAAACTCTGACAGTTCAAACTCTGAGCCATCCAAATCAGGGGGAGCCTCAGATACTGCAGAAAGTCAACATATGAATCAGGAGAGCATGGATCAAGGGGGAGGATCCAATAATGATGCAAGAAACCACTTACCAACAGCAAGAAAGTGGACATAGGCACACACACCTGATCTCATAATTGGAGATCCTGATGCTAGTGTGAGAACTAGAAGTGCAAAAAATAATGAGTGTCTGTATCATGCTTTCTTGTCTCAAACAGAACCAAAGAAAGTGGAGGAAGCTCTTCAAGATGCTAATTGGATTACAGCAATGCAAGAAGAGTTAAATGAATTTGAAAGAAATGAAGTCTGGACACTTGTACCTAGACCAAAGAATAGATCAATTGTAGGTACAAAGTGGGTTTTCAGAAACAAGACTGACAGTGAAGGTGTGATTACAAGAAACAAGGCTAGACTTGTGGCTAAAGGTTATTCACAACAGGAAGGAATTGACTATGATGAAACCTTTGCTCCAGTTGCAAGATTGGAGGCCATAAGAATTTTTCTGGCCTATGCTGCACACAAGAAGTTTAAAGTCTTACAGATGGATGTAAAAAGTGCTTTTCTCAATGGGAAGCTTGAAGAAGAAGTGTTTGTTGAACAACCACCAGGATTTGTAGATCCCAAGCATCCAGATTATGTCTACAGGCTTGACAAGGCATTATATGGACTAAAGCAAGCACCAAGAGCATGGTATGAAACTCTTACTCAATTTCTTTTAGAAAGTGGGTTCACAAGAGGTACAATTGATAAAACCTTGTTTTATTTCAATTCTGGTGATGATTTGCTTTTAGTTCAAATTTATGTAGATGATATTATCTTTGGATCTACTAATGACAAACTTTGTAAGAAGTTTGCAAAGCTTATGCAATCCAGGTATCAAATGAGCATGATGGGAGAGCTTAGTTATTTTCTAGGCTTACAGGTCAAGCAAACAGATGATGGTATTTTTATCAATCAAGCAAAATATACCAGAAATCTTCTCAAGAAATTTGGTATGCTTGATAGTTCATCTGCTACAACTCCCATGGCTACAGCAACAAAGCTAGACAAAGACACAGCAGCCTCAGTAGATATGACAAACTACAGAGGAATGATAGGGTCTTTACTGTATCTTACTGCAAGTAGACCTGATATCATGTATGCAACATGTCTTTGTGCTAGATTTCAAGCAGATCCCAGAGAGCCTCATCTAACAGCTGTAAAAAGGATTTTCAAATATCTCAAAGGAACCATAACCTTAGGTTTGTGGTATCCTAGAGAATCAGAGTTTAAGCTAATTGGTTACTCTGATGCAGATTTTGCAGGCTGTAAGATAGACAGAAAAAGTACAAGTGGAAGCTGTCAATTTTTAGGTGACAGATTGATTTCTTGGTACAGCAAGAAACAAAAATCAATTTCCACATCCACTGCAGAAGCAGAGTATATAGCTGCTGGTAGCTGTTGTGCACAGATTCTGTGGATGAAGAATCAGTTGCTGGATTATGGTTTGAGGTACTCTAAAATACCTATTTTCTGTGATAACCAAAGTGCTATTGCTATGACAGGTAATCCAGTACAGCACTCCATGACAAAGCACATCAGCATAAGGTATCATTTTATCAGAGAACATGTGGAAGAAGGAAACATTGAGCTTCATTTTGTGTCTACAGACCAACAACTTGCAAATATCTTCACCAAACCTTTGAGTGAAGCTACTTTTACAAGATTGGTAAATGAACTTGGAATGATCTCTGGTTCTGACTAGAGATACGGGTTAGACTCAAATTCTATACATGTTTGATTTTTAATGCTCATGATTCCTTTGCATGTATTAACTGATATGAGTACCAGTGTCATAAACTCTGAACGTAAACTCTGGTGCTAAACTCTGATAGTCATAAAAGTGTTGGTCATACTCTGATAGTTACAGTCTAATGCTATACTCTGATTGTAATTTTGTCTGAAACATAAGGACCAATGAAGAAATTTGTATGAGGCATAATTCTCAGTAAGTAATTATGAATCCTAAAGAGTTTATTGACAAAGAAGGATAAATGGTAAACACTGATGTATTGTGTGAAATACACCGAGGTAACTTTGTTTTAATCTCTGATGGTTAAAATAATTTCTTTGTTTCAGACATTTTATAATTTTGAGATTAGACATTTGTTTAGAAATTCGAAAGAGTATGAGTACAAACGGTTCATTTTTGTATTAAACAGAGGAGAGAGAAGTTGAGTGTTTTGAACAGTGTGAAAAGCGGTAATTATGACTATTTTTACTGCGCGTGTGTATTGGAAGTTATTACATACAGCTGTCAGCGAATACATGTTTGACATCTGTCCCACTCACACATTTTTCAAAGACGCCTGCTGTGTGTAGTAATGATTAAAACGATTGGGTTTTAATTTTTACTGCTATTATTTAAATTTACTACACATAAACGGTTCATTCTTTTACACACCTCAACTTTTCATAAGCTTTTACTCACACACATTGTCTCAAACACTTTCACTGCATACACTATAATCTATTCTCTGTTTGTTTTCTTCTAAACTGTTCTAATGGCTACAACAATGTTTATTGCTTCTGGGTTAGAATTTGTTCCTAACAATTACTCAGCTCCTTTAGTAAATGAGAACGCACCGGAGGCGTTTCATTTGATTCAGAGTTTCTTGTCAAACTCTGATATCGGCACTGCTCTCACCGCACCCTCGAAGCTGTCTGCAACTCAGATTCGGACTTTTTGGCAAACAGGTACTTATGATAATGGAGGAGAGACTGGTTCTCCATCTATCATTTTTGAGTTTCAAGGAGATGAATTTACTGTTACTCCTACTACTGTTCGTGATGCTTTGGGTCTTGAAGATTTCAATGCATTCACAATCTCTGTTGGAGATTTTGAATTAGTCAGAATGATGAGGGAGATAGGCTACTCTGGACCTTTGACAAAGATAGGTCAACTCAAAAGGCCATTTTTGCGCAAGGAGTGGAGCTTCTTTTTCGATTGCATTACTCGGGCTTTTGGAAAGAAGTGCACGAATTGGGATGCGATTCCCACGGATAGTCTGCAGATCGGGTATTCTCTTCTCTATGGCAGTCACTTTGATGTTGCTAGATTAGTTTTAACTAATATTGGTGAGAAAATGCTAGAGAATAGGAATGTTGTTTACTTCTCTAGATTTTGTCAGTTAATATTCAACTTTTGCTGTCCTAATGTTGAGATTTTAGAGGATGATGTTATCCTCTCATTTAAATTGCATAAACGCATATTTTCTGATCTCACTAACAAGGATAACAAGAAAGGAGATGTTGGTGTGTTACTGTTGCCTGAGTATGTGCAACAATTCTTGGTCAACTTACAACAACAACAACAACCACAACTGGCAAACACTGAAGCTGGACCTTCTGTGTCTCAACCACAAAGGTCAAAGAAATCTAAAGTAAGGGCTGTTAAGTCTGTCAGGATAAACACTGAAGCTGGGGCATCAAATGCTGATGATATGCCTCAGAAGAGAAGAATGAAGAAAAGAAGAGCCAATAGGGCAAAGTCTGATATTGTTGATGAAGAGACTGAAACTGATGAAGAAACTCTTCATCAGAGAAAAAGAAGATTGGTAGCAGCACATCTGTTTGGTGCTGAGAATATCTCTTCAAATGCTGTTGAAGATCTTGAAATTGAGATTCCCGAAGATGAAATTGTTCCTGAGGATAGAGTTTTTATGGAGACTGTTCTTCAAGATGAAGCTCCTATATCAAACGCTGATGATGTAGTTGAGGAAGCTGCAAATGGAGATGCAGATGAAGCTCCTGAAATTCTTGTTCAGGAGGCTACAGGAGATGCAGATGCAGAGGCTGAGATTTTAGGATTTGATATGGAATTTGAAGCACACAACTCTGTACACTCTGACCATCTTGAAGTTTTTGATGAAACAGAGGGTGTGGAAGCTGATCACACAGTTATTCTTGAAGATTCTATGGCTACCCACACAGAGATTCTCTCTGTTACTCACCAGGTAATTGAAAAGGGTGAGGAAGTTGATCAGACCTTAAATACTGATGCTACTGAGAATGTTGCTGTACATGCTACAGAAACTGTTCAAGAGATTATTGCAGAGATTCCAGTACAAGAGGCTGTCGCTGAAAATGTTGAGAATATTTCAAAGACTGTTGCAAACTCTGATGCAGAGCCTGATGAAGAGAATGCTAATGATGATGATAGTTCTGCTCGTTCCCAAGAGGAGTTATTTGGTAGTCAAGTAAACTCTGATGAGCTAAGAGAGGTCAATCGAGCTACGGCTGAGCATTTTCAAGATATGTACTACAATAGATAGGCTGCTGCAGATTGTATCTTTTCAGCACAGAGGGCAGCTGATTTTCTTGGTGATTCTGTGAAGACAATTTCAACTCCTGATATTCTTACAAGTCTGAAGGCTACTGTGATTCAAATTAAATCTCTCCACAACAGATTTGATGAGTCTCATAAGGAAGTCACTGCTTTGAGGAATGAAGTTGGTCTGCGAGATCTCACTCTGAAGAATGATATAACTTATTACAATTCCATGTTCAAGAAGCAAGCTAAGGACTCTGATGACATTCAGAAGAGGCTTGGGAAAGTTGAGGACAACCAGACTGCTATGTCTGCCCAACTGACTTCGATTTCTAATGCAATTGAGTTGTTGACATCAGTACTACTTTCTGATGATGTCAAAAAGGGGGAGAGTGTACCAAGTGACAAATGCAAAGACACTCAAACTTTGAGACGGAGGGATGATGGTAATGATGGTGGAAACAAGGGCGATGGAAAGAGAAATGCTGATAGCAGACTACTTTCAAGAAGATCAAACTCTGATAAAAGATCAAACTCTGGAAAGGGACATGCAAACTCTGCCAGTGGTTCAAGATTCAAAAGTTTGATAATCTCTGATAAGCCTACTAAAGATGAGGAAATTGCTACCAAGGTGTTTATGGCAGAACATGGAAAAGATGTTACAATTGAAGATATCCAAGCTGAAGAGCAAATGCTTGCTGAGGAACACAGGAAGAATCTTGAAACTGGAATCTACAAGAAGAAGGAAATCAAGGCTCCTAGAAAGAAAGAAAAAGGAATTGTTATCAAAGAGAATGTAAACTCTGATCAGAGTTTACAGTACTCAAGGAGGCCTGTGATTAAAAATGCTGACAAAGGAAAAGGTAAACTGGTAGAAGAAGAACAGTTACCTAAGAAGATTTATTCAACCTCTTACATTGCTCAAGTTGAAACAAGATTAGTTAAATCAACCTCTGACGCTGCTCAAGTTGATGTTTCTACTAAAGTTATGACAACCTCTGACGTTGCTCAAGTTGTACAGAAATCTACACAACTTCCAGGATTCAGCAAACCTAAAATTCTTGAAGAATTAAAGCTTGAAGCTGTGAATTTCTCAGAAACCAGAACTGTATTGGGAAAAGAAGCTTTTGATAAATCTGGACTGGGATCACACAGAGAGAGAAGAACAAATAACAGATCTCAAGATAACATTTCACTGGCAGAACCTGGTATTGGGGTTACACAAGAAAACCTTGATAAGTTAGAATCTGTTCAGTTGATTTTTCACAAAGTATTGAAGAAGCAGTTTTTGTTATACTTCATGAGTGATGGAAGAGTTTATAAAGTTGGAGAATCTGATGTTAATCTCAAATCATGGGAAGAACTGGAATATGTACTTTATCTTCTAAAAGTCAAAAACAGACATACTCATGATGTTGCTCAAGTTTTGAGAGAAAAGATGCTGAGATCTAAAGCTATGCTTGGAGGAGGAGTCTCAAGTGTTTACATTCCAAAGTATAGGGATCATACTGGAAAGTTAGTGGAGATGAAGAGAAACAGTGCTAGATTTAGAACATCACTTGGAACAAAAGTTTTAGAATTTAATCTAGAGTCAGACAAAGCTCATTACATTCGGCTAGGAAATGATATGAGAAGAAACAACATATATTCTCTAAGAGCTGCTATCTACCAAATGGGGGAGAGTGATTCAGAACTTAAAGAGCTAAAAGAGATTATGATAAATGAGCTAGAGAAGGCTGAAAGAAGATTGCTGATTGATTATCTCAGGACAGTACCTGATATTGAAGAAGTCAAGTAAAGTCTGACTGTAAGTTTTTATGTTTTCTGTTCTAAGTTAAATTTAAACTCTGTTTTAAAATTAAACTCTGCTATATTTTAAACACTGCATTTGTTATATGTTTTGACATCATCAATTATCTTTTTAACTTGTACATTTTAATATGAACAAGTTGGGGGAGATTGTTAGATATAATTGCTGACGTTTGTTCAACAGTGTTTAAAGTACCAGGTACATATCAGAGTTTATATAGAAGCCAGTCAGAGTTTGATAAAGTCTGACTGGGTGAAGAGTCTACATGGAAGCCGGTCAGAGTTTGTTAAAGTCTGACAGGGTGATAGTTGACTTAGCTGTCGGTGCAAAGATAAAGATTCTAGAAGCAATATATTCTGAAGATGGAAAGAAGTAGAATATATTGATACAGCTAAGGAGACTGGACAGAAGACTGAAGCAATCCTTAATTGATAATAATTGTATAGCTAATTTATAGGAGTATCAATTAGATAAGGATTCTGTAACTGTGTACTATATAAACACAGATAGGTTATCCCTAGAAGGGACGCGAACATTGAATATATTATTCTTGTAACCTAGTAGCTCTTTGTGATTCATTAACATCACTAAGAGAGAAACTGTTAATATAATTACAGTTTGTTGATTTATAAAAAGTGTTCTTGATTGTTATTCTCATATACATACTTGATTATATTGTGTATTCGGCCTAACAATTTACCTAAAAAATTACAATAGTACTGAAAAACAAAAAAAAAGAATTAATAGTATCAATGTATGTGTTAGGCTCAAGGCATGTCTGAATACCACTATTAACAAGCCTACACATTGTTACTATGTCACTCTACATGACCTAGTGAAGTTTATCACTGGGATATAGTATAGGTCTCCATTGTACTTGTCTTGTTCTCATGTACTTAGCTTTATTCTGTATGCTCAAAGTTATAATGAGCTTAGTAAGTTTCTTGCACCTAGAATGTACATAGGCCATGGAATAATTGTCCTGGAAGAAGTTCAATTTGTTCATGCAACAGGATTGGAGTGAATAAGGCCTTGAAGAAATAAGTTGCAGAAATTTGTCTAAGTCCCTATATCGTGAAGTCAGAATGAGCTATGTTGTGAAGTCCAAAATATCCATGTCGTGAAGTACTGAGATCGCATAGTCCAAAATGAACTATGTCGTGAAGTCTTCAAGACTCATGTCGTGAAGTCTTCAAGACTCATGTCGTGAAGTGTTGAGATCGCAAAGTCAGATTGTGCTAGATCGTGAAGTCCTCAAAAAGGCTAGATCGTGAAGTCGTCAAAAAGGCTAGATCGTGAAGTTATCAAAAACCCTATATCGCATACTCCTGTAATACTCATATAGCAAAGTCCTCATATAGCAAAGTCAAGAATGTTCTATGTCGACAAGTCAAAGAATCAGGAATATGCTGGAGTTCACGATGTCAACACTTAGCCGTTTATAACAAGACAAATTAAGGTACATAACCAAGATTCAAAGGAGACAAATACTGAAGCATCTGTTACGGTGAGGTGGTCCAAAGACAGATGGCAAATCTACAGCAAAACTTGGAGAGAAAGATTAGAGACAAACAGCTACAGAAACGGGAAAGGCTACAGAAAGCAAGTGGTCCTTCCTGACACAGTTAACTTCTTATGGCATGACAAGTTGGAGTTACAGTTAGGGGTAACTGTGTAAATAGGAGTGTGCACCAGTTTGTATAGGAATATATATATATATATATATATATATATATATATATATATATATATATTGTGCATACCCTATTGTGAGCTGTAAGTGAGAAATACACAGAAATATTCAAGCACTCTTTTCTCTGTAAGAAAACAAGAAAACACTGTTCTTGTTTAGAAGCCAGAATTTTACTTGTGAAATTTTGGAAGCTGTAGTATTTGATTTACTTAATACAAAGTAGATTAAAGTGATTGTGTGTGTTCTGTCTATTATATTCCGCATTTTCATACAACACAATCTAACACAACTTTTTAGTTTCAAGAAAACGAAAAACATTCAAACTATCCATTCACCCCCCCTCTCTGTCTAGTTTCTTAGTGATATTCATATCTAACAGTATGTATTAAAATTCTAATGTAGAATTAAAATATATATGATAAAGTTAATTAAATCAACTAATTATTTAATAAATTTATCCTTTTGATTCTATAGTAAAATCAAAAATTTTACAATTTTTTTTAATAAAATCTCTTACTTTTAAACTATTTATCAAATTCTATAAAATTGAAGAACACAAAATGATGACATGGAATCCAACAAAAAACATCTAAAACGTGCAACTATGATAGATATGAAGCTTAGATTAAAAATAAACAAAGATTGAAACTCTAAATCCAACAAATATTGATGCAAATAGACATAAATTTACAATTCAAGTGATTTATTCAAAATTAAATAACAACTAATACCATGAAGGAGTAAGCCAAATAAAGAAACTTGATGAAGAACCGATTTGGAAAATAGAATCACAAAGTTGAGTTTGATTCAGAGGAGCCTTGCACTCAGATGATATTCTAGGGAGAGAGAGAGAGAGATGGAGAGATCTAAAGAGTACTAACTATTTCTATTATTTATTTAGTTAATTAACTGTTTGATTCTATAGCATAATTACAAATGAATATAAAAATTTGATCTTATTATTAAGGTTCTATAGTAGAATCAGTACTAAAATATTTCAAAGCATATAAATCAGATATGACAGTTCATTTTTTTTGTCAAAGGAAATGTTACAAGATAATATCCTTTATAAAATATAATTTTTTATGATGCATAAATTCTATTTATATAAAACTATTACTTATTTGACGAGTCAAAAGAGCGAAGCTAATATCAACTATAAGTATTACAATGTTACATTTGATTGAATAATTATCAAAAAATCAGGACTAGTGACTATTATTAGAAGCAACGAGAACCAAAATTTTTTAATTTAATAGCATAAAACCCAAACTGAAGCACAAATTGAAGTTTAAAACATGATTAGATAAACAATGAGATAATGATATGGGCTGAAAATAACCCTGGAAATATAATTAATGGCGTATTAATTAGGCCCAGATTGGTCCAAGAATACGACCCAATATTCAAGGCCCAAAGCCCTGATTATTTATTAATTTCGTAATTAATAAATAGGGAAAATATACATCTCATGAAAAGAGTCCAAAATATGGTAAATTCATCAAAGAAGGATCCAGAATCCCAATTAATGAGTCACAGCCTTTATCAACAAGGAAAAGACTTGTCCGCCAAGTAATACAATCCTTATCAGTTATCAATAAGAAGACTTATCCGCTAAGTCTCCCAAATGTACCATAAATACAAGGCTCCAGACGCCTATATAAGGCCTCTGATCCTATAATCAGAACTACATTTTTGGCTTGATTCTCAATTACGAATTGAGATACGTAGGCATCTTGTGAGGACCGATTTAGTCTCGAAACACAAGTGCAGCCATTAAAGCTCGAAGCTCTCCAACCTTAGCATTAATTTCGCAAGCTCAGTTTTTATTCCACAACATTTGGCGCCGTCTGTGGGAAAACAACATCAACCATGGCAAACACGCGAAGAACAACTCGAGCTTCTGAAGAACTTCCTATCACCTCCGGGGCTGATACTCATGGAAGTCAACCACCGCCAACTACTGGCATTGAAGGGGCGAATATCCCCACCAACACTCAAGGACCGGAAGTCCCGACATCGGTTGAAGGGACGAATCCCCTGCAGATGGTCATTCATGGATCTAATCCACAAGAGACCGTTCACCAGCAACCTATCACCACTTCCCCACTGCTCATGAATGCCCCGAGGAGCCTTCAACTCCATACTACTGATCTCCCTCAATATGTGAATCAGACCCTTGGGATGCCTACCCATGGCAGGCCCTCTCGACCCCCGGTGGGCAGTAGTGGTACCAATCTGGTACACCATGAGGCATATGTGCCCCCTTACGTACAAGGTTTGGAACCCCTGAACCGTCAAACCCAAACTCGTCAGATGTATCGAGACGATTTCTCTGGTCCTTACACTGAGGATGAAAATTACAATACTGATGATGACTATCCCCCACGAAGAAGACGTTCTGCAAACAAGGAGCAAACCACTCAGGAAAGGATTGCAGCCCATGAGGCAGAGGTTGCAAAACTCAAAAAGAAGTTAGAGGAAGAAGAGGCTGCAAGAGCAGCCGGGAGGCCTCCGGTAATTAATCTGGATCCTACTCCTCCGAGATCCAGAAGGGTTGAAACCCCAAGAGGAGATCCTACTGTATTGTTACCCCTAGGAGATCCTGACGATCCTACACCACCTTTCACTCAAGAGATAATGAAGGCCACTATATCCAGGAAGTTTAAAATGCCAACCATCAAAGCTTATGATGGAACGGGAGATCCCGCAAATCATGTAAGAACCTTCTCAAATGCACTGCTGTTGCAGCCTGCCAATGACACTGTAAAGTGTAGGGCGTTTCCACAAACCCTAGCGGGTATGGCTCAACGTTGGTATAGTCGCCTTCCGCCCAATTCTATTGGATCTTTCAAAGAGCTGAGTAAGGAATTCATCAATCAATTTGTTAGTGGGAAGATACATGAGAAAAGTTCCGCCTCTCTTATGGGGATTCGACAAGGCAAGAATGAAACGTTGAGAGAATACTTGAGTAGATTCACTAAGGAGGCTATAAAAGTCCCAGATTTGGAAGATAAAGTGGCTATGATAGCCCTACATCAAGGAACTACCGATGACCACTTCAGGAGGTCTTTGGCTAAGCATCCCCCCGAAAACATGTTGTCACTACAAGATAGAGCTGGAAAATACATCAAGGCTGAGGAGAGCATGAGAAAGTATGAACCCACTGTTGAGGGAAGTGAAAACGGAAAAAAGAGAAAGGAGACTCAAGAGTATGACGCTAGGGACAAATATCCCAGGACAGCGAAAGATTCTGACTCTCCACCTAAAAGGAACAACTTCGGACCCAGGTTCAATGAATATGCAAGGTTGAATACCTCAAGAAGTCAAATTCTGATGGAAATTGAGAGGGAAGAAGATCTTCGATGGCCAAAGCCGCTAAGATCCGACTTGGAGAAACGGAACAAGAATCAATTCTGCCGTTTTCATAAAGAAGTTGGTCATGATACCGACGATTGTAGACAACTGAAAGATGAGATCGAGTTCTTAATCCGAAGAGGAAAACTCGATAAGTTCACTAAGGATGGGAATCGAGGAAATCAACAAGGAAACTATGAAAGAAAAAACTATGATAGGAGGGACAACGACCAAGATCGTACTCCTAAGCCCCGAGGGCATGTCATTAACATGATATTTGGAGGACCGACTGCTGCTGGGTCCTCCCGAAACTCAAGGAAAGCTTATGCCCGAGAGGTAATGACTGTTGTAGGAGAAACACCGAAACGTGCCAAGACAGAAGTGGCTGTTACCTTTGATGATTCTGATCTTGAAGGGGTGAAGTTCCCCCATGACGACCCGTTGGTCATTATACCTGTAATAGGCAACTCTAAAACCAAGAGGGTTCTGGTAGATAACGGAGCTTCCGTGGACATCTTGTTCCATGACGCCTTCATCAAGATGGGATATACCGATTCGCAACTGACTCCTTCAAACATGCCCATATACGGGTTCAATGGGGTTGAATCTAAAGTAGAGGGAATTATTCAGCTCCCTATGACAATAGGGCAAGGTTCACAAACAACAACTCAAATGCTGAACTTCGTGGTGATAAAGGCAACCTCGACTTATAATGCAATCCTTGGGAGGACAGGCCTTCATGCATTCAAGGCTGTTGCCTCAACTTACCATTTGAAAATCAAGTTCCCAACAAGGAACGGAGTTGGTGAAGAACAAGGAGATCAAAAGATGGCTAGGAGTTGCTATGTAACCGCGTTAAGGCCTGATGGAATCGGGGGGCAGGTTCTCCCAATCAAGGTTATGAATTCGAGAGACGATGAAGAAAGAAGGGACTGAGATGCCAAGAATATGGCATGCCTCAAATTTGAAAGTTTATTATGTTTAAGTATTTCCTAAAAGGATCCACAAATAGGACAAGTAGCAATAAGGTCGACGAAACCATTCTGAGCTCTTAAGCTCTTAGTAGGAAGTAAAATACTATGTAAGGGTCGAACCCTCTTTTCAAAAAATACTTCAAATTCTCTTTCACTATTTTATTACTTATCTTTGTTTGGGCATTTCCTTATTGTTTTACTAAAAAGCAAGTTGTACCAATAACACTTGATCAAAGTGCCAGCCCATTCAAGAGGCCAAGTACTAGGAATTGCCTTACAAAAGATAAGTTAAATAAATATAAGTGAGCAAGAATGACAAAACAGAATATGCAAAAATAAAGTTGCATAAACCCCGAAGAAGAAGTATCGAAAAATAGCATGCATGAATAGAAGATCTCGAAGGATCAAAGAGTTATGTTACAAGCATCAAATAAATCTTAAAGTCCATGAAAGGACCCTGAATAAAAGCAAGATATAGAGCCACGCATGGCCAATAAAATCTGATCTAAGTAATCAAACGAATCATTGTCAAGGACAGGGGCATCTAAGTCCTCTATGAAGTCGTCAGTAGGCTCGAACTTCTCCATTGGCAAGAAGAAGTATCAGAAGGATGCCAAAAAGGCAAGCTGCCTCAAAATGGATCCCCACTTTAGATTAAAAAGTCATGAAGACCACGATTCTTAAAAGTCGGAAGATCAAAAGACCTCAAGCTCAAACTAAAAAAAAACCTAAAGAGGCCTATTGGAAGAATGTTAATATATGGGTTGAAACCCCTGAAAATTGAGGAAGTAGAGCTCAGAACGAGTTTCGATTCGATATACCGCAAGCTCAAATTAAAGAAGCGAGTGAAACGTTGTGTCTGTCTTCGTTCACGAAGACCTCTCGATGTGAAACTTAGGGTATTAGAACTCAAGTTAGTTCTTGTATCTGTAAGCCACGTTTGGCGTTGTCAAAACCTTAAACGAGGTTGAAGGGTAACGACCTCTCAAATACATAAAAAGTTGAGGTCGTTTTGTTCAACCTAGGACCAAATCGAGGTCGAAAATTGAGGTCAAAAACACCTCAAAAAACGCCTAGAAGACCGTCTGGGAGGCGTGGTTCACAACCCCGTCTTGTACACGGGGGTGACCAACGTCCAAAAGACATTTGAAAAATCAAGGATTGAAAAACGACTAGGAGGCAAAGACGCCCAGGAGACCTCCTTGAACGCGTGGTTCACAACTCCGTCTTGTACGCGGGGGTGAACACCGCCCAGGAGACAAAGAAAGTCCAGCTAAAAAAGAAGCGCAAAGAACGCCTAGGAAGCATCCTTGAAAGCGTGGTTCACGACCTCGCCTTGTACGCGGGGGTGAACGTCGCCTAGGAGACAAAAGCGAAGCGAACAAAAAAAAATTATTCGAAAAACGCCCGGGAAGCTGCCTTGTAGGCGGGGCTGAAAACACTGTCTTATAGGCGGGTGTCACCCACGCCCAGAAGACATCAAGAATTGGCCAACAATTTTTCAAAAAAAAAAAAGAAAAAAAAAGAAATGAAATTCTCGAACCGCGCCCAGGAAACAGCCTGGGACGCGTGCCTTATTTGGTTGTCTTGTACGCGTGGGTAATACACGCCTTCCCGACAATTCTTTCTTCAAGCAAAAAAAAAAAAAAAAAAAAATAATAATAATGAAATTCCGAACAGCGCCCAGGAAGCAGCCTGGGACGCGTGGGTTGCTAGCCTGCCTTGTACGCGGGGCTTACCCCCGCCACCCCTGCACCTGCTTCTCCACAAAATTAAAACAGACAGAAGTTAATGCCTGACACGTGTCAACTGCTCCCTGACAGCAACCATTCCTGCTCCCTGACAGGGGACAACCTGATTTGCTGCTACATGAGAAAAGAGACAAGATATGCTAAAGCAAAATAAATTAAAAAATTGCCAATAAATAGCCAAAAGCTATTTAAAATTTTTAGAAAAAAATTTCTAAAAATTCAGAAAATACCTGAAAAAATAGAAAATTATTTTCAAAATTATTTTCTTAATTTTGGGAAAATATTTTATACACTTTTGAAATATTTTAAGAAATATTTCTAAAAATACCTGTGGGTACACGAAAATTCCTAAAATATTAGGAATAATTATTAAAAATACCTGTGGGTACACGAAAATTTCTAAAATATTAGGAATAATTATTAAAAATACCCGTGGGTACATGGAAATTCCTTAAATATTAGGAATATTTCATATAAATGTCAAATTAGCCTCGAATAAGGCAACAATCGTCGTAAATGTGTAGGTCGCTCCACACTTTGCAATAAGGCGATACTTGTGAAATACTAGTGTAAATAAAGTCCTAGGTAAAGGATAAAAAAGACCCCGAATCTCGAAAAAGGTCAATATAATTTCTACGAAAGCTTGAAAAGTTTTCCTAGAAATTGGGGGGCAAATGATATGGGCTGAAAATAACCCTGGAAATATAATTAATGGCGTATTAATTAGGCCCAGATTGGTCCAAGAATACGACCCAATATTCAAGGCCCAAAGCCCTGATTATTTATTAATTTCGTAATTAATAAATAGGGAAAATATACATCTCATGAAAAGAGTCCAAAATATGGTAAATTCATCAAAGAAGGATCCAGAATCCCAATTAATGAGTCACAGCCTTTATCAACAAGGAAAAGACTTGTCCGCCAAGTAATACAATCCTTATCAGTTATCAATAAGAAGACTTATCCGCTAAGTCTCCCAAATGTACCATAAATACAAGGCTCCAGACGCCTATATAAGGCCTCTGATCCTATAATCAGAACTACGTTTTTGGCTTGATTCTCAATTACGAATTGAGATACGTAGGCATCTTGTGAGGACCGATTTAGTCTCGAAACACAAGTGCAGCCATTAAAGCTCGAAGCTCTCCAACCTTAGCATTAATTTCGCAAGCTCAGTTTTTATTCCACAACAGATAACTAGACCATTCAATGATCCATTTATTTATGAATCCTTATAAGGTATTTTCTATATTCCCTGAATTCTTTCCAGTTGTGCATGCTTAAGTGACTAATGAGATACAACCCATTAAAAGAAAAAAAAAATATTCAATTGAAAGAAGAGCAAAAAACAACCTGATCATCGACATATCATTGTTGAATAGCCTTTGTTTGTGGTTGCATAACTAGCTAGACAGTATCGTCATTGGAGATTCCACTTGCAAAGTCATTCCACGTGAGCCTTCAAATAGCAAAACAAGAAAATAAGTTCAAAAGCATCGGCTTGCAACAAGTGAACATTCATGTATCTTCAAAAAAAAAAAGACTTGCTAGTCTAAAATGATCAAATACCAAACAATGGCGCAAAAAGTATATCAAAAAACCAAATTAGAAAAAGAAAAACATTTTTCTTACCTAAATGAAAGATGACTACTTTAATAAGTAAAATCAAAAGTATAATTACAAAACTATATGTATCAGCCTATCAGGAACATTATTATAGATAACCCATATTGCCAAAGCTAAATTCAAATCACTATTATTAATTTTAATCATAACCAACTATACTTCTCACTCCTATTTCATGGTCAACAATATTTCATGGTATTTCAAATAAAGACTATTAAAGACTTCAGCCCTGAGCTATTTCATGGTCAAGTAGGTGACTACACACTCCTATTGCGATATAAAAAATGATCATAGAAAATCCGAAAAAAAAATTAAAATACACAAGAATATTAAAAATATATTGTAGAATCAAAACTTCTTCACTAAAATAAAAAACTTTAGAAAAATACTAATATTATTCTACAGTAAAATCAAAAGGCTCAACTAACATTTTGAGTATAAGATTTGTTGGTTATGAGTCGTATATCTGATTCTATAGTAGAATTTTTGCATTAAAAGTCTATGGTAGAATCAAAATTTTTGCACTAGAAATAACAAAATCAAATAAATACTAATTTGGTTCTACGATAGAATCAAAAAGTCTAATTAAATTTGGGAGCACTCCACCTACTGCTTACGAATCATTTATGAGAATATGTAATAGAAGTTTATGCATTAAGTGTATTATAGAATCAAAATTTATGCACTAAAATAAACAAAATCAAATAAATACCAATTTAATTCTACATAGAATCAATAGGCCTACCTAAAATTGTGAACACAAGATTTGCTGCTTATAAATCATTTACCAAATTCTATAGTAGAATTTATGCATTAAAATTCTATTATAGAAACAAAGTTAATGCACTAGAATAAACAAACTCAAATAAAAATTAATTTCATTCTACAATAGAATAAAAAGGCTTACCCAAAATTTTGAGTATAAGATTTGTTGTCTATGCATCATTGATCAGATTTCATAGTAGAATTTATGCACTGAAGTCTACTATATATTCAAATTTTTTGCATTAAAATTAGCAAGGTCAAACAAATAATGATTTGATCCTACAATAGAATCAAAAAGCACATACTTATAAATTAAATCTACAAATTACACTAGAGAACTTCTATTGTGATTCCACTTTAAATGTCTTAAAGTCTATATTAAAATCAAAATTTCTGCAACTAAAAACAACTAATAGTTAATCTGGTTCTATAGTAGAATAAAAAAACATATCTAAAATTTTGAGCATAAGATTTGCTTCTTTTGAGTCATAACACATATGAAACACCGAAAATGTAACAAAAATGATGCATAAATTAAAAAAAAAAACAACTAAAAATCAAAAATCAAGTCGACTACATCCAATCCATATAAACACCCGCTAAAATGCTAAATTTACTCATACGAAGCTCGTATAAAAAATAAACATAGAAACTTAAAATGAATATGTTGGGTATAATTACTAACTACACAGCAACAATAGGGTAGTTATATATATAATTGTATTAACAAGAACAGGCAAAATACCAATGAACGAAACAACACAAAGGTCGAAACAACAAAGTAATTAGAGACTGTAAATAATAAGATAAGAAAGAACACTTATCTCTCAGAAGCTTTAGCAAATACTGATAGATAAATCAAACAGCTGAGTCGCCAAGCCTTCGAGAAGTCTTGACTGTTCTTGAAGAGATTATTGCCCCACTTACGCTGTGTTGGGTTGCAGCAATATCACTCCCAGGATAAAACAGCACAGATCAATCCACTCACAGTAGTCGGAATGATCAACAGCGACCAGCACCTCACTTCGCCCAAGAACTATGTATTCTGTATGTGTTGAGAAAAAACAGAGAAGAGAATAGTTGCTAGGGTTTTCAGAGTTACGTATCTGTCTCCTTAGTCAAACGTTATGTTTTGTATCTCTATATAAAATACAAAATAAAACGTAAAACAGACCAAATCTTGTAACTGAAGATATGACATTTAATACTAAATATTCTGATTTAATTACCATAACAGTAGTCATCAGGATTTAACAGCTCAGTCAGGATTTCCTGGTCTATCAGGATTTGATCATCATCAGTACTCCAAGCCATCAGGACTTGCTGTCCGTCAGGAGTGGCATCAGTACTTGATCGACCATCAGGATTTCGTCAGGACTGGACCATCATCAGGATTTAACTCCGTCAGGATCCAAATACTGACACAGGCCATCAGGATCAGTAGTCATCAGGATTTCACTCCAAGTACTGACCAGGCTATCAGGATTTGATCCAAGAACTGGTCCATCAGGATTTAATATAAATCCTGACCCAGTTCATATAGCTGTTACAAATAAATACTTGATACTGTTAAATTAAATCAATAAATAATATTAAATAAACAGGTAATAAAATTCCTCGGCGGCGCGCGTGTGTGTGTGTGTGCGCGTGAGGCACATACTAACACCATGCACACCCACATGCCTTAGTAGTTGTGCACTACTCTTGCACATGTTTCTATATAAACCCACCAACCTCTCATTACCAATTCTATGTGGGATACAAGTTATTTCAATATAACCAACCCACATAACCCATTTCAAGCAACCTATTTCAACTCAATTTATTTATGGATTACACTAAGAAAATGTCTTAGATCCAAACATGAAAGTTTAAGTCCTCATTACAAGGAACAACCTCCAAGTGTTAGTTTCCGGAAATTTCATCAAGAACATATATAAAATATGCCTCAAACTTTCCATTTTCTAACAATCCCCCACAAATCCATACAGAAATGCTTACATATCGGTCCTTATCATGACTTGTTTTTCAGAGTCGGTACCCTTCCGGGTTTGAACCCTCCTAAGTCCTCTACTTCGATGGCTACCGGATCTAGATGGAATGTTTCACCTTGAATCTTTATCCGTTTGGTGTAACCACACTCCATAGACGACGACAAATCAAAGGCTATGGTGCTGATCTACGGCTTTGAGACATTAATGGTCCTGTCTCGATCCTGTTCATCGAATGCTTCAAGGAATAACCCTTTCCTCTAATTGCGACCACACAATTACATTCGCTTAGCTGGGCATCTCCAGAGATGTACTGCGATCATCTCGTCAAATGACTTGACCCCATTCAGAGTTCAAAATAACTCTTGCTATACTGGCAGTAACAGTACCTTTTAGGTTTACAGGGGATAGACTCAGATACGTGCGTATCAAGGTATATAGTAAAGGTACTACCAACTCACCCTTGATAGAGTATATATTTATATATATTTTATATGATTTTATTTCTCATATTTATTACGTTTTGCATTTAATTGGATTTTTATTTAATAAATTTTAATGTTTTATTGTAGGAAGTAAGGAAATCCTAAACTTGGAAGGATTGGAGAATAAAGAGCTTAATTTGGAGATTTATTAGAAGGAAAATCGGATTTGTTGGGCTGCCTGCACATAATTCACTGTTTGGGTCATATCTTGAGTTCTAGAAGTCAGAATTGGACGATTAAACAGCCCACGCGAAGATAATGGAAATATCTTTTATTCTAAAGTGGTCCAAATATCAAATTACATCAGGAACGGCTCAGATTTACTGAAGAAAAGTCAGCTACGAATTTTCCTTGTAAAACAGAATCAGTTTAGGAAACGTACTTGTACTTTCCTCAAGGCATTAAAATATTTGAGAATATGTATATAAACATCAGATCTGAGAGAGACAGATATACATAGATACATACAGACATAGAGAGACTTGTACTTTTCTTCTTGGAGAAAGATTAAAGGTTTTTATTCTCTGTTCTTAATATTGTCATGTGTTCTTATTATATTATGTGTTTTGTTAGTTTAATTATGAGTGAGTAGTTATTTAATCTAGGGTTAAGTTGAACCCTAGTTATGATTGATGTATGATTTTCCATAACCCCCCAATTCAGTTATGTTGTATGCTCTTGCTTATTGAGTTGTGCTTAATTAACAATAACATGTCAGACGTGATTATGCGTATTGTTTGAACCTAATATCTATTTATCATCGAAAGTTGGACTTAGATGGTTGTGATTTATCCAATAAGGACATGAACTTCTCCATGAAAATAGGTAGAACGGATTGTTAGGAAGTTAGGATGTTGTGTTTAATGTCTCTAAATTGCATGATACCATGAAAATAGGCTTGAGTGTATTTTAGAGAAGCCATTAATACTCGAGAGAGGTTATTGGTATTTTATAGGGCGCATCTTTCCTCTTGAGTAGCGTATGATTAATTGGGGTGGAAAATCATAATTGCATCGATTCATGCTAGTGGGGATACTTAATTCTAGATGTTTTAGTTAATTGATAATACAATACAATTTGTTTTAGTATAATATTTAGATTAATAATCTCTCAACAATTTATTGTGTTACTTGCTTAGTTGAATTGAATCAAGAATAACTAGTGATTGATACGTTTGTCTCTGTGGGATCGACTCTGACTTACCCTACTACATAATTAGAAGGATTTGTTAGATATTATTATTTGATAGGCACGCGACAGCCTTGTCAAATTTTTGGCGCCGCTGCCGGGGACAAAGCGGTATTAGATTAGTTAATTTTTGAGTTTGTTTAGCAAAGTCTTTTTGTTGTGTTGCTTCGGCTATTATTCCCTTGTTATTTGATCTTTGTTTCTAGTTTTCTTGTTGCATGCACACTCGAAGTTCAGGTACAGAAAATTTGATTGTTCTTGATCCTGAAATTGAAGCTATAGCAAGAAGACAAGCAGGACTACGAAGGAAAAATAAAGACAAGGAAGTTATGGGTGAGACATCAGCTAAAGCTCTCAGGGAGCATGGTATGCCAGACGCTACAGACGTACTCTCCAGTATTGTCAGACCAACAATCATGGCTACCCACTTTGAACTCAAGCCACAATTCATACAATTCGTCTCCAATGATTCTTTCGCAGGATTGTCCACTGAAAATCCTGTTGATCATCTTGAGAGTTTTCTAGAAAAGTGTGATACTATAAAGCTGACCAATGTTAGTGATGATGCTATTAAGCTGCGCTTATTTCCATTCTCTCTCCGAGATACAGCAAAAGATTGGTTGAAGAATGAAAGACCAAACACATTCACTACTTGGGATAGTCTTGCAAAGGTGTTTCTACTTAAATTCTTTAGTCAGAAGAAGACTTCAAAGCTCAGGAATGAAATATCTAACTTTCGTCAAGATGATGACGAGTCACTTCATGATGCTTGGAGAAAATTCAAACGACTTCAGAGACAATGCCCTCACCATGGAATTCCTGACTGGTTGTTGATCCAAACATTCTACAATGGGTTAACACAAGAGTTTCGAAATTTTGTTGATGCTTCTTCTGGTGGATCTATTATGAAAAAGAGTACGGAGGATGCGAAAACTTTGTTAGACGAGATGGCGTCTAATGATAATTATCCTTACAGTGACAGAAATCATCCAAAGAAGGGTGGTAAGTATGATGTTGATGCTCTAACCATGTTGAATACTACTATGCAGGCAATGGTTAAGAAGATTGAGCAATTGGATTCTAGAACTTCATCTACGGTTGCCTCATGTGAAATATGCGGTGTAATTGGACACACTCAACATGCTTGTCAATACAATCCCTCTAGAACAGCAATGGAACAAGCAAATGCCCTCTACAACCAAAATCAAAGGCCACAATATAATCCTTACTCCAATACATACAATCCAGGTTGGAGAGATCATCCTAATTTCTCCTACAGAAATAGTCAGGCTCAAGCTCAACCTCCACAAAATAACTTTTCTCAACCGCCAGGTTTTCAACCAGCTCAACCACAAAAATCTAACTTGGAAAATCTTTTGGAAGAATTTATCTCTACACAGGCAAATAAGAATGATTACTTTGACTCAAGTATCAATGAGATAAAGGCTCATAACAAGTTGATGGAGAATTCAATCACTCAAATTGCTCAACAGTTGAATCAACTTAGCAAGTCTTCAAGCCAACTTCCTGGCCAAACTGAACAACCACATAAAGCCCACGTGAATGCTATAACGTTAAGAAGTGATCATGAATTGCAAGGGCCAGAGATGAAGATGAGTAGTGATAATTTGATTGTTGAAGAAGATAGGGAGAAAACTCAATCTGAAAATGTTGTTGTGCAAGAAGCAGTTGAAGAAGAGAAGAAGGAACCCACAGTTGCTCCAGTCAGACCTTATGTACCACATGTTCCGTTTCCGCAAAGATTAGTGCAAGCTAGGCTTGGAGAGAAGTTTATGAAGTTTATGGATATCTTGAAAAGGTTAGAGCTTAATATCCCTTTCTTAGATGCTATCAAAGAGATGCCTTCTTATGGGAAGTTCCTTAGGGAATTATTGTCAAATAAACGAAAGATTGAAGAAAGTTCTACTATCTCATTAACAGCAGAGTGCGGTGCTCTCTTGCAGAATAGTCTTCCTAAAAAGCTAACTGATCCAGGTAGCTATTCTATTCCTGTGAAACTTGGAAATTTTGAAATCAAAAGAGCTCTATGTGATCTTGGGGCAAGTGTAAGTCTAATGCCCTTATCAATCTGCAATAAGCTTCAGATGGGTGAACTGAAACCCACACGTATATCTCTACAATTGGCAGATAGAAGTGTAAAAGTTCCACTTGGAATACTTGAAGATGTTCCTGTCAAGGTAGGAAAGTTTTTTATTCCATGTGATGTTGTTGTCATGGAGATGGAGGAAGATGCACAAAATTCCATTATTCTCGGAAGACCTTTCTTAGCTACAGCTGGTGCAAAAGTTGATATGATGTATGGAAAAATTTCTTTTGAAGTTGGAGTTGAGAAATTGGAATTTAAATTTTCCAACTTTTCGCTTAGCCCTTCTCTGAAGAAGAGTGATCTTGGAAATAATAATGAACCTGTTCTTATGGTTAAGACCTTGGGTGAAGATCAAGATATGAAGGCTGATATTTTTCTCTCTAAACCTCCTGCAATTATGGTGAGAGATTTACATGTCACTAATGTTGATTTGAAGCCTTCAACAATGAAATCGATTGGTGAAATTCAGTTTGGTGGATTATCTGTTGAAGATCCTGATGCTCATATTGAAAACTTTTTGAAGATTTGTGATACTATCAAGTGTGATGGAGTTTCTGATGAGGTCATTCGACTTCGATTATTCCCTTTCTCTCTAAGGGATGGAGCTAAAAATTGGTTATTTTCGTTACCCTCAAATTCCATTACCACTTGGGAAGACTTACTTATTAAATTTCTTTTTAAGTTTGTCTCACGAGATGAAACGTCAAGGATAGTTGTTGCACTCTTAAAGTTTGCTCGAGATAGAAGAGAAGTATTGTTGGATAAATCCGTGGATGAAAGTTATAAGTTTTTGGGAGAGGTCATGAGAAAATATGTTGAGAAAGTGGATGCTCCATTTTCACTCCATTCCCCAGGTTGATTGATAAGAAGGTCGAGCTAATGACTTTAAAAAAGCGCTTCTTGGGAGGCAACCCAAGATTTTGGAGGAGGAACACTCTCCCACATTTTCCAACCGAGACTTCATGCACTAGGGGAGTATTTCTAACCTTTCTTTGTATAATTTTTCACTCTTATTCTTTTTGTATTTCTTTTAGGATCTTGTTAGTTTTGCATATTTATATATATTATTCATTGGGGACAATGAACCGCTTAAGTGTGGGGACGTGTTCTTAATAATAATATATTTAAAAAAAAACAAAAAAAAATTATATAGTATAAAATTCAAAAAAAAAATTAAAAATTTAAAACTTTTTGTATATAATTGCCTAGTCTCAAAAGCATGTTAGCATGGATAAGTACACATTGTGTAGATTAATTTCGCATGATTAATTATGAGTGTCATATTCATGAAAAATCATTTGATGCTTGGTAATTCCTTGTGTGTACTTGCGAAAATTTAAAAACTTGAGATGCTTCTTGGTCAATTTTAGTGAGTTAAGCATGCTTTCACCTTGTGAGGATTTGAGCCTAATTTATGATTGATAGATTTTTTATCAATCCATTTTTTTTGTTGTGTGTTGTTCATCATGATTCATGTTGCTCTAGAACTTGTTTTAAACCGTTTTGAGACTACATGATATGTGTATGCATGAGTATGATAAAGGCACTAGGATTAACCTCATTTACCCATACAGTACCCATATGAAAAATAATCCTTAGTGAACCCCTTGAGCTTATATCCGTTTCTTTCGTATATCACCAATCTAAAAATTTTTGAGCCTACTTATTTATTCTTGTCGTGATTTACTGGTAGAGCATATTGATTCATTGATGGGTTGGTGAATATCTAGTGTGGGTATTTCTTTTGGTTAAAGTGTTACATTTTGGTGGGATACAATATGGTATGAAAGTTGCAAACAAGTATCAAGTACTCCTTTGAGATCAATGGGTGGCAAGTGCAATGTCATATTAAAGGGACGATCCATGTGTGTTGGTATTAAGTACATTCTTGGAGACTTTTCACTGCCCTTGGTTACTGGAGAATGACTTGACTTTAAAAAAAGAAAAAAAAAAGAGAAGTTATGAGCAAGAGGAAGATAAAGTAGAGTTGTGTTCATTTGATTGATACAATGTGAAAGTGGGAAAGTACATGGGCTATATGTGCTTTGAAGTTTAATGCTTGTGAAAGCTTGATCAACTTTTACATGATCTAAGTTTCATGTTGGGTGCTTTAATTAAAAGTGAACATTATGCTCTATTAGTTATCAAGTTTAGCCACTTGTTAGCCTGTTTCTTTGATATCCTACCCCGTACCTAAGCCTCGTTACAACCTTTAACGAAGACCTTTTGATTCATGTATGCATATGTACGAGGTGGTGGAGATTTGGTGGACAACCAAGCATATGGTAGCACATGAGTACATTGATTGAACTTGAGCGATACACTTATACCCATACACTTGTGTGAATTGAGAGCAATGTGAGATATTTATCCATAGCATGCTTACTTGTTGAATGCGATTTTGATGTCTATCTCATGATATTTTTGTCTATCTAGACATTGTGTGCATACTTGGATTATTTTGTGTTAATGATGCTTAAAGTGAGAGTACTTGTACTTTCAGACACTTTCAGGTTGTTATGTGATTGAGATTTACAATGTGTGGAGTACTATGATATGTTGCATGTTTGAGAGACTTGGTGGTTGAAAATATTTGATTTTGTGGGTATATCTTCTATAAACCATCACGAGACAAAACTCGTCCTACTAGGGCTGCCTAGGGGTTTAACGGCTTGTTGCATATGCTCAATGCAATCGTGTCATCTACGAAAGTGGTGATCCTATTAGTTAGTATTATTTTTATTTCTTTATTTGCCCGAGGACGTGCAAAATGCTAAGTGTGGGGATGTTTGATAGAGTATATATATATATATAATTTATATGATTTTATTTCTCATATTTATTACGTTTTGCATTTAATTGGATTTTTATTTAATAAATTTTAATGTTTTATTGTAGGAAGTAAGGAAATCCTAAACTTGGAAGGATTGGAGAATAAAGAGCTTAATTTGGAGATTTATTAGAAGGAAAATCGGATTTGTTGGGCTACCTGCACATAATTCACTGTTTGGGTCATATCTTGAGTTCTAGAAGTCAGAATTGGACGATTAAACAGCCCACGCGAAGATAATGGAAATATCTTTTATTCTAAAGTGGTCCAAATATCAAATTACATCAGGAACGGCTCAGATTTACTGAAGAAAAGTCAGCTACGAATTTTCCTTGTAAAACAGAATCAGTTTAGGAAACGTACTTGTACTTTCCTCAAGGCATTAAAATATTTGAGAATATGTATATAAACATCAGATCTGAGAGAGACAGATATACATAGATACATACAGACATAGAGAGACTTGTACTTTTCTTCTTGGAGAAAGATTAAAGGTTTTTATTCTCTGTTCTTAATATTGTCATGTGTTCTTATTATATTATGTGTTTTGTTAGTTTAATTATGAGTGAGTAGTTATTTAATCTAGGGTTAAGTTGAACCCTAGTTATGATTGATGTATGATTTTCCATAACCCCCCAATTCAGTTATGTTGTATGCTCTTGCTTATTGAGTTGTGCTTAATTAACAATAACATGTCAGACGTGATTATGCGTATTGTTTGAACCTAATATCTATTTATCATCGAAAGTTGGACTTAGATGGTTGTGATTTATCCAATAAGGACATGAACTTCTCCATGAAAATAGGTAGAACGGATTGTTAGGAAGTTAGGATGTTGTGTTTAATGTCTCTAAATTGCATGATACCATGAAAATAGGCTTGAGTGTATTTTAGAGAAGCCATTAATACTCGAGAGAGGTTATTGGTATTTTATAGGGCGCATCTTTCCTCTTGAGTAGCGTATGATTAATTGGGGTGGAAAATCATAATTGCATCGATTCATGCTAGTGGGGATACTTAATTCTAGATGTTTTAGTTAATTGATAATACAATACAATTTGTTTTAGTATAATATTTAGATTAATAATCTCTCAACAATTTATTGTGTTACTTGCTTAGTTGAATTGAATCAAGAATAACTAGTGATTGATACGTTTGTCTCTGTGGGATCGACTCTGACTTACCCTACTACATAATTAGAAGGATTTGTTAGATATTATTATTTGATAGGCACGCGACAGCCTTGTCAACCCTCACAGCTTGTTATTACCACATTGAATACACTTCAAGGGATCTCCTCTCAGGTGTATTGGGTTCCCGCTGCTGATGAATCATGATGGGCTATCAGTCCCATCCCCAACCTAGACTTTAGGACTACTGCATGCTCAAGTCCTTTAGTCAAAGGATCAGCTATATTATCCTGAGTTCCAATGAACTCTACAGCAATAATCCTTTCAGACACTAGACCCCTTATAGACTTAAGTCTAACTTGGATGTGTCTCTTTGTTTTAGCATTATACTTTTCACTACTGATCTTGTCGATAGTTGTACGGCTATCACAATGAACAGCAATGGCTGGAAGCGGTCTGCTTACTACAGGTAACACTGACATAAGTCCATGCAACCATTCAGCCTCCGTCCCCGTGGCATCTAGTGCACACAACTCAGCCTCAAACGTAGACCGAGTTATCAAAGTCTGTCTAGTAGACTTCCAGGATATTGCTCCACCTGCTAGGGTAAACAAATATCCAGTCACTCCATTGGTACCAGATTTCTTAGCTATCCAACTTGCATCACTATATCCCTCGAGTACTCCAGGGAATCTTCGATAATGCAAACCAAGGGAAATCGTTCCCTTAAGATATCTAAGAACTCTATCTAGTGCCTCCCAATGAGTCTTGTTCGGACAGCTTTTATATCTAGCTAACTTAGACACAGAATAAGAAATATCTGGTCTAGATACATTTGCAAGATATTGCAAACTCCCAATAATCTGAGAATACCTTAACTGAGACACAGGTATACCTGAACTATTCTTGACTAGGGCAACTTTAGGATCGTACGGTGTACTAGCGATTCTACAATTTGAATAACCATACTTCTCAAGTATAGATTTCTCTATATAATGAGATTGTGACAATGTTATTCCATCAGTTGACTGTGTCAACTTGACCCCAAGAATCACACTAGCCTCACCCATATCCTTCATTTCAAAGTGCCTTCTCAAGAAACTTTTTGTCTCGTTAATAATCTCAATATTGGTTCCAAACAATAATATATCATCCACATATAGGCACACGATAATACATTCATTTCCTTTAACCATATAGTAGACACACTTGTCACTTTCATTAACTACAAATTCTGATTCTAAAACAGTATCATCAAACTTTTTATGCCAGTCTCTAGGAGCTTGTTTTAAGCCATATATAGACTTGATTAACTTACATACTTTTCTCTCGTTACCTGATGCAACAATTCCCTCAGGCTGATCCATATAAATCTCTTCTTCAAGATCACCATGAAGAAAAGCTGTCTTTACATCCATTTGATGGATGATAAGACCATGTACAGAAGCCAATGCTATAAGCATTCGGATTGTTGTCATCCTTGCAACAGGAGAGTATGTGTCAAAGTAATCAATGACTTCCTTTTGCCTAAAACCCTTAGCTACCAGCCGAGCTTTATACTTATCTATTGAGCCATCAGGATTCATCTTCCTTTTGAAGATCCATTTACATCCTATAGTAGTACACCCAGGAGGAAGGTCAACCAACTCCCATGTTCCGTTAGAAACAATAGAGTCAATCTCACTTTTTACAGCACCTTTCCAGTGCCTTGACTCCGAAGAATCCATGGCCTGTCTGAAAGTTAAAGGTTCATCCTCGACATTGTAAGTGACAAAATCACTTCCAAAGTCCTTGACTACCTTTGCACGCTTACTCCTTCTAGGTTCATCTACTTCGTCAGGAGTAGAACTACTATCAGGATCTGCCCCCACATTTGTCATCTTTTCCACATGTTCAGGGATAGAACTTGATGTGTGAGTAGGATCATCATTAGAAATACCTTGAGGTATACCAGTCTTCATAGGGAACACATCCTCAAAGAATGTTGCATCACGAAACTCAACTATAGTGTTAGCCACTATACCGTCTATGTCAGATTTTAATACTAAAAATCTCATAGCCGTAGTGGTTTCAATATAGCCCAGAAAGATGCAATCAACAGTTTTCGGACCTAGTTTCTTTCTCTTGTGTTCAGGGACAAGCACCTTTGCAAGGCACCCCCACACACGAAGATACTTTAAACTTGTCTTTCTACTTTTCCATAATTCATAAGGTGTCTCGTCCATATGTTTCAGAGGAACTCTATTCAGAATATGGCAAGCCGTATTCAAAGCTTCTCCCCACATGTACTTAGGCAACCCAGAATTAATAAGCATGCTGTTAATCATATCTTTAAAGGTTCTGTTCTTTCGTTCAGCTACCCCATTAGACTCAGGTGTGTATGGTGGAGTCACCTCATGAACTATACCATTGCTTGCGCAAAATTCATTAAACGAGGTACTAGTATACTCACCACCTCTATCAGATCTCAAACGTTTAAGTACTTTACCAGTTTGTGTTTCAGCTTCAGTTTTGAACATAATGAATTTTTCTAGTGCTTCATCCTTATGTCTAAGTAAATAAACATAACAATATCTACTACAATCATCTATAAAGGTAATAAAATATCGTTTATTATCCTTAGTCAACATGCCACCAAATTCACATATGTCAGTGTGTACTAAATCCAATACTCCTGAATCCCTAACAACATTATGAAAGGGTTTCCTAGTTTGTTTAGCAGTCACACATACTTGACATTTAGATTTCTTTTCAATAGCATATTTTGGAATCAACTCTAAGTTCATCATATTCTTTAGAGCACCAAAATTTAAATGACCGAGTCTAGCATGCCATAAATCGGATGATTCAACACAATTAACAGAAGGTGCAACACTGTCATTAATAAAACTGCCCAAAACAGGTTCAACATTTATTAAAAATAAACCATCAGACAAATAACCTTTGCCAAAGAATGTACCAGTATGTGTAATAACTACTTTATTACATTTCAAAGAAAGTTCAAAACCATTTTTAACTAAACAACTTCCACTTATAATATTTCTACGAATATCAGGAACATGGTGCACTCTAGTGAGGGATAGAACACGCCCAGAAGTAAACTTCAGGTCCACGTTTCCTATTCCAAGAACTTGAGCAGCACTAGCATTCCCCATCGTCACTGTCACTCCATGACTCTGTTGATAAGATACAAATAAACTAATATCAGTACAAATATGTACATTAGCTCCAGTATCAATCAACCATTCATGTGACAGATAAGTGGAAAGAAGTACAGGGTTGTAGGTAACACACCCGTCATTGGTTCCAGAGGCAACAGCCTCACCAACAACCATGTTAACCTTAGGCCCATCAGTGGTTGCAAGCACAGTATTAGCTTGTGCTACCACAACAGCTTTCTTTGCTTTCTTTGTAGGACAGTCCTTGCTCCAATGACCAACCTGTCCACAAGACCAACATGGTTTGTTTGTCTTTGGTTTCTTAGCCTTGTTCTTGTCATTTTTGGTTTTAGTGTTATCCTTCTTAGTGACAGCCTTTCTTTTCTGTCCAACAGTCACTACATTCACCTTTGAACCCCCATGTTCAGCAGGCATCACATGTCCCTGTTTGGACTTGTGTTGTTCCTGCACAGAGATGTCCAACATCAGGTTTGTCCAAGTGATCTCTCCTTTCTGTCTTTTCAGGGAGAGAGCAAACTCTTCCCAAGACTTAGGGAGCTTTTCAATCACTGCCATAACCTGAAACTTTTCAGGAAGGTCCATTCCGGACTCCTTCAAAGCATGCACCAACATCTCAAATTCATGTGCCTGCTCGGTCATGGATTTTGTATCCACCAGTTTAAAATCAAGAAACCTAGCCACATAATACTTCTCCAACCCTTGCGAGTCAGTATTGTGTGTCTGGTCCAGCTTCTCCCATAAAAGCTTAGCAGTGAAAGAGTCAGATGAATAAACATCAAATAGAGTGTTCGCCAAAGCTGCCAGTATAGCAGCCCTAGCCACCCCATCTTTTTCCTCCCACATAGCATAAGCCTTAAGAGTTTCAGCCTTCTCCTGATCAATAACCGGTTTCTCATACTGTACCACCGGCCATAGACCCTTTACCGTAAGCCACAGTTTCATCTTTTTCTGCCAACGAGAAAAACCAACACCCCCACCGAATTTATCAGGCATTCCTGACAAATCAATAGGCTGTGGGAAACGGTACGTGGTCCAATCAATTGTGGGTACAGTAACACCAGAACCAGAAGCAATAGCAACATCAGGAGTTACAGTTCCGTTAACCATCTTGTTAATTAACAATATATAACACAGAACTAATCTCTTCAAGATTGTTGGGTATAATTACTAACTACACAGCAACAATAGGGTAGTTATATATATAATTGTATTAACAAGAACAGGCAAAATACCAATGAACGAAACAACACAAAGGTCGAAACAACAAAGTAATTAGAGACTGTAAATAATAAGATAAGAAAGAACACTTATCTCTCAGAAGCTTTAGCAAATACTGATAGATAAATCAAACAGCTGAGTCGCCAAGCCTTCGAGAAGTCTTGACTGTTCTTGAAGAGATTATTGCCCCACTTACGCTGTGTTGGGTTGCAGCAATATCACTCCCAGGATAAAACAGCACAGATCAATCCACTCACAGTAGTCGGAATGATCAACAGCGACCAGCACCTCACTTCGCCCAAGAACTATGTATTCTGTATGTGTTGAGAAAAAACAGAGAAGAGAATAGTTGCTAGGGTTTTCAGAGTTACGTATCTATCTCCTTAGTCAAACGTTATGTTTTGTATCTCTATATAAAATACAAAATAAAACGTAAAACAGACCAAATCTTGTAACTGAAGATATGACATTTAATACTAAATATTCTGATTTAATTACCATAACAGTAGTCATCAGGATTTAACAGCTCAGTCAGGATTTCCTGGTCTATCAGGATTTGATCATCATCAGTACTCCAAGCCATCAGGACTTGCTGTCCGTCAGGAGTGGCATCAGTACTTGATCGACCATCAGGATTTCGTCAGGACTGGACCATCATCAGGATTTAACTCCGTCAGGATCCAAATACTGACACAGGCCATCAGGATCAGTAGTCATCAGGATTTCACTCCAAGTACTGACCAGGCTATCAGGATTTGATCCAAGAACTGGTCCATCAGGATTTAATATAAATCCTGACCCAGTTCATATAGCTGTTACAAATAAATACTTGATACTGTTAAATTAAATCAATAAATAATATTAAATAAACAGGTAATAAAATTCCTCGGCGGCGCGCGTGTGTGTGTGTGCGCGTGAGGCACATACTAACACCATGCACACCCACATGCCTTAGAAGTTGTGCACTACTCTTGCACATGTTTCTATATAAACCCACCAACCTCTCATTACCAATTCTATGTGGGATACAAGTTATTTCAATATAACCAACCCACATAACCCATTTCAAGCAACCTATTTCAACTCAATTTATTTATGGATTACACTAAGAAAATGTCTTAGATCCAAACATGAAAGTTTAAGTCCTCATTACAAGGAACAACCTCCAAGTGTTAGTTTCCGGAAATTTCATCAAGAACATATATAAAATATGCCTCAAACTTTCCATTTTCTAACAGAATATGTACTAATTAATAGTTTAATTCGTTGAATCGAACTCAAATAATAATCATAAATAAAAAAGATAAAGAAAAAAACATGATAAAGAATAAATGTCGATAACAATGGAATCGTGAGCTTGATTTGAAGATGAGGCCATATTTTTACTGAAATCGGGGAGAGAGAGAGATGCCGAAGATATAATGATTGTGTGTGTGTAACGAACCTATACTTACAACTGTGAGTGGTTTTTGTTGCCCAATTTTTTAATTTTAATTGTTAAATCATAATAACTGTTGGATGTATTTTTAATCCTCCGATTGAGATTAATAGAGAGAGTTCTCTTTTAGACTATGTATAACTTGGTTCTCTAGAACAATGACCGATTTTAATTTGTTAGAATACCTCTATTTTCATCATTTTTTGGCATGACGACATAAAAAAATCAGAAAATCTATCTATTTTCTTATATTTCACTTCCGGGTCACCAAATTATTGAGTTTACAGTAGTTGCCCTTTCGAATTCAATAACCTCCCAACATTTTCACTCCTCATCAACCTCTACCACTCCAATACTTGTATATAATTATATACATATCCAATGTCTATATCTAAAGTTTCAATCACCGCTAACCCTACCACAACACGACGGCGTCTGTTCACCACTTTGGACGAGAAACCCTGCTCAGATTATTTTCCCAGCGCTTCTCCAATGTCTAACGAAATCGAATTTACTAGGGCAACTACAAAACCCTACCAAAGCAGTCGTAAAGGCGGAGTATCTGTTAAACCACAATGGAAGATCGTAATGAGTTTCTTTTCGAAAAATATGTTACCTCTAGTTATACTTGCTGGATTAGTGCAGATGGTTTGCATGGCTTATTTGAGTAACATTGTTGTTTTTCCGGATGGTTTGGATAGTCGTATTGCGGAAGTTGAGGGGTTTGTGAGCAAAAGTATGAGTACGATGCAAGTGCAAGTAGACGTAGCGGATCGAAAGGTGATGGAGTTGGAGGGAAAGGTTGTTGTAATGGAAAGTGAGTTGGAGAAGTTAGGGAGAGGAGTAGAAGAGTTAGGTGGTAGGACTGAGAGGTTGGAGAAGTATTTGAGTGGTAATGAGTTGTTATCAAAAGCGGAGTTTGATGAGTTTTTTGACGAGTATAAGAAGGCCAAAGGGACTTTGGATGAGGTGAGAGTGGTTGCGAGGGATATTGTTATTGGAGAGATTGAGAAACATGCTGCGGATGGGCTTGGGAAGGTGGATTATGCATTGGCGTCTGGTGGGGGTTATGTTACTAAGCATTCGAAAGCTAAAGGTAGTCTTTGGTTTTCTGGGATTGGTTGGAATGGGGTTCATGTTGATGCAGTAAAGATGTTAAGGCCTAGTTTTGGTGAGCCAAGTGAATGTTTTGCTCTGAGTGGCAGCAGTGGTTTTGTCGAAATCAAGCTCAGGACAGCTATTGTTCCTGAGGCTGTTACATTAGAACATGTTGCCAAGGTAAGAATTTTTATAATATCCCCTTCAATACTTGTTTAATTCTATGGTGCACTCTGTTGGCCGAACTATGTACATCACATTCACTACTTGTTAATGGTTTTTGATATAATACTTGTCCCGGCCTCCTTAGGGAGTCCGGAGTTTTACTAATTGCTTGATATCCTGTTTCTATTTTGCTTTTGTGCTCATTGCTTACCAACCATAAGATTTAAATGCTATATAAATATTGTAGGACTCCACTATTCTTAAATTCATGGTTAAATTATCAATTAATTAGTGTTTCATTGTGATGCGTACTGCAGTATCATCACATTGCAATTCCATTCATATATTGCTCATTTTTGTTGTGCTTTGGTATAGTTTCATACCAGTTAAGCAGCCTACTTTTTGTGCCAATGATTGTATAAAACAAAATTGTGGTTCTTCATATCATCATAAAACAGCAGTAGGCTGCTTTAGATGTAATTCTATATGAACGTTCTTGTCCGCTCCTTTATATAAGAGTGTTGATTAATTTATCAGTTTAAGTATGAGGGTTGCTTCAATTTTATTTAGATTAGTCCTCAAGCATGAAACTTCACCACCAGTTGTATATATGCAACTGTTTTGCTGATTTCAAGTTGCAACATACAATGCACATCTCGTAACTAAAACACATCTGATTTTGTGTTGAACAGAGTGTTGCTTACAGTAGGTCCAGTGCTCCAAAGGACTGTAAGGTTTCTGGATGGTTCAGGGGACAAGAAACTCATATAGCAGATATTGCTGAGAAAAGATATTCTCTTGCGGAGTTCACCTATGACCTTGAAAAGAGCAATGCTCAAACTGTTGATGTATCAGAATCAGCAGGTGTTGGCCTTGTCGACATGATAAGACTTGACTTCACATCAAACCATGGAAGCGCTTCTCATACTTGCATATATCGTTTCAGGGTTCATGGTCATGAACCTGATTCGTTTGTTCCCATAGCGAAAAAGTTTTAAGCAATCTCTGCTTAGTCCCTTTAGGTGTTTGATCTGAGTGTATTGGGATGTGTTAGCACAGTCGTTTTTATGTTTATGACTAGCCTTCCGTGGCTTTACAGATGTTTATGATTACTGAGTGATTTCCGAGCTCTATTGTCGTAGTTATGAATCCCTTTAAATTTCTACATCCACTTTCAGATCACATTTAACAATAATTTAGCAATCTTTGCTTATTTGGCATTCATGGTAGTTCTGTAATTAATCAGACATAATTAAATTTAAATTTGTTCTCCGCACCACCAAACTCATCTTCTTTTTCAAGTGTCACTTGAACTCTTCTTTCTGCATCAATCATCAATTTTCATATTTGGTCATCGGGATTTGGTTTATTTAACATCTTATTTTTTCTTCATATTTCATCCGATAGTATCTCATTAGTTACAAAAATATACTATCATCTGATCAAGGAAGACGCAAATATAAAATTAGGCCGAGCTGATTGAGTTTCCGGTTGTGCATCTGATCCAACTCTGTTCTTTTCGGAAAAACTGCAATTCCAGTAACTAGTAAAGGAAGCCTTCAGGCATGATTTAAGACCATTAATGGAGAAAAAGACACGAGCCTCCGTTCTTGAAGCAAGGCCTATGTGAACTTCACAATCTTTGCCGGGGGCCAAATAGTTGGAGAGAAACTGAGTTTTTTTCGGTTACTTGAGAAACCAATTCTTTTGACAGTAGAGTCATGTGTGCTTTTAGAAGGCAATGCCGATTATACAAGCCCCTCTAGTGATAGCAGGACATAATTTCTGAACATTGCTAGGAGGTGTAAACAACTTCTCTTTTTGGTTGCCTGCCAAACAACTATCACACTTTATATGTCACTGAAATATATAAATAATTTATTTCTTAATTATAAATAAATATTTTTTAATTATAAATCATAATTAGGCCAATTTAATTATAAAAAATCAAATCAATCACTTGACAAAAGAGTGTTACGTCAATTTGGCTTTTTAATGTTGTCTTGGTTATCTTTTGTTTTCGGTTTATATATTCCGTTTACTAGCATTTTTCTTTTCATTTTTCTTCAGTTGTCGTATAATATTTTACTTTAAAAGTTTTTTGTTCTATTCGAAGTCACTTTATATATTAAGTATTCTAAATACCTTGGAGTATTAGATAGGATCGGAGTATATCATTTTAATAAAAACTTCTAAACAAGATTGTAATAGAAGAAATATAAAAATATAACAAATATTATTGTTTTATTAACTTCTAACTAGATCTTTAGCTCGTGCAATGCACGGACATACTTTAAATCGGACTAAACTGCTTATTTATTCAAAAAAAAATTGTACGTACACGTATTAGCACAGCCAAAAACTTATTAAACTTCGAGAGTAAGCAATTGATGAATTATACGACATTAAAATTAGTACAAATTTGTATTACACTTATATACATGAAAGTTCTTTTTTTTTTGTTAGCTTGTACTGATTTAGACGTATTTGTGTCGTAACAAATATAATACTTAAGGCAGGTAAGAAATTAGGTATAGTTTGATTTAATAGAGATATAAATAATTACAATGCACAGACACGCTTTAATATATAAATTTTCTCAAATAATATTTTTAACAATATTTAATTCATAAAAATTTACAATAAATCTAAATGATACTATAATAGTATGAGATATATGATATGTAGGCCATTGTTTTAGAGAGAACCATCTTATATAAAGAATCGGGGAGAACCATATATTCTATTATAGAATCTCATAAATAATTTATAAATTTATTGTTAATTTTTTTTTAAAATTTTGTATATGCTAATTAACTATATTAGAATCAGATTATATATTTTATGTAAAAACATTTAAAATTATTTATGAGATTCTATAATAGAATATATGGTTCTCCCCGATTCTTTATATAAGACGGTTCTCTCAAGAACAATGGCCTATATATGTATAAGTATGCATATTAATTTTGTAGCATTTAATAATATGTAATAAATTTATCGATGTTAAAAGACCAAAATATTAATTTTTTAGCATTTAATAATATGTAATAAATTTATCGATGTTAAAAGACCAAAATAACCCTAAAAATGTATAGTATAAGAAAGGGTAAAATGGTCCACTGGATTTAAATTGCTTAACCAAACCCGTTGTTGTTGTTGTATTATGTATATAATATTCTAGCTTAAAACTCGTGCGATGCACGAATAATTTTTAATGTTTGTTAATTTTATTATTTATATTTTATTAATTGCATTTGTTAAAAAAAATTAGTAGGCGTGTTAAACTTTTTCAAATAATTGAAAGTATTAAAATAGATTTTAAAATAAATAAGTAACTGTTTGCCCGTGATATTTTGGAAAATGAGGGGTTTTACTAAGGAAAAATACAAAGTAACATGTTTTCGTTGAATTTTAAAATATAAAAATAATGGTTTGCCCGTGATATTTTTGGAAAAAGAGGAGTTTTAGTAAGAAAAATAGAAAAAGTGACATGTTTTAGTTGAAAAAGATAATTGGCAATTAAAATTATTAAAATAGGTTTTAAAATAAATAACTAAGGGTTTGCCTATGATATATTTGGAAAACGAGGGATTTTAGTAAGAAAAATATAAAAAATAATGTGTTTTAGCTGAAAAAGGTAATTGCCAATTAAAAGTATTAAAATAGATTTTAAAATAAATAAATAAGGATTTGCCCGTGATATATTTGAAAAATGAGGGATTTTAGTAAGGAAAGTAGAAAAATTAACATGTTTTAGCTGAAAAGAGTAATTGCCTGTGATTTTTTAGAAAAAAAAAGGATTTTGTTAGAAAAAATAGGAAAAGTAATGTATTTTAAGTGAAAGGTTAACTGATTATAATAATTTTTATAATAATTAAATAATTAATTAAATAAGGCAAGTACCGTACCAAAAAACAGGTACCAAAACTTTTAATGTTTCGTCTTTGATAATATAGTATAGATTACCCGTGTTACTTTTAGAAAATTAGTTGTTTAAATTAGAAAATAGAAAATTATATTATCTTTCTATATTTATGTTGCTCGTGTTACTTTTAGAAAATTAGTTATTTAAGTTAGAAAAAAAAGTTATGTGTTTAGTTGAAAAGGGTAAGTGGTTATTTATTAATAATTATGTATAACAATATTACCATTACACATTTATTTTGCATGTGTTATATTTAGAAGATGAGTTGTTTTATGTTGCCCAGTAAATAACAATTGTAGAAGGTGGGTTGAATACAATTGTATAAGATTCTCGACTTAATCAAGTATATAACACAAATATGAAAGAACAATAACAGCTTTATTAAATCTGATATAAAACTGTTACAAACTCTCTCAAGAAATTCTGATGTTCTTGAGAGCTGCTAGGTTACAATATCCTCGTGTATGCAACCGATTGTATGATCTCGTACATAAATCGAAACCTAAACTGTGTTTATATACTTCACACAGCTTCTCTATCAATAACAAGATAAGTCCTAATCAATTACAAAGATTGAAACATATCCTAAAATTGATAGCTACATTCTACAAATCAGGAACCGACAGAATAAACTTCCATGTTTAACTAGACTCCAAATATAACTCGAAGTAGGAATCCTGATCAGCTTCCAGTACTGATGATCAATCCTGATCCCAGTCCTGATATTCATCCAGATCTTGACGACCATGCAATCCTGATAGATATGCATTACTGATGACGTCAGCAATCCTGATCAGTTGAGTCTAGATCCTGACGATCATTGAATTCTGATCTAACAATCTCCCCCAATCTCATACTTTGTGAAATAAAGTATAGATTCCTAAGATTCAATGATGTCAAAAACATATATACAAAATGTACAAGTATCTTCAGTAACAACTTATCTGTTTAAATTCTTTGATAGAACAGATTCATCTTCAAGAAGTTGGATAACAAATTTTCTTCTTTTTCTTCAAGAATTTGAATCAGTCTTTCCTTAAGATTTCTGAGTTCTTCATCTTCCTCATTAATCTGGTAGATAGCTGTTCTGAGATTCAGTATGGAGCTTCTCTGAAGTCTATGTTCTTCAAGCAAAAGATAAGCAATTTCCTTCCCATCAGGATTGAGAGTAAGTTGAGTCATGCCAAAAGTTACTTCTTTAACAGTAGTACCCCTTTGCATTTCCACATCCTGATCTCTTTGATTTAAGTACATGGGAGTATAATTACCATTGAAATTACTGTTTCCATCCAGTCTTCTTCTTATTGTTGACAAAATCATGTCACTCCACACTTTGCACACTTGATTCTTCCATCTTAACAGATAATGAACATATTTCAGTTCCCGTGTAGTTTTCATCAGCAGATCTTGAATAGATAGAATCTTCACACTACCATCTTTCATGAAGTACAGAAGCTTTTCTTTCTTGTCAAAACCATCATGACAATCTATAACTATATCAACAGCTAATAAATTGTTCAAGTTTTTAGAAGTTAAAGTACCTCCAATTTCAGTTAAGGAGTAAGGATGAACATAAGACATGTTCAGATATTCAGCATCCCTGTGTCCAATACCTCCTCTTGAATTACTTGTTAGTTGCTTCAGATTTGAAAACATCTTTAACCAGAGTGCTTTTGATCTAACCATATCAGATAAATCAACAACACTTGAAGTACTTGTAATAATTCCACCAGACTGAAAATTGATAGGTGTATTACACCTCAGTGTACTAATGTGTTTCCACTTCTTGTCTTTCTCTTTTTCATGAGCATAGCTTCTTTCAAGTAAAGATTCTTGTCTGCTTGGGTTTCTCCACTTTCTTTCATTTGAACGTTTAAGCCTTTGTACATAGAGATTGAAATCTCTATTTGTTCTTCTTGTAATATCTCTTCTGGCTTCTTCTTCTTCATCTACTTCTTTGTTTTGAGAATCAACCACAGTAGATAAGATTAATAAATCAACCTCTTGCAGAATTTCAGAATCATCAGGATCTTGAATATTATCAGGAACAACATCAGGATTAGATTCTTCAATTTGATTTGTATTGCAGAGAGTTGATTTTCTTGATTTTCTTCTCAATTCGGTTCTTCTTCAACATTTCCATCATCACCAAAAGTAGATCTGTTAGGAACTACTAGAGTTTGAATAGGTTCAGGAATTTCTTCAATTCTTAACCCTCTAGATCTTGTCTGTCTAGGTACTGTTTGAGTTAAAGAACCTCTTCTACTTCTTCTAACACCTCTCCTACCTCTGCCTCCTCTACCTCTAGTAGAAGAAGAATAGCTTTCCATTATCTCTCTTTGTTGTCTCAAGAATTCTTCATGTGAGAGATATGGATATTCTTCACTTGCTGTAGAGAGTGCTTTTCTTGAAAACAATTGTTGAACTCTTTTATCAGTGTGATATAGAGTAACAATTCTGCCATCTTGTGTAGTGAACTTCTGGAATAAATTTGATGCATCTTCAGGATTATCAATAATCACATCTTCATCACCTTCAGGAATTGTAGCAAGTATATGTCCATGACCAGGTGTCAGGATTTGTTCTTCCGTCAGGATCTGAGATTGCACCAATGTTCTTACTGTCTTAACTCCAGAATCAGAAACATGAGTTGACTGCGTTGTTTGACTTTGAGAAGTTTGAATTGTAGACTTCAAAACAGCAGCATCAGAGGTTTCTCCTTGTATCACTTTGTCACTACCATCATCTCCAGTATCATCATCATTATTCCTTAATACTAGATCAGGTGTACATTTTGTCTGACTAACCTTCTCCCCCTTTTTGACATCAGGATTTGACAATAAATTCAAAATTAAGGAAAGAGAGGCTTGAATGTCAGTTACCTTAGTATCCAGAGAATCAATCCTTTGGTTGATGGAGGTTTGTTCAGTAACAACAGATTTCACTTTGGATTCTACTACCCTTGAGGTTCAGAAGCTGCTTCAACACTTTGAGTTAAAGGTTCTTGTGTGCTTCCCTCATTGACAGTGTCCTCGACCAATCTTTGAACTTCATCTGCACCAGAAATCCCTTGAGCATTGTCAGGAAATTTCTCAGAAACTGTAGCTTGGCCTGTATCTTCACTTTGGGAAGATGGTTCTTGTGTAGCTGGAACGTTGATGTCTTCATTCTCCCTTTGAGAAAATGGTTCTTGTGTGACCATTCCACTAGCTAAGCCTTCACCCAAACTTTGATTGAGTGGTTCTTGTGTGGCTGGATCATCAGTAAGAGCTGCTGAACCACTGTGAGGTTCAGGTTCTTGTGGGCTTAATCCCTTCAGTCTCTTCTGTCTATGATAGACTAACTCTTCTACTTTCCTTAACTTTTCCATTGGATGTTTTATCCCAAGATTGGAAGCAGCAGCACCATACTTCTCCCATGAAATATCAACATGTCTTTTTGTTGGAGAGTCCTGTGCTGGAGAGTCTGAAATAGTAACCACTTGACTTGGTGCAGCATCAGGAATATTAACATCAGGATTTGCTTGAGCAGTTGAAACTGATTGCTCATTCAGAGTAGAAGTGTCCTGTACATCAGTATCCTGCTTCTTTTCTAAAGGAATTTGATACCTGCCCTTAGATAATTTCCTTTTCTTCTGTAGTGTAGACAATGGAACCACAGCTTCAGTAGCAGTATCAGCAACTTCCTTATTCACATTCATTATAGAAGATATAGGTAAGTCATCCTCTGAATCAGTCTCATCCCTGAGAACTAATTTTCTTTTAACAGAAACAGCCTCAACACCCTTTGCAGCTTTCTTCACCAGGACCCCTTGTACACCCCCTTGTAACTTCTTTTTAGTAAGTGGTGTAGAGGAAAAATCCTTTGAACCTGATTTCCTTCCTGACACATCAGTTCTAGCTGATTTCTTTGATTTTACAACTAAAGTCTTTTGAGAGACAGTAGAGGTGGCTGTTGAATGTTTAGACTGTTTAGGATGAATGCTTGGGTTAGGAACAAGATGTGATTGGCCTTGCCCCATAGCATGAGAAAGTAATCCATAACAAGTAGGCATTTTCTGATGTAAGAAAAACCTAACCTCATCAGGAATAAAAGCATTTCCTATGAAACCATTTGCCTTATCACTGTTGACTAAGGACTTAATATTATTCTCAGTAATTCTACAGATAGGTAGAACTATATCATCCTCAAAAACAACATTAGGACATAAGTGATTAAATATTAACTGTAAAAATCTAAGAAAATAGACAGAACCTAACTTATCTGATTTCCTATCACTGAAAGCTTTTAAGATAAAAGACCCATAATCAAACACTGTAGAATGGATAAGAGAATACCCAATTTTGAGAGATCCTGATGGAAGAGCATCAAAATTTGATGTCTTGTTCAGGAAACAACGGCTGATTGTATCAAAGAAGAAATTCCATTCCTTCTTAAGCTTTGTCCTAAAGAGATTGCCATATCTCTTTACTTCACCATTGTAGCCCAACTTTGTAACAAACTCAAAAAGAGTAGAGTCCGAAACATTAGCAGAAATAGCATCACCAAGAACAGGTAAATGTAGGGCTTCCTCCACAATTGCAGGAGTCACATAGTGAGTAATTCCATTATATTCAAAACTCATCAAGATGGTGTCAGAATACCCTTTGTCAAAAGTAACTGAGTTCCACACCTGCATCACTGACTTAAAAGAAACACTTGCAGGTTCTGTTAAAGCAAACTTCAATGGGCTTGAAGCTAGAAAATCTTGAATTATATGAAACTCATTGGGTAAATCCTGATGATTTAGAATAGCCACAAAATTGTTAGTGGCAAAAGTAACACCACTAATCACTGTTTGTTTGTTCATGAATGATGAAGACGTCATTGTAATGCTTTAAAAACTTGAGAATTGAGATTTGAAAATAGTTAGGGTTCGTAAGCACAGAAAGAGATAGAGAACGAAAAACTGATGATGAGAGAGTAATAAATGATTTACAACAAGCAAAAGTATTTTGTTAGAACAAAACTTTACTCTCAATAACAGCTGGCAAGATATGATTTGTGCACAAATAATTAGTGGACAGATTACGTGTGTAATTATATAAAACTGCACCGCTTTTTATGTGTATGTATATGTATATCTATAACAGTGCAACACACGCGCGCATACAGTTGTCCAACTAAAACTCAACCGTCCATCAGCAGATACTGACGAAAAATTAGGCACAAATTAAGCAATGAAATACTGACCTGTACATCAGGATTGACCAGTTGACTTCCTGTCATGATTAAATCTTATTAGGATTTGATCAAAAATACATACCTTTCTGAATAACCATCAGAATTTGACGGTTATCAGGATTCCCTCTCTGTAGCTTTTCTCAGAAATTCTCAAAGTTCATCATTCCAAGTTCATTCACCAATTTATTGAAAGTAGCTTCAGGTAGTGGCTTGGAGAATATATCAGCTAGTTGTTGATCAGTAGGAACAAAGTGAAGTTCAATTATTCCTTCCAGAACCTGTTCTCTTATAAAGTGATATCGAATACTGATGTGTTTAGTAAGAGAATGCTGAACTGGATTTCCTGTCATTGCAATAGCACTTTGGTTATCACAATAAATAGGAATTTTGGAGTATGACAGGCCATAATCTAACAACTGATTTCTCATCCACATTATCTGAGCATAACAACTTCCTGCAGCAATGTACTCAGCTTCTGCAGTTGAAGTGGAAATGGATTTATGCTTTTTACTGAACCATGAAACTAGTCTTCCACCCAAAAACTGACAGCTTCCTGAAGTACTTTTCCTGTCTATTTTGCATCCTGCAAAATCAGCATCTGAATAACCACACAACCCAAAATCTGATTCTCTTGCATACCAAAGTCCAAGTGAAGAAGTGCCTTTGAGATATCTGAAAATTCTTTTGACTGCAATCAGATGGGGTTCTCTAGGTTTTGCTTGAAATCTTGCACACAGACAGGTTGCAAACATGATATCTGGTCTACTTGCAGTGAGATACAATAAAGAGCCAATCATTCCTCTGTAGTGAGTTACATCTACCTCAGCACCTTGATCAGGATCAAGTTTGGTAGCTGTAGCTATGGGAGTTGTTGCAGGAGAACTATCTTGCATGTTAAACCTTGTCAGTAAATTCCTTGTATATTTTGACTGATTGATAAAAATCCCTTCATCAGTCTGTTTAACTTGAAGACCAAGAAAGTAACTCATTTCTCCCATCATGTTCATTTGATATCTTGACTGCATAAGCTTAGAAAACTTTTCACACAGCTTATTGTTTGTTGACCCAAAAATGATATCATCAACATAAATCTGAACTAACAGCAAGTCCTTACCATGATTCAAATAGAATAGATTTTTATCAATAGCACCTCTTTTGAATCCACTTTCCAGTAAGAATAGAGCTAAGGTTTCATACCATGCTCTTGGAGCTTGCTTTAGTCCATAAAGTGCCTTATCCAATCTGTAGACATGATTTGGATATTTAGGATCAATGAAACCAGGAGGTTGTTCAACATATGTTGGGATTTATGGGTGATAGAATAGAAACAACTTAACCTTGTATGTACTTAATTCTTGATTAAGTAGAACATACTGTCACAGCCAAAGTATGTTCTTGTAATCAGTATGCAATGTTATTTTAATTGTGTAATTTGGAAGAAGTTCACTTGCTGTGTTCAAGCCTCAAAGAATGCATATTAGATGACAGCATGAATAAAGGTTACTGTCATAAGCATTGACAGTAAGATTACAAGAAGACAAAATGTTGCAAGTCACGACAGCATATTCACTCTGACAGCAACATTGGCGGAAGACTACGCGACAGCAACTTTAGCCCTCGACAGCAAGTTTGGAAACCTCGACAGCACTCTATGCGGGGAACTCATACTGTCACCAAAAGAACATTCCCGTGACAGCAAGCTTTGCGGCAAAAGTAACTGTCTCGAGAAAGATCCTTGTTCTAGGTATCTTCTCAGTCAAATCCCGTGACAGTTTCAATGTTCAAGAAACAGGCGTGTTGTAGTATCCCTAAGCTGCACCAAGTCTGCAAGACTACGACAGAAGCTTCAAGCACTACAAAACAAAAGCGAATCAATTCAAAGAGCAAGGTCAAGTCTCTATTTGCTAAATTGTTTTAGCTGGAAATAGAATGAATCTAGGTTGCTTTCTTTGTAATGTATATCTGACATGTTAGCAATTTAGGAATGTCACATGGGTAGGCAATCTGTAAGAAGCTGCCACTTGATAATGACAGCAGCTTCACAAACCCGTGTTGACATGTTAGATCAGAATTCAATGATTGACAGAAGCTAGACTCAACTGATCAGGATTGCTGACGTCATCAGTATTGCATGGTCATCAGTATTTGATCAAGCGTCAGTATCTTATTGATCATCAGGATTCCTACTCAGACTATGATCAGGTTTGATCATCAGGACTTGAAGCTGATCAGGATTCCTACTTCGAGTTATATTTGGAGTCTAGATAAACATGGAAGTTTGTTCCTGGTTTGTAGAATGCAGCTATCGATTAAAGATATGTTTCTATCTTTGTTATGATTAGGACTTATCTTGTTATTGATAGAGAAGCTGTGTGCACTATATAAACACAGTCTTGGTTTCGATTTATGTAATTCATTCGAGAGAGATTCGAGAGAGAACATAATCGAGGGAATCAAGAGAGAAGCTCTTAAGAACAGAATTTCTTGAGAGAGTTTTTGTAAGCTAGCAGCTCTTAAGAACATCAGAATTTCTTAAGAGAGTTTGTAACAGTTTTATATCAAAGTTAATAAAGCTGTTATTGTTATTGATCTTTCATATTTGTGTTATATAAAGTCGAGAATCTTATACAATTGTATTCAACCCCCTTCTACAATTGTTATTTACTGGGCAACAATTGGTATCAGAGCAAACTGATTTAATTCTGAATCAGATACGATCTAAAGATGTCGACAACCAAGTATGAAAGCATGAAGATTCCCATCTTGAAGATATCAGAATATCCTACATGGAGGGTAAAGATGTTGATGTACCTGGAGGCTATGGATCCCGACTACTTGGACAGGATTCGTGATGGACCATATATACCAACAAAGTTCGTAGAACGAACAGATACAGTACCAGAACATTATGTGGTCAAAGCTAAAGCTGAATGGACTCCAGAAGAAAAAGCTCATGTACTCAGGGAACCAAAGATAAAGAATATCTTGCATAATAGCCTTGATGCTGTTATGTCAAACAGAGTGATTGCATGCAAGTCTTCAAAAGAAATCTGGGATACTTTGGAAACTCAGTGCCAGGGATCTGCATCTGTCAAGAAAAACAGAAGGGCTCTATTGATTCAAGAATATGAGCAATTCGATGCAAGACCTGAAGAGAGCCTGACTGATCTATATGATAGATTCCTGACACTATTGAACAGCTTATCCTTAGTTGACAAAGTATATGAAACTGAAGATTCAAACACCAAATTTCTTAGAGCTTTACCTGAAGAATGGGATACTCAGACCTCAATCATTAGACACCAGTATGATCTGAACATTGTGTCTCTTGATGAGATCTATGGGATGCTAAGAACTCATGATCTTGAAGTTCAACAGAGAAAGAACAAGAAAAGCAGCAAGGCAAAGTCAATTGCTTTGAATGTAGAAGCAAAATCAAAAGGGAAAGCTATGGAGGTCTCTAGAAGGAAAGCAAGAGTAGCTGAGTCAGATCCTGACAACTCTTCATCAGATACTGATGGCAATCCTGATGCCAATACTGGTGATGAATCTTCTGATTCAGACATGGAAGAGATGGTTGCTATGATTGTCAGAAACTTCAGAAGGATGAAGTTCAGGAAGAATAGAAGACAAGGCAACTTTCAGAAAAAGACCTTCAAAGCAGACAAAGACAAGTATATCAAGAAGGACAGCAAGAGTAGCAAATTTGACAAGTCAAAGGTTAGATGCTACAAGTGTAATGGTATGGGTCACTTTGCTTCTGAATGTAACAAGACAAAGGCACTCATCACATCAAGCAAGGATTGGATGGACTCTTCCTCAGAATCTGATACTGAGGTAGTCAACTATGCGTTAATGGCCAATGCTGATGTAACTGCTGCTCCTGATGATAAGGTACTAAATACTATCTTTGATTTTGATACTGATAATGCTTCTGAGTTAAGACGTTTTCTAAAGTCATTACATATTAGCTTTAGAAGTCAAACTGCTGAGAATACTAGAATCTTATCTGAGATGTCTGACCTTAGAAAAAGGAATGAGATATTAGAAGCTGAATTTTCTCGTATGCATGAAGTACAAAAAGAATGTGATAATGCTAAACACATGCACTTAGAGATGACATCTAAATGTACTTCCCTTGAAAAAGAACTTGAATATGCTAATGAGAAAATCAGAACCTGGACAGACTCTGGTAGGAAATTTCATGAGATTAATACCTCTAAGAATTGGAAAGAGTGTCTAGGATATAAGTCAGATGAAGATAAGAAATTAGCAGAGAAAATTGTCATTGATGAGACAGTTAGTCCAAAGACCTATAGACATGTTATAGACTCAACCAAATCTAAGATTACTCCTGTTAATTTTGTTTTTGGTAAGGATTCCAATTCTACTTTTGAAAAGGGATCTTCTTCTACTCAAGGAATTAAAATCGTTAAGCCTAAACCTGTCTTGAACAAAGTTACTAAGAATGTAGGTCTATTATCTCAGAAACAGCTTAAGGATAAAATCTGTGAGGTTACAGATAAGAAAAAGGAAGCTACTGTTAAGAGAAACAGGAATGGTAAAGTTGGGATCAATAAAGAGAATGGTTATAAGTATATCCCAAATGCACCTAGAAAGAGTTGTTTTAACTGTGGTAACTGTAATCATCTTGCTATTGATTGTAAAAAGAGTAAGAAGAAAATTGCTGAAATTCCTAAGTCTGATGTTAGGAATAGATCAGTATTTTACAAACCACAGAATTCCTGTTTTCATTGTGGTAGTCTATGGCATTCTATTTATACATGTAAAGAGTATCATGATTTGTACTATAACTTTTATGATCCAATGCCTAAGTTTGAAAGTAGTACAAAGTCTGATAGAACTGAAAATGTCATAGTGAAGCATGCTTTTGTTAATACTGATACTGACAAAGCAAATCCTGATGGAGTAAATCCTGTCAGGACTGCTAAAGTCAAAAAGTCTTCTGCTGTTAAAATTAATAAATTGCATGAGAAAGGAACCCAACATGTATGGGTTCCTAAGTGTTCTAACTAGTGTGTTTCTATTCTGATGCAGGGTAAAAAGAAAAATGTGTTAGTCATGGATAGTGGATGTTCTGTGCACATGACTGGAAACAAAGCCCTGTTATCAGAATATGAGGAAAAAGCTGGCCCAACTGTGTCTTATGGAGATGGCAACATTGGACAAACCTTGGGATATGGTAATATAATCATTGGAAATGTCATCATTGAAAAAGTAGCTCTAGTGAAGGGACTAAAACACAATTTGCTGAGTATTAGTCAAATCACTGACAGAGGTTATCATGTCAATTTCTATTCCACACATTGTGAAGTAGTCAGTAAAGCAACAGGGAAAATAGCACTAACTGGCTACAGGCATGGTAACATATATGAAGCCAACATTCTCTCAGATACTGATGGCTCCCCTACATGTTTCATCAGTAAAGCTTCAGTAGATGAAAGTTGGAATTGGCACAAGAAGCTTTCTCATCTCAACTTCAGCAACATCAATGAGTTGGTTAAGAAAGAGTTAGTAAGAGGATTACCTAATGTCTTATATACACCTGATGGACTCTGTGATGCATGCCAAAAAGCAAAACAAAGAAGGACATCATTCCAGAGTAAATTAGAATCCTCTATTGAAGAACCATATCACATGCTACATCTTGATCTGTTTGGTCCAGTCAACATCATGTCCATCAGTAAGAAAAGGTACACTCTTGTAATTGTTGATGAATATTCTAGATTCACCTGGGTGTATTTTCTGCACAGAAAAGATGAAACTCCTGAAGTTCTGTTGGATCATGTGAGGATGATTGAGACAACCACAGAGTACAAAGTCAAGATTCTGAGAAGTGATAATGGTACTGAATTTAAGAATTCAAAGATGGAAGAGTTCTGCAAATACAAAGGAATCATTCAACAATTCTCTGCTCCTGGCACACCTCAGCAAAATGGAGTAGTAGAAAGGAAGAATAGAACTCTTATTGAAGCTGGCAGAACTATGTTGGAAGAAGCTAAATTACCTACATATTTCTGGGTAGAAGCAGTCAACACAGCATGCTATACACAAAATCTTACATTGATAAACAGGCATGGTGTCACTCCTTATCAGTCACTCAAAGAGAAGAAACCAAGTCTGAAGCATTTGCATGTGTTTGGCTGTAAATGTTTTGTTCTCAGAACTCATCCTGAACAGCTAGGGAAATTTGAAACAAAGGCTGATGAAGGAATATTCATAGGTTATCCTACATCCAGAGCCTTCAGAGTTTTTAATTTGAGAACAAGAACTGTCATGGAGTCAATACATGTATCTTTTGATGATAAGAAGATAACTGGAATCATTGAAGACTCGCATGATAGATTGTTATTTGAAAATGAAGCTTCCAAGGAACCTGAAGAAAGTGAATCAGATCCTGTCAATACATCAGATCCTGATGGGTCACCAAATCCTGATGACACACCAGATACTGATGGTGCTAATACTGATGATACAAACAATAGTGATACAACTAGTAGTGCTAATGTTGAGGGGGAGCAACGGCATTCAACTACAAGTTCAGAGTCAACTCAATCAGCAGGACATAATTCTTCAGATACTGATTCAAGTGAAGATCCTGATAACACATCAGGAGGGCATAGCAATAATTCAGGGAGAGCTTCAAATCAATCAAATTCTTTCAATCAAGATAACACCAATCCAGGGGGAGCATCTACTTCAAGAAACAATTTGACATCAGCAAGGAAATGGACTAAAGATCATACTCCTGATTTGATAATTGGAGATCCTGATGCAGGTGTTCAAACAAGAAGTGCAACTCAGAATGAATGTTTATATAATAACTTTCTATCCAAGGAGGAGCCTAAGAAAGTTGAAGATGCACTTAAAGATGCTGATTGGGTTACTGCAGTGCAAGAAGAACTGAATGAATTTGAAAGGAATGAAGTCTGGAAACTGGTACCAAGACCAAAGAATAGATCAATTGTTGGTACAAAGTGGATTTTCAAGAACAAGACTGATTCTGATGGAGTCATTATCAGAAATAAAGCTAGACTAGTTGCAAAGGGGTATTCCCAACAAGAGGGAATTGACTATGATGAAACTTTTGCTCCTGTTGCAAGACTAGAAGCCATCAGGATATTTCTTGCTTATGCAGCACATAAGAAATTCAAGGTTTTCCAGATGGATGTTAAAAGTGCTTTCTTAAATGGTGAACTGGAGGAAGAAGTTTATGTTGAACAACCTCCTGGTTTCATTGATCCTAAATATCCAGATCATGTCTACAGACTGGATAAGGCACTTTATGGACTAAAGCAAGTTCCAAGAGCATGGTATGAAACCTTAGCTCAATTCTTACTGGAAAGTGGATTCAAAAGAGGTGCAATTGATAAAACTCTATTTTATTTGAATCATGGTAAGGAGTTGCTGTTAGTTCAGATTTATGTTGATGATATCATTTTTGGGTCAACAAACAATAAGCTGTGTGAAAAGTTTTCCAAGCTTATGCAGTCAAGATATCAAATGAGCATGATGGGAGAAATGAGTTACTTTCTGGGTCTTCAAGTTAAACAGACTGATGAAGGGATTTTTATTAATCAGTCTAAATACACAAGGAATTTACTGACAAGGTTTAACATGCAAGACAGTACTCCTGCTTCAACTCCCATAGCTACAGCTACCAAACTTGATCCTGATCAAGGTAAAGAGGTAGATGTAACTCACTACAGAGGAATGATTGGCTCTTTATTGTATCTCACTGCCAGTAGACCAGATATCATGTTTGCAACCTGTCTATGTGCAAGATTTCAAGCAAAACCTAGAGAACCACATCTGATTGCAGTCAAAAGAATTTTCAGATATCTCAAAGGCACTCCTTCACTTGGCCTTTGGTATGCAAGGGAATCAGATTTTGGGTTGTGTGGTTATTCAGATGCTGATTTTGCAGGATGCAAAATAGACAGGAAAAGTACTTCAGGAAGTTGTCAGTTTTTGGGTGGAAGACTAGTTTCATGGTTCAGTAAAAAGCAGAAATCTATTTCCACTTCAACTGCAGAAGCTGAGTACATTGCTGCAGGAAGTTGTTGTGCTCAGATAATGTGGATGAGAAATCAGTTGTTAGATTATGGCCTGTCATACTCAAAAATCCCTATTTATTGTGATAACCAAAGTGCTATTGCAATGACAGGAAATCCAGTTCAGCATTCTCTTACTAAACACATAAGTATCAGATATCACTTTATAAGAGAACAGGTTCTGGAAGGAACAATTGAACTTCACTTTGTTCCTACTGATCAACAACTAGCTGATATATTCACCAAGCCACTACCTGAAGCTACTTTCAATAAGTTGGTGAATGAACTTGGAATGATGAATTTTGAGAATTTCTGAGGAAAAGCTACAGAGAGGAAATCCTGATAACTGTCAAATCCTGATGGTTATTCAGAAAGGTATGTATCTTTGATCAAATCCTGATAGGACTCAATCCTGACAGGAAGTCAACTGGTCAATTTTGATGTACAGGTCAGTATTTTCATTGCTAAATTTGTGCCTAATTTTTCGTCCGTATCTGCTAATAGACGATTGAGTTTTAGTAGGACAACTGTATACGCGCGTGTGTTGCTCTATTATAGATATATCTATACATACACATAAAAAGCGGTGCAGTTTTATTTAATGACACACGTAATCTGTCCACTAATTAGTTATACACAAATCATATTTTGCCACCTGTCATTGAGAGTAATATTTTGTTTTACCAAAATATTTTTCATTGTTTTACATCTTTCATGAACAAACAAACAGTAATTCGTGATATTACTTTTGCCACTAATAACTTTGTAGCCATACTAGACCATCAAGAATTGCCTACTGAGTTCCATATAATTCAAGATTTTCTTACTTCAAGCCCATTGAAGTATGCTTTAACAGAGCCTGCAAGTGTTTCTTTTAAGTCTGTAATGCAGGTTTGGAACACAGTTGTTTTTGGTCAAAGTTCTACAGGAACTATTCTGATGCAGTTCGAATCAAATGGGGTAACTCATCATGTCACTCCTGCTGTTATTGAAGAGGCATTGCATTTGCCTATTCTGGGTGAAAAAGTTCCTAGGGTGATTTCAGACTCTGCTCTATTTGAGTTTGTCAAGAAACTGGGCTACAATGGAGAAGTAAAGAGATATGGAAATCTCTTTAGGACAAAGCTTAAGAAGGAATGGAATTTCTTCTTTGATACAATCAGCCGCTGTTTCCTGAACAAGACATCAAATTTTGATGCTCTTCCACCAGGATCTCTTAAAATTGGGTACTCTCTTATCCATTCTACAGTGTTTGATTATGGGTCTTTTATCTTAAAAGCTTTAAGTGATAGGAAATCAGATAAGTTGGGTTCTGTCTGTTTTCTTAGATTTTTACAGTTGATATTTAATCACTTTTGTCCTAATGTTGTTTTTGAGGATGATGTAGTTCTACCAATCTGTAGAATTACTGAGAATAATATTAAGTCCTTAGTCAACAGTGATAAGGCAAATGGTTTTATAGGAAATGCTGTTATTCCTGATGAGGTTAGGTTTTTCTTACATCAGAAAATGCCTACTCGTTATGGACTACTTTCTAATGCTATGGTACAAGGACCAACCCACCTTGTTCCTGACACAAGCATGCAACCTAAACAGTCTAAACAGTTAACAACCACCTCTACTGTCTCTCAAAAGACTTTAGTTGTAAAATCAAAGAAATCAGCTAGAACTGATGTGTCTGGAAGGCAATCAGGTTCAAAGGATTTTTCCTCTACACCACTCACTAAAAAGAAGATACAAGGGGGTGTACAAGGGGTCCTGGTGAAGAAAGCTGATAAGGTTGTTAAGGATGTTCCTGTGAAAAGGAAGTTAAGGTTGATTGATGAAAGTGATTCAGAGGATGACTTACCTATATCCTCTGTGATGAATGTGAACAAGGAAGTTGCTGATACTGCTACTAAAGCTGTGGTACCTTCATCAAAACCACAAAAGAAAAGGAAATTATCAAAGAGCAGGTATCATATTCCTTTGACAGTGCAAATGAAGGATACTGATATTCAGACATCAAATCCTGATGTTAGTATTCCTGATGCAACAACAAAAGTTGTCTCTATATCAGACTCTCCAGCCTCTCCATCTCAGATTCGAGGACATTCTTGGGAGAAGGTATCTACAACTGCTTCCTTGGTTGGTCTTACACCTACATCAAAGAAAAAGAGGAATGCAGAAGAGTTAGTCTATCAGAGACAGAAGAAGCTGAAAGGATCAAGCCCACAAGAACCTGAATTTCAGAGTAATTCAGCAGCTACTGTTGATCCTGCCACACAAGAACCACTCAATCAAAGTTTGGGTGAAGGCTTAGCTAGTGGAATGGTCACACAAGAACCATTTTCTCAAAGGGAGAATGAAGACATCAACATTCCAGCTACACAAGAACCATCTTCTCAAAGTGAAGATGCAGGCAAAGCTACAGCTTCTGTTGAAAGATTGGTCGCGAACATTGTCAATGAGGGAAGCACACAAGAACCTTTAGCTCAAAGTGTTGAAGCAGCTTCTGAACCTCAAGCTCCACAAGAACCATTGGTAGCAAATACTGATGCACGCATATCAAATCCTGACGATGTTCATCCTGACGTTAGTGGTGCTCCTGATAATGAACCTATTTTGATACAGCCACTTCGTTCAAGACCAATAGATCATCCTATCTCAGAACCACAGGATAAACTGAAAGGTATTGTAATTCCTGATCCTGACATATCTCATGGTTCTGATGATGATAATTCTGATGATGATAGTGATGATGATAATGAGAATAGAAAAGAGAAGGAACAGCTTGCTACAGCACTCAAGATTAGTCTTGGAACTAATTTTGGTTCGTCAAGTACATATATGGCTGGCAATGCTTTCACTGGGAAAGATCAGAGACAAGATTTTTCTTTTCCTTCCTTTGATCCTGCAGAGGCATTTAGACAGAATGAATGGAACAATTCATGGCACAATTCTGATGAATCTATCAGTTTTTCTTCTGCTATTGAACATGCCTATAATGCAGTGAAGTCTATAGAGAATCAAGACTTGAAGAATCATCTGAAGGCTACAACTCTGTTATCCAAAAGCTTGAAAAGTGAGATTGATTCTATCAAGGGTTCAACTGAAAAAGTGAGGACTGATATCTTTAATAATTTTACAAAGGTGCCTACTACTTTTCAACTAAGGGTAGTGGAATCCCAAGTGAAATCTGTTGTTTCAGAACAAACCTCAATCCATCAAAGAATTGATTCTCTGGATACTAAGGTAACTGAAATTCAAGCCTCTCTTTCCTTAATTTTGCAATTATTGTCAAATCCTGATGTCAAAAAGGGGGAGAAGGTTATTCAGACAAAATGTACACCTGATCTAGTATTAAGAAATAATGATGATGATACTGGAGATGATGGTGGTGACAAAGCGATACAAGGAGAAACCTCTGATGCTGTTGTTATGAAGACAATCCAAACTTCTCAAAGTCAAACAACGCAGTCAACTCATGTTTCTGATTCTGGAGTTAAGACAGTAAGAACATTGGTGCAATCTCAGATCCTGACGGAAGATCAAATCCTGACACCTGGTCATGGACACATTCTTGCTACAATTCCTGAAGGTGATGAAGATGTGATTATTGATAATCCTGAAGATGCATCAAATTTATTCCAGAAGTTTTCTACAAAAGACGGTAGAATTGTTACTCTATATCACACTGATAAAAGAGTTCAACAATTATTTGCAAGAAAAGCACTCTCTACAGCAAGTGAAGAATATCCAGATCTCTCACATGAAGAATTTTTGAGACTACAAAGAGAGACAATGGAAAGCTATACTGCTCCTGCTAGAGGTAGAGGAAGCAGAGGTAGGAGAGGTGCTAGAAGAAGTAGAAGAGGTTCTTCAACTCAAACAGTACCTAGACAGACAAGGTCTAGAGGGTTAAGAATTGAAGAAATTCCTGAACCTATTCAAACTCTAGTAGTTCCTGACAGATCTACTTTTGGTGATGATGGAATTGTTGAAGAAGAACCTGAATTGAGAAGAAAATCAAGTAAATCAACTCTCAGCAATACAAATCAAATTGAAGATTCTAATCCTGACAATATTCAAGATCCTGACGAATCTGAAATTCTGCAAGAGGTTGATTTGATAATTTTATCTACTGTTGTTGATTGTCACAACAAAGAAGTAGATGAAGAAGAAGAAGCCAGAAGAAGAGATATTACAAGAAGAACAAATAAAGATTTCAATCTCTATCTACAAAGGCTTAAAGTTTCAAATAAAAGACAATGGAGAAATTCAAGCAGACAAGAATCTTTACTTGAAAGAAGCTACGCTCATGAAAAGGAGAAATACAAGAAGTGGAAACATATTAGCACATTAAGTTGTGATATACCTATCAATTTTCAGTCTGGTGGAATTATTACAAGCGCTTCAAGTGTTGTTGATTTGTCTGATATGGCTAGATCAAAAGCACTCTGGTTAAAAATGTTTTCAAATCTGAAGCAATTGTCAAGTAATTCAAGAGGAGGTATTGGACACAGAGATGGTGAATATCTGATTATGTCATATGTTGATCCTTACTCCTTGACAGAAATTGGAGGTACTTTAACTTCTGAAAACCTGAACAATTTATTAGCTGTTGATATAGTTATAGATTGTCATGATGGTTTTGAAAAGAAAGAAAAGCTTCTGTACTTCATGAAAGATGGTAGTGTGAAGATTCTATCTATTCAAGATCTGCTGATGAAAACTACACAGGAACTGAAATATGTTCACTATCTGTTAAGATGGAAGAACCAAGTGTACAAAGAATGGAGTGACATGATTTTGTCAACAATAAGAAGAAGACTGGATGGAAACAGTAATTTCAATGGTAATTATACTCCCATGTACTTAAATCAAAGAGGTCAGGATGTAGAAATGCAAAGGGGTACTGTTGTTAAAGAAGTAAATTTTGGCATGACTCATCTTTCTCTCAATCCTGATGGGAAGGAAATTGCTTATCTTTTGCTTGAAGAGCACAGTCTACAGAGAAACTCCATACAGAATCTCAGAGCAGCTATCTACCAGATTAATGAGGAAGATGAAGAACTCAGAAATCTTAAGGAAAGACTGATTCAAATTCTTGAAGAAAAAGAAGAAAGTTTATTATCCAACTTCTTGAAGATGAATCTGTTCTATCACAAAGCTTGAACAGATAAGTTGTTTCTGAAGATACTCGTACATTTTGATACATGTTTTTGACATCATTGAATATTTGGAATCTATACTTTATTTCACAAAGTATGAGATTGGGGGAGATTGTTAGATCAGAATTCAATGATTGACAGAAGCTAGACTCAACTGATCAGGATTGCTGACGTCATCAGTATTGCATGGTCATCAGTATTTGATCAAGCGTCAGTATCTTATTGATCATCAGGATTCCTACTCAGACTATGATCAGGTTTGATCATCAGGACTTGAAGCTGATCAGGATTCCTACTTCGAGTTATATTTGGAGTCTAGATAAACATGGAAGTTTGTTCCTGGTTTGTAGAATGCAGCTATCGATTAAAGATATGTTTCTATCTTTGTTATGATTAGGACTTATCTTGTTATTGATAGAGAAGCTGTGTGCACTATATAAACACAGTCTTGGTTTCGATTTATGTAATTCATTCGAGAGAGATTCGAGAGAGAACATAATCGAGGGAATCAAGAGAGAAGCTCTTAAGAACAGAATTTCTTGAGAGAGTTTTTGTAAGCTAGCAGCTCTTAAGAACATCAGAATTTCTTAAGAGAATTTGTAACAGTTTTATATCAAAGTTAATAAAGCTGTTATTGTTATTGTTATTGATCTTTCATATTTGTGTTATATAAAGTCGAGAATCTTATACAATTGTATTCAACCCCCTTCTACAATTGTTATTTACTGGGCAACATGACAGTGATAGGATTAGTTTATACTTAGACTATCAATTCATTCTAGAAAAAAAAACGAAGACAAGTAAGTGTCTTGAAGAAAACCGAAGCTCAAGAATTCTCTCTTGAGGTTGTAGCAACACTTTGCAAAATAAATAAAACATTTATTTTGTTAATCCTGTCTTTCGATTATACTGTTTGTGAATGCATACATATTATTGATAACATTAAATCTTAGTTTTGGTTGTTGAAATTGAGATTGAATTTTATCAGTATTGCATTCATCCCCCCCCCCTTCTGCAATACACGAGGACCAACAACTGGTATCAGAGCGAATAGATTAACATACATATCTGAGATCACGACGAAAATGCAGAAATCAAATAGTAACAAGATCCCAACTTTTGATAAAGAGAACTACAGCATTTGGAAAAGAAATATCTGGTTGTTTATCAAAGCTGCGAATCCACTATACCCAGGTATTCTCGAGAATGGTCCTTTCGTTCCAAGAAAGGAAATTGAAGCCACAACAGTAAATGGTGAAGTCATTCCTGCACATTGGGTTCCCAAAGATCCCTTAGAAATTTTGGAACCTGAGAAGGAGAAAATGGTGCTAGATGATCACTTGCAACTCATCTTGCTCGATTCTATCACGTTGGATAAAGCCATGTGTGGAAGTGTGATAAGCTGCACATCTGCCAAGGAGATGTGGATCAGGTTAGCTTTACTATGTGAAGGAAGTGAAGAAGTTAAGGGCAATCAAAGGCAAATACTGATATCACAATATGAGGCATTCATGGCCAAGCCTGGTGAAGACTTAACTTCCATGTTTGAAAGGTTCAGTAAGCTCTTAACTGAACTACAGATACATGGCAAGTACTATGACAGAAAAGAATTGAATGTCAAGTTCCTGCTTACACTGCCTGATCACCTTGAACACAAGACAACAGCCATACGAGAAGGAAGAGATCTCAACAATATAACCTTTGAGTCACTTTATGGCATTCTGAAATCTTATGAACTTGAACTCTTTCAAAAGAGAGCCATACAAAGTGGAACAAGGAACAAGATGGCTAATATGTCAAGTGCCCTAGTAGCACATGTGCCAAGGATCACACAGCCAAGTGAAGTACTACAAATCACACAACCAACCCCTGCACAATCCTTGAAGATAGAAGAGGTTGTTGAAGATGATGAGAAAGTAGTACTACAGCTCAAAGATGTGGAAGATGAAGACTTCTACACAATGGAGGAACTGGAAAGCATGGACAATCCTACTATGGCTTACATGGTCAAAAAGTTCAAGAACTTTAGGTTCAAGAAGGATAGGTCATTCAGGCCCCAAGGTCAAGCATCCAATTTTAACAAAGGAAGTTCATCAAAGGCTGCTGTGGGAAGTTCAACCAAGGGAGGATACAATACTGGATTTGTGGATAGGTCAAAGTTCAAGTGTTACAACTGTGGTGAACCTGGTCATTTTGCTACTGAATGTAAAAGACCCAAACAGGTTCAAAGGTTTGAGAAAGGAACTGGTGGATACTTTAAGAAGAATCAAGGTAGAGCTTATGTAGCTGAAGGAAAGTGTTGGGATGAGTTTGATGATGAAGAAGAAGAAGAATATGTCAACCTAGCTCTCATGGCTAGCACTGATGAAGTAACATTAACATCTTCAAGTCAGGTACCTTCACTTGTCCTACTTGATATGTCCATTGATGAGTATAAGAAAACCATTAAAGACTTAAGTGCTGAAATGTTCAATGTCTATACTAGCTTATCTGCTGCTAATGAGGAAATCACTAGGCTGAGTAAGCTAAATGAAACACTAAAGTCTGAAAATGATTCTCTTGTTCTCAAAACTAGTTCACTAGACTCTTTAGCTCAGGAGAATGCTAGATTTAAAAATGAATTAAAATGTGCTAAAGAAGTTGAGGAATTCCTGAGGAATGAGATTGCTGAAAATGAATTCAAGATTAAGGCTTGTAAAAACTCATCCAAGATAGTTCAGGATTACAATGATAAGCATACAGAAAATCAGACAGTTGGTATAGGTTTTTCATATGGTAGAAGACCTGGAAAGGAAACTGTGATTCAAGATTGTTCTGGAAATGCTGCTGTCAAACCCACCATTCTCAAGAAGGTTAAAACTCCTATTTTTAAAGCTGCAGAAATTGAGTTTGATGAAGAAGCCATGCTCATCAAACAAGAAATTCTTGATGAGGATGAAGGTGTTGACAACACATCTAAAGATGGAAAGGATACTGTCACAATCCCCAAGACAGTAAACTTACCAAGCAATCAGACAGTAAGTTCAAAAGATGCTGTCACAATTGGCAAGACAGTATCTTCCAAAGATGCTGTCAAGAATGTTTCCAAGACAGTAACTTCCAAACCTTCTGTCAAGACAGTTGGAATAAAAGGTACTGTCAAGGAAAGTTCGACAGCAACTTCTGAACACACTGTCAATCCAGTAACTCCCAAGTCTAAGAATAGGAATGGAAAGGTAGGTGTCAATAAAGGAAATGGATACACTAATGTTGGAGGTGCTTCTAGGAAACTATGCAATAATTGTGGATCTTCACATCATTTAACACATGTTTGTAATAAACCTGTTGAGGATAAGATCAATGCTACTGAACTCAATGGTAACTTACACAGAACCCCCCTTATGCATAGAACTATGAGTGTCTGTAATAACATTGAATGTATGCCATGCAAGATCACTGCCATGAGTACATGCTTTAACTTACCTATTCTCACTACTGAAAAATGTTCATACATGCACACTGTTGAGACTTCTGAGCCTGCTAGCAACAGCAAAAAGGCTTCATCCACTAAGAAAAGGACCAAGTCCAATTCTAAACCTAAGTGGGTGAAAAGAGAAGTCAAACAGGAGGTTTTTAATGATGCTTATGATTTTATGACTGGAAGAAACTCAGGAGACACTAAAGCTGCAGGACCCAACAAGGATTGGGTACCATATGCAACCTAAACACATTCTGTTTTGCAGGGCAAGAAGAAAGATCAAGTCATGTGGATCATTGACAGTGGTTGCTCAAGACACATGACAGGTGATAAAGCCCTGCTATCACACTATGTAGAGAAAGCTGGCCCAATCATAACCTTTGGAGACAACAGCAAGGGTTACACAGTGGGATATGGCTGTTTGGAAATTGGAAATGTTGTCATTGAAGACATTGCTCTTGTGGATGGATTGAAGCACAATCTACTCAGTGTCAGCCAATTCAGTGACAGGGGATTCAAGGTTGATTTTGATATGATGCTATGTAACATCTATCACAAGAAGGATGGAAGCCTCTCTCTAAAAGGGGTTAGAAAAGTAAGCTTGTTTGTTGCTGACTTAAACTCAACAAAGAAGGATAAAGTTTACTGTTTCTATAGTAAAGCAACTGTTGGTGACAGTATGCTTTGGCATAGGAAGCTCTCACATCTCAACTGCAAGACAATGAATATTTTGATGAAGAAGGAGTTAGTGAGAGGTTTACCCCAACAGGAATTCTGTCAAGAAGGACTGTGTGAAGATTGTCAAATGGGCAAACTAAGGAGAGCTGTGCACAAGTCCAAGCAAATGAACACCAACATAGAAGCACTCAAGTTGATTCACATGGATCTTTTTGGACCAGTCAATGTACCATCTATGGCCAAAAAGAGGTATGCCATAGTAATGGTGGATGATTACTCAAGGTACACTTGGGTGAAGTTTCTTGAATCCAAAGATGAAGCTGCTCAAGTGATTATTGATCAAGTCAGAGTTCTTGATAGAACTCCAAACTCAAAAGTCCAAATCTTGAGGAGTGACAATGGTACAGAATTCAGAAATGCCACACTTGGAAATTTCTGTAAAGATGAAGGAATTGTACAACAATTCTCTGCTGCAAGAACTCCACAGCAGAATGGAGTTGTAGAAAGAAAGAACAGGACTCTCATTGAAGCAGCTAGAACTATGTTGCATGATGCCAAACTGCCAACATATTTCTGGGCTGAAGCTATCAACACAGCTTGTTATACTCAAAACAGAACCATGATTAACAAAACTCATGCAAGTACACCTTACTGTCTGCTAACTGGGAAGAAACCTACTGTCAAATATTTTCATGTGTTTGGGAGCAAATGCTTTATGATGAAGGATAACCATGAGAAGAAAGGAAAATTTGACACTAAGGCATTTGAAGGACTATTCATGGGTTACAGCACAGAAAGGACTGCCTACAGAGTTTATGTTATGGAACACATGATTATTGAAGAGAGTGTAAATGTCACATTTGATGAAACCAAGTTTCCAGGACTGCATGAAGAAGGAAAGATGCAGACATTCAGATTTGAGAATCAAGGATACTTGGAAGCTGAGGAAATTGTTGATGAAGAACCTAGCTTTACTCAAATTGTTGAAGTTGACAAAGATACTGTCAATACCATTACTGTCAACCAAACTCCAGCTCAGTCACAGACCATAACTTCTAACATTCATAACAATGATGACTCTGGAGACAATGAAGAACATGGTGAAGACAATGGAATTGGTGAGCATTCAACTCAACAAACTGAAGCAACTGTTCCTGTACAATCAAGTAGCTTGCCCAGAATCACCAAGTGGAATAAGGATCATACAAATGACCTTATCATTGGTGACCCTACTTCTGGAGTGAGGACAAGGAACAAAGTCTCTGCTGACAGCATGTTTTCATGCTTCCTGTCTCAAATGGAACCCAAGACAACTGATGAAGCATTGTTGGATTCTGACTGGGTGATAGCCATGCAAGAAGAGCTAAATCAGTTTGAAAGAAACAATGTATGGACGTTGGTTCCAAGACCTAAGGGAAAGTCAGTCATTGAGACCAAATGGGTTTTCAGAAACAAGCTTGATGAAAATGGATTAGTGACAAGAAACAAAGCAAGGCTAGTGGCTAAAGGTTATTGTCAACAGGAAGGAATAGATTATGATGAGACATTTGCACCTGTTGGAAGACTTGAAGCTATAAGAATCTTTCTAGCCTATGCCGCACACTACAACTTCAAAGTATTTCAGATGGATGTCAAAAGTGCCTTCCTAAATGGAGAGTTGGAAGAAGAAGTGTATGTTGAACAGCCACCAGGGTTTGAGGATGCTGAAATGTATGACTTTGTATACAAACTCTTCAAGGCTTTGTATGGACTAAAGCAAGCACCCAGGGCATGGTATGACACACTTTCCACTTTTCTTTTGGAAAATCAGTTTACTAGAGGAGTTGTGGACAAGACACTTTTCTACAAACACCATGGCAAGGACATCATTCTGGTACAAATATATGTGGATGACATCATTTTTTGTTCTACAAATGAGAAGCTGTGTGAGAAGTTTTCCTCTCTCATGAGTAGCAAATATGAGATGAGTATGATGGGAGAATTGTCATTCTTTCTGGGATTACAAATTCTTCAACAACCTGATGGAATCTTCATTTGTCAAGCTAAATACATCAAGGAACTTCTCAAAAAGTTCAACTTGGAAGATTCATCACCTGCAAAGACACTAATGTCCACATCAACTAGTCTGGATCTTGACCCTAAAGGAAAGAAAGTTGACTCAAGCACCTATACAGGCATGGTAGGATCTCTCCTATATCTAACTGCTAGCAGACCTGACATCATGTTTGCTACATGTCTTTGTGCAAGGTTTCAAAGTGATCCAAAGGAGTCACACTTAGTAGCCATCAAGAGAATCTTTAGATACTTAAAAGGCACTCCTAACCTAGGCCTTTGGTATCCTAAGAATACTGGATTTGATCTAATTGGTTACTCAGACTCAGACTATGCTGGTTGCAAGATTGACAAGAAGAGTACTACTGGTAGCTGTCAATTTCTTGGTGGAAGATTGGTCTCATGGTTTAGCAAGAAGCAGCATTCAGTTTCTACCTCAACTGCAGAAGCTGAGTATATTGCTGTAGGCAGTTGCTGTGCACAAATTCTATGGATGAAGAATCAACTTCTGGATTATGGTCTAGTGTTAAGAGACATTCCCATTTACTGTGACAACACTAGTGCCATAGCCATTTCAGATAATCCAGTTCAACACTCTAGGACAAAGCACATTGATATAAGACATCACTTTATCAGAGAGCATGTTGAACAAGGAACTGTGAAGCTGATCTATGTCCCAACTGACAAGCAACTTGCTGACATCTTCACTAAGCCATTGGATGAAGCAACCTTCAACAGGTTGGTAAGTGAATTGGGAATGCTGAATCTGGTATGTTAATTTACCAAGTTTTTCTGCACTTTCAATTTTTTTTTATTGAAGCTCATGACAGCAACTTCAAACCTGCTGTCAAGAGAAGTCACTGTCTACTTGGTCTATGTCTGTTATGTGACAGCATGTGTTGATTTGACTTTACATGTCTGTATTTTGTGCCAGTCTCATACTTTTAGACCCTGTATGACATTAATGTGGTTATTTGCTAAGTTTGAGAGATAAATATCTGTTCCATTGGACTTTCACACCTTTTTGCATAAATCCATAGGTTTAAAGGAGGACATGACCATTAATTACTTTTGTGGTAGTTGTATGGGTACTCTAACTGTTGACCATTAGACTTTAATCCTTAGACGGTTTTGCCTATAAATTAACCTTAGGCTTCACCAGTCTGCTCTCAGTTTTAAAGTAAATCATGGAAAACAAAGTAGGTATTGAGTGCAAGCCTAAAACTTGGTGTGAACCCTCCATTCGCGATGAAGTGGACGCCCTCTTTGACACTCTTGAGGACGAACTTGATAAGGAATATGAAGAGGCTGAAGCCCGTCAAGCCAAGGAAGAAGAGAAATGTGCAAAACAGGAAGAAGAATTTCAGGCACTTCTCAAGGAAGAAGGTCGCACTGAAGAGGAGATTAAAGAAGAACTTTTAGAACTAGTTGATAAAATCATAAAATGATGTACTCAATGCTTTATTTAAATGATTTTATTGATAAAAATAAAAGTTTCTTGTTTTTGTGGTTATTGAGTTTTGTTTTGTCTGTGTTAACTGCATAGTATCTGTGTTCAAAACATTACATTGCTAAATCCATAATCTGTTAATTTTAGGTTAAGTTTATGAATACAGCATTCTAGAAAGTTCATGACAGAAACAATTTCCCATCTAAGTTACTGTCATTAAGAAGGATACTGTCTTGTGTTTCTTGACAGCAACCTTCTTGATAGCAGGGAAAAACTTTATGTCAAGACTTTTAATAGATACTGTCATTCAAACGCTTAACGGTGACAACATGTTTTTGCGCAATAGTTTCTGTCGCGCATAACCTACTGTCACCACCTCTTATTACTGACAGATTGTTTCTAGCGCACAGGTTACTGTCCACAATAGTGGACCGTTGGAATTGGATATTCACCCCACGTTTGACAGTGAATAACGGGCAGTGACTCACGTGTTATAAGAGTGGGTTAAGACACGTTCTTTAATTCCACATTTTGTGCACAACGTTTGAGATACCTCTATTTATTCCCCAGTTACTCAGACATATCACTCTCATCGAACTCAAGGCAAAATACTTTTTTTCAAGCAAAAAGCTACTTTCTTACTTTCTTCTTTTCTTGAAATCTCCATGGCACCCAAACAGACTCTCTCTCAAACAAACTTTGCTGGCATCTTTTCCCCAAATGATGCTGGTGAAGGTTTCAAAGGACTACTAGTGTTTTTCATGAACAAGTCCTATCTCGGTTCTGCCATTACCTCAACCCCCATTCTCGACTTAGACAGAATTGAGGCATTTTGGCAAACTGCTGTTGCTCAAACGGAGGGTGAGAACCCATCTATTCAATTCACAATCAATGGGCAACACTACATTCTTACAGCTGAGGTCATCAACACTGCTCTTGGAATTACACTTCAAGAAGGCAGAAATTTTGCTGAACTTGCTAATGATGACTCTCTCAAGAAGCTCTTCTTGAAGATTGGGTATGCAGGCCCTATTCTCGAAGAGGGAACAACCAAATGGTATCCGTCTGGTGAAATGGATAGGAAGCATCTGCGAAAGGAGTGGAGTATGATTTTTGATGTCATGGTCAAGGTGTTCTCTACCAAGTCCACAGGCTGGAATGGAATACCCTCCTACATCAAGAAACTGACACATTCTCTCGTCCATGGATACAAGGTGAATTTTGGAGCTCTCCTCATGGCACACCTCAGGGCTGTCATAGGTAAGAAGGTATCAATCTACCCTCGCTTTCTTATGATGTGCATTAACTCATTCTGTGATTTTAATAATGATGCCCCTCGTTTAGAGGCTTGCTCTGTTTTGAAAAAGAACACACACACACACACTGTTATCTTCACAGAATCTCAATGCACATATTACACTTTGTTTCACTCAGCACATGGTTGCTCAAGTGTCCAACCTTGATTTTCCATTACCCTCTGGTTATGACTCTTTCACTCTTGAGAATGAAACTGAATTAGACCCAAATTCAGTTAACCCACATTCAACACCATACACTCAGCCTAGGCCCTCTAGACTTCCCAAAGCCCAAAGAGAAGCCTTGCAAGAATCCAGAAAATGGCCCTTAGAAGCTGATGTTGGTGGTAGCTCTGTTAGTCAAGAGGGGGAAACTGCACCTAGTGCAGAAAATAAGGAAGGTAGTCAAACAGAACCCCCAGTGGCTCCCCCTGAGCTAGGAGGACCAAAACCACTGTTAGCCAAGCTGCAGTTTCTCAACAAACTGTGGTTACTGAAAGGGATTCAAACACCTCCCTAGATGTGCCTTCTCAACAAGGTGCATCTATTGAAATTAGCATGTCTCCCAAGGCACCCTGTACAGAGTCTGCACAACCTCATGGTTCACAACCTGAGGAACCTCCACTTGAAGAAACACACAGTGAGTTAGGGCACAGTGAGGATTTCTCTATTCCTTTTGATGATTCACATGTTTCTCCTGTGAATCAACCCCCACTCTCTGCTACACTTTCACCTTCTTCCTTCCCTACACATTCTTTTGTTTCTTCTCCACAACCTAGAGAAGGGGACAATCCCAACCCTTCAGGTTTTGATCATCCATCTCCAATCATGGATGAGCCCCCATCTAGTGGTCCACAAGAACCCATTTCTCAAAGTGAAATGGACACCACTCCTCCAAACACTGATCAAGGGCAAAGTGGTATTCTATCAGAAAATGAAACAGCCAACACTTTGTCTGAACTCCAAGGAGCATCTTACCTTCAGGAAGATGCTGTCACAGCCTCTGTTGCTGTCAAGGACATTGGAAATGTTGCTGTCATGGACACAGCTACTGTCATGGGTGGAGAGAAAGATATTGTCAACACAGGACCTACTGTCACTCCACATCCCAAAGATGCTGTCATGCTTGAACCTGCTGTCCTCACTCCAACTGACAGTAACATTCCTGCCAAAGATGCTGTCCAGTCCTCTCAGCCAGATTTTGATGTTGTACTCCTTGAGGATGCCTCTGATGATGACCTACCTCTTGCCAAACTCTTGAAGGTACATTCTAAATCTTCTCCTTCAATGCATGTTAGTACTGCTCATACCCATGCATCTAGGTTGAGTGAGGGTGTGAAAAAGAAAAGAGAGATAAAAGAAAAGAGAGGTGAGCATAAAAATGAGAGGCAGCCAAATGAGCTGGAAAAAGGAGAGGGACTTGAGCATGTCCAGAGAGATCTTGAGGGAGCCCACGCTATTCAGGCATTAGGCCTTGAGAGTCAAACTGTGAGGGGTGATGAGATCACTCAAAAACACCCTGAGAGTGTGAGAACCCCCATAGCCTCCAAGCCCCTTTCTTTTCCTTCCCCTCCAAGAAGGTTAAGGGATGGTGGCCCCTCTGCAAATTTTGGTAACAGGATCACAGCTCTGGAAGGACAATGTGCTACCTTGAACTCCAAGATGGAATCTCTCTCTCAAATGGTGGTTGATGGTTTTGCTGCTACTCAACATTCTCTACAGTTCCTTACTGACCTAGTAGCTGCCAACTCAACTAAGGGGGAGAAGGTAGCAAGATCAGAATCTATATCTATTCAGGAATCAGGTGGAACTCAAGGGGAGCAAGTAACTGTGAAGACAAAAGGGGGAGCAAAACAAGGTTCTGGAGTCAAGAGTAAAGCAATGACAAAGGGGGAGAAAGTCAAACCAAGCAGTGGACAACCAATGGATAAAGCTGAAGATCTTGTTGAAGGTGACTTGGATGGAGAAAGGGTATTAATGTCTAAGGCAACTCAAGATGCACTGCAAAGAAGACCTGCATCTAGACACCCAATTCTACCTCCTGTGACAATTAGAGAACCAACTTCAGCAACTCAAGAAACTGTTCTACAGAAAAGATGGAGAGAAATGGAGGAACAAAATAAGCTTGGGAAAGGTAAAGGGAAACTGCCTGAATCCATCCATAAGGGACATACTTGGTCCAATGGTACTGAGTTTGATCAAGAAGAAGCCTATACTATAATGGTGGATTACAGGGAGAGCACATTACAGAATTATGACACTGAATTTAGCAGTCTAGTGGAAGAAGCAATGAATGCTCCAAGCAACAGTCCAATTAACACCACAAAACTGCTAAAGGATCAACTCACCAGTGTTAGTGTAATGGTGAATGATGAGAAAAGATGGGCTGTAAGTATCTACTTCACTTCTGGCATATCTTATTTCATCACAATGGAACTATTGCAGAGTCTGCCAGCAAAGGTGTTGTGTGCAATGAAGGGAAAGATCAAGGCAACTCAAACCCCATTCAATGAAGTTTTGAATATGCAAATCCAGAACATGATCACAGAGAAGCTACCTGAAGTCTACACAAATCCACCATGTGTTTTCTACAGATCTACTACAAAGGATGGCACAAGAAGGAACAGCTTTATGAATTTGATCAGTACATCTAGGATGCAAACTGAATCAATTCTGAGAGTGTTAGATGGAATACTAAGCTCAAATGCCAATCCAGGAAGAGTCTTTGCTGTCCAAGAGATCTACAAAATGCTGGTGTTGAGAGACAAGGCACTGGGAGCTAGAGTGAAGGAGCTAATCTCTAGAGCCAATGCTAAAAGAGCTGATCAAGGTGGAAGCTGCCTCTATGATGTTCCTTTTCAAGATGATGATGATAATGATGAGGTTGGAGGTGGTGAAGCTTCTGGAAATGCAGGAAATGCTGGTGGAAGTAATTCTGGGAATACTGGTATTCAATCTCAGAATGAAGGCAATGAAGAAACTCCTAGTTAAGAAAAGAAAGATGCTGGTACAACAGATGAAGAGGAGCCAAGAATACTGGAAGCTTTGGAGGCAAGCATTCTTAGATGTGCTGTTGACTGCATAAATGCTGAAAAGGATGTTGTCACCAAAGGTACTGTCGACAAGGATACTGTCATAGAAGATGCTGTCATGAAAGATACTGTCGACAAAGGTACTGTCAAGGAAGGTTCTGTCAAGGAAGGTTCTGTCAAGAATGAAGCCAAAAAGACTGAAAGCTAAAGCAGAAACATGGTTTTCTAGACAGAAACCTGCAGGAAAGCACAAGTACTCAAGAAAGGAAAAGGCCACTGGATTTGGGAGAAATCTTAAGATGCCAATTCAATCAATACCTCCTAACAGTCTTAAGATACAACAGATACAATCTAGAGAAATCAAGAGTGTTGAGGTTAAGATGGATGCAAATCAAGAGGTCACTGAGTACATTTTGTGGTGGCCAGAATCAAGATATGTCAGGGTGAATAAGGACTTCGATCTTGTAGCCACATCAACCAGTGGTAACATGATGGCAATAGATAAAAGGAGAATTGACTTCTTCTATCTGGAAAGAATGGTAGAGTTGTTGGAGAGCTATGATGATGTTCCAGAGCCTGTCATGGAACATATTTTGAAATATCAGGCTGGTAGGGATGCTGAATTCTATCAGAAATTTGGCTACAATTTTGCAGATTTTGATGATGCTGTTATTTCAACTGATCTACCACCTTCTCCTATACCATATCACTGGTACTATGAGTTTGATGATTTACCCACAGAAGAAGGGCAAACCCAATCCACAGAGGAAGGGCAACCCAAGCCAAGCAAAAGACCTGAATCTTCTCAATATTCTCAATATCAGTCAGAACTTGATAAGAAGGAAGCTGAACTCCTGGAAAGATGCAAGACTACTAACAAGGCAGAAAGTGAAGCTCCAAATTATCAAACATGTATGCTGGAAAATCCCCTAAGAATGAAGTATCTAAAAGAAGAAATCTATGTTTGCAGCTTTCACAAGCTAAAAACAACTATTCTGAAGGATTTACAGTATATGGTAGCTGGATCAATTCATCCCTTGGAGCAGATTTGTTCTGATGAGATAAAAGAAATATTAGAAAGGAGAAAAGGAGAATGTTCAAAGCTGGACAAGCAAAGGAGGATGTCTCTCAATGCTTATCCTGGAAGTAGGTTCAAGCTCATTCATGAAGAACTCCACTTCAGAAGCTATCCATTTGATCAAGAGCAATGGCTGAACCTCAGGGATGCTAGTTCTCTTATCTCTCCTACTATCAAGAAGATAATTGAAGAAAGAGAAGATGCTGCAGTCACTCTTGCTGAAATTTCTCTTGTAGAAGGTCTAAGAGGCTGCTTAGTAGAAGCTCTCAAAAGAGAGGATGTAATAAGATAGAAGAGGAAATCTCAAGCTAAGTGAAAATTCTTAATCCATTGTGATCTTGTTAGTTAAGTTGTCAGCATATATTGTAAATTTGTTGTTATTATCCATAAAAACAAATTGGGGGAGATTGTTGGGATTTATGGGTGATAGCATAGAAACAACTTAACCTTGTATGTACTTAATTCTTGATTAAGTAGAACATACTGTCACAGCCAAAGTATGTTCTTGTAATCAGTATGCAATGTTATTTTAATTGTGTAATTTGGAAGAAGTTCACTTGTTGTGTTCAAGCCTCAAAGAATGCATATTAGATGACAACATGAATAAAGGTTACTGTCATAAGCATTGACAGTAAGATTACAAGAAGACAAAATGTTGCAAGTCACGACAGCATATTCACCCTGACAGCAACATTGGCGGAAGACTACGCGACATCAACTTTAGCCCTCGACAGCAAGTTTGGAAACCTCGACAGCACTCTATGCGGGGAACTCATACTGTCACCAAAAGAACATTCCTGTGACAGCAAACTTTGCGGCAAAAGTAACTTTCTCGAGAAAGATCCTTGTTCTAGGTATCTTCTCAATCAAATCCCGTGACAGTTTCAATGTTCAAGAAACAGGCGTGTTGCAGTATCCCTAAGCTGCACCAAGTCTGCAAGACTACGACAGAAGCTTCAAGCACTACAAAACAAAAGCGAATCAATTCAAAGAGCAAGGTCAAGTCTCTATTTGCTAAATTGTTTTAGCTGGAAATAGAATGAATCTAGGTTGCTTTCTTTGTAATGTATATCTGACATGTTAGCAATTTAGGAATGTCACATGGGTAGGCAATCTGTAAGAAGCTGCCACTTGATAATGACAGCAGCTTCACAAACCCGTGTTGACAGTGATAGGATTAGTTTATACTTAGACTATCAATTCATTCTAGAAAAAAAAACGAAGACAAGTAAGTGTCTTGAAGAAAACCGAAGCTCAAGAATTCTCTCTTGAGGTTGTAGCAACACTTTGCAAAATAAATAAAACATTTATTTTGTGAATCCTGTCTTTCGATTATACTGTTTGTGAATGCATACATATTATTGATAACATTAAATCTTAGTTTCGGTTGTTGAAATTGAGATTGAATTTTATCAGTATTGCATTCATCCCCCCCCCCCCCTTCTGCAATACACGAGGACCAACAACATATACTTCTTTCTCCAGTTCACCATTTAAGAAAGCACTTTTAACATCCATCTGGAAAACCTTGAATTTCTTATGAGCTGCATAAGCAAGAAATATCCTGATGGCTTCTAATCTTGCAACAGGAGCAAAAGTTTCATCATAGTCAATTCCCTCTTGTTGAGAATACCCCTCTGCAACTAGCCTTGCTTTATTTCTGATTATCACTCCATCAGAATCAGTCTTGTTCTTGAAAATCCACTTTGTACCAACAATTGATCTATTCTTTGGTCTTGGTACCAGTTTCCAGACTTCATTTCTTTCAAATTCATTCAATTCTTCTTGCATTGCAGTAACCCAATCAGCATCTTTAAGTGCATCTTCAACTTTCTTAGGCTCCTCCTTGGATAGAAAGTTATGATAAAGACATTCATTCTGAGTTGCACTTCTTCTTTGAACACCTGCATCAGGATCTCCAATTATCAAATCAGGAGTATGATCTTTTGTCCATTTCCTTGCTGGTGTTAAATTATTTCTTGAAGTAGATGCTCCCCCTGAATCGGTGTTATCTTGATTAGAAGAATTTGCTTGACTTGAAGCTCCCCCTGAATTATTGCTATTTCCTCCTGATGAGTTATCAAGATCATCACTTGAATCAGTATCTGAAGAATTCTGTCCTGATGATTGAGTTGACTCTGAACTTGTAGTAGAATGCTGTTGCTCCCCCTCAACATTAGCACTACTAGATGTATTGCCATTGTTTGCATCATCAGAATTAGCACCATCTGTATCTGGTGTGTCATCAGGATTTGGTGACCCATCAGGATCTGATGTATTGACAGCTTCTGATTCACTTTCTTCAGGTTCCTTGGTAGCTTCATTTTCAAAAATCAATCTATCATGTGAGTCTTCATAAATTCCAGTTATCTTTTTGTCATCAAAAGATACATGTATTGACTCCATGACAGTTCTTGTTCTCAAATTGAAAACTCTAAAAGCTCTTGATGTAGGAATGAGTTCTGAGAACAAAACATTTACAGCCAAACACATGCAAATGCTTCAGACTTGGTTTCTTCTCCTTGAGTGACTGATAAGGAGTAACACCATGCCTGTTTATCAATGTGAGATTTTGTGTATAGCATGCTGTGTTGACTGCTTCTGCCCAGAAATATGTAGGTAACTTAGATTCTTCCAACATAGTTCTGCCAGCTTCAATAAGAATTCTATTTTTCCTTTCAACTACTCCATTTTGCTGGGGTGTGCCAGGAGCAGAGAATTGTTGAATGATTCCTTTGTATTTGCAGAACTCTTCCATCTTTGAATTCTTGAATTCAGTACCATTATCACTTCTCAGTATCTTGACTTTGTACTTTGTGGTTGTCTCAATCATTCTCACATGATCCAACAAAACTTCAGGAGTTTCATCTTTTCTGTGCAGAAAATACACCCAGGTGAATCTAGAATATTCATCAACAATTACAAGAGTGTACCTTTTCTTACTGATGGACATGATGTTGACTGGACCAAATAGATCAAGATGTAGCATGTGATATGGTTCTTCAATAGAGGATTCTGATTTACTCTGGAATGATGTCCTTCTTTGTTTTGCTTTTTGACATGCATCACAGAGTCCATCAGGAGTATACAAAACTTTAGGTAATCCTCTCACTAAATCTTTCTTAACCAACTCATTGATATTGCTGAAGTTGAGATGAGAAAGCTTCTTGTGCCAATTCCAACTTTCATCTACTGATGTTTTACTGATCAGACATGTAGGAGAGCCATCAGTATTTGAGAGAATGTTGGCTTCATATATGTTACCATGCCTGTAGCCAGTCAATGCAATCTTTCCTGTTTCTTTGCTGACTACCTCAGAATGTGTGGAATAGAAATTGACATGATAACTTGTGTCAGTGATTTGACTAATACTCAACAGATTGTGTTTTAGTCCCTTCACTAGAGCTACTCTTTCAATGATGACATTTCCAATGATTATATTGCCATATCCCAAGGTTTGTCCAATGTTGCCATCTCCATAAGACACAGTTGGGCCAGCTTTTTCTTCATATTCTGATAACAGGGCCTTGTTTCCAGTCATGTGCACAGAACATCCACTATCCATGACTAACACATTTTTCTTTTTACCCTGCATCAGAATTTCAAAACACTAATTAGAATGTTTAGGAACCCACACTTGTTGGGTCCCTTTTTCATGCATTTTATTAACATTCACAGCAGAAGACTTTCTGACCATAGCAGTCCTGACAGGATTTACTCCATCAGGATTTGCTTTGTCAGTATCAGTATTAACAAAAGCATGCTTCACTATGACATTCTCAATTCTATCAGACTTTGTACTCCTATCAAACTTAGGCAATGGATCATAAAAGTTATAGTACAAATCATGATACTCTTTACAAGTATAAATAGAATGCCATATACTACCACAATGAAAACAGGACTTCTGTGGTTTATAAAATACTAATCTACTCCTGACATCAGAAATAGGAATTTCAGTACTTTTCTTGTTACTCTTCTTACAATCAATAACAAGATGATTAGAGTTCCCACAGTTAAAACAACACTTTCTAGGTGCATTTGGGATATATTTATAACCATTCTCTTTATTGGTCCCAACTTTACCATTCCTGTTTCTCTTAACAGTAGCTTCCTTTTTCTTATCTGTAACCTCACAGATTTTATCCTTAAGCTGTTTCTGAGACAATAGACCTACATTCTTAGTGACTTTATTCATGACAGGTTTAGACTTTATAATCTTAATTTCTTGAGCAGAAGTAGATCCCTTTTCAAAAGTAGAATTGGAATCCTTTCCAAAAACAAAATTAACAGGAGTAATCTTAGTTTTGGTTTCGTCTAAAACATGTCTATAGGTCTTTGGACTGACTGTCTCATCAATGACAATTTTCTCTTTCAAATTCTTATCTTCATCTGACTTATATCCTAGACACTCTTTCCAATTCTTAGAGGTATTAATCTCATGAAATTTCCTACCAGAGTCTGTCCAGGTTCTGATTTTCTCATTAGCATATTCAAGTTCCTTTTCAAGAGAAGTACATTTAGATTTTATCTCTAAGTGCATGTGTTTAGCATTATCACATTCTTTTTGTACTTCTTGCATACGAGTAAATTCAGCTTCTAATATCTCATTCTTTTTTCTAAGTTCAGACATCTTAGATAAGATTCTAGTATTTTCACCAGTTTGACTTCTAAAGCTAATATGCAATGACTTTAGAAAACATCTTAACTCAGAAGCATTATCAGTATCAAAATCAAAAACAGTAGTTAGTACCTTATCATCAGGAGCATCAGTTACATCAGCATTGGCCATTAGAGCATAGCTGACCACCTCAGTATCAGATTCTGAGGAAGAGTCCATACAATCCTTGCTTGATGTGATAAGTACCTTTGTCTTCTTGCACTCAGAAGCAAAGTGACCCATACCATTACACTTGTAGCATCTAACCTTTGACTTGTCAAATTTGCTACTCTTGCTGTCCTTTTTGTTATACTTGTCTTTGTCAGCATTGAAGGTCCTTTTCTGGAAGTTGCCTGGTCTTCTACCCTTTCTGAACTTCATCTGTTTGAAGCCCCTGACAATCATAGCAACCATCTATTCCATGTCTGAGTCAGAAGAATCATCATCAGTATTGGCATCAGGATTGCCATCAGTATCTGATGAAGAGTCATCAGGATCTGACTCAACTATTCTTGATTTCCTTCTAGAGACCTCCATAGCTTTTCCTTTTGATTTAGCCTCTACATTCAAGGCAATGGTCTTTGCCTTGCTGCTTTTCTTGTTCTTTCTCTGTTGAACCTCAAGATCATGAGTTCTTAGCATTCCATAGACTTCATCAAGAGATACAGTGTTGAGATCATACTGATGTCTAATGATCGAGGTCTGAGTGTCCCATTCTTCAGGTAAAGCTCTTAGAAACTTGGTGTTTGAATCTTCAGTTTCATATTCCTTGTTAACTAAAGATAGACTGTTCAATAGTGTCAGAAATCTATCTTATAAATCAGTCAGGCTCTCATCAGGTCTTGCATCGAATTGTTCATATTCATGAATCAAAAGAGCCCTTCTGTTCTTCTTGACAGATGCAGATCCCTGGCACTGAGTTTCCAAAGTATCCCAGATTTCTTTTGAAGACTTGCATGCAATCACTCTGTTTGACATGACAGCATCAAGACTATTGTGCAAGATATTCTTTATCTTTGGTTCCCTGAGTACATGAGCTTTTTCTTCTGGAGTCCATTCACTTTTTGCCTTGACCACATAATGTTCAGGTACAGTTTCTGTCCGTTCTATGATCCTCGTAGGTATATATGGTCCATCGCGAATCATGTCCAAATAATCAGGATCCATAGCCTCCAGGTACATCAGCATCTTTACTCTCCATGTTGGATATTCTGATATCTTCAGGATGGGAATTTTCATGCTTTCATACTTTGTTGTCGACATCTTAGATCGTATCTGATTCAAATTTAAATCAGTTTGCTCTGATACCAATTGTTGCCCAGTAAATAACAATTGTAGAAGGGGGGTTGAATACAATTGTATAAGATTCTCGACTTAATCAAGTATATAACACAAATATGAAAGAACAATAACAGTTTTATTAAATCTGATATAAAACTGTTACAAACTCTCTCAAGAAATTCTGATGTTCTTGAGAGCTGCTAGGTTACAATATCCTCGTGTATGCAACCGATTGTATGATCTCGTACATAAATCGAAACCTAAACTGTGTTTATATACTTCACACAACTTCTCTATCAATAACAAGATAAGTCCTAATCAATTACAAAGATTGAAACATATCCTAAAATTGATAGCTACATTCTACAAACCAGGAACCGACAGAATAAACTTCCATGTTTAACTAGACTCCAAATATAACTCGAAGTATGAATGCTAATCAGCTTCCAGTACTGATGATCAATCCTGATCCCAGTCCTGATATTCATCCAGATCCCGACGACCATGCAATCCTGATAGATATGCATTACTGATGACGTCAGCAATCCTGATCAGTTGAGTCTAGATCCTGACGATCATTGAATTCTGATCTAACATTTTAGTTAGAAAATGTAAAATAAATAATGTGTTTTAGGTGAAAAGGGTAATCGGTTATAAATATGTAATAATATTACCATTATATATATATATATATATATATATATATATATATATATATATATATATATATGTTACCTATTTTATTTTTAAAAGATGAGTTATTTTAATTAGAAAAATATATAAAATAGGTAATATGTTTTAGCTAAAAAAGTAGTTGATTACAAATAAATTAGTTATACATAGGTCCGATCCAAATTATAGATAGGTCCGGCCCAAATATCGACCGACCGACCAAAACTTTTAATGTTTCGTCTTTAATAATACTTGCTTAAAACCCGTGCGATGAACGGATTGTTAATTGTTATTTTATTATTATTATTTTAATTGTATTTGTTAAAAAAATAAGTAGGCATGTTAAAATAGCTAAACACTTTTAATTAATTAAAAATATTAAAACATATTTCAAAATAAATAAGTAAGGGTTTGCTCGTTATATTTTTGGAAAATGAGGGGTTTTAGTATGGAAAAATAAAAAATGTAACACATATTTAGTTTAAAAAGGTAAATGCCCGTGATATTTTTGGAAAATGAGGTTTCAAAATTTAATAATTTAAATTATTTAAATACGTTTTAAAATAAATAAGTAAAGGGTTTGTTCGTGATATTTTTAGAAAAAGAATGAATTTAAGTGAGAAAAATAGAAAAATTAAATTGAAAAGACAATTTTCCGTGATATATTTAGAAAATGAGGGACTTTGTTAGAAAAAATCTATAATGTGTTTTAGCTGAAAATGTAATTGGTTATAAATAGGTATTTGATTATTTATATTTTAATATTTTTAGTAATTGCATTTGTTAAGAAAAATAAGTAGGCATGTTAAAATATGTAAACTTTTAAAAAAATAATTATAATATTAGGTTTAAAAATAAATAACTAAAGGTTTGCCCGTGATATTTTTGGAAAATGAGGGGTTTTAGTAAGAAAAAATAGAAAAACTAACATGTTTTAGTTAAAAAAGGTAATTGCCGTGATATATTTAAAAAAGTAGGGGAATTTGTTAGAAAAAATAAAAAAAATGTATTTTAGGTGAAAAAGGTAATTGGTTATAAATAAGTAATATTATTATTTAATAATATATTTCTATAAATAAGTAAGATTAATTAAGTAAAAACGCGAATTTAAGAAAGGGTAATTAAGTAAAATCACAACGTACCATACCGACCAATCAAACTTTTAATGTTTCGTCTATTATATAATACTAGCTTATATCCCGTGCGATGCACGGTCTTCTTTAATATTTTCTTATTTTTTATTTAGATTTTAGTTATTATATATAATTTGATAAAATTTTAATATATATATATATATATATTGGATTTATAAATCTAACAATATAATATTTAAATTTAATATATTATTGACGTAATCAATATTAGTATTTTAGATATTAAAATATAAAATATTTTAAAATAACATATCTAATGATTCATATTTTTTTACTCTTAAAAATCTAAAAAGGGACTCAAGTGCAAATATCAAAATATGTGCTTGTTCAATATACCGAGTTTATTTGAATATACTGTTACTTTTATTTTCATTAATTATCTCGTTTAAATTGAATGTTAAAAAAATTATAATAAACATGAATTTCATAAGTTTAATATAATAATATTATCAATATATCTATCTTTTGCCCGTGTTATTTTTAATTTGAACATGAGTTGTTTCAGTTAAAAAATATAAACAGGTAATATCCTTAAAAAGACAATTAATTACTTATTAACAATTATATAAAATTATATTAATTTTTTTATATATACGTCTGCATTACTTTTAGAAAATTAGTTGTTTAAGTTAGAAAATATAAAAGAGGTAATTTGTTTTAGCTGAAAAGAATAACTTGTTATTTATTAATATTTATATAAAACAATATTATCATTGTGTATTTATTTTGCATGTATTATATTTAGAAGATAAGTTGTTTTAGTTAGAAAATATAAAACACATAATGTGTTTTAGCTGTCGGTTATAAATATATAATAATATTACCATTTTATATATATATATATTGTCCGTCTTATTTTTAGAAAATGATTTGTTTTAGTTAAATAGATATATGAAATAGGTAATATGTTTTAGCTGAAAAAGGTAATTGGTTATCAATAACTTGGTTTCCATATATGTGTCCTATTTATAAGATGAGTTGTTTTAGATAAAAAATATAAAAATAATGTGTTTTAGCTGAAAAAGGTAATCGGTTATAAATATATAATAATATTACCATATTATATATATGTTGCCCGTTTTATTTTTAGAAGATGAGTTGGTTTGGTTTTAAAAAAATATAAAATAGGTAATGTAGTGAAAAATGTAATTGATTATTAATAAATTGATTATAGATAGGCCCGTGAATCGGCCCAAATACCGATCGACCGACCGACCAAAACTTTTAATGTTTCGTCTTTAATAATATAGTATAGACTAGCTTAAAACCCGTGCGATGCACGGATTGTTAATTGTTATTTTATTATTTTTTTAATTGTATTTGTAAAAAAAATAAGTAGGCATTTAAAATAGCTAAATACTTTTAATTAATTAAAAATATTAAAATAGATTTTAAAATAAATAAGTAAGAGTTTGCCCGTTATATTTTTGGAAAAGAAGGGATTTCAGTAAGGAAAAATAAAAAATTTAACATATATATTTAGTTTAAAAAAGGAAAATGCCCGTGATATTTTTGAAAAATTAGATTTTAAAAATTAATAATTAAAAATATTTAAATATGTTTTAAAATAAATACGTAAAGGGTTTGCCCGTGATATTTTTAGAAAAAAAATTGATTTTAGTGAGAAAAATATAAAAAGTAAGTTGAAAAAAGTAATTTCCCGTGATATATTTAGAAAATAAGGGACTATGTTAGAAAAAAAATCTATAATGTGTTTTAGCTGAAAAGGTAATTATTTATAAATAAGTATTTGATTATTTATATTTTTTAATATTTTCAGTAATTGCATTTGTTAAGAAAAATAAGTAAGCATGTTAAAATAGGTAAACTTTTAAAAAATAATTATAATATTAAAATAGGTTTAAAAATAAATAACTATTGTCCGTGATATTTTTGGAAAGGGAGGGGTTTTAGTAAGGAAAAATAGAAAAACTAACACGTTTTAGTTAAAAAAATGTAATTGCCCGTGATATATTTGAAAAAGCAGGGGATTTTTGTTAAAAAAAATAATGTATTTTAGGTTAAGAAGGTAATTTGTTATAAATAGGTAATATTATTATTTAATAATATATTTCTATAAATAAGTAAGGTTAATTAAGTAAAAACACGAAGTAAAGTTTAGTAAGGGCAATTTAGTAAAATCACAACGTACCATACCGACTAACCAAACTTTTAATGTTTCGTCTATTATATAATAGTATTGATATAAATATAGTATTGATATAAATATAGTATTGATTGATAGTATATAGTATAGATGGATTACAATTTTCAATATTTTAATAGTAGTAAAATATAAACATTCCCGTAATTTGAGCTAAAACTTGCCTTTTCGAACTCAAAAACTCCACACTTTCACTTCTTATAAACCTCCATCACTCTAAAACTAATATATATACATATCCATGCATCTTCAAAGTCAATATCTACAGTTTTTGAAAAACCCTAAACCCTACCACATCACGACGGCGTCTTGTAACTCTACAACTTCCTCTTCTCCAATGGCCGAAGTTACAAAAAGTTCAAACCAATCCATTGGAGCAACTACAAAACCCTATCGCAGTCGTCGTAAAGGCGACGCAATAGTTTATAAAGCGTTATTTCAATATATAGCATCTATAGTTTCACTCCTTGCTTTGACATATTATATGAATAACGCTAAGGTTGGTCAACATGTTTTGGATGAGGCGAGGGCAGTTGCGAAAGAAATTGTTAGGGAAGAGATGGAGAAACATGCGGCGGATGGGCTTGGCAAAGTGGATTATGCGTTGGCGGCTACTGGAGGATCTGTTACCAAGCATTCGGAAGCTTCTATTGTCGGTGCTGGGAGTTTTTGGTTTTCGAGGATTGGTCGTAATGGAGTTCATGTTGATGCAGTGAAGATGTTAAGGCCTAGTTTTGGTGAGCCGGGTGATTGTTTTGATTTGAATGGGACTAGTGGTTTTGTCGAGATCAGGCTCGGAAAAGCTATCGTTCCTGAGGCTGTTACTTTGGAACATGTTGCTAAGGTAAGTATTTCTTTTTTAATATCTCCTTTTATATATACTTGTTAATGGTTTATATATACTCTGCTGGTCCATCTATATGATTCTATTGTTTTTGCGATCCATAAATTGATGGCTAATATACGTAGTAAGGGATGGTGAATTTACTTTTATTCGGACTCTTGTAGGATATAACTTGTATAGTACAAAATCATCTAAGTTGAATTAAACTTCAATTGTATTGTGTTTTTGGTTTGATCCCTACATGCATATTGGGGAACTTGAATTCACTTGTCCATCATACTGTTAATTTCTTTCTTCGGTTAATCAGACTCTTTATTTGGACTGTCGGATCTGACTTCTATGTAGGATATATATATCAATTAATACATTGCTTAACTTTGCTTCACAATTAGTTATGTTCTGCATATTAAGGTAGTCTTGAGGATAACTTTGCATTCTGACGTCTGAACCATACTCTTTGCTCTCCTTATGTAATTGTATTATAATGACTGTCATGTATAATTCATATTGTAAGTTGATTTGTTGAATGCCCACTCTTATGCTATTTCAGTTTGCAAATTACTATGTACATCTTGCAACTAAAATACATCTAATCTTGTCGTGAACAGAGTGTTGCTAACGACAGATCCAGCGCTCCCAAGGACTGTAAGGTATCTGGATGGTTCAGTGGGCAAGAAACTGAAATTGAAGATGATACTGAGGAAATATTTTCTCTGGGCGAATTCACCTATGACCTTGAAAAGAGCAATGCTCAAACATTTGATGTATCACCCGCATCCGGCCTGGTTGACATGATAAGGCTTGAATTCACATCAAACCATGGGAAAGCTTCTCATACAAGCATTTATCGTTTCAGGGTGCACGGTCAGGAACCTGGTTCTTTTGTACCCGTGGCAGTTATGTCTTGAGCAATTGAAGCTTGGTTGCTTATTGGTCATGAACCTGATTCTTTTGTCACACTTGGGCAATTAAGTCTTGAGCAATCTTTGCTTATTTCCCTGACTTATTTATCCTAATTACATGACTTTAAATTATTTACTATTAGATTGTTGGCTTTTTAAAAAACATTTAAGGAATTGTTTTCTGTTCTTGTTTTGTGCATATTTTTACTAGTATCAATCATGATTGCAGCCAGGAATCCATGTTTATCTGAAACCTTTTATGTTACCTGGATGGCTGGATCTACAATTTGTACTTTTGACTTCTTTTTCTATGATGAGATCAGTTGAAATATTTCATATTTTCAGAATTTACACCACCAAATTAACTAATACAATAGAACCCGAACATGTTTATGTTCATATACTGGTAGAAACACTACAAACGCATAGATATATATGTATAATGTAGAGTGAGAAATTTGAAGAACCAGAACAAATTTCTTAATTTGTATACACCCTGTTGTTGGAGGAATTTCGTAACAACCCAAATCGGAGGTTGCTGGAATAACGAATTATGAAAATAGGGGGATTTGGGATTTTTGGATGTTTGGGGGCAGCTCGATGACTCCTCAGAAATTGAATAGAGAATGAGTTCTTTTTCTTCCTCTTTCCAATTGTCGTATCATACAAGGTGTCTACGTACCCCTTATATAGGAATCAAGCCTCACGTAGTTCTTGGAAAATAAGTCATTAGATAAGTTCATTCAGTCCAAACTCATAAATAATCAAAATTTATCCATCCAATGTTCCCATAAATAGTTCAACATTTATCAATCCACCTCACGTTCCCATAAATAGTTCAAGGATTATCAATCCACATCTCATTCCCATAAATAGTCCGGTCTTCACACGTTTTTCTATAATCTCGCGGCATCTCCGCATTTCTTTCAATGATTTGAAGAATATCGTTTGGAGATATTTTCCGTTATTCCTTGATTGAGATTGATTCTTTCCTCGGTTCAGAGAGAGGATATTACTTAGTGGTACTTAAGCAATTAATTATTAATCTGAATTAATAATTATTAAACGAAGAAATTTGTTAGTCACCTGGATTCAAATTATATACTATTATATAATATATAAGAGTAAGTGGGAGAATGTGTTAGTACTACTATAGGTCAAGCTTCACTATATTCACTAACGACATATTAAAATTTAATATTTGTACTCAACACGCTATCAAAGATCAATTATATCCTAAGGGTTAGGCTCAAGAGAGAACCAATCACTAAAAAAGAACTTTAGAACTGTTATAAGCCGTTGGATTATTACTAGATCAACGGTTCAGATTCAACTCATTTTTATATACAAAATCTTATAAGGGTATTCTTGGAATAAAAGGATTCTACTGCCGAACCTATTTTGTTTCATAGTATAAATACAGTGTTCTGCAGCTGAATTTTAAAAGTTATGCATATGGACTTCAAAGTTCTACAACTGAACTTACTTTTTTCCACAAAGTTCTACAAGTGAACTTGATTATTTTTAGAATGTTCAGCTGTTGAACAATGTTATTCACATTATTTTCATACCATAACTTTCGTGTTCTACCGCTGAACATAAAAGTCATGCATTCGAATTTGAAATCAAACACATAAATTTTAAAGTTCTGCAACTGAACTTACTTGTATTTAAATGTTCAGCTGCTGAACACTGTTATCTGATATTGTGTTTATACAATAACTTGAATATTTTCACAAAAAATGATAAAAATAATTGGGGAAATTTTATGATGATGATGGAGAATTTTGTGATCGATATCGATGTATGATTATTATCGTTAATAAAATATTAATTAGCTCTAAATTATGTATTTTGTGTTTTTGGACAACTTTACCCATGACCTTCACATAATAAATATATATTATTTTAAAAAATAAGATAGAGTTCTAAGGGTTCTAAGGTTAAGGGTTCTACAAGGAACATGACCCTATATCCTAAATACAATAAGTGTAATAAATATTATTAGATTGCAATCTAAAATCTACACACGTTTCATCATGAAAGAGCTCTTTTGAATCAAGTATCGTTAAACTCAGATAATGATATATACTCTTTTGATTATTTATGAAAAATAATTAACAGACTATTAATTATTATTCAATAATGAATTATTCGTTAATTAGACAGAAAAATCTAATAGAATAAAATATTTATAAAAATTAAAGAGATCAATTTAACTAGAATCGAAATAAACAAAAAATGTGTATTAAATTTGTTAAATGTTCTTTTTAATTTTTAAAAAGTAAAAATATTGAGAATTAGTGACAAAAGAGTACGAATAAATTAGATATATTAATATCACTTATTATAATCATACTAGCTTATATCCCGTGCGATGCACGGTGTTCTTTAATATTTTATTAATAATATAAATAATTTAATTTAATAAATTATTGACGTAATCTTTAGTAGCATTTTAGATATTAAAATATAAAATATTTTTAAATAATAGATCTAACGGTCTGTATTTATTTGCTCTTAAAAAATTTAAATGTGACTAAAGTGCAAATAACAACATATGTGCTATGTAATGTACCGAGTTTCTTCTAACATATCTATTACTTTTATTTTATTTTATTAATTATCTTATTTAAATTGTATGTTATAAAAAAATTATATTAAACCTGGATTTTATAAGTTTAATATAATAATATTGTCATTATATCTATATTTTGCCCGTGTTATTTTTAATTCGAATATGAGTTGTTTTACTTAAAAAATATATAACATACTTTAAAAAGACAGTTAGTTACTTATTAATAATTATATAAAATTATATTACATATGTTGTCCATGTTACTTTTAGAAAATTAGTTGTTTAAATTAGAAAATATAAAATTATATTACATTTTTATATACATGTTGCTCGTGTTACTTTTAGAAAGTTAGTTGTTTAATTTAGAAAAAAATAAAAAAGGTTACGTGTTTAGCTGAAAAAGGTAAGTGGTTATTTATTAATAATTATATATAACAATATTACCATTACATATTTATTTTCCATGTGTTATGTTTAGAAGATGAGTTGTTTTAGTTAGAAAATGTATAACACACAATGTGTTTTTGCTGAAAAAGGTAATCAGTTATAAATATGTAATAATATTACCATTTTATATATATGTTACATATTTTATTTTTAGAAAATGAGTTGTTTGGTTAGAAATATATATAAAATAGGTAATGTGTTTTAGCTGAAAAAATATAAAATTATATTACCTTTTTATATATATGTTTTACTTTTAGAAAATTAGTTGTTTAAGTTAGAAAAAAAAGGTTATGTGTTTAGCTGAAAATGGTAAGTGGTTATTTATTAATAATTAAATATAACAATATTATCATTACATATTTATTTTCCATGCGTTCTGTTTAGAAGATGAGTTATTTTAGTTAGAAAATATAGAACAGATAATGTGTTTTTGCTGAAAAAGGTAATCAGTTATAAATATGTAATAATATTACCATTATATATATATATTACCTATTTTATTTTTAGAATATGAGTTGTTTTGGTTAGAAAAATATATAAAATAGGTAATGTGTTTTAGCTGAAAAAAATATTTGGTTCTAAATAAATTGATTATAGATAGACCCGATCCAAATTATAGATAGACCCGGCCCAAATACCGACCGACCGACCGACCAAAACTTTTAATGTTTCGTCTTTAATAATATAGTATAGATTAGTTTATATTTTGTTATGCTACTTATCATATCATACAAAATTTTGGTACAATATTTTCAAAATAAATATTACTAAAAATTAGATTAAAAATGTACTAATATTAATAAAATTAAAATTTTGAATAGAGTTTAACAATTACTTTTTTCAATATTAAGAATTGTTTTTCAATTATAAATATTTTGTTTTTAAAATTCATGCATTGCACGAATTATAAGATACTAGTTTAAAACCCGTGCGATGCACGGATTGTTAATTGTTATTTTATTATTATTATTTTAATATTTTATTAATTGTAATTGTGCAATAAATAAGTAGGCATGTTAAAATAGGTAACACTTTTAATTAATTAAAAACATTAAAACATATTTTAAAATAAATAAGTATAGGTTTGCCCAATCTATTTTTGTAAAATGAGGGGTTTTAGTAAGAAAAAATAAAAAAAATGTAACATATATTTAGTTTAAAAAGGTAAATGCCCGTGATATTTTTGAAAAATGAGGTTTTAGAATTTAATAATTAAAAGTATTTAAATACGTTTTAAAATAAATAAGTAAAGGGTTTTCTGTGATATTTTTGGAAAAAGAATGGATTTCAGTGAGAAAAATAGAAAAGGTAAATTGTAAAAGGCAATTTCCCGTGATATATTTAGAAAAGGATGGACTATGTTAGAAAAAATATATAATGTGTTTTAGCTGAAAAGATAATTGGTTATAAATAAGTATTTGATTATTTATATTTTAATATTTTTAGTAATTGCATTTGTTAAGAAAAATATGTAGACATGTTAAAATAGGTAAACTTTTAAAAAAATAATTATAATATTAAAATAGGTTTAAAAATGAATAACTAAAAGTTTTAGTAAAGAAAAATAGAAAAACAAACATGTTTTAGTTAAAAGAGGTAATTGCCCGTGATACATTTGAAAAAGTAGGGGAATTTTTTAGAAAAAATAATGTATTTTAGGTGGAAAGGGTAATTGGTTATAAATAGGTAATATTATTATTTAATAATATATTTCTATAAATAAATAAGGTTAATTAAGTAAAAACACGAAGTACAATTAATTAAGGGCAATTTAGTAAAATCACAACGTACCATACCGACCAACCAAACTTTTAATGTTTCGTCTATTATATAATAGTATTGATTATATAATAAGAGTAATATGATAGTGCTACCGTAAGTCAAGGGATCGATTCTCACTTACAGTATATCAAATAAAAAAAATTATATTTATAGAAATTTACAAATTTACTAAAAAGCGTATAGTAATAACAATGAAAAGAGATAATTTATAAATTTTACTGAAGATCAACGGTTCAAAACTTTTCAAAACATATTTAAATTTAATATTTAACAATATAAGAATCTTTGATTTTTTTTAATCTCAACATAACAAGAACTCAAAAGATAATATTACATAATTATGAGTATATGGACAACGCTCATCTGTTATTTAAAAGAAAACTAGCTTTATAGCCCGTGCGAGGCACGGGCATGCTCTAGTTATTTTCGATTATGTTGGTCTCATCGTTTGGTAGAATGCATGTAGAATAAAAGACATAAGCATGTAACGGTATATCAGTAGTAAATATGTCGAAGGTTTGATGATACATGTTTTACAAAATCCTAGTCTATAAGGTTGTTATTATGACCTGAGTAGGCGCAAATATTTTGACTAATTAACATGTTTTGTTAGCACACACGATCCTTCTGTACTGCAAGATTTCGTCGGTTATAATTTTGCCAATCGTATTTGAATGAGAAGATGGTTTTAGTGTCACTTTGAAAGAATATCGGGCATCTTTTATCATTTCCATTGCCTGGGGAACGTTGGCACTCCATTTACTTGTTTGTAGTTCATGGGGTAGTCGTGACCTTGTGTACTGCAAGATTTCGGCGATTATAATTTTTCCAATTGTATTTGAATGAGAAGATGGTTTTAGTGTCACTTTGAAAGAGAATTGGGCGCCTTTTATCATTTTCATTGCAGAGGGAACGTTAGCACTCCATTTACCTGTTTGTAGTTCATGGGGTAGTCGTTAAGTGGGTGTTGTAAAATTTGATCGGTGTGCATAATAGAGTAAAAATGTAGAAGTACAAGTTGTATTAGTATGTGTGGATACACTATTTAAACGAATGCATACCACTTTGCCCGTTTTAAGAAGGGTCTCCTTGCAGACACGTTGAATACAATAATTGTACAGGTGTGGATATAATTTATTTTAGAAAACTATTACTTATACCTTTCAAGATAATGCTAAACTGATTCGTGATAAGTTACTCGTTTCACCTTACAATTGCCACTTGACACAAATAATTTAACATTTAGTACTTTTAATATTTTATCATAGATATTCAAAAAAATTAAACCAATTTAGTTTAGATTTGATTTAGTCGTACGATGACAACTTCAACTTTCTTGTAAAAATCTCCAACACAAACTTTTTTATTTATATACAAATATAAAACTTTTTTGCATTTTTCGGGTTCAATACTTTATATACTATAGTGGATTTTTCGAAAATGACCAACGTATAAAATTTATCTATTGAAGACGAGATTTATAATATATTGGATCATAATAAAACTACAGTTTTAATCTTATTAGTAGCTAAAATTTCAAAAATGCATATATAATTATAAGTTGTTAATATCTTATAATTAAACAATAATAAATGTAAAAAAATGATAAAATCCATTTTTACGCTTATTATATATAAGGATATAATTGAAAAGAAGTAAATATGTTGATAGTTTTAAATTTAAAAAAAATATTAAAAAAAATATAATGAGTGATATTGGATATAGATGTCAATATTTGTCACACTATCACCTAGGTCATGGTTCAATTCACATTAAAAAGAAATTTTTTTATCATCAATATACAATTGGAGGGATAATTTATTAATCTAATATCATCAATATAATACTGAAAGGGTAATTTAGTAATCTAATATATATATATAATCTGATAGTATATAGAATTTGTAATCTAATAGTATATATAATATGAGCCATTATGTACTTAATGCAAATAAACATGATTTATAATATAAGAATATTAACATAATCCTTTTTTATGGATCAATTCCAATTTTATAACATTTTTTTAAAATACAATTTTATAACATTTTGCGCGAGTTTTTCTCAAATATGGTTAGAAATATTTATTTAAGGCACTTGCGAAAATAAATTATCTACCTTACCAAGTAGATTACAAAAAGAGACCAAAATAGAGTATAACATATTGAGTGTTTGCGCAGATTAATAAAAAACTTCATAATATAATCTAAATAGATGTATATCATAGTGGTAAGGAATGTTACTTTTAATTTAGAGATTAAGGGTTCAATTCCCATCAGAAACAATTTTTTTGTACTAAAATAGAGTATAACATATTGAGTATTTGTGCATATTAATAAAAAGTTTCAAAATACAATTAAAATAGATGTCTAAAATAGTGGTAAGGTATGTTACTTCTAATTTAGAGGTCAAGGGTTTAATTTCCATCAGAAACAATTTTTTTGTTGTGCTATTATATAGGGGTAATTTAGTAATTTTATGATGAATAAATTGTCTCACGAACTCCCGTGCAAGGCACGGGATCGCTCTAACCGACAGAACTTGATGTTATTTTGTGACGATATTTTCTAGTTCACGTCAGTTTAATTTTGTGATGATAAGTATTCTTCAGTTTGTTGTGATGATCCTGCCACCGGTTTGAACTTGTTGGTGACACTATGTGACATGGTTGAGAAGATTTGCAAGGAAGATCGGTTTGGTATTAGTCCGAAGAAGATTTTGTTCTTAGTTGAATGTATTTGATGATTAGTTTTATAAGCTAATTAATAATCAGATAGGAATTAGTTAAAGGTGTCAAATAAATGCTCCATTTCGAAAGTACCAATACTCTCCGGGCTCCATAATTCTCTATAAGCGGCCGGAGTAGTATACATGTCCTTAATGCATGAGGTGACGGGATTGAGATGCACACAAATTCGTATTCGAAAAAAACTGTTCGAACTGGTTAAAAAAATCGGCAAAAATCTGATTAAAAAAAAGTCCACCTCAATTGGATCCAGCCCGCAGGCTTAAACGAATCTCATATTTTTCACAAAACCCAGATCCGGTTCGAGCCGAATAAACCCAAATAATATCTCGATTTGGATGTAGTCTTGATCAGGATAAAAGTCCAATCCAAAAAGCTAGAATTTTCAATTAAATATCAGATAAAAGCTTAATTTTTTTAATTAAATCCGAAAAAATAAAAAAAAAGGTAAAGTTAAAGTTAAAGTTATCAATATCTAAAATAATTTGTAAAAATCCGATTTGGCCCCTCCTGACCCGACCCTATCTACATGTATAAATATTTTAGAGAAAATTTGTCTCGATTTAAAAAAGCCCGGCCCTATCGGTTATCGAAAAATCCGACCTGAATCCGGATTACGTATCTCTATTCAGGGTAACAACTATAGAGGTGCTTATATTATTACTTATATTATCTGATATGTATGAATATAGTTGAGACAAAATGATTACTATTTTGTATTATTTTATATTATTGGATGCTCGGACTAAAAAGTGATATTATGTGACTAAAAATGCATTTGTACTTTGTCTTAAAATTGTGAATACAAAGGAAGAAACATAATTAAATTTAATTAAAGAGATACGAGTCTATTGGATATATTTTATACCAATAACCACTTTTATCAATAATCAGACAAATGAAATTATCATGAAAGAATCTTGAATAAAAACTAAAGTGTAAAATAATATTTGTGAAAGATATTACCACACTAATGGGTTCTATACCACATCAAAAAAGCCCAAGTAGCTCAATGGTTAAATTGGTGACTTGAAATTTTTAGTAATTAGTATTAGTATTGAAGTGTCTTAGGTTCGATTCCCATCAAGATCAAAATTTTCTTATATTTTTATAACATTTGACTTTGGAGGGGCAGTTATGTAATTTCAAGTGTTGAATAAAATGGTTCACAAAGTGCTTGTTGCAGTATAAGATATATAATAGATTACTAATTAGGCATCCACTTTTTTTTTTTGCTAAATATAAATGTTCGAATCTGATCAACAATATATTAAAATTTGATACTTATAATCATAAAATTTTCTTTCATAAGATAATATTACAAAATTATGAGTACATGAACAACATTAATCGGTTCTTCGAGATAAAACTATCAACTAATTAAGCCTGAACTTTAGTACAAACACATTCTAAAATAAGACAATAAACTCTACTTCAACCGTTAAACACTTCCTCTTCCAAACACGTGCTAAAAAGTGCATAAAATTCGTGAATAAATATAATTTTAAAGATTTAAAAAAATAGCCGTGCATTGCATAGGCTATAAGCTATTAGAGTTAATACAAGTAAAGTCTTGCACAAAACATAAACCGGAAATCTTGATAAAAAAAATAAAAAACATAAACCGGAAACAATTCCCTGCACATTTTAATAAGTGCCAGCAATTTCATGGTAAACATTTTACAGTCCAATACTTAGAAGTTGGAATAACTTAACGTGACACTACACTGAAGTTCAAAAGCTAAACTAAGAAGATCAAACTCTAGGGCAACAAGCGCAAAGATTGCTAAAGACTTATTTGCCAAGGGGAAAAAAAATCAGGTTAATGACCATGCACCCTGAAACGATATATGCTTGTATGAGAAGCTTTTCCATGGTTTGATGCGAAGTCAAGCCTTATCATGTCAACAACGACAAGGCCTGATGGGAGTGATACATCAAATGTTTGAGCATTGCTCTTTTTAAGGTCATAGGTGAATTTGGCCAGAGTACACATTTTCTCAGTATTATGTGCTAAATCAGTTTCTTGCCCTCTGAACCATCCAGATACCTTACAGTCCTTGGGAGCGCTGGACCTATCGTAAGCAACACTCTGTTCAAGACACAATTAGATGTATTTTAGTTGCAAGATTTGCATAGTAGCTTGCAAAATGAAATAGCAAAACAGTAGGCATTCAACAACCAGTTTAGAATATAAATTATTCATGGCAAGCATTCCAATAGTGAGTTACATAATGAGAGCAAAGAGAATGACCGAGAACGGTCACTTATCCTCATCCTCGGGTTGTGTCGTGGGGAATGAGCACAGGCAGAACCAAGGGGGGGCTAGCCCCAGCTCAACAAAAAAATATAAGTTAATTTTTTTTTTCAGCCCGGGGTCAAATTTAAAAATGACTATATATAAAATGACTATGATCAGTCAAGTTACTACTTACAAACCACTCGACCAAGATGCAACAGAGGTATTTTTTATTCTTTTTAGACTTTAGTTGTCTACTTGTCTCTGTATTATTTTTGAGCTCATTTAAAAGGGCATAGATGATAGATTAAGTGTGAAATTGTGAATTATGATTAACATTTAACACTTGATAAAATGGTAATACATAATCTGAATTAAGTGCATATATAATATATTTCAGGATGGATAAATTCTTAACTAAAACATCTACGCCTGTTAATGTGGAATCTGTTAATGTGGATGTGGAATCTCCTACAAGTAATAAAAGTGCATGTCTTGAATTCAATCCAGAAAATCTGATTTGAGACCCAGGACGTAGAGAGCAAATTGAGAAATGTAATGTAAATATTAGAGATCAAGTGCGGAGGGCATATCTCGCTAAAGACCCTTGTCAGCCTCTAAATTACGAGTTCCCAAAGACTCGGTACGGTATAGAAAGAAGAATCTGGTATTATACTTGAACGTTTAGAAAGCGGTGAAACTACTTCTTCTTTGCATCGCGTCTCTTGATCCAAGGAATTCATTTGTCATTTGTGCCTTCCTCAAGAAAGAAAAGGTTGTAAAGATGTTGACAATTAAGGTATGTAATTTTTTTTGATTTACTGAAATTTTAGTGATAGTTTAGCCCGGGGTGAAATTTAATCCTGGTTTCGCCCCTAAGAATGAGCATACACAATTCGCAAAGAAGCATGTTTAAATATTGATATAGTAAGGTAGAACACAAATCTTCGAAAGAATAACAAGAGAAAATGTGCTGTATGAAGAACTGACTGTCCTAATCAATTGTTTGCACAGACAATAAGCCGTCTTTGCTAACAGAGTGCACCATAGAAGTTACAAGTATTAAAGGAGATGTAAAAATACTTACCTTAGCAACATGTTCTAAAGTAACAGCCTCAGGAACGATAGCTTTTCTGAGCTTAATCTCGACAAAGCCACTGCTCCCATTCAAAGCAAAACATTCACCTGGCTCACCAAAACTAGGTCTTAACATCTTCACTGCATCAACATGAACCCCATTCCAACCAATCCCTGAAAACCAAACACTCCCTCTAGCTTTCGAATGCCTAGTAACATGACCCCCACCAGACGCTAATGCATAATCCACCCTCCCAAGCCCATCCGCAACATGTTTCTCAATCTCTCCCATAACAATTTCCCTCGCAACCACCCTAACCTCATCCAAATTCCCTTTGGCCTTCTTATACTCGTCAAAAAACTCATCAAACTCCGCTTTCGATAACAACTCATTACCACTCAAATACTTCTCCAAACTCTCTATCCTACCACCTAACCCCTCCACTCCTCTCCCCAACTTCTCCAACTCACTTCCCATTCCAAAAACCTTTCCCTCCAACTCCATCACATTTTGATCCGCAACATCTACTTGCACTTGCATCATATTCATGTTCTTGCTCACAAACACCGCAACTTCCGCAATCCGACTATTGAAATTGTCGTATTTAATATTAACATTACTCGAATAAAACGTCCAAACAATCTGTAACAAACCAGCAAGTAAAACTAAAGAGAACATATATTTTTTAAGCACAAGTTTAACTGCATTGCCTTTACGACGAATCCTGTAGGATTTTGTAGTTGCTCCAGCTGAATGATTTGAACCTCTCGTAACTTGGACTTCTTCAGCCATTGTCGCCGTATTGAAACTGGAAGTCATGGGGAAGTTTACGAGAAGTGAAAGTGTGTGGGAGGTTTTTGAGTTCGTAAAGGTAACTGTCCACTGACGCTGAATACAGTTTTTTTTTCCCTTCTAAATAACAAAAATTGGGAATTGATAAATAAGTTCCAATAATTAATCTATCTATCTATCTATTACTATATATTAAACCACAATACAAGAGCAAAAAGTGTCACTTTAATGCTTGTGAAATTACGATTTTGCCCCTGTTTTTTGAAAAATCACAAGGGCAAAGAGTGTCACTTTAATGCTTGTGAAGTTACGATTTTGACCCTATTTTTTGAAAAATTACAAAAATGTCACCGTTTTAATGTTTATGCAAAAATTAAATCAATTATGTTGGTCTTAAGAATTAAACATGTGACCTTTTACGCTCTAACTTACACCACAACCATTGTGCTACACTTTGTTTTGAGTTTACTTTCAAAATCTTAATAAATAAACCACATATTCTCCCTTTTTTTATTTTTATTATAAAGTAAATAAATATTGATTGATATTATTTCTATAATATTGCACAATATATAATTACAAAAAATATTTTTATCGATTGAGCATGATCTACAATTCTCTTTTGTCAATTTAAATGAGTGATATATGTCATTTTAATATCTATGGATTTACGATTTTGCTCCTATATGTTAAAAAATTACAAAAAACACCTTCTCTTTTATATTTATGCAAAGAGTAGATGAAATTATGTTAATGTTGAAAATCGAACCACTAACCTTCTCTAATCAACCTCATACCATAACCAATATACTATACGTTATTTTGAGTTTTCTTTTAAAATATTTTTAGATAAATCACATTTTCTCCTCTTCTACCATTTTTTTATTTTTACTTTGAGTAAATAAAACGTTGGTTTATATTATTTATAGAATGTTGCATATTATATATTTCAAAAAAATATTTTAATGGATTGAGTATACTCTATATTTCTATTTTGTCATTTTAAATAATTGATATAAAAAATAAAATTTTAAATAATATAAAATTATACATAAATGTAATCGATTCCTAAAAAAATATGAATTTATTTACATTCTCCTCTGTGTAGATATTAAACTATTGAAATAAAACAAATAAGATTTTTTTTAAGAAATATTTAATTTTGTTTATAAAATTATACATAATAAATGATTGTCTCGCATAATTTTTATGTATATAAAATTTAAAATACGAGAGTCATATTAGAGATTTTGGTCGACTAACTATTTAGACTTTCAGCAATTTAAAAGAATGATTGATCTAAAAACATATATTTTAAAAAAAAACTAAAATAATTGGATTTATGTTTAAAAAATGAAAACTCCAAAAATAGGATTTATGTTGTATATATAAAAAAATAACATAATTAATATTCAATATAAAATCAAAAAAAGATATGTTTTTTTGAATTATAAATTGATATGGGTTAAAAATAACCCTAAAGACATAATTAATATTGCATTAATTAAACCTAGATGGTTCATAAATAAGGCGCATTAATAAGGCCTGAAACTCTAATTAAATATTAATTTCGTAATTAATATTTGGGTTAGAAGTACAACCTGTATTAGGAGACGTCCAATACAGGCTTGTTCTAATACAAGTGGGCTTATTTCAATACAAGTCCGTTATGATATGGAAACAACTCCTACAAGGAAGGATCTAGAATTTATCTTTATCCACCGTCAAGGATAAGACTTATCCTTCAAGAAAGTCAATACTTATCCACCGTTAAGGATAAGACTTATCATTTAAGAAAGTCAATACTTATCCACCGTCAAGGATAAGACTTATCCTTCAAAGAAATCAATACTTATCCATTAGACTTTCAAACGCCTATATAAAGGGTCTGACCCCTCATCTCAGAACTACGTTTTGGACACAGCTCCATACGTCATCTACAACGTTTTAGACTTCATCCTCGAATAAGGACATACAAGTCACTACGTCCTTGGTGTGCCCCTACCGCCATAGCCCCGAGGGCAACACTAAGAACTACGTTTTCCGGCTTGATTCTCAGCACTGATTGAGATACGTAGGCATCTTGTGAGGACCGATTTGGTCACGAAACACAAGAGCAGCCATAAAAGCTCGAAAGCTCCTAAACCCTAGCAATTAATTCACAAGTACATTTTTTAATCCATAGCATTTGGCGCCATCTGTGGGAAGACAACATCAACCATGGCAAACACACGAAGAACAACTCGAGATACTCAAACTTCTGAGTAGCTTCATATCACCTCTGAGGCTGATACTCACGGAAATCAACCACCGCCAACTACTGGCATTCAAGGGGCGAATATCCCCCTCACCACCACTCAAGGACCGGAGATCCCAATTTCGGTTGAAGGGACGAATCCCCTGCAGATGGTCGTTCATGGATCTAATCCACAAGAGACCGCTCACCAGCAACCAATCACAACCTCCCCACTGCTCATGAATGCACCAAGTGGTCTTCAACTCCATACTACGGATCTTCCCCAATACGCAACTCAAACTTTGGGGATGCCAAGCTATGGCATGCCCCCTCGACCCATGGCGGGCGGTAGTGATCTCAATCCCACTTACCATGAGGCATACGTTCCTCCTTATATACAAGGTCTGGGACCCCAAAATCAACAAACTCAACGGACCCCTTTGATTCAAGACTACTCGGGTCCCTATACTAAGGACCAGAATTATACATCTACAGAAGAGATGGATGTTGCCCCAAGGAGGAGGTGTTCTTCCTAAACAAATCGGGAACAACCCCAAACTACTAAGGAAAAGATTGTGGCCCATGAGGCGGAAGCTGCGAGGCTCAAGAAATTACTGGCAGAACAGGAGGCTGCGAAAGCACAAAGCCAAACAAGTGAAAGAGTCCCGATAATCAACCTGGACCCAACACCGAGAAGAACCAAAAGGGCTGAAGCTCCAAGGGGTGATCCTAGTGTTTTTTTGCCCCTAGGAGATCCTGATAATCCTACACCACCGTTCACTCAAGACATCATATCCAGGAAATTCAAGATGCCAACGATTAGAACTTATGATGGAACGGGAGATCCCGCGAATCATGTAAGAACCTTCTCTAATGCACTGCTGTTGCAGCCAACCAATGATGCGGTCAAGTGTAGGGCATTTCCGCAAACCTTGGCAGGCATGGCCCAACATTGGTATAGCCGTCTACCTCCCAATTCCATTGGGTCTTTTAAGGAACTAAGCAAAGCGTTCATCAACCAATTTGTTAGTAGAAGGGTGCATGAGAAAAGCTCTGCATCACTCATGGGAATCCAACAAGGAAAGAATGAAGCTTTAAGGGATTATATCAACCGATTCACCCGGGAGGCTCTAAAAGTCCCGGACTTAGTGGACAAAGTAGCTATGATAGCCTTGCAGCAAGGAACCACTGATGATCACTTCAAAAGATCATTGGTAAAACATCCACCCGAGAGCATGCTGAAGCTCCAAGATAGAGCCGGAAAGTACATCAAGGCTGAAGAAAGCATGAAAAAGTATGAACCCACTGTTGGCGGCAATGGAAACTCAAAGAAAAGGAAGGAAACTCAAGAGTACGACATCAAGGAAAAGTTTCCCAGAACGTCAAAGGACTCTGATTCTCCACCCAAGAGGAACAATTTTGGGCCAAAGTTTACGGAATATGCAAGATTGAACACTCCCAGGAGCCAAATTCTGATGGAAATAGCAAAGGATGAGGATCTCCGATGGCCGAAGCCACTAAGGATTGATATGTCTAAACGGAATCAAAACCAATTCTGTCGGTTCCACAAGGAAGTCGGTCATGACACCGACGATTGTAGACAATTGAAAGATGAGATCGAGTTTCTGATACGGAGAGGAAAGCTCAATAAGTTCACCAAGGATGGAAATCAAGGAAGTCAAAGAGGAAACTATGAAAGGAAGGATTATGATAGAAGGGACAACGATCAAGATCGAAATCCCAAGCCCCGAGGGCCAGTTATCAACATGATATTCGGAGGACCAACTGTTGATGGGTCCTCCCGAAACTCAAGAAAGGCCTATGCCCGAGAAGTAATGACTGTGGTCGGAGAAGCACCGAAACGTGCCCGAACAGAAGTATCAATAGGTTTTGATGATTCTGACTTGGAGGGAGTGAAGTTTCCCCACGATGATCCCTTAGTCATCGTACTTGTGATAGGAAATTCTGAAACAAAGAGAGTTTTGGTCGACAATGGAGCTTCAGTGGACATCTTGTTCCATGATGCTTTCATCAAGATGGGCTATACCGACTCTCAGTTGACACCCTCGAAAATGCCCATATATGGGTTCAACGGAGTGGAGTCGAAGGTGGAAGGCACTATCCAGCTCCCAATGACAATGGGACAAGGGTCGAATGCGTCTACTCAGATGTTGAACTTCATAGTTATAAAGGCAACTTCAACCTACAATGCAATCCTGGGAAGGACGGGTCTTCATGCGTTCAAGGCCGTTGCCTCATCTTATCATCTGAAAATCAAGTTCCCAACGAGGAATGGAATTGGTGAAGAACGGGGAGACCAAAAGATGGCTAGAAGCTGTTACGTAGCCGCGTTAAGGCCTGATGGAATCGGGGGCAGGTTCTCCCCATTGAAGACATGGATACTAGTGATAATGAGGACCGAAGAGGGAAACCAGCTGAGGATTTAATCCCAATTCCCTTAGTCCCTGGAGAACCGGAGAAGGTGACTTATGTTGAAGCACTATTGCCTGAACCATTGAAAAGCAAGCTCATATCTTTTCTTCAAGAGAACAATGACGTTTTTGCTTGGACAGCGGCTGACATGCAGGGATTGATCCCCAATTGATAACCCACAAATTGAATATGAATCCTGAAAGGAAGACGATGAAACATAAGAAGAGAAATTTTGCTCCAGAAAGACAAGAGGCCATTAAACAAGAAGTAGAAAAGCTTCTGGAGGCCGGGTTCATTGAAGAGATACAATTCCCAGAATGGTTGGCTAACCCGGTGATGGTCAAAAAAGCCAATGGAAAATGGAGAATGTGTGCAGACTTCACCGATTTGAACGATGCATGTCCTAAGGATTGTTTTCCCTTACCAAGGATTGATGCCTTAATAGATGCCACAGCTGGGCATGAGATGCTGAGTTTCATGGATGGCTTCAGTGGATACAACCAAATCAAAATGCACAAAGATGACATCTCCAAGGTATCATTCATCACTGACTTTGGTGTTTTTTGTTATCTAGTCATGGCATTTGGACTTAAGAATGCAGGGGCAACATACCAAAGATTGGTGAACAAAATTTTTGAACACCTGATTGGAAAAACCATGGAGATCTACATGGATGACATGTTGGTTAAAAGCCTCGATAAGGCCGATCATATAAACCATCTTCGGGAAGCGTTTGAAGTGCGGAGGCACCACAAGATGATGTTGAATCCAGCTAAGTGTGCCTTTAGTGTAGGCTCAGTAAAGTTTTTAGGCCTGATGGTTTCCAAGAGAGGAATCGAGGCTAATCCCGACAAAATCAAAGCAATCCTAGATATGGAACCACCACGGACTGTTAAGGATGTTCAGAAACTAACGGGAATAGTGGCAGCATTGGGAAGATTCATCTCCAAGTCAGGAGAGAAGTGCTTATCTTTCTTCAAAGCACTCAAGAACGTGAAATATTTTGAGTGGACAACTGAAAGCCAGGAGGCCTTTGAGGCCTTGAAGAAGTACATGGCTGAGGCGCCACTGTTGGCAAAACCAAAGCCAGGAGAAACTCTCTATTTGTACTTGGCGGTTTCTAACACAGCCCTTGGAGCTGTTTTGGTAAAAGAAGAGTTGAAGGTTCAAAAACCCATTTACTACGTAAGCAAGATTCTACATGGGGCAGAAATAAACTACTCTACGATAGAGAAGTTTGCCTTAGCCTTGATAATGGCTTCAAGAAAGCTACGCCCATACTTCCAGGCACACAAGATAGAGGTCTTGACCAATCAGCCTCTAAGAAACATCTTGCATAGCCCTTAAGTTAGTGGAAGGTTGATCAAATGGGCTATTGAATTAGGAGAATTTGACATCAAGTATAAGCCTCGAACGGCCATAAAAGCTCAAGCACTCGCTGACTTCATGGTTGAATGCACCATTGACAACCAAGAAGTCGGGGGGCAGGAAGTAGTAGTGGAAGACAAGAAAGATGAAGACATGGTGTCCAAAGAATGTTGGGTGCTCTATTTTGATGGAGCATCAAAAACAAAATCAAGTGGAGCAGGTTTGGTGCTACAAAGTCCTGATGGATTTCTCATAGAGTACGCACTAAAACTGGACTTCCCAATGACAAACAATGAAGCTGAGTACGAAGCCCTGATAGCTGGCTTAGGGCTGGCTAGAGCCTTGAGAGTTAAAACTCTGAAAGTATGTGGAGATTCGAGGCTATTTGTTTTCCAAGTAAATGGAGAATTTGAGGTCAGGGATGAAGTCATGGCCAAGTACCTGAAACTTGTCAAGGCCATTATGACTCAGTTTGATGAGTGTTATGTGAAACACATTCCAAGGGAAGAAAACATGAAGTCCGACGCCTTGTCTAAGTGTAATAACCCCAAATTTTGGACTTAGTTAAAAAAAAAAAAAAATTGATGAATAGTAAATTTTGTCGACGAAAAATATTTCAGACCACACTATATGGAAGACATGGAATGAATGTTTCAAAGTTATATTAGTGATGTATAAGGAGAATAAGTGAATGTAAACGCGATCAGAATCAGGAGATTCCAACTTTAAATTTTGATCACTATTCATCGGACAATCAAGGATGAATTGATTTGATCGTTTTAAGAAAGAATGTAGAATGAGAAATCCATGATCATATCTTAACCCAAGACGAGAAATCTATGATCATATATTAATCCAAGGTAATGGAAAGATCAAGGAAGTATCCCCTAGCATTGGTTCAGAGAAACGTTTTTAAAATCACTTAAACCTATCGCGAAACAGAAGCGTAACGAATTATGGATTAAACTCTAACCGAAGGGGATTATCATATAAGATCATAAAGTACATCATATAAGAGGATTGATGATACGAGAAATGACATAAGCATGACACAGGAGGATGACATAGGTGTGACAAAGTGATGACAAGGTGATGAATCACCACCTTGTCACCACTTTCACCACAAACCACAAGTAATTTGCCATGTGTCCTTGGGTGACTAAACACATCCTAAACCACACAAATGAGAAGCTGGTCATTAGGATTGTTTTTACAAAAGAAATGAAAAGAAAAACCAAGCAAATAACCATCTTCTCCATTTTCTTCAAAATTCTGCCCAGCTTAACCATGGTGGAAAGACAAATTCATAACTCAAGTTCTACTCATCCTAAAATCACCAAATTTGAACCATAGCTCCCTCACTATATACCCAAGGTACTTTCAAAATTTCATGGCCGTCAAAGAAGTGTAGCATGGTTAAATATTGGATCAAAGTTGAGGCATGAATAGTAAAATTCATGAATTCTTGTTTTGTTCTTGGATTTTAAGGTTTGTTAAGGATGATTAAGGATCAAGGGAGAGCATACAAGCTATTTTTAGTCCATATTGAATATCAAGGAAGGTATAAACCTCTCACACCTTTTATTTATGCTTTGATTATGATGATTATGTGATGATGTTTAGTAATGGTATGATATTAAGGATGAATACATGATTATGATGATGTTTAGTGGTTAAATTATGGTTAAACTTATGAACAATGGTATGAAAATATTTAGGAAGAAACCTAGAGGATTGAAATGAGACAATTGGTGTATGGTTTTTTTGTTATTGATTGGTAATTAGTTGAGTGTTTAAAACACGGGAATCACGATTAAGCGTCGTTACCATATCAGATTTTCATAAGATTATTTAGGCAGAAACCTCGGGTAACTTCATGACATGAAAGCAATACACACTGACCATGATCATGTAGTTCTTTTTGTGTAGTTTGTTTTGGCGAAAGAATCGCATCGTTTCGATTTACGGTTTAGGAGAAACACTCGTTTTAGTGAAAGTGATTTCGGGAAACCAAGTAGTCCACTTTATAAACTTTGAGCTTGTGATAAAACCCCATTAAAAATGGAATTAGAACATGATATTAAAATGGATGCTAGCATGGATAGTTAGTAAGCGAATCGAGAAGGTTTCGGGTTAAAAATATAATTGTTCGATTTTATAAAAATGTCGGAACCAAAGATGCGCGAGGAGTAAGTGGTTCTGCACTCTACTGCATTGAACCTGCTGTTCTCGGGATTTCATCCTCTTAACCAGAAAAAACATTTCAAGCATTTTGTTCTATTCTTTCTCTAGATTGCGCACGCGAAAACGGTGTGTCATTTCGGTTAACGGTTAAGGAGATATGAGCGTTTTAGTGAAAGGCGTGTGAATAGTAACTTTCCGTAGCTCATCCAAGTTTGAGAATACATTTCACCAAGTTAAACCCCTGTTTTGAGATCAAAACTTTTATGATAAATATTAAAAATACTCAAGATGATTTTAGAAGTGGTTTCGTATTTTAATGCGAATTTTACGATTTATTAAAAGTGTTAGAGTACGAGTCGCGTAATAGTAATTCTATGAAAAGTCAACTCTAGGGTACTACTTGGACCAACCGTTGTGACTAAGATAAAGGATTATTTCGAGTCGATTAAAACACGAACATTGTTGAGGAATAACGTGGCTACATGATGTGTTTGACTTATGGTTGACTTAGAGTGAATTGTTATGAGCAAATGATTATGCTAGGGACTGATCGAGTATTTCTTTGTTTATAGATTTCCCGGCAAGTTCTTGAACCCCTAACAACCAAGGATCCGAGGCAAGTTTTCTCATTTCATGCTGTATTTTAAATTAAAATATTCCGTTGATGTATATGCATATGATAGATGCATGCTAGTTTCCCAACCCTACATCTGATATAAGATGTTGTTGTGATATATATTGTTTTATTCGTTAAAAGGACTATGTATTGATGTACGCTTTTGATAAAAAAACTTTATAAGATATAAGGGTTTATATGCTATGTAAATATTAGATATAAACCGAGGTGTTATAGAGGCTCTAAGGATAGAGCGCTCGTACGAGGATTTTAAAACATAGACCGGGAGTCAAATTAGTATTTTGTCTTGATTATACTGTCAGAAACTGTAGAGTCCAGGGACAACTATATTTTATATATGTTTATTAAATATTTCAATATATATATATTATTGGATATTTAATGTGAGGTATTAAATAATATTATTAAAAAAATTATTTGAATATTTATTTGATTAAGTGAATATCATTTTGAATATTCACTTAAGTGGAATTTTATTGGGTAATAATTCAATATTTATATTTTGAATAGTTATTAATTAAGTGAATATTATTTTGAATATTCACTTCAGTGGAATATTATTGAATAATAATTCAATATTTATTATTTGGATATTTATTAAATATTCCAAATATGATTTAAAAATCTGAGAACCTTATTTAAATATTACGAAAGGTTCCAGTAGTTATTTAAAATGTTTTCTGATCTCAAAAGGATTTATGAGAATAGGGTAGGGGTTCCCGACTAATTTAATTATTTATCTCGAATGTTGATTTTGATTTGAACTTATCAAAAATTGGGAATCCATCGCAGGAAGTGAACATATGATTTCACTTGCCTCTTTCATTAAAAGTGAGTATGTTTTCGAGTTCCGATTTATCAGAACTAAAGGTATTTTACAAAAACTTCCAGGTCGTAATTTCAAAATACGTGGTAGTCATCTGTAGTTTCGTTGACTGATGTCAACCCCCATTGTGACTTACTCCCTTCAAATACTCTGGAGTAAGGAAATCTGAACGGTTACAAAGTTTTTGACAAGTATTTGGACTTGGGGGAAATAGGATTAAATTCCGATTCCCGTTTCATTGATTTTTCATCCGGGACCAGGAGGAAACGCGAAGGAGGCTGTTGGACAGTACCTCTGATTATAGCGTAAGAGGCTGCCGGGCAGTCCAGCACTTATCTCCCGTAGGAGGCTGTTGGACAGTCCAGCAGATACAAAGCCCGTATGCGGCTAGGGTGATAATCGTGTTAAGATGTCGTCCGTCTACTAGTAGAAAAGTGTGAGTACGATACAACGACTGATCATCGTTTATCGTGGCATGCTCCGGAAAAAGGTCCCTTCCCTCCAATTGGAGTTGTGCTGCACATTGTAACGAAAGTCTAGGTGCTGAGTTACTGATAATGTGGCAGTGATGAGGAATGATGTTCCTCATACAGTAGTTGTAATGTATGGCATGTTTTGACGAAAAGAATATTTAAACATATCGTTCTGTATATGAACGGAGTTTTAAAGGTTTTCAATTATGATATCAGCTTACATATATGATTATGATGCTATATCTTATTGTCGAGCTATAGTGCTCATTCTTTCTTCTTTTATATACCACAACACAACAGAGTCGAAAAGGTGTTCATTACTGATATTTTACAGTATTTTGAACAGTATGAGATATCTAAATAGATATGTGTGTGTATATGTTGTGAAGGTATTTAAGATATACATTATATTGAACTGTATAGTATTTTGAATCAATGAATAGGCTTTAAGCCTTGATTCCAATGTTTAAAATCTACTTTAAAAAGATATGTTTTGAGTCTTGGTTCATTATATTGATACCAAGGATTTCTAAATGGATTACGAAGAGTATTTGAGTATGATTATAAGTCATACGGTATTTTGAACAGTATACTATTTTGGGGACAAACCCTAGTAGTGTTAAAAACTTTGATCCTATATGGATTATCTACCTTAAAGGTTTAAAGATTTAAACTGGGATAGATTTCTTGCTGAGCGCTATTAGCTCATTCTTGCTTTATTAAATCTTTCAGCATGAAGAAAACATTGTTGATTCACCTCGTGTTACGAGAGCAAGGGAATGGAGAGACCACCCTTGAGTTAGTTCAACAAGATGGACACTGTCAGAGTTAGCAGAACAGTTGCAGCTTGAATTAGTGAGAATTATTTTTGAGTAGGTTTGTATTATTAAACCTTGTATAGAATTGTGAGGTCTATTATTGTAACTTCCGGTAGAGGTTGTAAATAATAGATGAGATCCTGGATAGTACATTTGAGTTGTAATAACAAATGTTACTTTTGTTGCTCATCTCCAAGGCTATAACTTGTGTGTGTGTGCGTAAGTGATTGGGGTCGTTGGAGTTATATTATTAGAATGTTGTAAGTAATGCATGTATTGTATAATTGATGGAGCGTGACAACCCAGATTCCTGACCCCGGATCTGGGGGTGTTACACTAAGTTTGCCTCTTATAAAATTGAGAACTATGTAGGGAGTGTATACTTCCAAGTCTTAAAGACTCCAAGCATCAATGGAAAGTTGGTAGCACCCATTGATGTAGCTAGTTGTTGGATGGATCCCATCAAATCTCATCTGGAAACTGGTTGGTTACCCAATGACACTTCAGAAGCACGAAAGCTATATGTGAGAGCACTAAGGTATACCATGATTGAGGGAGTCCTATACAAAAAGTCTTTCATTGTTCCGTATTTGAAATGCTTGAGACCTCTTGAATTGGCCCTAAGGGAAGTACATGAGGGAATTTGTGGGCAGCACTTGGGGGGCAGAGCCCTTGCTCATAAAATCACTCGTCTAGGTTTCTATTGGCCAAGCATACTTGCAGATGCTAAAAGCTATGTGAAGAAATGTGAACGGTGCCAAAAGCATGCACCAGTTGTTAGACAACCGCCAGAGATGTTGACATCCATAAACTCACCTATTCCATTTGCCATGTGGGGGATGGATATACTTGGACCATTTCCAATGGCAAGTGCGCAAAGAAAGTTCTTGATAGTGGCAATCGAATACTTCACCAAGTGGATTGAGGCTAAACCTTTAGCCAAGATAACCCCCAAGCAAGTAATGCATTTCTTCTGGGAAAATGTAATATGCAGATACGGGATTCCACGAATCTTGGTCACGGATAATGGAACTCAGTTTAACAACGAAGAATTCAAGAAGTATTGTGACGAGAATGATATCAAATTACATTTCACTTCTATTGCCCATCCTCAAGAAAATGGGCAAGCTGAGGTTGCCAATCAAATTATCCTAGATGGACTGAAGAAAAGAGTTGAACGCTCTAGAAACACTTGGGTAGACGAATTGTTCCCCATACTATGGGCATATCGTACTACTTGTAAAGTCACCACTGGAGCCACCCCCTTTCTGCTGGCATATGGGGCAGAGGCAGTGGTTACAGTGGAGATTACTCACACATCTCCAAGAATCGAGGCTTACGAGCCAGAAACAAATGAAGAAGGCATGAGGCTGGCCTTAGATCTAATTGATGAAGTTAGAGATGAGGCAAATGCTAAAGTAGTTGAACATCAAAAAAGGGCATCTTTCTACTATAACCTAAGGGTTAAAGAGAGATTCTTCCATCAAGGAGACTTAGTCCTCCGAAATATTGAAGCATCCGGGATTGGACAGAAAAGAAAATTAGCCCCTAATGAGGAAGGGCCCTACAAAGTCAAGAATGTGTTTGGACGAGGCTCGTATAAGCTAGAAACTCTCGAAGGGCATGAGGTGCCAAGGACTTGTCATGCCTCAAACTTAAAAGTTTATTATGTTTAGTGCATCCTAAAAGGATCCTCTAGTAGGACAAGTAGAAATAAGGTTCGATGAAATCATGAGCTTCCTAGAAAGCAGATGAAGGGTTGAGCCCGTTTTGATTGGTAGAAACATCCTCAAAGGTTTGCCAAGACAAACTACAAATGAATGCAAAGGAAAGCATACAAACTATGCATGTCAATTGCACAAATAAAGTTGAATACAACGAACCCCGAAGGGTGAATGTTGCTAATAAACATACAAAAGAAAGCCTAAGATGCCTATTGTTAATTAGCGAAAATTTCAAGATCAGGAGAAGTTTGATATAATAGACTTGAGAATGAATCACTACGAGTGGAGCCATCAGTAAGAACTCGTAAGGGTGAAGGGTTGAAACCCCAGAAACCTAAGACATTCAGTCCAAACCCCATCATTCGATATGCTCAATGAAAGGCTTGACGCCAAAACAAGACGGTATAAGACGTAAAAGGCTTATGCAAATGTCAAGTTAGCCTCGAATAAGGCAAAATCGTCGTAAATGTGTAGGTCGCTCCACACTTTCCACCAAGACGATACTCGTGAAACACTAGTGTATATTATGTTGCCCAGTAATAATCTATTGTAGAAGGGGGGTTGAATACAATAGTATAAGATAATCGACTTCTTAATGTATATATCACAAATATGAAAAGAAAGATAACAGCTTTATTAAATCTGATATAAAACTGTTACAAACTCTCTCAAGAAATTCTGATGTTCTTGAGAGCTGCTAGCTTACAAAAACTCTCTCAAGAAATTCTATGTTCTCGAGAGCTTCTATCTTGATTCGCTTCTCTTCTCTTCCGAATACATAAATCGAAATCAAGACTGTGTTTATATACTACACAGCTTCTCTATCAATGATAAGTCCTAATCAATTACAAAGATTGAAACCTATCCATAATTGATAGCTACATTCTACAAACCAGGAACCGACAGAATAAACTTCCATGTTTAACTAGACTCCAAATATAACTCGAAGTAGGAATCCTGATCAGCTTCCAGTCCTGATGATCAATCCTGATCCCAGTCCTGATATGCCTTCTGATCCTGACGACCATGTAATCCTGATGACGTCAACAATCCTGATCAGTTGAGTCTAGCTCCTGACGATCATTGAATTCTGATCTAACAATCTCCCCCAATCTCATACTTTGTGAAATAAATTATAGATTCCAAATATACAATGATGTCAAAAACATATATACAAAATGTACAAACTCTGCAGCAACAACTTATCTGTTTAGATTCTTTGATAGAACAAATTCATCTTCAAGAAGTTGGATAATAGATTTTCTTCTTTTTCTTCAAGAATTTGAATCAGTCTTTCCTTAAGAGTTCTGAGTTCTTCATCTTCCTCATTAATCTGGTAGATAGCTGCTCTGAGATTCAATATGGAGTTTCTCTGAAGACTATGCTCTTCAAGCCAAAGATAAGCAATTTCCTTCCCATCAGGATTGAGAATAAGATGAGTCATGCCAAAATTTACTTCTTTAACAGCAGTACCCCTTTGCATTTCCACATCCTGACCTCTTTGATTTAAGTACATGGGAATGTAATTACCATTGAAATTACTGTTTCCATCCAGTCTTCTTCTTATTGTTGACAAAATCATGTCACTCCATTCTTTGCATATTTGATTCTTCGATCTCAAAAGATAATGAACATATTTCAGTTCCTGTGTAGTTTTTATCAGCAGATCTTGAATAGATAGGATCTTCACACTACCATCTTTCATGAAGTATAGAAGCTTTTCTTTCTTGTCAAAACCATCATGACAATCTATAACTATATCAACAGCTAGTAAATTGTTCAGGTTTTCAGAAGTTAAAGTACCTCCAATTTCAGTCAAGGAGTAAGGATCAACATATGACATATTCAGATATTCACCATCTCTGTGTCCAATACCTCCTCTTGAATTGCTTGACAATTGCTTCAGATTTGAAAACATCTTTAACCAGAGTGCTTTTGATCTAACCATCTCAGATAAATCAACAACACTTGAAGCGCTTGTAATAATTCCACCAGACTGAAAATTGATAAGTGTATCACAACTTAATGTGCTAATATGTTTCCACTTCTTATCCTTTTCCTTTTCAAATGCATAGCTTCTTTTCAGTGAAGATTCTTGTCTGCTTGAGTTCCTCCACACTCTTCTGTTTGAGAGTTTAAGCCTTTGTACATAGAGATTGAAATCTCTATTTGTTGATCTTGTAATTTCATTTCTTCTGGCTTCTTCTTCTTCATCTACTTCCTTGTTGTGAGAATCAACAACAGTAGATAAGATTATCAAGTCAATCTCTTGCAGAATTTCAGAATCATCAGGATTAGAATCTTCAATTTGATTTGTATTGCAGAGAGTTGATTTTCTTCTCAATTCAGGTTCTTCTTCAATATTTCCATCATCACCAAAAGTAGATCTGTCAGGAACTACTAGAGTTTGAATAGGTTCAGGAATTTCTTCAATTCTTAACCCTGTAGACCTTGTCTGTCTAGGTACTGTTTGATTTGAAGAACCTCTTCTACTTCTTCTAGCACCTCTCCTACCTCTGCCTCCTCTACCTCTAGTAGGAGCAGTATAGCTTTCCATTGTCTCTCTTTGTAGTCTCAAAAATTCTTCATGTGAGAGATCTGGATATTCTTCACTTGCTGTAGAGAGTGCTTTTCTAGCATATAATTGTTGAACTCTTTTATCAGTGTGATATAGAGTAACAATTCTGCCATCTTTTGTAGAAAACTTCTGGAATAAATTTGATGCATCTTCGGGATTATCAATAATCACATCTTCATCTCCTTCAGGAATTGTAGCAAGAATATGTCCATGACCAGGTGTCAGGATTTGTTCTTCCGTCAGGATCTGAGATTGCATCATTGTTCTTATTGTTTTAACTCCAGAATCAGAAACATGAGTTGACTGCGTTGTTTGACTTTGTGAAGTTTGAATTGTAGACTTCATAACAACAGCATCAGAGGTTTCTCCTTGTATCACTTTGTCACTACCATCATCTCCAGTATCATCATCATTATTCCTTAATACTAGATCAGGTGTGCATTTTGTCCGACTAACCTTCTCCCCCTTTTTGACATCAGGATTTGACAATAAATTCAAAATTAAGGAAAGAGAGGCTTGAATGTCAGTTACCTTAGTATCCAGAGAATCAATTCTTCGGTTGATTGAGGTTTGTTCTGAAACAACAGATTTCACTTGGGATTCTACTACCCTTAGCTGAAAAGCAGTAGGCACCTTTGTAAAATTATTAAAGATATCAGTCCTCACTTTGTCAGTTGAACTCTTGATAGAATCAATCTCACTTTTCAGGCTCTTGGATAACAGAGTTGTAGCCTTCAGATGATTCTTCAAGTCTTGATTCTCTATAGATTTCACTGCTTTATAGGCATGTTCAATAGCAGAAGAAAAACTGATAGATTCATCAGAATTGTGCCATGAATTGTTCCATTCATTCTGTCTAAATGCCTCAGCAGGATCAAAAGAAGGAATAGAAAAATCTTGTCTCTGATCTTTCCCAGTGGAAGCTTTGCCATCCATAAATGTACTTGATGAACCAAAATTAGTTCCAAGACTAATTTTGAGTGTTGTAGCAAGCTGTTCCTTCTCTTTTCAATTCTCATCATCATCACTATCACCAGAGTCATCATCATCAGTACTATGAGTATCATCAGGATCAGGAAGAACTATACCTTTCATTTTATCCTGTGAATCTGTGATAGGATGATCCATTGGTCTTGAACGAAGTGGCTGTATCAAAATAGGTTCAACATCAGGAGCACCACTAGCGTCAGGATGAACACCGTCAGGATTTGATATGCTTGCATCAGTATTTTCTACCAATGGTTCTTGTGGAGCTTGAGGTTCAGAAGCTGCTTCAACACTTTGAGTCAAAGGTTCTTGTGTGCTTCCCTCATAGACAGTGTCCTTGACCAATCTTCGAACTTCATCCGCACCAGAAATCCCTTGAGCATTGTCAGGAAATTTCTCAGAAACTGTAGCTTGGCCTGCATCTTCACTTTGAGAAGATGGTTCTTGTGTAGCTGGAATGTTGATGTCTTCATTCTCCCTTTGAGAAAATGGTTCTTGTGTGACCATTCCACTAGCTAAGCCTTCACCCAAACTTTGATTGAGTGGTTCTTGTGTGGTTGGATCATCAGAAAGAGATGCTGAACCACTTTGAGGTTCAGGTTCTTGTGGGCTTGATCCTTTCAGTTTCTTCTGTCTTTGATAGACTAACTCTTCTGCCTTCCTTAGCTTTTCCATTGGATGTTTGATCCCAAGATTGGAAGCAGCAGCACCATACTTCTCCCATGAAATATCAACATGTCTTTTTGTTGGAGAGTCATGTGCTGGAGAGTCTGAAATATTAACCACTTGACTTGGTGCAGCATCAGGAGTACTAACATCAGGATTTGCTTGAACAGTAGAAACTGATTGCTCATTCAGAATAGAAGTGTCCTGTACATCAGTATCCTGCTTCTTTTCTAAAGGAATATGATACCTGCTCTTTGATAACTTCCTTTTCTTCTGTGATGTAGACAATGGAACCACAGCTTCAGTAGCAGTATCAGCAACTTCCTTTCTCACTTTCAGCACAGAGGATATAGGTAAATCATCCTCTGAGTCAGTCTCATCCCTGAGAACTAACTTTCTTTTTACAGAAACAACCTCACCTCCCTTTGCAGCTTTCTTGACCAGGACCCCTTGTACACCCCCTTGTAACTTCTTTTTAGTGAGTGGTGTAGAGGAAAAGTCCTTTGAACCTGATTGCCTCCCTGACACATCAGTTCGAGCTGACTTCTTTGCTTTTACAACTAAAGTATTTTGAGAGACAATAGAGGTGGCAGTTGACTGTTTAGACTGTTTAGGATGAATGCTTGTGTTAGGAACAAGGTGGGTTGAGCCTTGCCCCATAGCATTAGAGATTAAACCATAACGAGTAGGCATTTTCCTATGTAAGAAAAACCTAACTTCATCAGGAATAAAAGCATTTCCTATGAAACCATTTGCCTTATCACTGTTGACTAAGGACTTAATATTATTCTCAGTAATTCTACAAATTGGTAGAACTACATCATTCTCAAAAACAACATTAGGACATAAGTGATTAAATATCAACTGTAAAAATCTAAGAAAACAGACAGAACCCAACTTATCTGATTTCCTATCACTTAATGCTTTTAAAATAAAAGACCCATAATCAAACACTGTAGAATTGATAAGAGAGTACCCAATTTTGAGAGATCCTGATGGAAGAGCATCAAAATTTGATGTCTTGTTCAGGAAACAACGGCTGATTGTATCAAAGAAGAAATTTCATTCCTTCTTAAGCTTTGTCCTAAAAAGGTTGCCATATCTCTTTACTTCACCATTGTAGCCCAGTTTCTTGACAAACTCAAATAGAGCAGAGTCTGAAATCACACTAGGAACTTTATCACCCAGAATAGGCAAATGCAACGCCTCTTCAATAACAGCAGGAGTGACATGATGAGTTACTCCATTTGATTCGAACTGCATCAGAATGGTTCCTGTAGAACTTTGACCAAAAACAACTGTGTTCCAAACCTGCATTACAGACTTAAAAGAAACACTTGCAGGCTCTGTTAAAGCATACTTCAATGGGCTTGAAGTAAGAAAATCTTGAATTATATGGAACTCAGTAGGCAATTCTTGATGGTCTAGTATGGCTACAAAGTTATTAGTGGCAAAAGTAATATCACGAATTACTGTTTGTTTGTTCATGAATGATGAAGACGCCATTGTAATGCTTTTGAAAACTCGAGAATTAAGATTTGAAGCAATTAGGGTATGAGAGCACAGAGAGAGATAGAAAACGAAAAACTGATGATGAGAGAGTAATGAAAGATGTAAAACAAAGAAAAGGATTTTGTTAAAACAAAATATTACTCTCAATAACAGGTGGCAAAATATGATTTGTGCATAAATAATTAGTGGACAGATTACGTGTGTCATTAAATAAAACTGCACCGCTTTTTATGTGTATGAATATGTATATCTATATCAGTGCAACACACGCGCGCATACAGTTGTCCTACTAAAACTCAATCGTCCATTAGCAGATACAGACGAAAAATTAGGCACAAATTAAGCAATGAAATACTGACCTGAACATCAGGATTGACCAGTTGACTTCCTGTCAGGATTGCATCCTATCAGGATATGATCAAAGAAAACATATCTTTTTGAATAACCATCAGGATTTGACAGTTAACAGGATTTCCTCTCTGTAGCTTTCCTCAGAAATTCTCAAAGTTCATCATTCCAAGTTCATTCACCAATTTATTGAAAGTAGCTTCAGGTAGTGGCTTGGTGAATATATCAGCTAGTTGTTGATCAGTAGGAACAAAGTGTAGTTCAATTGTTCCTTCCAGAACTTGTTCTCTTATGAAGTGATATCGAATACTGATGTGTTTAGTAAGAGAATGCTGAACTGGATTTCCTGTCATTGCAATAGCACTTTGGTTATCACAATAAATAGGGATTTTTGAGTATGACAGGCCATAATCTAACAACTGATTTTTCATCCACATTATCTGAGCACAACAACTTCCTGCAGCAATGTACTCAGCTTCTGCAGTTGAAGTGGAAATAGATTTTTGCTTTTTACTGAACCATGAAACTAATCTTCCACCCAAAAACTGACAGCTTCCTGAAGTACTTTTCCTGTCTATTTTGCATCCTGCAAAGTCAGCATCTGAATAACCACACAACCCAAAATCTGATTCCCTTGTATACCAAAGGCCAAGTGTAGGAGTTCCTTTGAGATATCTGAAAATTCTTTTGACTGCAATCAGATGGGGTTCTCTAGGTTTTGCTTGAAATCTTGCACATAGACAGGTTGCAAACATGATATCTGGTCTACTTGCAGTGAGATACAATAAAGAGCCAATCATTCCTCTGTAGTGAGTTACATCTACCTCAGCACCTTGATCAGGATCAAGTTTGGTAGCTGTAGCTATGGGAGTTGTGGCAGGAGAACTATCTTGCATGTTAAACCTTGTCAATAAATTCCTTGTATATTTAGACTGATTGATAAAAATCCCTTCATCAGTCTGTTTAACTTGAAGACCAAGAAAGTAACTCATTTCTCCCATCATGCTCATTTGATATCTTGACTGCATAAGCTTAGAAAACTTTTCACACAGCTTATTGTTTGTTGACCCAAAAATGATATCATCAACATAAATCTGAACTAACAACAAGTCCTTACCATGATTCAAATAAAATAGAGTTTTATCAATAGCACCTCTTTTGAATCCACTTTCCAGTAAGAATAGAGCTAAGGTTTCATACCATGCTCTAGGAGCTTGCTTTAGTCCATAAAGTGCCTTATCCAATCTGTAGACATGATCTGGATATTTAGGATCAATGAAACCAGGAGGTTGCTCAACATAAACTTCTTCCTCCAGTTCTCCATTTAAGAAAGCACTTTTTACATCCATCTGGAAAACCTTGAATTTCTTATGAGCTGCATAAGCAAGAAATATCCTGATGGCTTCTAATCTTGCAACATGAGCAAAAGTTTCATCATAGTCAATTCCCTCTTGTTGAGAATACCCCTTTGCAACTAGTCTAGCTTTGTTCCTGATTATCACTCCATCAGAATCAGTCTTGTTCTTGAAAATCCACTTTGTACCAACAATTGATCTATTCTTTGGTCTTGGTACCAGTTTCCAGACTTCATTTCTTTCAAATTCATTCAGTTCTTCTTGCATTGTAGTGACCCAATCAGCATCTTTAAGTGCATCTTCAATTTTCTTTGGTTCCTCCTTGGATAGAAAGTTATTGTATAGACATTCATTCTGAGTTGCACTTCTTGTTTGAACACCTGCATCAGGATCTCCAATGATCAAATCAGGAGTATGATCTTTTGTCCATTTCCTTGCTGGTGTCAAATTGTTCCATGAAGTAGATGCTCCCCTAGATTGGTGTTATCTTGATTTAAAGAACTTTCTTGTCTTGAAGCTTCCCCTGAATTAATGTTATCTCCTCCTGAATGGTTATCAGGATCATCACTTGAATCAGTATCTGAAGAATTCTGTCTTGATGATTGAGTTGACTCTGAACTTGTAGTAGATTGCTGTTGCTCCCCCTCAACATTTGCACTACTAGAAGTATCACTATTGGATGCATCATCAGTATTAGCACCATCAGTATCTGGTGTGCCATCAGGATTTGGTGACCCATCAGGATCTGATGTATTGACAGGATCTGATTCACTTTCTTCAGGTTCTTTGGAAACATCATTTTCAAAAATTAATCTATCATGAGAGTCTTCAATGATTCCAGTTATCTTCTTGTCATCAAAAGATACATGTATTGACTCCATGACAATCCTTGTTCTCAAATTAAAAACTCTGAAGGCTCTTGATGCAGGATAGCCCATGAAAATTCCTTCATCAGCCTTTGTTTCAAATTTCCCTAGTTGTTCAGGATGAGTTCTGAGAACAAAACATTTACAGCCAAACACATGCAGATGCTTCAGACTAGGTTTTTTCTCCTTGAGTGATTGATAAGGAGTAACACCATGTCTGTTTATCAAAGTGAGATTCTGTGTATAGCAAGCTGTGTTGACTGCTTCTGCCCAGAAATATGTAGGTAACTTAGCTTCTTCCAACATAGTTCTGCCAGCTTCAATAAGAGTTCTATTTTTCCTTTCAACTACTCCATTTTGCTGAGGTGTGCCAGGAGCAGAGAATTGTTGAATGATTCCTTTGTATTTGCAGAACTCTTCCATCTTTGAATTCTTAAATTCAGTACCATTATCACTTCTCAGTATCTTGACTTTGTACTTTGTGGTTGTCTCAATCATTCTTACATGATCCAACAGAACTTCAGGAGTCTCATCTTTTCTGTGCAGAAAATACACCCAGGTGAATCTAGAATGTTCATCAACAATTACAAGAGTGTACCTTTTCTTACTGATGGTCATGATGTTGACTGGACCAAATAGATCAAGATGTAGCATGTGATATGGTTCTCCAATAGAGGATTCTGATTTACTCTGGAATGATGTCCTTCGTTGTTTTGCTTTCTGACATGCATCACAGAGTCCATCAGGAGTATATAACACTTTTGGTAATCCTCTCACTAAATCTTTCTTAACCAACTCATTGATGTTGCTGAAGTTGAGATGAGAAAGCTTCTTGTGCCAATTCCAACTTTCATCTACTGACGCTTTACTGATCAGACAGGTAGGGGAGACATCAGTATTTGATTGAATGTTGGCTTCATATATATTACCATGCCTGTAGCCAGTCAGTGCTATCTTTCCTGTTTCTTTACTGACTACTTCACAATGTGTGGAATAGAAGTTGACATGATAACCTCTGTCAGTGATTTGACTAATACTCAACAAGTTGTGTTTCAGTCCCTTCACTAGAGCTACTTTTTCAATGATGACATTTCCAATGATTATATTGCCATATCCCAAGGTTTGTCCAATGTTGCCATCTCCATAAGACACAGTTGGGCCAGCTTTTTCTTGATATTCTGATAACAGGGCTTTGTTTCCAGTCATGTGTACAGAACATCCACTATCCATGACTAACACATTTTTCTTTTTACCCTGCATCAGAATAGAAACACACTAGTTAGAACACTTAGGAACCCATACATATTGGGTTCCTTTTTCATGCAATTTATTAATTTTCACAGCAGAAGACTTTCTGACCATAGCAGTCCTGACAGGATTTACTCCATCAGGATTTGCTTTGTCAGTTTTAGTATTAACAAAAGCATGCTTCAAAATGACATTATCAACTCTATCAGACTTTGTACTCCTATTTAACTTGGGCAATGGATCATAGAAGTTATAGTACAAATCATGATAATCTTTACAAGTATAAATAGAATGCCATATACTACCACAATGAAAACAGGACTTCTGCGGTTTATAGAGTACTGATCTATTCCTCACATCAGATTTAGAAATATCAGCAATCTTCTTTTTAATCTTCTTATAATCAATAGCAAGATGATTAGAGTTACCACAGTTAAAACAACACTTTCTAGGTGCATTTGGGATATATTTATAACCATTCTCTTTATTGATCCCAACTTTACCATTCCTGTTTCTCTTAACAGTAGCTTCCTGTTTCTTATCTGTCACCATACAGATTTTATCCTTAAGCTGTTTCTGAGACAATTGACCTACATTCTTAATGAGTTTATTCAAGACAGGTTTAGACTTTATGATTTTAATTCCTTGAATAGAAGTGGATCCCTTTTCAAAAGTAGAATTGGAATCCTTACCAAAAACAAAATTAACAGGAGTAATCTTAGATTTGGTTGCATCTATAACATGTCTATAGGTCTTTGGACTGACTGTCTCATCAATGACAATTTTTTCTTTCATTTTCTTATCCTCATCTGACTTATATCCTAGACACTCTTTCCAATTCTTAGAGGTATTAATCTCATGAAATTTCCTACCAGAGTCTGTCCAGGTTCTGATTTTCTCATTAGCATATTCAAGTTCCTTTTCAAGAGCAGTACATTTGGATTTCATCTCTAAATGCATGTGATTAGCATTATCACATTCTCTTTGTACTTCTTGCATACGAGAAAATTCAGCTTCTAATATATCATTCCTTTTTCTAAGTTCAGACATCTCAGATAAGATCCTAGTATTCTCAGCAGTTTGACTTCTAAAGCTAATATGTAATGACTTTAGAAAACGTCTTAACTCAGAAGCATTATCAGTATCAAAATCAAAGATAGTATTTAGTACCTTATCATCAGGAGCAGCAGTTACATCAGCATTGGCCATTAGAGCATAGTTGACCACCTCAGTATCAGATTCTGAGGAAGAGTCCATCCAATCCTTGCTTGATGTGATAAGTGCCTTTGTCTTCTTGCACTCAGAAGCAAAGTGACCCATTCCATTGCACTTGTAGCATCTAACCTTTGACTTGTCAAATTTGCTACCCTTGCTGTCCTTTTTGATATACTTGTCTTTGTCTGCATTGAAAGTCTTTTTTTGAAAGTTGCCTTGTCTTCTATTCTTCCTGAACTTCATCCTTCTGAAGTTTATGACAATCATCGCAACCATCTCTTCCATATCTGAGTCTGAAGAGTCATCATCAGTATTGGCATCAGGATTGCCATCAGTATCTGATGAAGAGTCGTCAGGATCTGACTCAGCTACTCTTGTTTTACTTCTAGAGACCTCCATAGCTTTTCCTTTTGATTTAGCCTCTGCTTTCAAAGCAATTGATTTTGCCTTGCTGCTTTTCTTGTTCTTTCTCTGTTGAACTTCAAGATCATGAGTTCTTAGCATCCCATAGACTTCATCAAGAGACACAGTGTTAAGATCATACTGATGTCTAATGATTGAGGTCTGAGTGTCCCATTCTTCAGGTAAAGCTCTTAGAAACTTGGTGTTTGAATCTTCAGTTTCATATTCCTTGTCAACTAAAGATAAGTTGTTCAATAGTGTCAGAAATCTATCATATAGATCAGTTGGGCTCTCATCGGGTCTTGCATCAAATTGTTCATATTCTTGAATCAAAAGAGCCCTTCTGTTTTTCTTGACAGATGCAGATCCCTGGCACTGAGTTTCCAAAGTATCCAAAATTTCTTTTGAAGACTTGCATGCAATCACTCTATTTGACATGACAGCATCAAGACTACTGTGCAAGATATTCTTTATTTTTGGTTCCCTGAGAACATGAGCTTTTTCTTCTGGAGTCCATTCACTTTTCGCCTTGACCACATAATGTTCAGGTACAGTATCTGTTCGTTCTACAATCCTTGTAGGAATATATGGTCCATCACGAATCCTGTCCAGATAGTCAGGATCCATAGCCTCCAGGTACATCAGCATCTTTACCCTCCATGTTGGATATTCTGATTTCTTCAAGATGGGAATCTTCATGCTTTCATACTTGGTTGTCGACATCTTTAGATCGTTTCTGATTCAGAAATAAATCAGTTTGCTCTGATACCAAGTGTAGGTCGCTCCACACTTTCCACCAAGACGATACTCGTGAAACACTAGTGTATATTATGTTGCCCAGTAATAATCTATTGTAGAAGGGGGGTTGAATACAATAGTATAAGATAATCGACTTCTTAATGTATATATCACAAATATGAAAAGAAAGATAACAGCTTTATTAAATCTGATATAAAACTGTTACAACCTCTCTCAAGAAATTCTGATGTTCTTGAGAGCTGCTAGCTTACAAAAACTCTCTCAAGAAATTCTATGTTCTCGAGAGCTTCTATCTTGATTCGCTTCTCTTCTCTTCCGAATACATAAATCGAAATCAAGACTGTGTTTATATACTACACAGCTTCTCTATCAATGATAAGTCCTAATCAATTACAAAGATTGAAACCTATCCATAATTGATAGCTACATTCTACAAACCAGGAACCGACAGAATAAACTTCCATGTTTAACTAGACTCCAAATATAACTCGAAGTAGGAATCCTGATCAGCTTCCAGTCCTGATGATCAATCCTGATCCCAGTCCTGATATGCCTTCTGATCCTGACGACCATGTAATCCTGATGACGTCAGCAATCCTGATCAGTTGAGTCTAGCTCCTGATGATCATTGAATTCTGATCTAACATATTAAAATCCCCAAAAAAGGGTAGTAAGTCCCAGGTAAGGGATAAAAAGACCCCAAGTCTCGAAAAATTCTATGAAATCATAGTGCATTATCATAGAAGTTGGAGGCAAATGATATGGGTTAAAAATAACCCTAAAACATAATTAATATTGCATTAATTAAACCTAGATGGTCCATAAATAAGGCTCATTAATAAGGCCTGAAACTCTAATTAAATATTAATTTCGTAATTAATATTTGGGCTAGAAGTACAACCTGTATTAGGAGACGTCCAATACAGGCTTGTTCTAATACAAGTGGGCTTGTTTCAATACAAGTCCGTTATGATATGAAAACAACTCCTACAAGGAAGGATATAGAATTTATCCTTATCCACCATCAAGGATAAGACTTATCCTTCAAGGAAGTCAATACTTATCCACCGTCAAGGATAAGACTTATCCTTTAAGAAAGTCAGTACTTATCCACCATCAAGGATAAGACTTATCCTTCAAAGAAATCAATACTTATCCATTAGACTTTTAAACGCTTATATAAAGGGTCTGACCCCTCATCTCAGAACTACGTTTTGGACACAGCTCCATACGTCATCTACAACGTTTTAGACTTCATCCTCGAATAAGGACATACAAGTCACTACGTCCTTGGTGTGCCCCTTCCGCCATAGCCTCGAGGGCAACACTAAGAACTACGTTTTCCGGCTTGATTCTCAGCACTAATTGAGATACGTAGGCATCTTGTGAGGACCGATTTAGTCACGAACCACAAGAGCAGCCATAAAAGCTCGAAAGCTCCTAGACCCTAGCAATTAATTCACAAGTACATTTTTTAATCCATAACATAAATATTACAAAATTGCAATAATTATTCGCAATGACCAATTGGACTATAACTCAAAGTATGGTAATATGAATTTTAAATAGTATACTAAATTGATCAAATAATCAACATAATATATTATGGTTGAGTTATAACATATACTTAGATCAGCCTATGATGAAACCAAAAAGTTTCATCTTAAATATTATGTTGATGCACAGTCATTAAGGTCATATAATCATAATTTACATTGATCAAAATATTTGTAAAAAATCAAGTTGACTTAAAAAATAATTAATATTATAAGATAAAAACTGTTTCAATTTACCAAAATTTTAAAATAGAATTTTGATATTCTGTAATAAATTTTAGACTAAAACTAAATATTTGAGTTTAAAAATGTAAAAATATGTATGCAATATATAAAAAATGAGCTATATACCGCAATGACGACTTTCATATAATATTACTAGTTTCATAATATGTTTTCGCCTTACGTATATATCGATTATTTATAAATGTACTCTAACTAAGTTAAAATCACATTGCCTATGTTATATATTGACAATTTTCAAAAATATTTATTTATTTTATACTCAAATGTTCAATTTGATAAAGTCTCGTCATCAAAAACCATATTATTATATACTCAAAGGTTGAATTTGATAAAGTTCATATCACATCATCGAAAATCATATTAATATTTTAGCAATTAAATATAATCATGTGATTATTATCGTATGGATATTTATCCAAATTTTATGAAATTTAATCAAGTTATAGAATATCTGGTTAATGTAATTGGTATGCCATATTACAAAAATACTATTAAAATATGAGATAAAATCGAAATATTATCCTTTTTCAAATTTTAAATTACAAAATTATCTCAATATATAAACAATTTCGTGCGAGAAATTATTGAAATGAATGTGCCTCGCACGGGTTTTTACGCTAGTTACTATATATTAAACCACAACACAAGGACAAAAATAGTCACTTTAATGTCTGTGAAGTTACGATTTTGCCCATATTTTTTGAAAAATTAAAAAAACGCCACCACTTTAATGTTTATGCAAAAATTAAATTAAATTATGTTACTTTTGAGAATTTAATCTGTGACCTTTTATACTCAAACCCACAACCATTGTGCTACACTTTGTTTTGAGTTTACTCTCAAAATCTTAATAGATAAACCACATTTTCTCCCATCTTTTTTTTATTTTTATTATAGAGTAAATAAATATTGATTTATATTATTTCTAGAATATTGCACAATATATAATTAAAAAAATATTTTTATCGATTGAGCATAATCTACAATTCTCTTTTTTCAATTTAAATGATTGATATATGTCATTTTAATACCTATGAATTTACGATTTTGCTCCTATATGTTAAAAAATTACAAAAAAAAACACTTTTTGTTTTATATTTATGCAAAGAGTAGATGAAATTTTCTTAGTGTTGAAAATCGAACCACTAACCTTATCTAATCAAACTCATACCATAACCATTATATTATACGTTATTCTGAGTTTTTTTTAAAAATATTTTTAGATAAATCACATTTTCTCATCTTCTACCATTTTTTTATTTTTACTTTTGTGTAAATAAAATGTTGCATAGTATATAATTACAAAAAAAAATATTTTAATGGATTGAGTATACTCTATAATTCTCTTTTGCCATTTTATATGATTGATATAAAAAATAAAATTTTAAATAATATAAAATTATACATAAATGTAATCGAGTCCTAAAAAATATGAATTTATTTACATTCTCCTCTGTGTAGATATTAAACTATTGAAATAAAAAAAAATTGGTTTTAAGAAATATTTAATTTTATTTATAAGATTATAAATAATAAATGATTGTCTCACATAATTTTTATGTATGTAAAATTTTAAATACGCGAGTTATATTAGAGATTTTTGGTCGATCAACTATTTAGACTTTCAGCGATTTAAAAGTGTGATTGATCTAAAAACATAAATATTAAAAGAAACTAAAATAATTGAATTTATGTTTTAAAAAAATGACAACTCCAAAAATAGGATTTATGTTGTATATATATAAAATAACATAATTAATATTCAATATAAAATTAAAAAAGATTTGTTTTTTTTGAATTATAATTATTACAAAATTGCAATAATTATTAGCAATGACCAATTATACTATAACTCAAAGTACGGTAATATGAATTTTATATAGTATACTAAATTGATCAAACAATCAGCATAATATATGATGGTTGAGTTATAACATATACTTAGATTAACCTATGATGAAACCAAAAAGTTTCATCTTAGATATTATGTTAATGCACAGTCATTAACGTCGTCTAATCATAATTTACATTGATCAAAATATTTGTAAAAATTCAAGTTGAGTTAAAAAATAATTCATATTATAAGATAAAAAATGTTTCAATTTACCAAAATTTTAAAATATAATTTCGATATTGTGTTATAAATTTTAGACTAAAACTAAACATTTGAGTTTAAAAATGTAAAAATATGTATGTAATATATAAAAAAAACGAGCTATACACCGCAAGGACGAATTTCACATAATATTAATAGTTTCATAATATGTTTTCGCCTTACGTATATATCGATTATTTATAATTGTACTTTAACTAAGTTAAAATCACGTTGCCTATGTTATATATTGACAATTTTCAAAAATATTTATTTATTTTATACTCAAATGTTCAATTTGATAAAGTTCTGTCATCAAAAACCATATTATTATATACTCAAATGTTCAATTTGATAAAGTTCCTATCACGTCATCGAAAATCATATTAATATTTTAGCAATTAAATCTAATCATGCGATCATTATCGTATGGATATTTATCCAAATTTTATGAAATTTAATCAAATTATAGAATATCTGGTTAATGTAATTGGTATGTCATATTACAAAAATACTATTCAAATATGAGATAAAATCAAAATATTATCTTCTCGAATTTTAAATTATAAAATTATCTCAATATATAAACAATTTCGGGCGAGAAATTATTGTAGTGCCCGTGCCTCGCACGGGTTTTTACGCTAGTTGATATTTAAGCTCCAATGAACATGTAAATGAAACAATTATCCACAATAAAAACAAAATCCAATGAACTTTATAATTAAGGAATCATGGGTAGTCATGTAATTAAAATGTCTAAAAATTAAAGTTGGAGCTTAGATAGTAAAAACAGGAGCTTATTTATCAGTTACCTAAAAATTACAAAATAATAAATGTTGCGTCGTTATCTTGTAACTTTGATTTCAACTAAAACTAAAAATTAGTACTTTTCAAGTAAATTTTACAAAAAAATTAGTTAAGGATATAAATATACAAATTAGAGTATATCATTTGCGATACATGAATTATTTTTAAAATATGTCATTTTCTTATTTATATTTTTAAAATCTAGTTTTTTGTTAAAAAAAAGATAAATTATAAGATCAAATAAATATAATATTATGTGATTGAAGGTATTTAAATTATTTACTTTGCTTGCATCCTTAAAATTATCTAATAATATAAATAATTATTTATTTTATGTTGTTGTCTCGACAGACTTCTATCTATACTATACTATTGCGAAACATCAAAAGTTTGGTCGGTACTAAGTGATTTTACTTAATTACCTTACTTATTTTTAAATAATAGCATTATTTGTAATCAATTACCTTTTCAGCTAAAATACATCACTTTTTCTATTTTTTTTAACAAAATCCCCTTTTTTTTAACAGCAACGAGATGTAAATCTCTAGGGTCCGCTTGGAACCTTGCACACAAGCATGTAGCATACATAATATCTAGTCTACTTGTAGTAAGATAGAGTAAGGAGCCAATCATACCTCTGTATCTTGTAACATCTACCTTGATAGAATTGTCAGAAGCTCCAAGTTTGATTGTTGTTGAAGATGGAGTCCTTGCTGATGCTGAATCCTCCATGTGATACTTCTTGAGGAGTTCTTTGAGATACTTGGATTGACAAATAAATATACCATTTGATCTTTGACTTACTTGCAATCCAAGAAAGAACTTCAGCTCACCCATCATACTCATTTCAAACTTACTCTGCATTAGCTTAGCAAATCTCTTACAGAGATCATCATTAGTAGACCCAAATATGATGTCATCCACATAGACTTGGACTAATATCATATCACTTTTGTGTTTCTTTGAAAAAAGAGTTTTGTCTATGATACCTCTAACAAAACCATTTTCTAAAAGAAAACCAGAGAGAGTGTCATACCATTTTCTTGGGGCTTGTTTGAGACCATAGATAACCTTGAAGAGAAAGTACACAAAGTCCAGCAGCTCCTGATTTTCAAAGCCAGGGGGTTGTTCCACATAAAATTCTTCATCAAGCTCACCATTCAGGAATGCACTCTTAACATCCATTTGATAGACTTTAAAATTGGAATAAGCAGAAAATGCTAAGAACATCCTGATGGCCTCAAGTCTAGCCACTGGTGCATAGGTTTCATCATAATCAATGCCTTCAGCTTGTGAATACCCTTGAGCAACCAGTCTTGCCTTATTCCTTGTAACAATGTCATCCTCATCTAGCTTGTTTCTGTATACCCATCTAGTACCAACTACTTTCTTGTTCTTTGGCATGGGTACCAGTTTCCAGACTTGCTGTTGTTCATGTAGTAACCCGAATTTTCAGGGTTTATTAATATTATTATTTAAATATTTTATTGTTTTTTTCAAAGAAGAGGAACGAAATTATGTGTATATTTTATTTAAAATGTTGTGAAAGCTGGTTATTTTGCCTGGGAAATTAGGTGCGAATTTCCTATTTATTTGAGTAATAAAAATAGTAATATTTATTTATTTTGAGTAAATTAAAAATTTGATGCATTGTGTGATTAAATGTTTAAATAATATTATATGGATATGTGAGGTGGTATTATGTGTTAAAATTTTATTTTCGGCAATTATTAGTAAATTTGAGCCGGGCATAATTGTTTTAAGTAAATTAGTTCAAAATTCATTTAATTATGAATTTTGTGCATTTAAATGTTTTTAGAATAGTTGTAATATGTAAATAATTTTATCAGTGAGATTTAATTATTTTAGAATCGTTTTGTTTTAAAAAGGATTTTTTTTTCAGTACAACATTAGTCCCGCTAAATTCAGTCAATGGGCTAATAAATTGTAAATCAGTAGTCCTTATCCTTATTCCACCTTATCTAATTCTATTCAAAAACTCACGCACACCACACAAATATGTACTCACATAAACTCACACCCCCAAATACATTACTCGGCAGAAAGGAAAGAAACGGGAAAAGAAAACAGAAGACCCCCCCCTCCTTCAATTTCCTCTCCTCGCCGCGATGACACCCCCCTTCCCATGTTTCTGTTGCCGCCAGTTTCCACCGCAGTCACGCCGCCCGTCGCCGCCGCGTTTCTGGTCAGTTTTCCGGCCGACCGCCGCCCTTCTGTTCGGTTTTCCGGCGTCCTCTTTCCCGGCCAGTAAACGCCATCACCACCACCACTGTCCTAAGTTCATTCCGATTTCGAGTTTGTAAGTAATCAAAGTTGTTGATTTAATTGTTTGTTTATTTAATTTGTTTATATATATATATATATATATATATGAATTTGTCATTTCGTTTTATTAATGATATGTGATGTAAATTTCGTTTGTATTACTTAAGTGTTGTTATTACGAACAGATTTGGTAGTAATTAGCTAGTAATTAGTTTTTGTGTAGTAAATGAGTATAAAATTCGTTTTATGAATTTGTTTCCTTTTAGTAAGTAATTACAAGTTCGTTTTTTTTATGTAGTATTAGTTATAATTCGTTTTATATATATATATGTGTGTGATATAAATATGATTCATTTTATTACTAAGTCCGGTAGTTAAATCAATGTTTCTTTTGGTAATGATCAATGTGTCGTTTTTATTATTTTTGGGGTATATATATAAATTCGTTTTTGTGTTTTTATTATTATTAAGTGATGGGTGATAGTTCAGATTTTGTAGTATTAAGTATAAAACTCGTTTTACTAAATTGCGATGTTTATAAAATTCATTTTGTAGATAGTAGTTATAAATTTGTTTATATGTATTTAATTAATAAGTTTGTGACGTGCAAAAATTGTTAGTTAATATATGCTAATCATCATTTTGTTTTGTGTAGTTGGTTTGTGTTATTTAGTGAGAATGTTTTCAGTAATGAATCGTTTAAAATTTGTGTTAAATGGTTCAACTTTACTTTTATTTATAAATGACGTAATTACTAAATTCGTTTGGTGTCAATTATTTGAGTGCGGTCTTAAATAGTATGTGAACGTTGTTAAGTGAATTAGTGGGTACCTCTGGGAGTTGTCAATTCCTAGGAGGTAGATTGATTTCCTGGTATAGCAAGAAACAACAAACAGTTTCCAATTCAACAGCAGAAGCTGAATATATTGCTGCTGGAAGCTGTTGTGCTCAGATCCTATGGATAAGGAATCAATTGAAGGACTATGGCTTTGCATTAGACAAAATTCCTATCTTATGTGATAATACAAGTGCCATAGTAATCTCCAACAACCCTGTTCAGCACTCGAGAACGAACCACATTGATATCAGGTATCACTTTATCAAAGAGCATGTTATGAATGGAACTATGGAGTTACACTTTGTACCCACAGAAGAACAGACTTCAGATATATTCACTAAATCTGTTGACGAATCCACATTTACCAGGTTAGTTGGTAAATTGGGTATGTTGAACAGTCTTAGTGATTGACAATGTCTCTGGTAGGTTTGTTCTTATCTAAATAATTTTCTCTTGTTGATATTAGATGTTAGATATTGCCAATATATGTTTATTGTGTAAAGCTTGTTAATTTAAATATTCTGAATAATTTATTTTCTTTAAAAATATTTTTCTCATATTTTTTAAGTGGAGAAATATATTTTTATTGAAAATTTATTAATTTAGAATCATTTAAGTTATTTTCAAATTGTAAATATTGTTGTTTAAATATTTCTACAAGTTTATATTTATTTTATGAAATTCTATATTATTCTGCATATTTTTCTAGGATTTATGGAATTTTCTGTGAATTTTTTCTAGACTTTTATAAATATTTCATGCATTTTTATAAGTTTTATGCATTTTTCTGTAATTATCTTAATTAATTCTGCTAGTTTTTGTTAAAGGTTTATTTTTGTGTTGATTTTGTACTAGCATGACTATCGGAATGACTATCTTACATAGTCATTCCAGTAGTCATTGTAGTTTAGTTTAGTTTTAATCCATTTTAATTAATTTTTCTGCCTTTTATTTCAGTACTTTGATTATTGTACTGGAATGACTATCGGTATGACTATCCCATAGTCATCTCGGTAGTCATTCCAATAGTATTTTAATTTATCTTTTATTTTTGTCCAAAATCTGTTAGTATTCTTATTCATTTCAGTTTAATACTGGAATGACTATCGGTATGACTACCCGGTAGTCATCCCGATAGTCATCCCAGACTATTCTGAGATTTGCCTATAAATACTAAACAGTTAGTCATTTCTTCTCATTTCTCCCAAGTTCTTGTTTTTACAAAACTTACTTCTCTCTAGTTTGGCTTCTTTATTCTCTAAAATAAAGAGGTTCTGTCAATTTTTCTGTGCGCATTTTTTTATTTGGATCAACATATTTTAATTTAATTAATTTCTGATCTAGTTTTTATTTTTGGAATTTATTCCCGAAATTGAAATTAATCTAAAATTAACTTTATTAATTTGTGTTAAAAATGGCCCAGCAATTTGAGATTGTTCTTACTAATTACCATGGCTATTTTGATCCCCTGAAATGTTCACTTGAACGTTTTAGGCCTTGGATCTCCTTTCTTAATCAACATTCATGTGTTAATTA